>OY720155.1:9787728-10507858 GCA_963082725.1 Pedicia rivosa
TCTATTTAATTTTTCTTCTTCAAAAATTTTTCATCTTTTTAGTTATAATTTTTTTTTTTTGTTGGTTGGTTTTCCTCTAATTGAATTTTCTTCTTATTTATTTCAGATTTGCTTCTTGTGTTTTTTTTTTTTTTGGATTCTTCTGTAAACTATTTTCGTAACGGAAATGAGAAAAAGTAAAAAGTTGAAAAAACAAAAATTGAAATGCCGGTTTACTTGTCGTTTACTTATTAAGAAAAATTGTACAGTTGTTGTGACTGACACAAAAAACAAAAATTACAAAGTCAAAGTCAAAAGGAAAGAGGATCATAACTAATTCTAACCTATTAAAAATATTTTCGTTTGTAAATTTTTCACCTCATTTTCTACATCTGTACATCATCTACATCATCTACAAATACACACACACACACATACACACATCACACACATCGATTTACACTAATACAGATACAAACAGATTTTTTATAGATACAATTATGAAAATTAACGACATCTACAATTCTCTTTAATTTTTGTTTTTCATTTTTCTTTTGAAAACATTTTCTATTTTATTGCTTATTTTGAAATAATTATTTAAATTTATTTATTTAATTCTGTCGTCTTCTTCTTCTTCTTTATATAAAAATCATCTTCTTCTTCTTCTTTTAGTGCAGATGTTACAATTTGACATGAATTTTATGCGTGTTTTAATTTTTCTGTTTTTGGAAGTAAAAGACGAAGAAGAAAAAATAAAATGTAAATCAGGAGCAACGACGAAAAAAACCAACAACAAAAATAAAAAAGTTTGCGGACTTTGAACGGATTTTTTTTACTTGAATTGAATTTCAATGAAAGACGACAAAATTGTTGGATGGTGTAGAAGTTGGTATTACGATTAGTCTACCACCCTACGATCAAATAGAAAATTATGATTGTCATAGACATTTTGATAACGATTTTATTTGTTAATAGCAAACAAATATTTTAAATTAAACAAATTATTAAAAGGAAGGGGGGGGGGTGGGTGGTTGATCGGGGTGGTAGATACGAATTAGAAGAATGATGAAATGTGATAATATTTGTTTTGATTCTCAATAATTAAATTAAAATTTTTATGATTTTAATATTTTCTAATTTTCCATTTTCTTCTGGAAATTTAAGCGAAATTATAAATTTGGTAATAAACCAAAAAAAATTTTTTGATTTAAAGCCTAAAAGGTATCAGCCATTGAACTTTATAAATAAATTATATAAATCAAATCTAAAAATTAAAGTGAAGGCCCATTTTCACCAAAAATAATGATAACGTCGGAATTTTTCCATGTAATTTTTTTTTTTGTTTGTTTTTTGTTGTTTTGTTGTTTTGTTTTTCCTTTAAAAAAAATCTTTTCGTCGAATTATTTTTATCTATAACTGAAATCTGTTTCAGTTGATCTTATAATTTTTAATTTACAAAAGATTATTTGAATATTTGGGTCAAACTGATAATGTCTTGTGGTTGATGTCATTTCCTCTTCATATTTTATGATCATTTTTAATATAAAAATTTATTATCCTTTCAATTTAATGGATTCATTCAAATAATTGTAGAACTTCTTTAAAATTACATTTCATTATTGTAGTTAGTAAAAGGATTCGTAGGAAGAACTTAAGAGTGAAAATCATTGAAGGTAATAAAATGGAGGAAACGATCTAATGCAAAAATTAAATTCAATTTAATCAGTTCTGGGAAGTTCAACATTAAAATCCTTAAACATGAAATTAATTATTGTTGGATCATGAAGAATATTTATTTGATTCTATAAAATTCACAAGTGATTTTATTCCTTCTCGACTGTTAATTGTATATAAACTTCAACCTTGAATTTAACCTTTTCAGTTTTAAATGAAATCTTATAATGAGATCAGAGTAACGAATAAAAACAATAAAAATATCGTGTTTTACCAGAAATTAAATTCAATTAAAAGATTTTTCTTTTAAATTTTTTATATAAACATTTTTTTAATGGAACGATTAAAAACAAAAAAAAAATGAAGTGTTGAACGATATTCTTTAACCCCCAATTCAATGAGGTCTTTTTTTTTTTTGTTATTCTTTCTTACAAAAAAAAAAAAAACAAAACTCAATCGAAAATTTAAATTTGTTGTAAATAAACGAACGTACCCACACACACATACACACACACAGTCTATGCTTTTATGATAATGTCTGGCAAACGTAAGGATAAGCCGATTAGATTAGACATTAGATTATAGATTAAGACTTATTAATGTGTCGTGTATATCTAAGGTCATATGTAAGACACGGGTATCTACTATTAGAATGGAATCCAAATCAATATTTCAATCACGCTGAGGACACTGGTTTGACAGTACCTGGAACCTTACAACAATTGAGACTGGGGAGTGTTGCCACTCGTGTCAATTACCATGCTTTGTATTGTAGGCTAGTTAGAAAAACAAAAGAAAATTTATAGTTTACTCTCAGTTTACTCCTCTAACAATCTTTTATTGACTTCTTCTGTTTTTTTTTATTGAAATTAAAGAAATTGTACAAGATCAGTACAAGATTAGTTTTTTTTTTGTATTATTTAACCGGACTGTGTGTGTGTGTGAACGTTTCTATTGGTTGTGTGTTTCTTTTTTTGGTCTTTGACAAAAAAACAAACAAACAAACATAAAAAAATAAACGCATACAAAAACAACAATCGCAACAACAAATTAAAATATTTAAAAAGAAAAAAAAAAAAAGAGACGATCAAGAAGAAAAAGAAGAAACCAGAGAGAAAAAAAAATGTGTATAAAATATTTTTATTTTTTTTTTTAAAAAAAACGTGTTTTTGTACTTGAACCAAAAATAACTGACCTAACACAAAATCATGAATGAAATTCGCGTTACAAAATGAAAATAACAAAAAAATTACAACAACAGCGGCGAACAAAAAAAAAAATAAAAAATACACAAATTGAAAAAGTTTAAAAAAAAAGAAAAAAAAAAAAAGCGTCGAGGAAAAAATGAAAGAATTTTTTTTTTGTTTTTACAAATTTTTTTTGTATTTTTAAGTCCAAACAAAAAAAAAACACACTTTAATCAGTAGGAAGCTGAAGTGTTGTGTGTGTGTGTGTGTGTGTGTGTGTAACGTGTGTGTGTAACGTGTGTGTGTGCAGAGGACGAAAATAAAATGACAAAAAAGAAAAGAACAAACAACACACATTGCGATTGCAAGACCAAAATATAAAAAAACTGATAAAAAAAGATAAATTGTGTTTTGTATTTGTGTGTGTGTGTGTGTGTATGTGTTTGTGTGTATTGTTTTTTTATACGCATGTTTGTGTATAAAATTTTGATATGCGCGTACGAAAATTGTTTTGCATCGATTTGTATTTATTCAAACAAACTGATGTCATAAAAAAGTATGTTCCAGTTGGAACATGTTCGTTCATGATTTGTTTGGGCATTTTTTTTTTTTTTTCCTTTTTTATTTTATTTTTTTCATTTATAAACTTTCAAAGTTATTCGTCGCGTTCTTCTTCTTCTTCTTCTTTTTCTTCATTTCTTATTTTATCGATTTGTTTGAATTTTTTTCTTTCATTTTTCACATATAAAATTTCAAAAATTTGAAAAGAAACAACAATAGGATGGACGTCGTAAGGTACATAAATAAATTGTCATATTTTCTTTGTACAGCAACAAGAAGAAAAACCAAAAAAAAACTGCCAAAAAATTGATGATGAAATAAAAAAAATGCCTCATAATTATTTTTGGTTCTAACACCAACAACAACAACAACAACAACAACAACAGCAACAGCAACAACAACAACAACAACAATCAAAAAGAGAAAAGTGTAAAAAAAAAACGCAGCTTATTGAAAAAAATTGTAATCAGAATAAAAAAAAAAATAAAATAAAAAAGAAAAAAAAAAACGATTTTTGATTAGGGAATGGGATTGATGAAGGTCGAACATGCGAAACGGAGAGACAAATTTATAAAATAACATTTTTAGAATTATAAAAATTATATTTTTTTTTTTTTTTTTTTTCCTTTCTGATAAGAAAATAAAAAAAATAATTTTTTGATAATTGTGATAAGCGGAAAAAATATTAAAAAAATTGACGATAATTTTTTGTTTTTTTTTTGATTTGACTCATCCAGTCATCACAAAATCATTTTCGTAGAATTATAAAAAAAAAAAAAAAAAACACAAATTATTGCGCCCACATTTAATGTTGATTCTCTTCTTCTTCTTCTTTCTTCTTCTTCTTTCTTCTTCTTCTTTTGCTTTTTGTATTACCGTTAGTCTTGGTTGATGGTTTGATGGCTTTATGTTTTGTTGTTGCTGTTGTTGTTGTTGTTGTTGTATTTTGATGGCCATTAAAAAAATCAGGAATCCATCTTTTAATATTTAATTGAATAAAGAACAACAACAACAACAAAAATTCATATAATTGTCTCGGTTTTGTCTGCGCGAATTTTTCTTTTTTTCTCTCTCTTTTCTTTCTTTAAAAAAATTAAGAAGAATTGAAGAGAATAAGAAGAGAATAAGATGATGATGATGAAAACATAAACTGATCGTAGGAGTTCGACCAAAAAAAAAAATAAAACTGCATTAAATTTTTTTTTTGTATGTTTTAAGTTCACGACTTTTCAAACAAAATTATGACAGATCTTTTTTATTTGTTTGTTATTTTTTATTTTGTTCTTTTGTTTTCTTTGTGTGTGTTTGTGTTTTTCTGTTTGGTATTCAAATCGATCGTTTTCGTAAATAATAAGACAGCAATCTGTCAAAAGGGGTCATTTTCTGTTCTGTCAGAAAAACACAACAGATTTTTCTTCTTTTAAATATTTCTTCTTCTTCTTCTTCTTCCCTTCCTTTTCTTCTTCATCTTCTTCTTCTTCTTCTTCTTCATCTTCATCTTGTTCTGTTAGCGCATTGACACTTTTCTTAACATCGTATTTTTATTTCTGTTTAAAAAATTGACTGACATGACGTTTGTCGCTATTTTTACGTTTGCTTTTTTTTTTTTTCGTATAAGAAATAAAAAAAAACAACAACAACAACAACAACAAAAACATCGAACAAGCGAACAAACGCAACTGAACTGGGGTAGGTCGGTGAGAGAGTGAGGAAATTATTTTCGGATTTATAACTTTACTTTACGGTATTTTAATGTACCAATTTTTTTTTTTGTTGGTTCATTATTACTTCTTCTTCTTCTTCTTCTTTTTCTTCTTTGATTGTTTTTTTCTTTTGCCTTAGTTGAGATTAAAAGAATGTCCGTCCGGTGTCATTTTATTAATGTTTAAAAAAAAGAAAACAAAAACTAAAATAAAAATAACACTAAATAACAAAAATATGTCCTTGAAAAAATAAATAAATAAATAAAAAATATTAAGATTCTGTTCTGTTTACTTATTATTAAGAAAATCTGTTGAATAAGAAAGTTTCAAGTCACGATAAAAAAAAAAAAACATTTTTTTTTTTTTTTATTAATTCAATTCGATTTTTTTTTTTATTCATTTTTAAAAATTGCATTTCGGAATGTGTACTGGTAGTGGGTTGAACGTTACAAAAAAACAAGAAACAAAACGCATCTGTACCTTCAGATGACAATCATCTAAAAAATGAAAAAAAGAAAAGAAAAGAAAAGAAAAGAAAAACAGAGAAAGAAAACAAAAGTATTAAAATTGTCATCCCATTATTTATTTTATTAAAATCCAATTGGACAGTTACTTTTTACTGAAGAAGAAAATTTTTAAACAAAAAAAAAAAAAAAAGTGATTTATGAATTATCCAAATGTTGACTTCCTTCTTCTCTCTTCTATATAATTTCTTGGTAATAATTATAAGAGAAAACAGAAGAGACAATTTAAAAAGTGTCATTTACATGCAGTTCTTTCTTTTTTCCCCCCCTCTTAATTTCCACAAAAATTTTCAGTTGATTTTCTTCATTTTTCTTCATTTCTTTTGCGGTTCTGTTGACCAACCACAATCGTTCTATTTGTTTGTTTTTGTTTTTTTTTTTTTTTTGGTTTTTACTTTTGAATAAATTATTTTTGTAATTCTTCTTCATACACACAAAACTTATTTTCCTCTTGGTAACTTTTTGTTGTTGTTGTTGTTGTTGTTGTTGTTGTTTTTGTTTTTGTTATTTTTTCATTTCGGTTTTTTTTTATTTCTCTGTTTTTTTTGCGATGACAAAATAAGAAATGGAAAACTTTTCTTCTTCTTTTTTTTTTGTTTTTCTGACATATTAATAGGATTATTGCACTTCTTCTTATAAATACTTTACGTATTTCTTATTTTTTTTAAAATTATTATTAATAAAATATTATTTTTGCGTTAAAGTTTTATTAACAAAAAAAAAAAAAGAAGAATTTATTTGTTGGTTGTTGTTGTTGGTTGTTGTTTTTTTTGGTTTGTTGCTTAAGAAGAAAAATAATAATAATAATAATAATTTCTTCATGTTTCCGTTCGTTCAGTTTTTCTTCTTCTTCTTCGTTTATTTTTTTTTTTCCTCGTCATGTTGTTGTTTTCCCCCCTTTGGACCAAAAACAAAATTTAGTTTTATTCTTAACAATAAATTTTATGGATAAATCTGAAAAGTCAAAATATTTTTTTTTGGGTAGAAAAATGAAAATAATAAAATACTTTTTTTGTTTTTGCTTTTACAATTCTCTTCATCTTTTATCTTCATCTTAATCTTCCCTTTCGTCTTGACTTTTATAGAAAGCACGTCAAACATTAATAAACGAAAGAAGGCAAAATTTTACGATAAACAAACAAAAATGTCATGAAATTAAATCTTACCGCATAAAGAACATTACGTTGAATTATTTATTTGAATTCAATTTTTTTTTTTTTATTTCTCTTCTCTGTCCTTTGTCTTTGTCTTTCTATCACCTTTTCTTATTCTCACCATTCTTTTGGCATCTTATTATTGTTTTTATATCGTCTTATATGCTTTGTCATCCCATTATACGATTTTTATATTGAATATATGGAAACACAAAACCGTTACACATCCACAGATACACACACACACACACATACATACATACACACATACAATTCATATTAATTTCTTTTATTTTAATTTTTTCTCTTTTTATTTTTTCCCTTAAAATTTTCCACGGATATCCAGCTACATAATTTTCTATATGAACAGGTAGGTACGTACATGAATTAACATAAAATTAACTGAATCCCTTTTATAACTAAATAAATAAACAAAAACAAAAACAGAAAAAAAAAAAAATTGTATTATAATTAATTTATTTATAAAAAAAAGGGCAAAACTAAAATGACGATTAATCATAATCGTATTCAGTTCATTACGTCAGTGAAATTTTTTTATAAACATTTTATTTTATTAAAAGAAACAAATGAAAAAAACAAAAAAAAAAACAAAAAGAAAATAAGAAAAAAATTTACATTTTCAGTAACAACAACAACAACAACAACAACAACAACAACAACAACAACAACAACAACAACAACAACAAAAAGGCAAAACGTATTTTAATTTTATTCTATACATTGGCACAGAAATGTTTTAATTGGCTTCCCACTTTTTGTTGTTGTTGTTGTTGTTGTTCCATTGTTGTTGTTTTTTATTTTTTTTTTTTTTGTTACTTTATATAAAATTTTTTATAATTTTTAGTCAAAGATGCGAATTTTCATAATGAAGAAAAAATAAATAAAAAAATTTTCTAAGAATTAATTAAAAAATTGGATTGCAACTGAAAGATTTATTCGATTGATAGGCAAATTTGTTTTTGGTGTCGAATTATTACAATGAACTCAACTTAAATAATTTTTTTTTTTTTTTGGTACAATTCTACGAATACAGACAAACAACGATGTAATCCCACGATCGTTCTTACCTAAATAGAAAATTAAACGAGAATCAAACGAGAACCGTGTAACTTAACCAGTTTTTTAGTAAACGAAATAAATTAAAAAATAATTGAATCAATTTATCTTGTTGTAATTCATTGTTCAATTCTCAGTAAAATTTTAGTAATTGTAAAAAAAAAAACAAAAACGACTTTTTGTAGCATTACACACAATATAAATTATTCACAAAATATTCTTTTCTTTTTGTAAAGAAAATTAACGTAATTTTACTATAAACCCGGAAAAGCTCTCACTATTCCAAATGGGGAACATTCAAAGTTGTTATTGTAACATTGAATTCTTCAAATTCCTTATTTTATTGTGACTAATAAAAAAAATGAACATTATGTGACTGAAGAACCAAAAAAATACTTAAGGATAAACAATAAATTTATTGTGTAATTCGACATAGGTCAGTCACACACACATAAAGGTTAAGATTAAAAGGTCATGGAATTGATTCTTTACTATTATTTTGTTGTGTTGTGTTTTTTTTTCTTAACTGAAGATCAAAAGTAAACTGACATTACCTTAAAAGGTTATAATATAATCTATAGTCTATCATACGTATTTGGTCTTGTGAAACTATTCCACCACCTCAATCCAACAACCATTCTGATAACATGAGATTTAAATAAAGGACTAAGTTTGACAATTATTACATAATTTAAAAACATATTACATTAACATAGTTATAATATAAGTTCAACATTTTTATACTAATCACACTCATCGTCATTTAGCTCTCAAACATATTCAATCAAATATATTTCTTAGTTGCATTTATATTTTAGTTTGTTTTAATTTTATTGCATTTCTTAATGTTTCTTCTTCTTCTTCTTCTTCTTCTTCTTCATCTTCTTCATCTTCTTCTTCTTCTTCTTCTTCTTTTTATTCTTCATCTTCTTCATCGTCTATGTTTATTGTTACTAACTAGATTACTAAATTAAAATCGTGATAAGTTAGTGTTCGGAAGTAAAACAAAACAAAAAACAAAAAAAAAAAACAAAATCAAATCAACAACAACAACAAAAACAAACAAAAATTTCAAAAAAAAAAAAAAGTTTTTTTTATTTTGTTTTTTTTAAACAATTGAAGTTTCGATTTTTTTTTTATCAAAACAGAAAAAAAAAATTAACTTTATATGGGCGATGATTCCTTGAGTTGTTTTTGTATTTATTTTTTATTTTTTTTTCTTCATTTTTTATTTGTCTTTATTTTTATTTTTTTTACGCACGGAAAATACAAAATGTGTATGATTTGTATGTATGTATGTATGTATGTACATTCCTCAAGGAAATATGATAATTGGTTTGAATTAAATTTGTTTTAGCCGTGATAAAAACTATAATATATTCACCTCTAACGTTTCCGCAACAAACTCCATCGAAATTGATTGAATTTTTATTTTTTTATTATTTTTATAAATTTTTGCCTTTTATTTTTTGTATTTTTTATTTCTGTTGTTTTCTACGTTTTCTATCGTGACGGCAGTACGCGTGAACGCATCATCCTCCTTCTACTATACCATAACCATTTATTTATTTTTACTAAATACAAAAAATACAACAACAAAAAGAACACATCCATTTTTATATTCATCCATATCGAATGGTAACCTTATATACCTTAACCTCAAACCATTTCCTGTACCTCTGTATATATATATATATGTGTGTGTACATATGTGTGTGTGTATGTGTGTGTATTATTTCTCTTATACTCACCTCATAATTTATAGTTACTTAGCCCTTTTCATAAATTCATTAAACGAAATTAATTAAATTAGTGAAACTTAAAAATTGATGTGGCAAATATTTTCAGTAATTGTATTTTTTTTATGAAAATATTTAAGGCACGCGTGACAAATCTGTCACATTTTTTGTTTTTTTTTTATTTTTTACATATGAAATTTGTCTTAAAAAAAAAATAAGCCGAACATCAATTATATAATTTTCTTAACTTGTTCTTACTTCATTACGCACATTCATATGCGTAAATAGTTTTCTTAGTCTTTCTTCTTGTTTTTTTCTTTAATTTTGAACAATTTTACTTTTAGACAACAAAAAAAAAAAAAACGTATAATTTCACGGTCTCCCTGTGAACAACTAAGTAAAACGCGACAGTAAGAGCAATTATACGTCATGTATGTATATATGTGACTGTGTGTGTGTGTATGCTTGTGACTGTAGAATGGGAATAAAAATTACAAAACAAAAAAAATAAAAAAATTGTTTCTAGTAATTTCCTGTACGGTATGACCAATCCAAGGACGCACAATACTCAACTTTTTTTTTGTTAAGGTCAAAAACCGATGGTTTTTCTCTCACATACTTACGAAATCAAAAATATCATTTAGCTACTTTGGTTGTTATTTTTGGTTTGGTTTGGTTTGGTTCTGCATACCAACAATTTTTGATTAATCTTTTGAATAAAAATGAAAAATATTAATTCTTGATAATACGAATTAAGTAAAATTATGTCGTTGCTGCGGTTGCTGAGGTAAATTTATAACCAAAAAAAAAAAAAATGACAGCAAAGTCAGTTGAATAAATAAATTGACTTTTAAAGGTATAAAAAGTTTATTGGGCCAATTGACTTCTATCCAATGTGAAAAGAAAACAAAAAATAGTTATCTTCACAATTTTAACAACACGATCTAAGAAAATGTATATAGGCATATTAATCCATCGCGCTTCACTTGACTGATAGAAAACAGCAACATAAACTAAACAACAACAAAAAAAAAATTGCATTGATTGACCAGAGACAGTAAAAAAAAAAATAAAATTTAAGAGGAAAAAAAAACAGACACAACGCAAACGACAGACGGTTGACATTCAACAGTATTTTATTTCATTTTTTATGATTGTTGCATTCAACATAAATTGTTGGTTGCCGTACGGATTCGATAATATAAAGTTTATAAAAGCATAAAAATATATAAACGAATGAACGAACGATTTACGTCTAGAGTTTTTTATTTTATGTTCAGTTTAAAGAACAGAACATTGGACTAACATCAAACAGAATATTTATTGTTGTTACCAATGCATGAGAATATTTGCATCGTTCAATTTATTCGTATTTTCCAATGTTTTTTTTTTATTAATTCCTTTAAGTCTACAAATTTATATAATTCTTCTATGCATGTCCAGGTTCTCTATATGGATGGACTAAGTTAGAATATGACGTAATAATATTTCATTACAACTCTCAAAACTTTGTAAAAAAAAAAACAGCAAAATTTCTCTTTTATTTTTATCAATCAATAAAATTTATCAGACAAATTTTTATCAATTCACGAGAAAAAAAACACAAATTTTTTTTATCTTATAACAAAACTTAAAATCTATTTGTACAATCAATCAATTGTGTGACTTCTATTAAACTATCGAGAAACATAAAAAACAAAAACAAAAACAAAAAACAATAAAAAGTTTAAAGCTTTTAATTCAATGTTTATGTTTCTGTTTTTTTGTTTTTCTCTCTTTCTTTAGTTACAATTTTAACCGCAAAATAAACAATTATCTGAACCCTTTTTTATAAAAAATAAAAAAAAATAAAAAATACCATCTGTAGAATTTATTCTGTACCATTTAAGATAAATATTATTGTGACATTTATTATATGGAAACGGAGAGAAGAAAAAAAAGAAGAAAAAAAAGAAGAAAAAGAAGAAGAAGAAAAAAGTCAATTTATAATAAACAGTCATCTCTTCTTGCAGTTGTCCAGTTCACTTCAAAAATAATAAACAATTTTTATTTTTTTTTTTCCTCTTGTCCTTTTTTTTTCATTTCTTTTTTTTTTTTTTTTATAAAATTCAATTTTGTTTTTTTTTTTTTTTGTATGTATTTTTTTACGTAACCAAAAAAAAAAATTATTCTGGACTTTTGCATCAATTATGATTAGGGTTGTGTGTAAAGGCTACAGGCGGAGATATATGTACATAATTCACATGGGGAATTGATGTCCTCATTCCCATCCTCAAAAAATCTGTAATAGAAAAAAAATAATAAAGTTAACTTCTCATACACACACACACACACATACACATACATACAAATACATACATACATATTGTATAAAATTTCATTTCGATTAAACGAAACATTTCCGCGTTGACAAAACCATGTGGCTTCACAATTTATTATAAAGTGTATGACTAATTCGTATAATAAAACAAAAAAAAAGTGAAATCACAATAATGTAATATAATTTGAATGAATCACCTCCTATATTTTTTTTTCTTCTTCTTCTTCTTCTTCTTCTTCTTCTTCTTTTTATTTACCCAACAACAACAAAAAAAAAAAAAATAGTATAAAATAATAATTCATTTTATAGAAGAAACAACAACAACAACAACAACAACAACAACAACAACAACAACAGAAAAAAAAAAGTCCTCATTAAAATACAAATAAATAAAACAGCAACAACAAATAATTCAAGTGTCAAGGTTCGATTCTATTTTCCAGTTTTTTTTTTTTTTCTTTCAATCAATCAATATTTAAATTATAATAAATTTGTTAACAAAAGTTTTGTGTAACGAAACAATTTAAAGCTCATGGTGTCCGCAAAAAATTATTTTTTCTCTTTTTAATTAAAAATTTTTTTTAAGAAATACAAAACAGAAATGTTACACAAAAGATTCACCCTCATCCCCCTTTTCTATTTACTTTTGGTTTGTGATTATTTTCACTGTTTCACTATACTGTATCTCTCTCGCTCTCTCTCTCTCTCTATCTTTCTGTCTCTATCGGTAATACATAATTACATACAACAATTAATTAATTAATCAATTACTTATTTAAAATTAAAATAATAATTTATAGAAATTAAAAAAATCAAAAAAAAAAAAAGCACACACACACACACACACACCAGAATGATTTTTCATTAATAAATCAGGCGATGAAATACGAATAAAAAAATAAAATGTATAATAAAATAATCAAAAAAAATGTAGGTCGACTCCGCCAGTAAATAAAAACAAAAAAAAAAACGTAATCAAAATGTACGCGACCGCGTAAAAAAAAAGAAAAACGAAGAAACAAAAAAAATAAATAAATAAAGCACACACACACACACACACACACAAAATTAAGTCACTTTTGCAATGTTATGTTTTTTTTTTTCTTTCTTTCCTCGATTTTTATTAAAAAAAAAAACTCAAAGAAACGTAACAGGAACATTTTAAAATATTTAAATCAGTTCGATTAGTCATACAATTTTTGAATGGAGGTAAAAAAAAACTGAGAGAGAAAAATTATTTTCAATAAAATTTTAACACAATTTTATATAAAGAAAATTTACAAATTTTACGGTAAAATTATTTGTTCTTTAAAATGTAATCTCGATACAAATAAAAAGATAAAATTATCTGTATCTAGTAACAATTTTTTTCGATATTAACCCAACTCCTATTTAGGGCCGTATACACCAAGGTGGATAATACGTTATCTAGGATAACGTAATACTGCAATTAATCTGCATGTTTCCTAAAGAGCAGGTAATGTGCCGAATCAGGATTAAAAACGCATGTGCAGTTGCTAGGTGGTCCAGAATTCACCTCAAAAATAGTAGGTCTCGTCTAAAGTGAACGTTAAAAAATTATAGACAATGTTTATATGGGAGATATCCGAAAAAAGCCAATAAAACAAAAAAAAACACTTTAAAACCCAACGTAACTATCACCCAAAGATAATATCACCGAAGGTGAATAAAACCCAATGAGAATAAAACCCAACGTAACTATCACCCAAGGATAAAAATAACGGGATTTGGTATAATCTAAAAGGAGTTGCCATTTTTTGTTTATTGCTATTTTTTTTTTTCGATTTGTACATTAAACCCTTAAAAATTCATGAACTGAATTCGAAACGATAATTTTAAGAATTTTGTGTTTAAATTTCAATAAAAAAAAAAAAAAAATTCCCGTATTTATTTTTTTTGCTACAAAAAAAAGTCCTCCAGTGTTCCAGAGTACTGTTTTTGTTTTTGTTTTTCGTTGTTAATGTTTTTAGTGATTCTCTTTTTTTTTTTGTTTGTTGTTATTTACTTGAAACAAAAATAAAAATAAAAAAACAAAACCAAAAACGTTGAATTCGGTTGTATAAAAAAAAAAAGTTGGTGAATTAAAAATTTAAATCTAAATTCATTTACTAAAAAGTTACCAACTAGAATTTTATTATAAAATTGTATCAGCAACAACAACAGAAACAACAACAACAGAAACAACAACAACAAATAAAATGGGAACATTTAAAAGTTTAATTATTGCAATTTATTATTATTGCGCTTTATTGAGTTTATCGGGTTGAATTTTATATTTTTTTGAATTCGTTTGTTGTTTTTTTTTTCTCTCTCTGTTTTTTTTTTTGTTGTTTGTTTTGTTTTGTTTTTGTTTTTGTTTTTTTTTGATTCTAATTGAAAATCAAAGGAAGTCAATGTGTGTGTATATTTGTGTGTTGTATTTATGTAAATATGTAATGCACATTTAATAATTTAATGTTAACAATTGTAATCGTATATAACGCACGTATATTGACACACCTCTAAATAAATGTCAATATTATATAAATTATTAACAACGTCGTGTTATGGATAAGAAAAAAAAAAACAAAAAAAAACAAAACAAAACAGACATTTTTTTTTTTCCTCCTAAAACTTTAAAACTTTTTTCGTTTTCCTTATGAACAACAAATGTAAATTAATGAATTATTTAAATAAATTGCAATAAAATGCAACAATATTTTTTTAATGTCAACATTTATTAAATGAGAATCTGTCAAAAAATTGTAACAATGTAGTCGATCACAGTTTGTGTGTTGATGTGAAATTGTAACAATGTCAAATATTTCATGAACAATCGATCAATTTTTTCGTATTTCTTTTATTCATCTAATGTTGATTAAAATTATTGCATTATTTTACAAGACAAAACAAAAATAAGGAAACAATACAACAATTTTTAAAGCAACAAAAAAAAAAATAAATGACAAGAAATAAACGTAACAGTTCACTTAAGACATAAACGATCAATGTCTCTTTTGGAATTTAATTTTGGTTTGTAAATTATTTTTTTTTGTTTTTTTTTTGTCTTTTCGTTAATTTCCAAAAGACACGATCAAATTTATGCGCGTTGTGCTGAATTTTAAATTCAGTTTCTTGTTATTATTTTTTTATTTTTTGTTGTATGTATTTGTGTTGAACATAATTTCACTCTCATTCTTATAATTCATTTTTCTTTCTTTTTTTTTTGATAATGATCAATTGAAACTTACAGTAAAAACAACAAAATAAATAATCATGAACAGAGAACAGAGAAGAAGGAAACGTATAATAAAAAGTCGCCATCCGGATGATTTCAAAATCAGACAAATGACACATTTTTGAAATATTCACGCGTTTATATATTTCATTTGACTTCTTATTATTGTACACGAGTATATATACTTCTTATTGTTTCTTAATGTTTCTGTAATTGTTGTTGTTGTTGTTATTGTTTCCCCTCACATTTAATTAGAAAAAATAACAAAAAAATTACACTGTTCTTAATGAAGTCCGTGTATGGGAGAGCCACTTAATTTATAGAAAATATTTTTTCACAAATAAATTAAAAGATTTTTGTCTAATCATCTTAAAGTACCAACTAAATATTTTTATTTCTTCTTCTTCTTTTGATGATTCTCTTATAAACACTACAGTGTTGTTTTTTTTTTTATTATTCTTTTATAAAATGAAAGACATTTGAATGACAGGGCATAGAGAGTCAAATGCAAAGATATAAAAATATCACATCAGTTTGTCTTTCTAATACCAAGTGTTGATGATTAGAGATCGATCGTATATATGATTGTTGCTTCTTTTAATTTTTTCTTCTCATTTAAAATTTAAAATGAAAACAAAAAAACGAAAAACGTAAAAGAATAAGAAGAAGAAGAAAAGCATGTAAGATTTATAAAAATATTGTGTAATTTCAAAAGGAATGTCCAGCTGTGTTGAATGGTTTATGATTTTTACATGTACATTAGTACAAGGACGTCTTTTGATCTGTACAATAATAACAAAAAAATAAATAAATAAAAGAAAATGGAATGTTTTTCTTAAAATCAACAACCATCATCAACCATGATCATTGTTTTTTCTGTATAATACCCGCAATAAAATATATACACACCAGAAGAAGTAAAAGAAGTTGAAAAAGAAAAAATAAATGCATTCAGTTTTTGACGATTGATTTGGCATAACCAAAGAAAACAAGAACTAAATAATATTCCACTTTAATAAAAACAACAACAAAAATAAATAATAAAACAAAACAAAAACAAGTAAATTAAGTTCAACATCGTAATGTAATCTCTTGTTAAACAAGCAATGTTAATTGTTTGCAGCTCATTCATTAGTCTTCTCAGAAAATTTTGTGTTTTTTCATTTTGTTTTTTTTTTTTTTTTTTTTATCGTTTCTTTTTCCCCTCCGACAAATTTTTTAATCATCTTTTCAATAAGACAAAATGTTTAAGTAATAATATTAATAATAATAATAATAATAATGTACAAGACGACAAGACTTTCAGGAAAATCACTTTCAACACCGACATTATTAGTCAATGCGCGAGCAGAATTACACGCGCGGCGAAAAAAAATGATTTCATTTTTTTGTTTTTCGTCTTCTTTGAAACAAATGATCATCAAATATCATTTTGTCAAAATAAAACTGTACACACACACACACACACACGCATGTACTCACGCAAAAAGACGGAAATGGCGACAAAGACATTTGTTTTTTGGCGGATGAGGTGGATGATGAGGAGAATATTATTAAAGTCAAAAAAAAAAAAAAAGTGCGGCGAGAAAAAAAAAACGGTTTGGAAAATTGATAAATAAATTGACAATTCTGTATTTTTTTTTCTACTATCAGCTGTGTATGTGCGTGCGTGTGTGCGTGTGTGTGTGAGTATATGTAGGAGTGGGGTAAAGTATGATAATTTACGTTACATTAATGTATGATATTGTAAAAATATGTTGTTCTCCATTTTACCATCATCGTATCACATCTGCCATTTTTGCCTTAGAATTTTCATTTAAGTTTTTTTGTTTTTTTGTTTTCTTAATTTTCTTCGGGTTTCACTTTGTTTTTTTTTTTTTTTTACGTCATCATCATTTTCATAAAAGTATTATGCATTTTATTTTAAAAAAAAATCTATGGGTAAATGTATCGGTGTGTGTTTGTATATGTGAAATATTGCCTACAATTATATGGTAAAAATTGATTTTTTAATTAAATGTTGTTTTTTTTTTGTTTCTAAATAGCAACAACAACAAAATAAAATATAAGAATATAAAAATATGACCAGTAAACCGACCCAACCAAACAAAACGAAACACCGAACATGCACTCTGCACAACAATTATCATTAATAATTAATCAAATGAAATAATAAAAAGCAGCAGAAACTAAAGCAAAAAATACTTTTCTTTTTGTTATTGTTGTTGTCATTGTACATTTTTTCTTTTAGCTTAAAATATAAATGAAGTTAAAATGAGGTTTAAGGTTCAAATCGTATATAAGTTTTTACCTTTTAAATAGGAAAAAATTGGTTAGGTTTGAATTGTGCATAGTAACGATACAATCAAAGGATGCCCACCCAAAAATTTTACTACCCACCCATCGTACGTCACATATATAGTTTTAACTCCATCCATATAATTTACAATTCATTTTTAATTTTACAGACATTTTAATCAGTTAATTATAGAAAATTGTATTTCACCTCCCTACCCATTTTAAGCTCTCCTGTCTATATGTCTGTCTACTGTTTTGAATTATTGGCTTTCCAAATAAAAGACAACTTAACAGCGTCAACTGAATAATATTCATCTAATGAGTAAGAAATATTTTGTTGTAGACTGTGATCATCCAATCGCCAATTATGAACATATGGATCCTCATTATTGCAGTTGATAAAGGAGTGCACACGATATAAAGCCAAGTTCTTCAAATATCGAATTACACACTAACGTATTTGGTAAGGTAAGGTACAATGTGCACGTAATAAAAATGACGAATAAAGAAGAGTCCAAAAAAAAAAGAAAAATTCGTGAGAACAAATTAAGAAATTTTTTAAGGAACCAAATGTTAAAATCCAAAATAAAAAAAGAATTCAAAGAAAAGAATTATTTTTTTTGCCAAAATTTTACGAGGAAAGTCAAAAGTTTAATTTGTGGTTTTCGCATAATTTTTTTTTTAAAAACTTAAATTTTATTTCGTTTAATTGTTTCTTAGAATTTTTGTCTTTAATAAAAATATAAGAAAAAAGAAATAAACGAGATTAAACCAAAAATATGAATTTGGTCATTCATAAATTTCGTTTTCTGCCAAATCAAATTAATTATATGTAACAACTAAACGTCATCATGCAGAGAGAGCCAAAGTCATCATTTAACAAAAATAATTTACATTTTTTTTTTTTTAATTTAATTGATTCATTTGAAATCGGAATTTGTGTTTTTATTCGATCTTATCACAAAATGAAAAATATTTTTATATTTATTAAAACAAAACAATCAATTGTTCACAATTAATTTGTTTCACGATTAGTTTTCTCGTGATTAATTTACCTGCGGCTGTAACTGTGACTATGCATAAAAATCTAGTCAAATCAATTATCAAAGATAAATTAGCATATTCATTTCATTCTACAATATTTGAATGAATTATTATAATTAAAGTTTGTTTCAATATCAAAAAATTAGTGGTTGAGACAAAGATATAATATTTTGTGACTAATTTATTAATAACCTATCGTCTCAATAATAAAAAGAAAGAATGAAAGAAAGAGAAAGAGATAATATGAATTCAAAATTTACTACAATCTGCCTCTGGTCTATTTCGATCACCTCTTAAAATACGATACGATTAAAATTGAATAATAATTAATATAAGAATTTAACAAATACAATAATTATGTTTAAAATAATGATGACGTTACCATTAAATATAAGGAAGTTATATATCATTTTAATGATGATGACTGAGGATGATGATGATGATGATGATGATGATGACTGATGACTGAGGATGATGATGATGATGATGATGATGATGACTGATGACTGATGAGGAAAAGAGTTTTATATTAACATACAAAATCAATTTTTTAATTTCAATATAAAAAAATAAATAAAATAAATACAACAAAACCTACGGATATTTATAATGTTGAAATTTTTATATATGTTTGTTGTTGTTGTGTTGAACGCGAAATGAAAAAAAAGAAGAAATACCGAAAAGCAAAAAACCACAAATAAACGTGAATTGTTTTTTTTTTTTTTCTGTAAATTTTACATCATGAATAATTTTGTATTTTTAGATGAATTTAATGTGTGTGTGTGTGTGTGTGTGTATACTGGCTATAATAGAGTTTAATTTTATCAATTTAATTATTTATTTATTATCCAAAACCAAAATCAATCGAAATTATTATTTTATGCTTATATTTTTTTATTCTTCGTCCTTTTTCTGCTTTTTCCCCTTTTGCTACACAAATATATTTTGTATTGTTTTGCTTCTGGTTGATTGGTATTGCTTTTGTCTATGAGTACATAATAAATGGGAAATAAACTTTTTAAGGTTACATCCGAAAGTATATTATTTTCCTTACACTGTTTTTCCTTATTTTGAAAAAAAAAAAGTACAACTGAAATTGAACGTCATCTTAGGTATGATGATGGATGATGTTCTAACATCAAAATCCATAAAGCAACATAAGTGCATTCACCATTGCACTTACATAAATGTATCAAAATTACCTTAAACTTAATTGCCTTAAAATTGTGTGTTATGTTAGAAGAGTAAACTTGATATTGAATTCTTTTTAATTGCAGCTAAAAAAAAAATTAAGGAAAGTGAAATCAATACAGCAGATTTTTTTTTAACACATTCACAGTAATTTTCCACTTTCGAAAGTTACCTTAAAATGCAGGGATGCAATTTATAAAAATAAAAAAAAAAAAGGTTTTCTATATAAAAAAAAAAGTCAGTGTAATTATTTGTAAAAATGATTTTAAACGATAGTTAAATATGTGAATGTGAATATAAGGTATGTTGAATAGAATACAGTTCACGTCTAATTTAATATCCCATACACATAAACAAAATAAAAAATATATCAATTTATCAAGCATATGTTAAGTAAAAGCTACTAAAAATTAATAATTGAACATTTTGAATATTTAATAAAATATGACAACGCCTCAGATCCACTTATCGAATGGTTCAATAACATTTACATGAAAGGAAGTAATTTATATATATTTCAGTGTTGTATTTAGTTGCTGGGATTAAAAAAAAAAATGAAAAATAACATGTGCGTGATTTTCTGTAGCTGAACTTAAATCTATGAACACTTTAATAACAGAATTCTTTAGTATCAACTTTAGGTGTTGTTCATCAACACTTATTGTATAAAAAAAAAAAAAAATTAAAGTTGAACTTAGATTAAAAGTCAAACGAATGTCATCTGCCTTTATTTCAACAATTAAAAATCGATATTTTCAACTGATTGCAGACTTTTATCTCGGTTATTGATTGTATACTGATGATAAAAATTTTTTACGTGTTCCCATTAAAAACAAAATAAAACAATACTTATTATATGATAAGACAAATGCCGTCATTTAACCTTTTTTTTTGGTTAGTCAACTTTAAAAAAAAAATTTTTTTCAATTCTAGAATTTTCGAGTAAATAAAATCTAGAAACAATTTTATGAATTACATTTGACCAAATCGTTAAAATTTAATAAATTTAAATTTGAAATATTCACAGTAATCATTAAAAGAAATTTCATAATTTTATTCAATAAAAAAAAAATTTGTTTGTCTTGTCTAGAATTATTTTTTTCTTCTTCTTCTGAATGCAAGAAAAGAAATTAATTTAATTTAAAAAAAAATTTTCCACACTTCAAATCATTCAAATTAATCAAGCTACATATTTTTTTTTTCAACAGAATTTTTTTATCATATTTGTGTTTTTATTTTTATTTTGCCAAAAAAACAAACAAATAAAAAAAAAAATGAAGAAATAAATTTAGTTCATTCAATGACTCTCTCACGGTCATCTTATTTTCTCATCTCATCTTTTTTTTATATTTATTGTTGTTGTTGTTGTTGTTGTTGTTATTTCTTCTTCTTTTAAAAGAACAAAACCAAAAAATAAACTAAACATACAATTTGTGGTATAAACTGTTTTTTTTATTTGTCCATAAGGATAAAAAATTATTTATTTTCTGTAAAATGAAATGAAAACTTTTAACTAAATTCTCTATCTATGCCGTGGTACTGATAATAAAATATTTTTGTCGGTATCTCCGTTTTTTATTTGCATACAAAAATAATTTTTTGTATAAATAAATAAAAAAAAAAACAAAAAAAAAAAGTTAATTTTATTTATACAGAAAAGAGTCAACTGTCTGTCCGAGTAAAAAAAAGAAGCAAAAATAAAAAAAAAAGTCCCATCGAATTTTGAAGCAGAGAAACAAAAAAAAGGAAAAATAAAAAAAAAAATACTGAAATTGAACTGAAGGAGGAAAAATCTCGAAAAACAAAAAAAAAAATGAAATAAAAAGAAGAAGAAGAAGAAGAAGGCACGAATCTACAAAAATATATTTTATTTTATTTTTGCCATAATTTTGAAACAAAAAAAAAACAAAATAAAACAGTAACAACAACAACAACAACAACAGCAGCAGCAGCAGCAGCTTTAAAGAGGGCACATGTGGCATACAGTATGGCATGCATCAGTTTATTCTTTACTCGTTTTTCTCTCATTTTTCTCTCATTTGTTTTTTCTTTTTTTTTTTCCTTTTTGCAAATTTTTAAAAATAATAATAATAATATAATTTATATTGGCATATTTTTATAATGGGCAACGAACAAAATACAACAACAATTGGAAACCAAACCAAACTACAAACACACAAGTGCATTCTTTTTTTTTTTTTTTGTATTTATAAAAGTTTGTTCGTTTTTTTTTTTTTTTGTTCTTCTTCTTCTTTTTTTTTTCTCTGGCCAAGTGCACTGACCAGACGAACACATTTTTTTTTTGTTTTGCTTTTTTTTCATTTTTGCAAAAAAAAAAAAAAAAGATCAAAAAAAAAAAAAACTAAAATTAAAATAAAAAAGAGAAAAGAAAAAGAAAATGTTTGAGGACAGAAACGAGGATCACATGATGGAATATCTTCTTTTAAAATATTTCAACAAAACAAAAACAAAAATATACAACGACAACTACAACAACAAAAGGACTTTCTTTAATAATTTTAATAAGACGAGCAAAAAACAAAAAAAATGCATTCAGCCGAAAATAATCTAAATTTGTATCGCTTTTGGATCACTGTTTATGTATTTTCTTCATCACACATGGGGTTTGTTCTGCGTCTGTGTGTGTGTGTGTGTGTGTGCATATATATATTTTTCTTGCATACCAGATCGCGCGGTCAGTTTACTTTTTTGCACCTACGCAAAATAATGTGAAGAAAATACAACAACAACAACAATAACAACAACAACAATAACAAGTGAATAATAAAACAAAACACTGATAATAAATTCAATTATAGAAATTAAGAAACAGAAACAGAAAAATTATAATAAGAAATTGAAGAATTTCGTGTGGAAGGGTCAAAGATATTATTCAAGATTATTTTCTTTGAACTCAAAGTAAAACATGAACATTGAAAGAAACAGACACAAAATGAATTTATTTCTGTTCAATCCTTTATTCTTCATTTTTCCTTTTTTTTTCTTCTTCTTCTTCTTATCTTTGTCTTTTCTTTTTTTTTTTTTTTATTTTTGTTTGTCACATCGCTGTTTTTTTATTGGTGTTTCCCCACATAATAAAAGTTCACTTTTATATAAAAAAAAAAGCAAACAGAGAAACAGAAAGAGAACAAAAATGTCATTGTCACATAACCAAAAAAACGAAACGACAAAAAAAAAAAAAACAAAAGTGTACAGCAGCAGTTCACTTTAATATTTATTTTTCTACATATTCGATCATTTTACTATACACACACACACACACATATACACACACACAAACACATACACTTTGGGATTATGCACTGAATTGACATCTGGTTGCTTGAATTCCTTTATAATAATAATGATTTATATTTAGTGTTGTCTCCCCCCAAAAACAAAAAAAATTTCTGTATAAAAATGCATTTCTTTCCTAAAAGACAACAAAAAAAAAAAAAAGGAACAACAACAACAGAAAACGACTGTTTTTTGACCGCAGTACGTCAATTAGTAAAAATCAACAAATTCTACAATGAGATGATCATCCTGGTTTCTTTTTTTTAAACAGGATTCTATAATTAAGTAGGTAAAAAAATTGTAAAAATTCCAACACAGTAAAATAGGATGGTTTCTTTTTTTCATTTTCGTTTTTGTTGTTGTTGTTGTTGTTGTTGTTGTTGTTGTTTCTGTTTTATTTAAAAAAAAATGAAAAAATGAAAAAAATGAAATGACAAAATTCAATTATAAACGATCACCATAGGTCAATAATCTGCATTCGCGCATAATATAATTTATTATTAAACAAAATGAAATTCTGTGTCAGTGTGTTCATAGTGACGTACATCAAATGTAAAAATTTTGTAAAAATAAAAATGAACGTGTAAATGACCTCTGTTGTTTTTTAGTCTGAATCTGATTCTATGTTTTGTTTCTTGTTCTTTCTAGTCGTACAGAATATAACTTGGACTTGACTAGACTATAGACACTAGATTATGAATATCGATACACATCTATTATTCCAGTTGAAATGAATTGATTAAAAATCATTTGAAATTATCAGTTAATTTAATTAGATAACACACAAAAAACAAAAAAAAACTGCAGCTCTAAATAGTTCATTAGTCGTGCTAAATTTTTAAATGAAAAATAAAACATTTATGACAAAGAGTCTTTGTAATAAATATTAACAGGAATAGTTGAAGGTTAAGAAATTCTGACGATCATTTCATAAGTAAATTTCAATTAAAGTCTATAAAAATTTATATTTAAAAATTTCTTTTAAATAAGTTACAGGTTCAACTACTGATTACTTTTGGATTCATATATTCTGTAACACAATGAATTTCACAATTCTATATAATTCACTATCTAGTATTTTCAACTAGATTTGTCTATAAGTTCAATACAAACATTCTGCCATTTCAATTAGATTTTTGTTACATGTGAGTTCAATGTTGGACGTGGGTTTTTTTTTTCATATTTAGGAAAATCTTTTTGTTACATTACAGGAGTTTAATTTCAGACAATTTTTAACATTCAATTCATTTTTCTAAACTTAAAATATTAAAGTTTTTTTCCCTAAAAAAAATCTAACATAGTCTGCTAATAGAGTGTGAAAGAGATGACAGTATAAACGAGAACAATTTTAAGATAAAAGATAAAAAATTTGTTGCATTGTACTGAAACTTTAAAACCAAAAAAAAATATCAACATAAGAATTTATGTAAAAAATAATAATAAACATAATTATGACATTCAACATTTTACATTATTTGTGTTTGCTTCTGTTGTTATTATTTAGTTGTGGAAAGGAATACATAAAAAATCTATTACAACTCAATTTTAAATTAAATACAAATTCTATGAGCAGTGCGTCATAAGATGAACAGTAGAGGAAAAAGTTCAATAAACTTTTCTGTTGTGTCAAAATATAAAACAAAAAAAACAACAACAACAACAACAACAAAAACAAATTTATAAAAAAAAATGAATTTTTTTTTAATGCATTTTTTGCTTAAATTTTTTTTTTTGTTTTTTTTTTTTTGTGTACGAAAAGTAAGCGGGGCATTATTCTGTATTCTATTTTTTTTTCTTTAGATATTCTTGAAACTTATTAAATAGTAAGTAGTAGATATAAAAAGTAAAGTATAAATATATTGTAGTAAGTTATTTATCAAAGTCTACACCGAATACAAACAAATACAATTATATGAAAAAGGAAACAAAAAAAAAAAATAAATAAAGAAATAAATTCAAAGAATGTCTCTAGTGGGTTGATTTTTTTCGCGTTTTTTTTATATAAATAATTTAATTTTTTTTTTGTGTAATCAAATGTTGGTTATGTGTAATATACGGATGGTTTGGTCATCAACATAATACTATCGTTCAGTCATAAACAATCAAAAAAATTGTTTTCTAGACTTTTCTAGATTTTTCTTCTTTTTTTTTTTTGCCAATTTTTTTTATATAAAATTTTAATACGAATAATTATTGTACAAATTAAACGAATGTAATCCGTCCATCTACCTCCTCGAAGAAAACCACTGTTTTTTTTCTTTTTGGTTTCTATTGTCCCAAATATAGAGACAATTTTTGTTTTTTGCATTGTCACGTTTTTTTTTTTTTTTTGTTTTTTGAAAGACATTCGGTACTTCTTCTTCTTCTTCTTCTAACGTCTTGTGTCTTCTGTCGCGGATCCGGTCAAGAGTGACGAAATTGTTTTTTTTTTTTCTGTATATATATTTTGGAGTCTATAAAGCACAAATACACACACACATACACACATGCAAAGTTACAGAGGAACAGTCGTATAATTTAAGAATGAAAAGACTAGACTCCAAATATTTGTTGTTGTTGTTTGTTTTTTTTATTCTTTATTTTCTTTTATTTTTTTTTGGAGACATTTGATTTAAATATGATAATATAATATTTTGTCTTGTCTGGTTAATAATAAGAGTATTGTCGCATAGTTTATTATACATCATTATTTTAAAACAACAACAACAACAATACAATAGTAATAAGAGAAATTTATGCAAATTATGATTGTGAATTAAAAATATAACAATAACAACAATAGACCAAAAAAAAATTGTTATTCAGTTTTTTTTTTGTTTAATTAAATATTATCGAATGGATGAAGGTCAATTTCTTAATAATTATTTATTCTAAGTATAGTCTAAATGTATATTGTCTAACTTTATTGTCTATATAGAATCAATTTAATCCAAAAATCCAAACAAATCAAAACTTTGATATCACAGATAGGATATTTTTGGGTTGGGGGTATATGGGAGAGGGGGGGGGGGTTATTTTTGTGTATAGATTTTGATTAAAATTTCTCTTTAGTTCAACTAAAATCACCACTTTAATAAAATAACAACAAAATATATTGAGCGGATAGGCGGCAAACTGTAATAAATCTGTAACTGATAAAAAAAAAAATTATGTGTGACGAGACGATGAGAAATAATAAGAAGAAGAAGAAGAAGAAAAGGGAAGAAGAAGAAGAAAAAAAAAACACAATAAACATAAAGTCCATTAGTCAACTTACATTAATATCTTTTCTCTCTCTCTCTCTCTCTCTCTCTCTCCTGTTTTTGTTGTTGTATTTTAATATAAAAAAGAACAACAACAACAACAACAAAAATACAGAAAACCAAAAACAACAACATACAATTTTTTTTTTCTTTTAATATTATTCAAAGAAAGAAAAATAGATTAATCAGAATCAGAATATTAACACAACAGTTTTGTTGTTGTTATTGTTAATATTCCAGTAGCTAAAAAAAAAACATAGAAAAAAATAAATATAATTCATACAATATTTAAAGGAATTGTCACAATGATTTGGTTTCACATTGAATTTTAAGTATGCGTCTCTTAATTTACGTAGTAACAGATCGGAAAATAATTAAATGCAAAAACAACAAAAATTATTAAAGTTCAATTTCAAATTTTTTTTTTGTAAAATTCGATAAAAATGAATTCCCCCACCTACCCCCTCTCTCATGCAGAAATAAAACGTACAAACTTCTGGTCACTGTCTTTATAAATTTTTATTGTGTGACTCTAATTAAGTACTTATAAAAAATTAAAAGTGTCTCATCATAACAAATCACTTCATAATTTTATATTAAATCATTTTCATTTATTATTTAGTTAGAGAGTTTAAAGAAGAAATAATGAATAAGACGACGAAGTAAAAAAAAAGATAAAAACGGGATTGACTCACCTGCTGAGTGTGGTGGCCCCCAGCCATTGAACCTGAAATCAGATATTATACGCGTTTTTCATCTAAAAATTTATTAATCCTGCTTCTTTTTTTGTTATTTTGGTTAAACATTAAACCAGCATAAATTACCCAACGATAATGCAAATTTTGATTCCAATTCATTTTTTTTTTTTTTTTTCTGTTTTTTAAAAACACAAGATCGAATCCGATATCTAAAAATAAAACATGTTTCTTATTTTAGTCAATATTCTCCAAGTCAAGTCAAGTCAAACAGAATAACCAGTTTTCACTTTAGTCTTTTTTTTTTCCTTCTCTTAAGTTAAGTTTTTTTCTTCTTCTTCTTCTTCTTAAAGACTTTATTTATTTTGCTTAGACTCGATGAAGAGAGAGTGAGAGAGAGAGGAGTAATAGAAGTAAATAATATGTTTTTATAAAAAAATAAAAAAAATAAAAAAATAAAAAAAAAACCTTCCCAAATAAAATCTTTTAATTAATTCATCAATGTAATTAATTAATTAATGTCTAAAGTCTTCAAGTAAACGATATTTTAATGACACACCCAGAGGAGATACACACACACAGAACAGTGACTAAAAAACAAAAAACAGAAAAGACTACTTACAGTTGAACAGAGACAGAGAGTAACAGAGTGACAGAATGTTAAGAGAAAAATAAAAAGGGAGATGACTTGATAATAATAAAAAAAAAAATCTGATTCTAATTATGTAATTTTATTGGGTGAACATCCCGCATTCATATATCAACTCATTTTACATTTTACATTACAGGAATCAGAGATAATTCCGCGCACATCGAATTCATTTAAATTGTCTTTTATTATTATTATTTTCAGATGTGCTTTTTTTTTTTTTTTTTTGTTTTATTCTTACTTTTTGTTTATTTGTTTTTCATTTTCAAATTTTATAAAAACTTGCTAAAAAATCCTTGAACTCAGAATAAACAGACAGAAACTGTACGCGTATTTTCATCATCAATTAAGAACAACCTTCATTATCCATTTTTTACATTTTTTGTATCATACTTACAATAACTATTTATACAGGTATTTTTTTTTTGTTGTTATTTTATTTTTTCATTCCTTTAAATTTTTTTTACTGAAATATACAACTTGCATATGTTTCTAATTTTAATTGTTTCCTTTTTTTTGTACAATGAATAATAACAACAACAACAAATGAAAACATCCTTTTTGTTTTTTTTACTCTCTATACACGAAAATTTTACACATTTAACAATTTTTACTTAAACTGTCGGGAAAATCTGATTTGATTATTTGAAAATGGTTGGAATTAACTTTAATCTCAACATTTTTTTTTTGACATCCCCTTTCACAAGACAACAGACAAATCATAAATTTTTAGTTCCTTTATTTTTCCGCTAGAAATTTATGAAATGTGTCAGCCATTCGTGTTTTTTTTTTCTTTGCACATTCCTTTTTTTTTTTCGTTTCAATTTTTAATTGTAAATCTAAAGTTAGAAAAGGCGTTTGAAATTTGATTTCTTTTTTATAATTTTCACAAAAAAAAATTTGTCGCGACAACTTTGAACTTGGACATCAAGAGACAAGGTTGAAATTACTTCATTTGTGTGAGTGTGTGTGTGTGTGTGTGTGTAATTGTTTGTTGAATGTAATTGCAAGCAAACAAAACAAAATGAGCAAAAAAGAAAAGAAAAAAAAATGAAAAACCTCACATGAAACTTGACCCGTTTTTTATTCTTTACGGCCGATTATTTGAACAGACAACAGACCAAAAAAATCGGAAGTTGATGAAATTTATATATAAATTTTTTTTTTTTTTTTAATATTCAATTAAAATAATAAAAGAAAACATAATAATAAAAAACAGAATGAAAGAAGAAGAATGAAAAGAAGAAGAAAAAAAATAAATAAAATACTTAACAACAATAATCTCGTCTTGTATTTTAACGTTCATTGCCTTTTTAATGTTTTAGACGTGAATGGAACGTCGGCGGCGCTTGAGCTTGCCTTAATCCGGTCTTAAGTGACGTTTTTTTTTTCTTCTTTTTCTTCTTTTTCATTTATTTTCTACATTTTTTTTTTCTTAATTTTTGTCTGGAAAATTTTAAATAAAACTCAATAATCAAATTAATGATGAAATTTTTTTCTTATAGGCCATATATTGATGATGATGATGATGATGATTATTATTATGATGATGATGATGATGATGATGATGATGATGATGATGATGATGATGATTATGATGATGATAATAATAGTGAATGGTATGACATTAGAAAAATTTCTGTAGGTAGATATAAATTTATATTTCAACTGATGAAATTAAATTGACATTGAAGAAATTTTTTAGTGATTTATTATTAAATTTTGTGTGAAGTTGGTAACCCTTTTTTAAACTTTATAATTTTCTTAATTTTGTGTATAAATTTTTTTTTTGTTGTTTACTTAATGATCACCATTGAATTGTTCCCACTTATTCACAATGAACAAACTCTTGTACTTTATTTGTTTCAATTTTATTTTTATTTTTTGTGTTTTCTTTTAACTTTCAGAAATGGAAAAATAAAGAATAACCTTCAATTTCTAATCTCAAAATATTGTCATTTTTTTTTTTTAAATTTATAAGAAAAAAAAATTCCGTTAAACGAAACAGATCCTGTCCAAAGTTATTAAAGTGCCCACACTTATCAGATGAAGAAAGAAAGGAAAGGAAAGAAAAAAAAAAAAAACGTGCAAACATTTCCATATTACATTAATAAGCCACACTTATCTATTTTTTTCTATCGTTCAATGGCAGACAATATTAATCGCGCACATCCATATTAATGTTTTTTTGTTTTTTTTTTATTCTATAAAATAACAATTTAACTAAATTAATAAAAAAAAAAAAATATATTTATACATATAAAAAATAACAGACTGTAATTACCATGCAACAATTTATTTGTAATTATTATAATAAAAATAAACTAATTAGAATCAGGATTGGATTTACGTGCAGTCAATGTAAATAATGGTAAAGTTTAGAACACAAAATCTGAGAAATTTTAGACGATGATTTATTTAAATGAAAATAAAATTTATTTTCTGAATTAAAAATTCTATACTTTCTTAATTATTATTCTTTGAAAATGATCGCAAAAGTTTATCGCGAAAAATTATTTATTAATTTACCGAAATGGAATCAAATTCAATTGTTGTTGGTTAAACGTAAAACCAATTTAAAAGTCATTAACACGAATTTCCATAGGAAAATTGTAACAATTGAAAGTATTTGCTGTTTCTCAATCAATCAATAAAATATAACTTTCATTAAGTAAGTTGAAGATACTGGCCAGTTGCAGAGTGACAGTCACCAATAAGGTACCAAATTCAAACCTTTAGTATGACAGAAATAATGTTTTTGTCGTTAATTTTAATAATCCAGTGTTTTACAATGACCCTGGGTAATACAATTTAAATCCGGACCTGAAATATAAATCTAATAATAATTTACAATTATTAAGTTTAATTTGCATTTAAATTTGGATTAAATTACATTTAGATGTTTTTGAAATTTTTTACAAATAGAAAATAATAATCACGTGGATCCTTTAAAAATTAAATTTATAAATAAAATGCAAATAATTTCAAATGGAAACTTAAAGAAGAAGAAGAAGAAGAAAAAATATAAAAATAAATGAATAAATGAAACAAATAGAAGTGAACACAATTGTGTGATTTTATTTTTATTTTCTGTCTTTTTAAATGCGTAACATTAACACTGTTTACAATTTCAAATTCGTAATGATAACTAATAACAATCAGCTGTTTGTATTTTTTTTTGTATTTTTTTATTATTTTTTAATGTTAAGTCGACAAATTTTTCATTCTTCTTCATAGATACATGTTTAGTTGTTGTTGTTGTATTTTTTTTTTTTTCTGTTTTCTTTTAAATAGAATAATCGAGTCATTGATTCAGTTTTATGTTTCATTGAAATAAAATATATAAAAATGAAAATTTAATGAAAAACTCAAGAAAAATCAGAAACAGAAATATAAATTCCTCTTGAGTCTATATATTTTTTTTTTCTTGTCCGTCCCGTATCCTCTTCCTCTATAAAAGTTCAAGTGAGATGCAATCTGATGAAAAAAAATGTTTATATACAATTCGTAAAGTACAAATCTAGCAAAGCAACTCAGGTACATAAATAGACAGCAAAACAACAACACAAATTCTTCTCTATAAGTTCTAATTAGATAAATATTTGTTGTTGTTTTTAAATAAATAAAGACTAGACGATGATGCCTGCAAAAAAAACAGAAAAAAATAGAAGAAGAAAAAAAGTCAATGAGTACAGCATGTAGCATGAACTGTTCATGTATAATCTTATTTTAAGTGGAGTAAAATAACAAAAAAAAGAAAAAAAAAAACAACGATCGTAGAAATCTTCAAGCAAAAACAACACAAAAATATTTGTTGTTGTTGTTGTTGTTGTTAGTTTTATTAAAAAATATTTTTTGCGTCTCAAAACAATCATTGCGCGTCTTCGGTTTCAAATAAACTTGAATATATTTTGATTAGTTTTTTTTTTTTTTTTGAAGATCATGAAGATCATGATCCAGACACACACGACTTCAATCACCTTTTGCTTTAAATTTCATTTTTTTATTAATTAAGTTAAATTTTCAATTTTATTTCTTGTTTTTATTTGGTTGTTTGTTAATTGTTGTTGTTTTAAATTTAAATTATTAAACAAAAATAAAAAAAAATGAAAATAAAAAGAAACTAAAAGTAAACAATAAAAAATGCATTTTATATGAAATTTATGCAAAAATGCTAATTTTGTTTTGTTTGCAAAAAAAAAAAAGAAAAACAACAACAACATACAAACATACAGCACAACCACAAACAACAACAACAACAACAACAACAATAAGAATAAAATAAAAAACCAACAAAAAAAAAAAAAACACAAGTGCAATAAATAACAAAAATCAAAATATAATGTAGGTACAGGTGCCAATAGTAACAACTAATTATTTATAATTAACATTAATTACAACAAAAACAAATGCATATTAATTAGAATAATTATTCTGTTAGAAAATGAAATGGAAAACTTAATTTTTATTTTTTATTTTTGATTGTAGGTGGAAAATGCAGTTCTTTATTTTATTTCTTAATTATTTTTTTTTGTCAATGGTTGGATGGAGAACTTTAATTTTTTTTTACTTTTTTTTAATTTTATTCTCACTTCTTGTTGTTGTTGTTGTTGTTATTGTTATTGTGGTTGTTGTTGTTATTGTTGGTTGTGTCCTTCAAATTGAACACACTTCAACTATTATTCATATTTTGATGAAAAAATAATAATAATAATAATAATAATTGTAAAGTCAATTCACCCACGAATCAAACCAAAAAACCAACTGCACTGATCTGTATTTTTTTTTATTTGTTTGTTGTTTTTAATTGCAACAACAAATAAAAAAAAAATGGAAAAAGTTACATCATCAGTCGTTGCGCTGTTGACGTCATTTCAATTTAGAATATTTTCTACGATCATATTTTTTTTTTTTTTGCTAAGATAAAATGCATGTCGGTAAAGCAGTAAAGTATAATTTTTTTTTCATTTGTTCTCCTAATTTTCAAATTTTTTCTTCATAAAAATCTTTTTGACAAAAAAAAACGGACACCATCAATTTTACATTTAATTTTTGAATTAAAATTCAACAAACCATCTAGCATCTGCACATGCATTTTTACACCTGATTCGGCACATTGCCAGCTCTTTAGGAAACATGCAGATTTCCTAAGAAGGAAAGTTTCTCTACTAAAAACATAAAAAAAACATAAAAAACATAACCGTGTACAAATCTCAATTGTAATCACATAAATTTTAACATCAAATAAAAATATTTCTGTTCGTCTGAATTTGTCTTCCAAAAAAAAAAAAAAAATGAAACTCACTTTTGTTGGTTACTTTGAGAATACAAAAAAATTAACGTATAGCAACTTCCAACTTTGAGGAAAAAAAAAATAGAAACTTAAAGAAGAAGTTGGAAAAAATATATCCTTTGGAATTTCAGTCCACGTTTGTAATAATTGAAATTTAATTGCGCTTATGATAAAATTCCTTTCATTATTTTTTTATTTTGTTTTGTTTTGTTTTGTTTCTGTAAGTAAACTACATTTAAGTAAAACTAGTTTTGAACTTAGTTGACCCCACGTTCATATACAAAAACAAAAACAAAAACAAAAACAAAAACAAAAAATGTAAACTGATTAATAGGATGAATTTGTACAGAGACAAATGAAACACAAATAAATTTTCAAATGGACTGACAATTCTGACATATAAAATTGGATGACCAATATTGAACTTTTAATTTTTTATATTATATGATCCTGATCCTAATAAATTAATCACAATACATACAAGTGATTATAATTAATAAATGAGAATTTTAACAGATTTAATTGTATCTTACGATTTCACAACACATTTTAAGTGACACTTAAGTAAGAATAACTTTATAATTAACTACAAATTAATTGTGTTTTTTTTTTTGCTGTTGCTAACGCTATAATTTTTTGTATATATTTAATTTGATTTGATTTGATAAAACAGAAATTAAACTTCAATGCATTTCATTTCATTTTAATTCTCCTCCTTCTTGAGTTGTTTTGTTGTTGTTGTTGTTGTTGTTGTTGTTTGTTTGTTTGTTTGTTGGGCCGTAATTCTTTCTATTTTTAATTATGAAATACGCGACACACACACACATATAAATATCAAATAAAAAAGACAGACAGACTAAATAAAATATTTCGCACACATTGTGTTTGTTGATTTGTATATTTGATTTAATAGACTTGAACATATTTTTTTTATTAATTGTTTTTTAATCAAAATAAAACAAAAAAATTCATTTAAGAAAATTAAGTTTTATTTTTAATAAAATGTTACTAAGAATTAAACGCTTCAATATTGTTAATTCGATTTATGTTAATAAGCAAATAATTTTTTGCTAACTAATCATTTTATAAAGTATGTAAAATTAATTATAAAATCAATTTATTTACCCAACAACAAAGAAGAAGAAGAAGGAAGTGAATAAAATAAATGGAAATAAAGTAAAACATTTATATGTAGAATGAATTTGAACAGAGATCAAAGACAATTCCAGACAAATGAATTAAATATACAAAATTTGTGTAAAATTGACCCTTATTGACCCGGACCTATGTGAAGAGTGACCTTAGTATATGAACCCCAAAATATTATAAAATGTTATTACCCCGACCGCATGTCTGGTAAATCTTTCAAAATTTAAACAGTCCAAGTCCTAAGGCTTTTACCTGAATCTAAATTATTTTTATGTTCTTTGATTTGATTTTTTTTTATATCATCATTGTAAAGGAGAAATAAACTCTCCAATTTGTAGACTTTTAATTTGATACAACAACAACAACAACAACAAAAAAAGGAAAAGATCTTGCCAAGGAAATTTACCGAGAAAAAAAAAATGTATAATTTTGTATTCGTGTTCTTCTTATTTAACTGATTCTAAATGTCACTCGATTATTCAGCGGGAAAATCCAATGTTTCTATATTTCATCAAAATCCTAAAAATAAAAAAAAAACAAAAAAAATAAAAATAAAAATTGATCGTTTTGCTTTGAATTCGTTTTCTTCTTCTTTTAACTGAAATTTATAAGAAAATATACTACTAGACATGAGACATACATTCAAAAAATAAACATTAGACAAAATCAATTTTATTGTAATAATCATCTTGAGTATGATGATGTTGATGATGTTGATGATGATGATGATGATGATGATGTTGATGACTTAACGCGTGGTTGTAAATATTTATTTTGACTGGTTGAATTTTATTTTCACTATTCTTATTTTTTGTTTCTTTTCTTTTCTTTTCTTTTTTTTTGCCATCGTTGTTGTTGTTGTACTTTATAATAATTAAATGAATCGTTTTCAATGTTTGGAAGATAAATTGTAAGAGAATTAAAAATGTTGTTGCCTTTAATTTTGTTAATTTTATATATACGATTAATTAGAATCGATTGTTTTAATTTCTCTTATCAAAAACAACAACAACAACAAGAAGAAGAGAGAAAAAGAAAAAAAGAACAAACAAAAAATGAAAAACAAACATCAGTTTATCAAATTTTTAGGTGAAAAGTAAAAAAAACAAAAAAAAAAAACAAGAACGAAAACGAAAACTGAAAATTGTAAATCTTGTTTGTTTTTTTTTTTTTTTTGTTTTTTATTTGTTGTTGTTGTTGTTCATTTAAACAAAACATGATGTCACTATCTAAATATACACCATAAGATAAGAGTCAATTACCCCATTTTTGTGTGTGTTATTTTCTGTATTAATAATTTTGTTGTTGTTGTTGTTGTTGTATTTGTTTTATATTTTTTTGTAATAAAAAAATAAAAGTTGACGCGGGGATTCAACCGAAACAAAAAATGTTAAAAAAAAAAAAAAAAATTATTATTAAAAAATCATTGACACGCAACACACACACACACACACACAAATAGTACACATACACAGACACACAGGAATCGACAGACATTTCATAGGCAAAAAATACAAACAATGATTTTATAATGAACAACATTTTTTTTTTCAAAATTTACACGATCATTATTCGATAATTTGATGATAATTTTTTGTTGTTTTTTTTTTTCGATCGTATTTGTTCTTGCTTTTAATTTTTCATTAAAGAATTCAAATGTTTTTTATTTTTTTTTTGATACATTTAGAAAAATACAGAATTTATTTTAGACAAAAAAAGGTTACACTAATTTGATGACTATAAATTACAGTCACCACAAATGCTACACACACACACACACAACCAAATACAAATGCACAATTTAATGAGATAAAAGTTAAGTGAACGAATATATTTTCCGATATTTCCCTTGAGAGAGAAAACCAAAAAAAAAAAAAAAAAGTTTATTTAGTAAAAAGTTTTTAAACGTATAAAAAAAATAAAATACAACAACAACAACAACAACAATAAAAAATCAAATAAAATGCAGAAGAAGAAGAAAAAAGTGTATATAAGACTGAAATGGGTCAAAAACACGCAAAAATATTATAATCGCGACCGTGAAACAAAAATAATTATCGTACACAAAAATAGAAAAAAAAAAAATTAAACAAATTAAAATATAAAAAAAAAACAACAACAACAACAACAACAAAAGTCAAAAAATAAAAAAAGAAGATTTTCATTTTCATTTTTTCTTTTTTTGCTGTAATCAGGAAAAACGAGATTTTCTGAAAAAAAAAAAATTAAAGAAAACTCTCCACTTTTTTTTTTTTTGTTTCTTTTCAATTTTTGGATAATCGATAAATAATCGAATGACGTAATTGGTCACAATGCCCAATGATAAAATAGAAAAACAGAGAAGAAAAATTTTATATGAGACAAATTTTTAAGAGAGCAAAATATGATATCCGGTCCGAATTCCTTTTCGAACAACAAAATTTTAAATTTATTTTTGTATTTTTTCGTATTTGTTTTTTTTTAGTAAATTATAAAATTATTAAATAAGAGTGAGACAACGATGAAATAATGGGGTAGAATGGGTGGGTCTGACTTGGTTGATTATAATTTTTTGTTTTTTTTTTTTTTTGTTCACTGGATGATAATTACGTCTTAAATTATAATAAATTTTTTTGATTTCATTTTTTAGTGGCATTGACTTTTAGTTCAACTGCTTAAAATATTAAAAGGATTATCTGCCACGCAGTTATTATAATACATACACACACATACACATACACACACATACACAGATATTTTTGCTATAATTATAGAATTTTGCACTCAGACACGGATGATACGAGGTCAAATACACAATTTAATATTGTTTGTATTCAAATTTTATTTTATTTTGTATTTATTTTTTTTTTTCTTCTTCTTTTCTTTTCACTGATATGTGTGCGATATATCCGAGAGTGTGTGTGTATTCTATATACAATGCGTGTGCGTGTGTGTGTGTGGTGTATGTAGAATTTAGATTTTAATAATCTCTGACACTCTCCTAGTACTTATTTAATTTGTATATAACAACAACAACAACAACACCAACAAAAAATAGATAATAATATGACCGCATATTCATAATAAAATTAAATTAAATACACAGCAGAAGAAATCACCGTGAGATACGAAAGATGAAGAAAAAAACAACAAAAAAAAACAAAAAATGTAAAAAACAAACAAACAAAAAAAAAAAAAAAGAACAACGTGAAAAAAAAGTATGTTTTAATTTTTAATACGTCTGCGCATCGTCTACCCGTCTATCCGTCTGTGTTTCATCAACGGTTTTTTTTTTATCACTTCACAATCTCTCTCTCTCTCTCTCTCTCTATCTAAAATTGTAAAAATGTGCGTGTAAAATCATGATATTTTTTGGTTATCACCTTTTTTTTTTTACTTTTTATCTATTTTTGCAACAGAAAATAAAAAAGTTAAAAAAATATAAATGAAAATATTTTGTTTGTTTTTAATTAACAAAAAAAAAATATAAATGAAAATGAAAATATTTTCAAAGAGAAAATTAAAGCGAGAGGTAAAATTTTAAAACACAAAAAACAAAAAAAAATCTATGAACTTCCTGTTTTGATAAAAATCAAAAAATAACAAAAAAAAAAAAATAGAAGAAAATAGAAGAAACAAGAAGAAGAAGAAGAAGAATTTAAGAATTAAACGTACGAGGTTCATGCCCGTGTTTTTGATTATTATTATTATTATTTTCGTCCGATTAATCGTACTGCGTGTGACCTCAAATTATCTTCTTTTACGAAAAACTCGTCGCACATTCCCAAAAATACTTATCAACGAAAATTATAAAAAAAAAAACAACAAAAACAACAACAACAAAAAATGAACGAAGAAAAAACATTTACATATTTTTTTTTTTTGTGAATCTTCTTCTTATTTTTTATTAATAGGTCCAATGACATTCTCAACTCTTTACGTTTTTTTTTTTTTTTTCGTCAACAGTTCAATCTTTAGAATATTTAATTTTTTATTCTTTTTGCTGCGTGGACTCTATAATGTTGATAACAACACATTCTACTCCCTCTCTTACTCATTCTCTCTCTCTCTCGCTCACTGTCAATATTTCTATAAATAAATTTTTAAACTTCGCCATTTGATAAATTTCGAATTTGACCAAATTTGACCCATTTTTTTCTAGAATAGCCCATTTTAAAAATATAAATTCGCACGTGGAAAGTTTGTTTTTCAAAACAAAAATAATTTTTTGTTTTCGTTTTAAAAAGATAAAATTAAAATAAAAAAAAATTTATATATATAAAAAACACAAGTCAGCAAAATTACGTTTTTTCATTTCAACGTGGTTTCAAACGTTAGCAATTTGGTTAGAAATTAAAAATAGAGCACACACACTTTTCAGGTTTCAACCTGGAAAAAAAATAAAAAGACACTTCTGGTAGACTTATTGGCTGAGAAAAAAGATCAAGCAATTTTTTGTAAAAAAAAAATTTCTGTGGAAATTCTTTAATTTCTAGACTAAAAAATGTATGGATAATTTTCTTCTTAGAAGCCACTAGAACCACTTGTCTAAAAACACATTTTGATGTACTTTCTTTCTTGGAGAGACGACAAAACAATGACTATACTTACTTCTGAATCTGATGTAAAAACATTTTGTATTTAACGCAGTATAGCCCATAAAAACACTTTTTGGAGATATTTTTTAATTTTGGAGAAATAAATAACAATGCAAAAACAAATAATTTCTGATGTAAAATCATTTTGTGGTCAACGCAGTATAGGCCCATAAATACTTTCATTCTGAAAAAACACTGTAAACACTATTTGGAGATATTTTTTAACTTTGGAGAAATAAATAACAATGCAAATAAAAAAAACAAATGATTTCTGATGTAAAAACGTTTTGTATTTTTATAATAATAATAATAATAATAATAATAATATATGTAATAATAATAGAATAATATAATAATAGATAATAGATAATAATAGATAATATTTATAGATATTTTTGTTTGTTTGTTTTTTTTTTTAATTTTATTTTTTCTTTAATTTTATTTTTTTTTTTCTTTTGTTTAAAGAAACTAATTTCATATCTACAATTTCTAAACACTACAAAATACAAAAATTTACATTTACAAAAAAAAAAAAAAGAAAGAAGAAAAGTAGAAATAGAAGAGAGAGAAAATCTAAGGGATAGCAAGTAAGAAGGAAAAAGAATAAAATACATTTTTCTTCTTTTTCATCATCATAAAATTTTTTCTCTTTTCTAATTCTAATTTTTCATCTTCATCGGTACTTCCATCTTTTTTTTTTTTTCTTTTTATTTTACATTTAAAATATTTAAATTATTTTCATTTTTCCAATTTTATAAAAAAAAAAAAAAAATCCTCTGTGTTGTGAACACAGCAAAACTTATTAAATATTTATTTTTTTTTTTAAAGTTAAAAACAAAATAAAAAAAAAATTAAATAAATTTTCTCATCGACATTAAATTTAATAAAAAATTATTTTTTGTTTTGTTTTTACTTTTAATTTTTACTTTTATTTTTTATTGTTAATTTTTATTGTTTTGTTTGCAAATACAAAAAGTGTTTAATATTTAATAATTATTAATTATTAATTATAAAAATATAGATAATAATAAGAAACGTTTTTATATTTTAGTTTTTCCACTTTTTTTTTTTTTTGTTTTTGTGTTTTTCTTAACAAAAAAAAAAAAAAAAACAAAAAAATTAAATTTTTGATTTTTTCTTTTTTTTTGAAACGAGGAAAAATTGTTTTTTTAAAAAGGAAATTATATTTTTAATCATTAATTTTTCTTTTTATTTTTTATTGTTTTTTTTTTTTTAAATTTAAATTTTATTTTTATTGCTATTTTTTTTTTGCTCGCTCATTTTTAACGTTCATTTTGTTTTTTTTGTTGTTGTTGTTGTGGTTTTTCATTCTTTCTTTAATAAATTTATAAATTCATAAATGTTAAATATTAAGTTTAAAAATAGAAACACAATAATCATGTGTTTAAATTTTACTTTCTTTCTTTCTTTGTTTTATTTGTTTTGTTTGTTTTTTTTTTTTTTATGTTTAAATTAAAGTTAAAAATTAATAATTAATATTTTTAATGTTAATATTTTTAGTGGAGGGGGAGGGGAGGTGTTTTTTTTTAACAAAAAAATCTTTGTGTTCCAAATAAATTAACTAAATTTTTGTTGTTAATTTTTTTGTTTTTCTTTTCTTCATTTTTTTTTTTGTTTCTGTAATTTTTTGTTTTCTTCGATTAATTATTTAATGAGATCAAAAAAATTAAATAATTTATAATAATAATTAAGTGATTTTGTTTTTGTTGAAGCACAAATGAGAGAGAACAGAGACGACAAACGATAGAAGGAAAGAAAAATGAAAATTTTCAAAGGGGGAAATGAAAATAATTTGTGTTAATTTTTTAATTTTTTTTTTTTAAATTCAATAATAATTAGAATTATTGTTTTGGTCGGTACCTGATATAATTTTTAATATTTATATTCTATAAATTTTTTTTTCTTTTACGATCATCTGATCATCTGATCATCTGATCATCTTCATATTTTTCTTTAATCTTTTTATTTCATAATTCTCGTTAAATATTTTTGTGTTTTTTTTTTTTAATTTTTTTAATAAAAAAAAAAATGTTCTGTTTTTCTTAAGTCGATGTTTTTTAATCGTTTCATATTTTTCTTCTTCTTCTTCTTCTTATTCAATAAATTTACAAATTTTCTTCTTCTTCTTCCTCTTCCTTTTTTGAAAAAATTTTTAACTTATTTTTCTTTGTTTCTTTCAATTTATTATTTTCTTTTTTTTTTTTGTTTGTTATAAAAAACTACACGTCAAAATATATTTTTATTTTTTAATTTTCTTTACTTACATTTTTTTTTTTTTAATTAATCATTTTCTCTTGTTAAATATTTTTTCTTCTTCTTCTTCTTCTTAAATTTTTTTTTATACAATTGTGTGTTTGTTGTTTGTGTTAATTAAATAGACATTTATAATTTATTTATTTGAAAAATTTTAAAATTCTTTTTTTTTTTTTGTTTTTTTTTTGCTTTAAATTTTAATTTTTATTAATTTTTTTTACTTTCGTTTAAAATACTTAAATTTAATTAATGAAAAATTATTAATTTTTTAATTACAATAAAAATTTCTCTTAAAAAACTTTATATTTTGTTTTGTTTTGTCTCTACACATTTAAAGCGATTGATTTTCTTCTTTCTTCTTCTTCATTCTTCATTCTTAAAAAACTTCTTTTATTTTTTTTTTTTGTTTGTTTAATTTCGTTTGCAACAAAATAAAATGTTAAACAATCACGTCGTCCCACGTACACGTCTTTCAATCACGGCAAACACCAAAAAAAAAAAAAAAATGTTCTTTTCATTTTCGTTTTAAAAAATTTCTTTAAAATTTACAAAATTCAACAAATTTTGGTTGAGTTGATCCCGACAACTTTATGGCTGACAAACGAATATCAGTCAAGGCGGTAACAACAAAAAACAAACCTTAACTTAAAGCAGGCGGCACGTTAATAATGAAAAAGGGACGAATTATTATTAAATTCCGTTTAACGGTTTCCGCTTTTGTTTTTTTTTTTTTCGACAAAGAGAAAATCCGATATTCGATTATCGGACATTCGGAATGCAGTCTCAGATTTCGTGTGTATGTATGTGTGTATGTGTGTGTCTGTATTTATGTGCGTATTTTATGTATCGTTACGAATGTATTAACATTTTATAAACACACACACACACAACACACACGGATAATTATGTTTCTGTGTTTTATTTTGTGTGAAGGCCACTAGGTTGGCGCAATAGCAAATAAATAGCAAAACCAAAAATAAAAACTTATCTAAAATGAATGAATGTCAAAAGTGAGTCTCTCTCTCTCTCTAATAAAATAAAAAGAAAACGCGTAAAGATTATTTAGTACAGGGACAGATGGTTCTTGTTTTTTTTTTTTGTTTTTTAAAGTAATCATGTATTTTTGTAAGTTGTCTCTGTATGCGTGTGTATGTGTGTGTGTGTGTGTGAAACCCCATATTTAGACTCAAAATTCTATAAACACGTTTTATTTTATGGACGATTAAAATTTGACTTACTTTTTGAAAATTAGAAAAAAATTAACGAAAATTAATGTGACAGAAAAAAATGTAAAAGAAAAATCTCACACATTTTCCGCCTCGTCAAAAGAGAAGAGAAACACACCAAAGAGAAAATGCATTTTATTGGCAGTTATTTTTTTTTTTTTTTTGTTTCATTTTTGATGAATTTATTAAATTCTCTCAAGAAAAAAAAATAAATGAAAACAAATGAAAACCGGAAAAATAAACAGAAGAAACAAAGAATCCGTTTTTCCCACAAAAACAAAACCAAAATTAAAAACACAAAAATTAAAGACGCAACAAGAAGGAACGTACGATTAAGAATTATTTAACTTTCTTCTAATGATTAATTTTTTTTTTTTTTTGTTTATTTTAAAATTTTCAAAATTTTCGTTTTTAAATCGTATTTTTAAGAATTTTTAATAATTAATTATTTTAATAAAGAGGATACGACATTTAAAATATATATTTTTTTATTTTTTTAAATTTAGTGTAGAGTTTTTATTCTCTCTTTCTGTTTTTTTTTTCTCTATAAAAAATCGTGATCCGAACGACAGAACGAGAACATATAAAAAAAAAAGGAGACAAAAAAAAAGCAGACAACTAGAACGAATTTACTTTTCTTGAAAATTTATTTATTCTGATTTATTTCATTAATTTTAATCATCAATTAACTTTCTTCTTTTTATTAATTTTTCTTTTTATCCAAATTCTCATTTTTTCTTTTTCGAATTTTAAGAAAAATAGAAAAACAAAGTGAATTCAAATCTTTTCCAATTTCACATTTTTTTTCACATTTAATTAATTTCTTCTTCTTCCCTTTTTTTTGTTTTATTGTTTTTTTTCCCCCCTCTTCTTTTGTTCACAATTAAACACAATTAAAGACAATTAAAGAAAAAAAAATTTAAAGAAAAGAAACAAAAAAAAAAAAAAACCAAACAAAACAAAAAAATAAAAGAAAACATTTTTTTTTTGTTTTATTTTTTTTTTTCACAGCCTGTTTTTAGATACCTGAATATTTTTCATTTTTTTTTTTTCTTTTTTAATTTTTAATTTTTTAATTTTTAATTTTTAATTTTTAATTTTTAATTTTTAATTTTTAATTTTTAATTTTTAATTTTTAATTTTTAATTTTTAATTTTTAATTTTTAATTTTTAATTTTAATTTTAATTTTTTAAACCTTATTTTTCATTTTTAAATTCTTAATTATTTAATTATATTTTATTTAAATGTTTTTTTTTCTTTTTTTTTTTTTCATTAATTATTTTATTTTATTTTTGTTAGTTTTAAAATTTAAAAAAAGTGTGTGTGTGTGTGTGTGTTTAATTTTTTAAATATATTTTTATACATACTTTTTATTAGTTTTTTTTATTTTAATTTTATTTTGTTAAATTAATGTTTAAATATTTAATTTTATTTCCTTACAAAAAAAAAAAAAACCACAACAATAAAAAATAAAAACAGAAAAAATATTTCGTTTTTTTTCTTCTTCTTCTTCTTCTATACAACAACAAAAGACAAAAAAAAAATTCAATCGTATTCTGTTTTTTTTTTTCCCCCTTTTAAAATTATTAAATTTACGAGTGTTGAAAAATACAACAAAACAAAAACAACAACAACAACAAAAAAAGAACAAAAACAACAACAACGAAAAAATGAGAAAAAGAAAATGAAAAGCAAAAAGAAAAAAAAAAATAAATCCATATCAAAAAAAAAGGTGGGGTACACATTTTTTTTGTTTTGTTTTTGTTTTTGTTTTGTTAATCTTTAATTTTAATTATTTTTAAATATTTAATTAATTATTTGTTTGTTTTTCTTTAATTAATTATTTATTATTAATTTTTTGTTTTTTTTTTTTTTTTAATGAGATCATTTGATGAAATGCTTTTTTTTTTTTGTTGTTTTAATCTTTCTTCTTCTTCTTCTTCTCTTTCTTATTTCATCTTTCTTTCTTTTCCTCTTTAGCCGAAGAGGATTTTTAAATTTAAAATTAGAAAAAGTTTTAATATTCGTTGAGCCAGAAAAAAACACGATAAATAAATCGAATTTTTATCACGTGTCGATCATTTATTACTTTTTACTATTTTTTTTTCTTTGTCCAATCTGTCTCTGTTTAATTTCAAAATAAAAACAGTTAGGACACAAAAAACAAAATGGCGACTAAAAATAACAAAAGAATTTCACACAAAAAAATTTATAACAACAAGAAAAAAAAAAAACGAAGAAGAGAAAGAGAGAGAGAAAAAAAGATACAAAGTGGAGAAATATTAAAAGAGAGAGAAAATATGTGAGTGGGTGTAAGAGAGAGATAGAGATATATAAAAAGGAAAAAAACAAAAGATGGCAACACTAAATCCATTCCTCATAATTATTTTTCACTTTTGTTTTTAATTTAACTTTTTTAATAAATAAACTTTAGAATAAATTTCACAATATTTTCCCTTAAATTTCTTCATTGAATTTTTTCAGTCTTAATTTTTTTTCTTTAAATTGAATTTTTTCTTTCTTTCTTATTTTTGTTTTTGTTTTTGTTAAATCAAATCTATGACGCGCCAAATTTAAATCCAAAAAAAAAAAAAAAACATAAAATTTATTGTTGCCCACAATAAATGTCCTTCCCCTTTTCATTTCATTCTCCCTCCAAATTCCTATAATTTACTTTTTGTTAATTATCTATTTTTTTTTTTTTCTGTTAATTTTTCTTTTCTTTTTTTTTTTTTTTAAATTGTTAAAGCAAAATAAATTGAGAAAATAAAAAAGAAAAACAAAAAAGTTAAACAAACTAAAAAAAAAAAAGGGGAGGAATTATATGTGTATGTTCCTGCACCCCTAGTTATTAGTTACATTTCGTCATTTTGTCTTTTCTTTCATTTCGTCAATTTTATTTGTTCGGTTTTAGTACGTTTTGTTTTACTCACTTAAGTTAAGTTTTACTAACTAAGTTAAGTTAAGTAAAAAAAAAAAAAAAACGGTTCGTTATTCAATATTTAATATTATTTATTTTTAATATATTTCTTCTTCTTCTTCTTCCCTTAAGTTTATAAAATTATTATTTTCTCTTAATTAATCCAACATTTTTTATTTTTAATTTTTAATTTTTTTTTGTTTTTAATTTTTAATTTTTCTTCTTTTTTAACAAATATACTGACGACGCAACAACAAATAAACTTTCATGTTTTTTTTTCTTTTCTTTTCTTTCTTTCTTTTTTTTGTTTTTATTCTTCCTTACTTTTTTTTATACACTTAAAAAATACATAAATTTATTTCTTCATTTTGTTTGATTTTTAAAGTAATTTTTGTGTTTTAAAAAATTATTTTATTTGAAATTTTGTTGTGTGATGATTTTTATTTTTGTGCGTTTTGTCGGGATTTTTTTTTTCTTTTTTATCTATTTGTATGTGTATGTGTGTATGTGTGTGTGTGTGTGGAAATGGCTATTGGAAACCTATTTTGTGTGACAAAAAATTACAGAGTACGTTTCTTCTAATTAAAAGTTTTTCTTTTTAATGATTGTCAAAAAATTTTTATTGTCGCTTTTTTTTTTTTTTCTTAAGTAAAAAAAAAGACGGCCAGACGGATTTGAAAACTGAATTTTAATTATGTTTGAGAGAAACACAAATGCAAATGTTTTGATTTTTTCTTTTGTTTACAATTTTCGCAATAGCATTTTCCGCATTTATTTTTTAAGAAAAAAACAAAATGTTCACCGACACAATTTTTTATATTTTTTTTTGTTTTTTTTTAAACATTTAATTTTTTTTTTTTTTTTTAATTTTAAAAACCAGACTTTTAAACTCGCATCAAAATTGGATAATTTTCACAATAAAAGGCACTATCATCATTAAAATACATATTTTTGTTTTTGTTTTTTGTTTCTTTTCTTAAATAGATAAGAAGGAAAATCCACTAACAGAAAGGACAAATCAAAAAATGATTTTAACTTTAAAATTCAAACAAACAAATTTTTTCGTTCGGACCCAGTCAGTCAAAGTCATCCGAATCGCTAAAGTTTTTTTTTTTTTATTCTCAACAATAGTTGTGTGTGTGTGTGTGTATTTTCTGTATGTTTTTTTTTTGTATGTGTGTATGTGTGTGTGTGTTGTTATTTTATCTGATCAAATCACACACGTAATCAAATATTCTTTGGTTAACACTAAAAAAAATTGTGTATAATAAAATAATGTAATTTTATTATACAAAAAAAAGAGGAAAAGAAAAATCGAAATTAGAAAATTCCAAAAAAAAAAAAAAACAACAACAACAACAAACGTCAACTAAAAATAAAAATGGCGACAACGGCCTAATTTTAAGATTTCAATTAATTCAAAAGATCGGTGCCAACCCTATAATAGTGAAAAGAGACAAATCTATTGTAACTTCTCATATTTTTATTTCTTGACTTTCTTTCCCTTCTTTCCCTCCCCCCCACCGTTTCTTCATCAACTTTATTAAGTTAAGTTATTGTAATTGCACAACACAAACAAACAAATCAAATAATTTGTACGATATTTTCATCTTAGAAATTTACACAAGAGTTGTAGAAAAGAAAAGAAGGAAGAGAAACGATGACAAGAAAGAAAAAAAAAAAAAAAAAGGCATCAGCAACAAACAAACAACAACAATAAATTCATTTTAGAGAGGAAAAATAATAAAAATAAAAATATTATTAATCGAAACATACAAAAAAAAAAAAACTGTTTTTTTTTTATATGTTTTGATTACAAAATACCAAGATAAAAATAAAAATTATTATTATTGTGTGTCCGCCATTTTTAATCTAACAAAAAAAAATGTTTGTTGTTATGTATGCGTTGTTGTTGTTGTTGTTGCTGTTGTTGTTGTTATTATTTTTTCGTTCTTTTATTTCATTTTTGTTTCTTGTTATAAAGTATAATTGTGGGTATGTGTATGGTGTGTGTGTAGGGTGTGTGTGTGTATGTGTATGTGTGTATGTATCCATGTAGGTATATAATATATATTTATGTATATATAATGTTATGTAATTTATGTACATTATGACATGTACTAATTATTTATGTTAATTTATTAATATTAATTAAAATCACATTTAACTTATTTTAATTATGTTCTTTTTTTTTCTTCTTCTTCTTCTTCTTCTTCTTCTTAACTTTTTAAACGTTTTGTTTCATTTTGTTTTGTTTTGTTTTTTTTGTTTTTTTTTCGTTACTTCCATTTATTTACATGTTGTTGTTTTTGTTTCTTTTAAGATCAAAAACAACATTTTAGTAGATGGATCAACTTCAGATGTTTTTTTTTTTTTTTCATTTAGTTGTTTTTGTTTTGTTCCTTTATTTTCTTTCTTTCATTTTTCTTTCATTTCAATTAATTTGTGTTAATCCATTGATTAATTAATCCGATCATTTATTGATTTAAATTCATTTTTAAAATATGTACAATATTTTTTTATTGATTGAACAAAATTTTCATTTTACTCATTTTCATTTAAACGGAAGATGTTTCAATTTAAGGGGATTACGCACAAAATTTAAAATATCAAAATTGAAAGATGGAGAAAATTTTACAATTTCATTTAAACAAAAAAAAAAAAAAAAACATAAATAAATTTCGAAAAAGATTGAAAAAAAAAAAAGAAGATAAATCCTTAAATTGTTAAATTCTTATTTCATACAACAACAAAAAAAAAAAATATTACTTATTTACACAATTAATTAATAATTAAAGTTCAGTACCTTTTGTGTTTATATTTTTTATTTTTAAAATTTTTTTTTTTTTAAATTTCTTTTATTTTAATGAAAATACTGATCATGTACCCCGGGGATCACTGTAAACGATCATGTACCATTTTTCTTTACTTTTCTTCCTTCTTTTACTTTCTTTTTATTTATCAAACACTTTTTTTTTTCTTCTTCTTCTTCCATTTAAAATAACTTCAATCAAAATTTTTTATAAACTAAAAAAATAAAAAAAAAACCTTCACAAAATTCAATTCGAATTTTCGTATTATTTTTTTTTTTTTTTTTATTCTTGTGTTTTGTTTATTTTTAAATTTTTCATTTATTTCACGGAAACCATTTTCAAAAATTTAATTTTTCACAAAAACACCAAAACACTAATTTTTATCGCGATCTCTCTCTCTCTCTTGTTATATCTGCAAATAGTTTTTTTCCAATAATCCTTTGTCATCAGTTTTCTTTTTTTCCTTCTAGGAAACACGAAAAAAAAAACAATAACAACAATTCCCCGTCAATTTGTAAAAATTAATTCAATTAAATTTGTTTATGGATAATTAATATAAACACCCATATCACTTAAATAATCTGCGGGACAACCAAAATCAAGATGGCTACCAGAACTAGATGATGCCGTATCAAATTGTTCATAATTATTTAAACCAATAAATTCAGACTTTATATCAAATTCAGGAAAACATTCAACATTTAATTGATTACAATCATCATCTGTTAATTTTGCAAAACCATTATGTTGATAATCAGTTGTATTTAAATTACTTGGAAATTTTTGATAATTTCTATTTGCTGCTACATTTAAATTTGTATCATTTATTGTAAGTATTTCATCAAGTGTGTCGGCATCTGTATCATATGATATTAATTTATTATTATTACTGCTGTTGTTGTGGCTACTAATATTGTTGTTATTATTGTTGCTAATATTATTGTTATTATTTATGCTGTTATTATTATTGTTTATATGATGAAGTTTATTGTTATTGTTGTTGTTGTTGTTATTGTTATTATTATTATTTTCCATTAATTGTTGATTAATAAATAATTTATTAGCATTATTATTATTGATATTGTTGTTGCTACTATTGTTGTTATTATTATTATTATTTGTCCATGTTTGTTGTTGATGTTGATGTTGTGATTGTTGTTGCTGCTGTTGTTGTTGATGTAATTGCTGTTGTAATTGTTGATGTTGTGGATGTTGATGTTGTGTTTGATGTAATTGTTCTGGTCTATCAATAATAGTATAACCTAATATATCATTAATATCAACTGTTTTACTAGATTCATCTTGATCAAAACAATCTAACATTTTATTATATTCCTGATCATCTAATATTGACATTTTATGATCATTATCAAATAAACGGGTTGTTTCTGTTTCAAATATTCTTTCATTTGATTCAGGTGATATTAATGAATTTTCATCATAAAATGCACTTTCTGGTGAATTTGGTAATAACTCATTACCTAACATACATTGTCGATTATTATCAATGATAACTGTTTCTAATGATAATTTTGCTCTTAGTTTTGATGATGCTGATGATGAATTATTATTGGTATCATTTTTATTTATTTTACCACTACGTCTAACACCACCACCACTACTACCATTATTTGTTGATGTTGTTGTTTTTGTTTTTCTGGCACAAGTAGGTGATGTTGGCTTTGGTGGTGCTTTTGTTTGCTTCTTTCTTGGACGATATTTATAATTAGGATATTCTTGTAAATGAAGTTTTCTTAAACGTTCTGCTTCATCAACATATGGCTGTTTATCATTTTCATTCATTACTTTCCATTTAGCACCTAATTGTTTTGATATTTCTGCATTATGCATATCTGGTGTAACTTCACAAATTTTTCTACGTTCCAATTGGCTCCATACCATAAATGGATTCATAGGACGTTTTATATGCCCTGGACTGTGTTTTTTAGTCTGTAATAATAGAAAAAAAAACATTATTGCATAAGATTGGAAATTCAACCAAAAAAGTAAATAAATTATAATTAGCTAACGTTAAAGTGTGAAAAGAATGAAAAACGAAAAATTTTAAAACCTAAATCACAGGAATTAAAAAAAAAAATCAAATTAACAATTTAATTAATTTTATTGCCAACATTTTTTTTTTAAATTGATTGAACTTGAAAAATAATGTTTGTAATTAAATTCATTAATAAATAATTAAACGATTAATCAAAAGTATTTTAGAATGTTTCTTATAATAAAACAAATCTATTTGATTTCATAAGAAATTTATCATCATTAAAAAACTCAACAAATTATTAAGAATTTATTCTTTCAAATTGTTGTGTTGAAAAAATATTTTCAGAAAATACGAAACATTTATATCTGTCAAGAAGTTTCACAGAAAATTTTCAGAAAATCTGCCAAAAAATTGTATATATCTTTCTTAAATAATTCTTAGATTACATTATTACTTTTTTAGCAACACACTAAAAAAAAAAAAAAATATCGTCAAACGTCCCATAATGTCTAAGAGTATTCGTCAACGTTTTAAATTGCATTAAAAAATTATCGTATTCGTGATTTCCATATAGAAAAAAAAAACAATTGACATATGTCCCCACCCCACCTTCCCACTTTCCTATATTTAATATCAATCGTAATTTTTTTAGAATAATTATTGATTATAATCATGTGTTAAAATTATTGTTATTATTAAAAAATTAAAATAATGTGACTTTTATAAATATTAAAATTAAATTAAATATTTGCAGCAATAGTAACAGAAAGCAACAACAAAAAGAAAAAGAAAAAGAAAAAAAAAAAAAAAGTATCAGTACTCGATAAATATTATAAATAATTCACAATACACAATTTCATAATAATTCGAGGTCATTCTCATATATACTAGATTTATTTGATTTTATTCATTTTTTATTCATTTATTTATTTTTTTAATTTCATATACGGGTAATAGAAGGACACACTGACATACAAGATACAAACATATAACAACATATAACAACATATTATATATTTTACAACATTTACTTCCTTGTTTCTGTTTCTAAATATTAAAAACATTACTCGTATCTTTAATAAATAATTATTATTTATTATATATTTTTTTTTTATTTTACTTTAATTCTCTTTTTAACGTTATTACAATTATTTTCTTGCCTTATTTCATTTAAGTATTATTTGTGATTTGTGATTATTAAAAAAAAAAAAGAAAAAAAACACGGATAAGTACAGAGTAAAAATTATGTCAGAGCCGTAAATAGGAATTGGTGGAAATACTTTCGTTGATGAATTTAGATTTGATTGAAAAAATATTGAATAAATATAAATTGATTTAGAAAAAGACAAAAACTTACAATAAAATACTCAAGTAAAATATTTAAGTTTTCGGCTCTGAACAAAAATGTAATTTAGACAAAATGAGATATAGTTTCATTTTCTATAATTAAATTTAATATGAGTGAGTTAATCGCGAAACAATATTTGAAGAAAAAAAAATATAAAAAAAATTTAAGCAAAAAATGAAATAAATAAATTAAATAAAAATATGATCTCAGCAGAAAAATTTCAGGTGTTTCTTTTTTCTATCTCTAAAAGTTATTAAATAATCATGATATATATTTGTGTGTGTGTGTGTGTAAATAAAAATAATCACGTCACTTTCTAAATATTATTAAAATCGTGTTTTAGTGGTGAAGGGACCTTCCTCCTCTATATAAAATAAGAATCTACACCACATCCGACACTCATCAATAAAAATAATTTATTAAAGCCAAAATTAAAAAGACAAAAAAAAAAAAAAAATCCAATCAAATCAAATAATCTGATGAAGACCAATAAACTCTAAAAGGTGACCTTCTTCATTTTTAATTTAATTTTGTTTTTGTTTTCAACCAAAATAATCATCATAAGTAATAATTGAACTGAAAATTAAACAAGAAATAAAGGAAACAGACATAATTTTTCTTTACAAAGAAGAAAATGTCTCATCATATATAAATAATGGTAAAATATAGGAATCCACTTGTTTCTCAAATTAAATACACACAAGTCACACCACTTATCTCTTAAAAACAACCAAAAATCGATACTTAATAAAAGCAACAAGTTTTCTGTTTTGGTTTTGGTTTTTTTTTTTTTTTTCTTTACTTCATTTTTTATTGAATTACATTTTTTTGTTTCTCTAACTTCATTTCCTTACACAAATACAGACAAACGGGGCAAATCAAAAAACAAAAAAAAAAAACTAGTAATAATCATAATCAAACTTGAAGATTAATTACAATTAATAGTGTTGTGTTTGCGAACCCAAATACAACAACAACAACAAAAAACACAACAAACAATTCGATAATTTATTCAAACGCGCGTATAACAAAAAAAAAATATATATATGTGAGAGAAATACAGAGACAGAACAAAATAAACACTAGTTGTTATTTTTATTTTTTTTTTGTGTTTCAGCAAAAGTCAGACAGACACACATAAGATTCTTTTTTTCTTTTTTTTTATAATTAATTTAAGTCGATCAATACTTGTCACTCAAATATGTCATTATAAAATAAATATACTTATACACGCGGAATCAACAGAACAGAATAGAATAGAAAAATTATTGTAAAAAATTGTAAAGGCAAAAACAAAACAGGCAAATACATAGATTTTTTTTTTTTGTTTTTGGATCCTCCAGCTACCAAGATCAAAAGACAGTTAAAACAAAATGCAACATTCATACATAAGTAAAAATTATTTTGAATAAGACAAAATGGAAAATTTATATTTCAGTCGCGTACAATACACCCGACAATCAAAACTGATTGTATGAGTGTTGCGTTTGTGTTTAGTGTTTTTTTTTTTTACTTTTTATGAAATCAAAAATTCAAGGCTACCCAGTCACTTTTCATTTCTTATTTTTATTATTATTTCTCTTCGTCTTCTTCTTCTTCTTTTTTTTTTTTTTTGTTTATTCTTCCTTCTTCCACCACCATTATTATTGTTAAATCTTAATCGCGTAAAGATATGCGTTGAAGTGAAGACAATTCAAAAGTAACAACAAAAATTAAATCAGAGATAGTTAGTATACTGGACTGGCGTAAGACTATAAAATATAAAGTAGTAGGGATCGATTTTCAAATTCAACAAAAGTAAATTCAATACAAAAGAGAAAAAAAAAAATAAAAATAAATAAATAAAGTAACAAAATTAAATTATAAATTATTGAGCAATAATCAATTTGAGTGATTGTTTTCATTGAGCCAAGGCTGAAAGTCAGATGTGTTTGGTAATCGAAATGGTTACAATTATATTTATTCAATCATTCTTTTCTTATTTTTTTTTTTTTTTTCTTTTTTTCATTTTTAAAGTACTTTTTTTTTGTTAGATTTTATTAATTCAACTTCAAGTAAAAAATAATAATAACTAAATAAATGCACAGACACACACACAAGAGTGAGAAAGAAAACCTTAATTATTAACAATAAATATAATTTAAAAAAAAAAATAACGAAAAAGGAAAAAGAATTAGTAAAAAAGTGAGACAACAATAAATAATTACAACATTATAAGCGTTAATAATAAATTTTTTCAGTTAGAATAATTAATAAAATTTATTCAAAAAAAATAAATAAAAAGAGTGAGAGAGAGAGGGAGGAAGAGAAGAAAAAACCCATAGCCTACCACCCGCGTTTTTTCCGTACGCTTCATGGGGAGGGGTTAACCATGTAAATATATATCTGTGTGTAAGGTATATTATTTATGTTTTAGTTTTTTTTTTTTTTTTATGAAAAGAACAAAAAAAAAACTAAATAAATAAATGGAAGGGGACTGGCTGAGCTTATTAGTTCACACATTTATTTTCCATTATGTTCCACAAGACAGAATTTATATATCATATCTCTAAACTCAATCAGATTTAATTATATACATACAAATACACACATATCTACACATATACAGATACACATTTTACAATTATATTATAATGTTTTATATATACTCAATTTAATCTCCCTTTCCACCACACACCCCACCTTATATCCACCCAAACTAACCTCCTGCCATTCCACGGTAAATACGAAAAAAAAAAACAACTACAGAAATCTAAAAAAGTGTGTTGCCACACCAAAAAAAAAACTGTTGCTCAAAATACAATAGCAGCAGCAACAACAACAACAGAAACACAGCGGCCAAACATAAAAAAATATATATATAAGCAAACTTTATTTGAACTGATTGTCATAATTAGTGTGAGACACGCGATGTCATTTTACTTCTTCCTCCTCTCTATTATTCGTCTAAAATCTAAATAATTGTAACAAGAAGGTTTTTTTTTTTTGGTTTTTTTTTTGATTATTTTTTTTTTTTTTGTTTTATGTAAAAAAAAACGAACTGAAACAATTTTCTTGTCTTTTTGTCTTTATATTTTCTTCTTTTTTTTTTTAAATAAAAAATGGCCCGCAGGTAAATTGGAACCAAATAACTAACTTAACCATAATAAAGAACAGCAAAATAATAAGTAGAATAAGTAACTTAAAAAAAAAAAAAATAAGAGAGGAATGAGAGAAAAGAAGAAAAAAAGTTCAGGGTCCTGTTGAAATTTTTTGTTTAAAAATCCATCCTGTAGGGCTCAATTTAACCTAAATATACATAAGTTTTTTTTTGTTTTAGTCTTGTTGCCTTGAAGCGGACAGCAGCAGCATTATAATAATAATCATATATACAAAAAAACAACCAAATTATTATCTTCTACAACTTTTAATATTACAACAAATATAAAATTATACAAGAAAACAGTATTATAATATTATTTCAATTATGACTCACGAGAAAAAATTTGTAACAAATTGAGGTGAAAGGTGACTAAACATGAATAATACTTAGGAGGTATATTATATAGTTGAATATAATGCGATTGAGTAACTTCACGAAAAAAAAACAAAAAAAAAAAATGTTATATCAACTGAAGCGTAACGTGACTTTGAGTTTAAGACAAATTATGTTGCTGTTTTTTTATTCTTTGATTGTTGTTGGTTCCTGTACATTATTTGTGTATTATGTGTTAGGTGTGTGTGTGTGTGTGTATCAGAAACTAATATGATTGCCTTAATAGTGACCCTCGATAAATGACCCTTCCCGTATTTAACTAGATTTCAGAATTAAATTCCTAAATACACAATATAAGTTTACATTACACTATAAAGGAAATTACGAAGGGCATGCAACCTGAATGATCAATTGGAATTTAAATATTGATCGAATATTAAATAAGATCCTGTAGTTAAAAACTTCAATGTTCATCTATTCAGTCACCTATTCGTCTTCTCCGTTCAATGTCCAAACGGAGGTCATTCACAATCTTTATAATAATCATAATTAAATCAGATAAAAACATATTTGGAAAATTATGTTTTTTTCCTAATCTAAGAATCATAAAAGACACGTGTGCGTAGGTCTTACGATTTTAATCGTAAAATAATAATAATAATAATAATAATAAAAAAAAGACAGATAAGAAAACATATATACAAACAAAAGGAAAAAAAGAAAAGAGGATAATACGAAATGGAAAATTTATTTCAAGTTGAATAATCGTAATGAAACTTAGTCTAAATAAGAATAATCAGAAACATACATTTTGTGACCGTGACATTTTTATTGTCAGGGAAACGCCATTCTTTTTTTTTTATATTTTTCACTTCATACAAGAAGCAAATTAAAGCATACAATAAAAAGAACAACAACATCTGTTCAACAGAAAACCGAAGAGAAAAATGAAATGAAAAAAAAATGAAATCACTACCTTGGTTAGGTACAAGAAGATTTGGGAAGTAGGGTATAATTTCATTTGATTTTTTGATAAGAGAAATGATCCAACGGAAAAATAATAAAAATTGTCACAATGGATTAAAGTTGTTTACAGTACAGATTTTAATTTGGAATGTTACGTCCATGGAAGGGTTAGGAAAATTTATGTCCATACTTTTTTTTTCCTTTCTGAAATTATTCTTATAATCATATTTAATGTCTGTCAGTTTATATATTGCGTACACATGTACACAATTAGAAATTTTATGATCCCTAAGTTTGATTTATTTCAAAATATTTTCTCAGTTCGTAAAATGTAAAAACAAAAAAATACAATAAATCATTAAAAAAAAAGAAATAGAAATTAAAATGAAGCACACACATTAACGCACTTAAATTGTAAATTTTTCAGACCATAATTTGTGTTTTTTCCTTCACAAAAAAAAAAAAAGCTAGAATTCCTCGTTTGAAAAAAAAAACCTTTACATTACACAACATTATTAAAAATCCGTTTCGCCTCTGTCCGCAAGTCCAAAGTCAATTTTTGGACTGTTTTTTTTTTTTTATTCATTTTAAAATTTGAAACGTTAAAAACAAAATTAAGTATATAATTCTTGAAAAGGAAGGGCGGATGAGGTGTGGCAAATATGAGAGGAGGAGGGAAAACCGTGCGAGTTAAAGGCATACATAGCAATTTACCATGAAATTCTTCTTCTTTTTTCTTTTGCTTCAACTTCTTTCAACTTGATCTTTATCATCTGTACGTTCTTAGCGTTTTTTTTTTTTCAATAAGAAAATAACCAAACCTAAGAATTAACTGTGAATACTTTTCATTTTCTTTTTTACCTTTTTTTTTAATCTTCAACCTTTTCTTCTTCTTTTTGTTTTTTTTTTTCCTCCGCGTCAAATTTTTTGTCACATTTAACCCTCACGTGAAAATTTTTGAAAAAAATACTCAAGACAAAACAGAAACAGAGAGAGAGAGAGAGAGAGAGAGAGAGAGAGAGATCTATTTTCTTTTTAAATAGAAAAAATAAATTCTGTGTATATTCTTATTATGCGAATAATTTTTCTTTTAAGAAAACAATCAGGAAGTGAAAAATAAAAATTTATGATTGTAAAATTATAAAAGTATAAAAAAGACGCAATGGATGGATTTCACGATGATGCTTTTTTTTTTTTGTACAATTCAAACGATATAAGAAAAGATATATGTGGTGGGGTATAAGAAGCGATGACGATGACGATGGCTGATGAATAAATTACACACATTTTAATATGCGTATATTGAATACTTCGGTTAAAAGTTTTTACCTTAAAAATCATAAAACCGTAAAAACTCTGTTCTCTTAATCCAATCCACACACATAAAAACTTACAAACTAATATTTTTCTGTTTTTTATAACAATACACAAGTTTCTTTTATTTTTCTATAAATTTTGGTCAGACTAGAATGACCTTTGAAGACACAATCAAAGAATCATAAATACACACACACACTTATACAGAAACTTAAATTAGACCTCTAAACTAAATAATTGTAGAGTTTTTTTTTTCTTTAAAAATTTTAAACAATACCAGAAAATTAATTTGCATAATAATATTGTTATTATTATTATTTGTCTCTCTTGAGATCAGAAATCAAGTCCATACAACACATACACGGACACACCGATAAACAGTGAATACTGAGAAATATACCGGACCCCGGTAACGGAAGACTGAAGACAAATGTCTTCAGATTTTACACTAAGAGATTTTGTTTTTTTTTTTTTTTTTACCAAAAATTGTCTGTTCTGTCCAAAGACAAACGATTTCTTTTTTATGTGTTTTATTTTTGAAGGCAATTTAGAATTTTTGACTTAAATAATAATAAATATAATTAAGATAAAATGAGTTAAAGTACCAACAATAATAGAAACTTAAAGTGACGATCCTATAATTTTTGTAAACGAATGAAAAAAGAGAGAGAGAGAGAGAAAAAAAAACTGGAAGTGTCAGGTTAAGATTTTGTAATTAATTCAAATTAAAAAAGAGCTCTCGAAAAGCAATGCCAAAACCAAAAATTTGAAAACAACAAGAAATTAAAAGAAACAAAAGTAGAAAAAAAAAATTATTATTTATTTTTAAAACAATTAAATTGTCTCAATGTTGTAATTGTTGTGAATTTGTAAATTTTGACTTGTGGTATAAAAAGTTGTTCATTTTTAACTTTTGAAGTTTCTTCGTTTTATTTAATAACCAACCGAAAATTGTTAAAAAAAAAAAAAACTTAGGAAATTGGCCTAATTAAATGTTGTCTATCCTTGAGTTGTTTATTATTGCTTTTGTTTCTCTTCTCTCACATTGTAACTAAGTTTTTATTTCTTCTGATCTTTTGTAAGAAAATATAAACAAAAACGTTATATTAAAGAGAGGAGAAGAGAAGAGAAAAGAAATCAAGAAAAAATTGAAATAAAACAAAAAACTCTAAATTACAACAAAAAAAAAAGTGAAAAACTTGTAGAGAAAAAGGATCAAGTCCATGAACCTTCCGTATATTGTTGTTGTGAAAAAAAAAAAACAAAAATACAACAACAAAAAAGATTGCGAGGTCAATCGACAATCCAATAACCAATATTCTTAACAAAAATGTCCAATGAATTTCATTTTCATTTCTTCTCTACCTCTTCCAATTCTTTACTTTTTTTTTTTGTTGTTGTTCTTCAAATGTTAAGGTTGCAATTTTTCTAAATACAAAATTTGCATTTATCTTTTTCAAAAAATCTATCGCGTGTTTATTTGTTTTCTTTTAAATTTAAAAAAAAAAAAAAAAAACATAACAAACAACAACAAAGAGAAATAATAAAAAAAAAAAAAACAATTGAAACTGAACTAAAAAAAAATGCCGACAAAAAATTAGATAATGATTTGAATGTTGAACTTTATTGCTTGGTAAAGTTCCTTGAAATTATTTTATCTGGCATTTTGGTAAAATGTAACTATGAACGGGTTAACTCCTAACCCAAAATCATATCCCGCAACGTTTGCACAAGTTTGCATAAGACTTGCACGGATATTTGCACAAAGCGTGCAGATCGATCAATTGCACATTTAGGTTAACCCCCTTCAATTGAAATTTAAAAAAAAAATAAAAAACACAAGAATAAAAACCGTAACAGAAATAAAAGAAAAAAAAATAATCAAATATAGAAACAACACACAGACAAATACACCAACGCAACATTAAATTCATTTTTTTTAAACATAATTAAATAATTAATTTGATAAACGTGAACTTAAATCTCTTTAAATGATCTTTTAAGAAGGTAAAAAAAAAACATAACATTTTTAGTGGATTAATTTCTTCTAATTTGTTTTCTGTTGTTGTAATTTGTTTTTTTTTTTTTTTTTTCTCTGTTTCAACTTCTAAAATTTTGACTGAAAAGAATTTATGTTTTTTTTTATGTTGTTTCTTTTTTCTAAACCAAATTAAACAAAATTAAAAGAAGACAAATAGGACACAATTTAAAGTTGATGTTAAAAAAAAAAACGAAAAAACGAAAAAACAAAAAATACTTGAGTTACTTAATTCACGGATTAGTCAAAGTGTCATTTGTCTTTTTATTTCTCGTGTTTTTATGCTTTTGTGAAGGTATAGAGAAGAAGAGATACACAAGAAGAGATCACAAAAGACATAAGAAGTTAAAACTTTTCCCACCTCAGGAGACAACAACAACAGCATTAAGATTTTTCTTTTAACAAACGTAGAACCGTATGCGGTTTATCTGAATTTTTAAAACAAATTTTTTCTTAAAATTAAAAGGATTAAAAATTCCTTTAAAATTGAACAAAAATAAAAATGACAAGAAAACTATTTGATTATTTTTTATGGAACTGTTTGCAGCAACAACAACAAGGCTAAAAACAATCGACAATAAAAAAGACCAAGATGCGATTAGAAGCGGAAGAATTTCTTTCCTCTTGTTTTTTTTTTCTTTTGTCGTCTTCTTGTTCTTCTTCATTTTCATCTTTCTTTTGGTGTCTTATCTTAATGTTACATTGAAATTGGTTGTAAAAGAAACCGTAAAATGACATTAACAGAGAGACGGATGACAACCGCGACAAACGAACAAAACCAAAAAGAACGTAATGGAAATGGAGAGTTTTTAAATAGAGTGAGAAAGAGACAAATACGAAAAAAAAGATGAACAAGAAGTTGAAGAAGAAACAAAAAAAAAAAAAAAAAACAAAAAAAATACGGTAGCCAAATGTGTTTTGTTGTTGTTGTTATACTTCTTATGTTTGATGGTTTAGATATTTGTTGGTGTAGTTTGTAGCTGTTGTTATTGTTGTTGTTTTTTAATAGTATTATAAGAGATTGTATAAGATGTATTTTATTTTATTTTGTTTTTGTTTTTTGTATAAGATGTTTGGCTGGTTAGTTAGTTGGTTGGTTGGTTTTTGGTATTTTCGTATATGAGATGGTAAAAGGAGAAAGTGAATTTGAATTTATGGCCTATTTGTTTTTTCTTCACTCACTCTCTTTCTCTTTTACTTCTTTTAACTCTCTTCTCTGTTTACTGTTTTCTTTGTTTTATCTTTTTTTTCACACTATGGATAAGATGTCAACTGTCAAAACATAGAAGAAAAATAATATTTAAATTGTCAGTTGTTGTTGTTTATTTTTTATATAAAAGTCGTGTGACGTTTTTAATTTGTCGCCGTTACTGCCGTCGTCATATATTACAAAATATTGTATTATATGATAAAGGGCTTCTTCTTATTACGCTTTTTTTTTGCGATCGCGCGAGATCCACAAAAGACTTGATACTTTTTAAAACATGGAATTTTATTTTATTATTATATAATTTTTAATACAGAAACGCTGTAATGTCTGTGTGTGTGTGTGTGTGTGTGTGTGTAATGCATGTTATTTTTTTTGTGAGAAATTTATTTATCTGAATTTAATTTAGAGCAGAAGCATATACGAATAATAGAGGTGATTTTATTAGGTGGCCTAAACTTTCATTTATATAGTTAATTTGTGGTTTCATTTTTCATCCCAATAAATATGAATTTTATTTTATTTTACACAAACGTCTCATCACTTATTTTTCTTCAAATAAACGGAAATAATTTTCTATCTAAGTTTTTCTTTATCATCTTCGGCTGTTTTTTTTTTCTTTTACGTTAGTCGATCGTAAATCAAGTTTTTAACTTAAATTTATTGACTCATTCTTTTTCAACTTGGACTTGAAATAGAGAATAAAAAAAAAAACGAAGTCTCGCTCTCTAAATTCTTCTTCATCTTTCTTCTTTTCTTTTTTTCTTTACCCATCAGCAGTCAAAAAAATACTCTTGATTACAGACTAAACTCTATTTAATTAATTAATTAAAAAATATTTTTTGCAATTTTGATTAAAAATCACTTTAAATTCAGCAATATTGCATAATAAGTTAATTACCAGTAAAATTGTCGCTAAGCAAAATAATTTAAAAGCAGACACATTTTGTTTTATTATTTAGGTAAAATAAAATGAAAGATGGACAAAATAAAAACTGTAGGTAAGTAATTTTATGCTTAAATCACAAATAAAATTTACTTATTTTTACTTTTAATTATAAATTTTTAAAAAAAAAACAAGAAAAAAATTAAATAATACAATATTTTGTTGTGTTTTTAATTTTTGCTCAATATTAAGCAATATTTTTATGAAAATATATATAATATAAGCAGACAGACATATGTATTTACATATGGACAAATCTACTTATGTATAAGAAAATTACAAAAACAAAATAAAAAAACGAAAATTTTAAATGAAAAATAACAACAACAACAACATTATCACGAATTTTACGAAAGTCTGATTATTTGGTAATATTGCAAATTCATAAATCTTTTTATAATTTTTTTTCTATTTTTTTGTTTTGTGAAATTTTTCTACATTTTATTATTTTAATGTTAGTTTTTTTTTTTTTTCACCATTTTTTTTTTTTTTTTTGTGAAATTAATGTGAAATTGAGCAAAACCGAAACCAAAAAAAAAAAATAACAATATAATAAAATAAGAAACCAAAAACAACAACGAAATTATGCGAAAGAAATTATAAATCATTTGAACCGAACACGCATTATGAAGGTATGTGTGTTGGTGTTGGTGTTGGTGTTTTATTTTTGTTTTATTTTTTTTTAAATTTTTTTCAAAATAAAATAAATGGCGGATAATAACCATGAAATCATTGAAATTTACAAAATACATCCCTTGAAACTAAATCTACAACAAATATTCATATACATCAACACAATTTACCTTTTCACAACTAATTCCCCTTCTTTCTAATTTAACCTAAACAACTTTAACCAACAACTTTATATAATAATTTTTCCTATACAAAACGTTTTGATTCCACTTATATTAAATATTCTGTCATTTACTTTTCTTTTTCTTTTTTTTTTTTTTTTTGTACATTTATTTACATAAAACCATGTTTTTCAAGTCTTCATACATTTCTATTTTTTTCTTTCTTCTACTTCTACTTCTTCTTACTTCTTACTTCTTACTTCTATTTCTTATTTCTTTATAAATTAATGTTTAATTTCTGTAAATAAGTGAGTAAGTATATACAATTATTATAAAAATTTGTTTATAAATAATTACGTTTGTTTTTTTTTTTTTTGTATGCATTCATCATGTGCATGTTCCCCTACCTACCCATAAATAAGTACGGGTGTGTGTATATTAATATGTTGTTGTTTTTTTTTTTTGTATCTTTTAGTTATAGAAGAAATAAGAAAGAATTAAGAAACGTGTACTTTAGGTATTTAAGTACAATTTAATATATGCGTATAATATTCGTAAGTGTAAAAATAACAATTAAAAAGAACAACATTTTTATTTTGTTATTATATTTAATGTGATTCTTTCACTGAATTTAATTTTATTATTTTCACTGTCTTCTTAGTTACTTAGTTAATAAGTAACTATATACAAATACATACAAATACACAAATTTATAATAATCATTATAATAAAAATGATAAAATTAGTAAATATAGTTTACAAGTTCAACCTTTTTAGTTATTTGTTATTTTTAATTGTTGCAGCATAAAAACCTACATAAATATTTATTATGCAACATTGTTAATGCAATGGTAATTTACTACATATTTATGAAAATGCAGTAAAAAAAAAACACACACACACATATGATACGATACAATTTATATATAAACACATGCGCAACATGTATTTTTATTTTATAAAATATTTGAAATTATGTAAAAGAGACAAAAATGGTTTTATGAAAGAAAAAAAAAAAAATGGCCAATAAAAAAAAACACAAAAAATACATAAAATAATAATAAAATCAAAATGGTTTCTCTTCTCTGACCTGCAATCGAATCTACTTTTTATTTATAGTAATTCCTATGAATTTATTGCGCATGTGTTTTATATTTTTTTTTATCTCAAACTAATTTGTGTGTGAGTGTATTGGTGTGCATTTTTTTTTTTTGGTTGCTATGTGCATACATTTTTATTAAAAATATAAATCTATATTTGTGTGTACGTTTATATATCCATATGTTTGTATAAATGTCAAATAAACTCACATTCATGGCTATACACACTCAATTGCACTTCATATAATCAAAATGTTGTTCATTTTTCACATAATTATTTCAGTGCATGCATTTATCAAGTTTTCTTTTTCTTCTTATTCTCCGCTTCTTCTTTTTCTTATATTAAATAAAAAAAACATATGTTTCTTTGAAATAAATAAATAAAAGAAAAAAAAGGAAAAAAGAAAACCAACGAACAAAACATATGCATACACAGAAAATACCAACATACAATATCAACACAAATACAACCATAAAAGACATCATATGTTTCTTATGGAGATATTTTAATGTATAGAATATCTTAAAACATAATAACAAACAGAAATGCATACATAAAGAGCTATAAGAAAATCCTACACAACACAATATACTAATACATACATAAAATAATCATGAAAACACAAAACATATGCTTGATCCAGAGTACAAATGGATGTGGTATGGATGGATACGGGACATAAATCGAACGGTTGCACAAAAAGAAACAACAACAATTATTTGTTGTTGTTGTTTTTTGTTTTTACAAAAACAAAAGAAAAATGATTTCATAATTGATTATTAAAATGTGTTTTAAGTACACAAGTACTTAAAAAATAATAAAACTGAAATTTTTATTTATATTTTTATTGGAAGTTTATTAAACATGAAATCATTTTTAAAAATGAGTAATTATAATATTAATTAGTAACTTATTAATCATGATCACCCTCCTATTAATTATTAACTAACTTAGAATTGTTATTTTTTACTCTCGTCAATTTTCTCGTTTCATTTCGTTTATTTTAGGAAAAAAAAAATATATATAAATTATAAAAGAAAAATTCTATTGGTGTTCTTTTTTAAAAAAATCTAAAATCAGATTCTCATAAATATTTTTTTTTCTTACTTATAAGTTAGTAAGTCTTATTAAGTATCACCACCAACTAAGTGATGCTAATACTAAGTATAATTTACAGACTTTTAATTTTTCTTTTTCTATTTTCTCTCTCTGACTTCTGTCGTGTCTATTTTCCGTTAATTTTAAACAGACTGTGTTAAAAAAATAAAATAAAAATTCACTTTTTTCTTTGGTAAGAGGTGAAAAAAAAAAAACAAAAAACAAAACAAAAAAAAATTACTGAAAATAGTCGCAGAGTCTAGGAGTGAGTCTATTGGGTTTTTCAGAGAATAAACCAACAACAACAACTGAAAAAAAAATTATGTTATTTAAGAAAAAGAATTAGTCGTCGTTTTATTTTACAGCATCAATTTAAAGAAGATGAGACACACACACAACAATGATGCCAACTAAGTCAAGCCAACTTTATGAAGAAAAAAAGAAACAATCAAACACAATTCACGTAATTTATAAAATCGCGACAACAAAAAAAAATATACGTACATTTTGGGTACAAGAATTATCTATATCTTTCTCTAACTGAACATATGTGTTTATCTGTGTATGTGTGTGTGTGTGTGTGTGTGTGTGTGTGGGCGGATTAAGAGAAATGGATGAAGTACAAAAAAAAAATAAGTATAAATAATGTTTGCTCTTCTTCTTCTTCTTATTTTCTCAAGAATATTATAAAATATGAAGACAAGACTGATTATTTATTAGAACAACTTGTGTGTGCATTTTTATGAAACCATTTTTTGTTCGTCTATCTTTCTTTTTTTTTCTTTTTTTTTTCTTTAAAACAAATCATTATTTAATTATCAAAACACGACAAAAATTATATAAATGGGATGGATGAATGGGATGGTGAGGCGGTAGACAAGGGGTGTAATAGGGGAATACGAAGAAATATGAGACTTTATTGATTTATATAAATGAAGAGAAGACGGGAATCGGTCACAAAAAATTCTGAGAAAATTCATTTTATGTGTTTTTTTTTTTTTTGCTGGTTTTGTTTTTGGTTTTGTGGTCGGTCCTTCTACAAAACATCTGAACTGACTTTATAATAAAAATGAAAATGACTCAAGCACATACATTATTAAAAATATTATACGAAGAAAGTGTCACAAATCGTGACTTCCGGTCAGCATATAAAGAATAATAAAATAAAAATCAATCAGCAAACACATTTTGAAAACATTCAACAAAGTCACCCTCACACTCTTTTTCAGTCATTTCCTCTACTCCCTCTTCTTACCCCCCCAACACTTTTATCATCTTTTCTTCATCCATCCTTTTCTATAAACAATCATATCAGCAAACTGGCGCCAGACTATAACGTTATTCTACTTTATCCAAAAGGAAGGGTACCAATTTCATATCGTGATCAGTGCAGTATCATAATATTATTATTGTCTTGTCTGATATTTATTTTGTGATTTTAATATAACAATGTGTGTGTCTGTTTAATGTCAGTTTGTTTAGAACCCCTTCAAAGCGATACCATAATCAACCATTTTCTATAAAAAATGATTCCATTTGGTCATTGCATCAAAAACTTCTACTTTGAACCAATAGAAAAAATAATAATGTCAATAATATTTATGGTGCCCTTTGTAAATTCTCTTTCACTTAGTCGACTCTGTTTGTATGTTTCTTTTTCTTTTTCTTTTTTTTTTGTAAAAATAATTGAAGATGTTTACGTTAATATTTTTTTTATGAAAAAAAAATTTAAAAAATAATTCTTTTCGTTTCTTTTTTTTATAGTTTTTTTTTTTTGTATTTCTTAAATATTGTTTTAAGTGAAAAAAAGCTATTAACGTTTAACAAGTTATTGGCCCTCTTTTTCTTTCCAAAAAAACAAAATGTTACTAAACTGTTCATAGTTTCAATTTACGACGACGAATACTAAAAAATAAAAAAAACAACAAAATCCAAAATTTTAACATTAAAAACTTGCGCCAAAGAAAAAGAAACAGAATTCACTGGAATTAAACCGAAGAGTGTTGATTAAAAATCTACACAATTAACAAAGTTCCTAAGTATATCCCTGTTACATCTTTCTATATACATATTTCCCTCTTCCTCCCACAACCACCCTCATCCATGAAATATATTGTCTATTGCCTTTCTTCTGTATTTAAATTTCGAAAAACAAGACTTCTCTAAGTTCTTGAGTTTTCTTTCTGAGTCATCAAATGACCATTAAAAAAAAATCTTACATATTATTTTTATTTTATTTTAATGTTCACTCGTCTTCCTTCTACTTCTTCTCCTCCTCTACCACCCCTCTTCGTCATCAACAAAAACATTAATATTCTACCTTTTAAAAATATTTATAACATAAATGTGTGTGTGTGTGTGTGTGTGTGTGTGTGTGTGTACGCGTGTGTTATAATGTGTGGAGAGATTTATGTAGAGAGAGAGTGGTGTGTCCGAGAGATGATTTAACCCAAATACATTTCTAATGAGATCATTTTTAAAGCCAAATAATAAAAACACCAACAAAAACATTAAAACAAAAATTATGAAACTGTAAATTTCCTATTATAAAATTTGATACACCAAAAAAAAATATACAACAAGAAAAAAAAAAAAAAGCAGAAACAAAATAAATTAAATAAATAGGTAGACGTAACAACAACAAATGCATAACAATTCCTAATATTATGAAGGTTTTCTTCTTCTTCATTATTTTTTTAAATTAATAAAAATTAGAAAACAATTATTAATATTTTCCATCTGTAGGCTACCAAAAGTAAGCAAACAGTCAAGACAATTTTTCTTCTTAAATTAATTATTAAATGAAATTCAAAAAATAATTTAAACAAATTTGCAAAAATTAATTACAAATTCACTTTTTTTTTTTGATAGAAACAACAATAAAAATTGTAGAAAAAAACAAATATTAAAAACTGATTCTAAAACAACAACATTGTTTAAAATTAAATTTAACGAAATGTTAGAGTGAGACAAAAAAAAAGGGGAACAAAATTTGAGAAGAGACAAAACAAGATTTCTTATCGCTTTTTAAACAAAATTCTTCTTCTTTTTTTTTTTCGTTTTTAAAAATTTATATGAACTTTTGTTGTTTTCATTGGTGTTAGTGTTGTTGTTGGTGTTTAGGAGTAGACGAACCTTTATCATTTGAGTGAGGTTGTCACATTTCTTTTTTTTTATTCTTTTTGCATCATTTTTTGTTTTTTTGTTTTTGCTTTCAAACGAGACAAAATTAAATCGAACATAGAGAAAATTTATCATTTTGACGAACCGAAATAAATTACAGTCGAACTTTTGAAAGTTCAAAATTCTCTTAACTTTAAATTTTCGTGTAAATTGAAATTTCTTTAGAGTATAGAATTTATATGGACGAAGAGCCAGAAGTCACTTAGAGGCATTCAGGGACTTTAGTTAAAACATTTTTACCCATAAATAAAACTCTTTTCTCAAGGGACGTCATTTTGAATAAAGTGTCCTCAACAACAATATCTGTCCCTTCATATTCCATTGAAAACTGGGCATCCCTATTAACGTCGTCACAAATCCATCTCAAATACATTTTTTTACACATAAGAAAATAAATTTTTTTAGCTAATTCTTTTTCAGAAGGGGGAGAAAATATTAAAATATACAATTCCACTTAATATGCCATTACTCGTGAACAGTACAATAGAATAAATGAAACACATTATATTTAACCTTTTGTTTATTACCCCTGAACTTGTATCTTTTGTATTCAAACATAATGAAAAAGAAGAAGAAGAAGAAGAAGAAGAAGAAGAAGAAAAAAAAATACAACAATTTATTTGACAGATAACGACTAAAGTTCAGTCTACTAAAAATGTTAATTATATATTTAAGTAATTTCTATCTATCTATCTTTCTATCTCTCTCTCTCTCTCATTCTATATTCCATCTTACACACACACACTTTTGTTTTCTGATTTCAAGTTTGCCATAAATACAGGTAAACGACCTAAACCATTGTCAAAAGTGTGTGGTGGTTGACGAAACGTTTGCCAGGGAATGAGACAGAGGGAAATTCAATGTCAAAAACGTAAAAGTGTTTTTAGGTTTTGTTTTTTTTCTTTTTCTTACTTTGTAAATATTTTTGTTATTATTGTATTATGCGGGTGAAAAAGAGAGAAGACACACATACATATGTTCTATCTAAATCCCATTCAATTCCCACTTTGAAAAATATTCTTAAAAAAAAATATCAAAAAAAAAAAAAAACAAATTGTTTTAAAAAATGTGAGAAAGAAATTTTGCAAAATATTTTTATTCTTTAAGTAAATACACACACACACACACATAATACACATGCACCAACGCAAATAATAAAATCGACACAAACACAATTGAAATGAAACAGATAGACACTTCAAATGTGTTAAAAATCAATTGATATTGACAAGTTTGACGTTTGTAAAAAAACAAAAAAAAAGAAAAACAGAAACAAACAAAACCAAAAAAAACGTTTACAAAAATTTAAAACAAAAAAAAAGGAATAATTTCTAAATTTAAACGAAAATGAAAAAAAAATAAGACAAGTCAGTACTTGTCGCTTTCAAGTTTTAACTTAATTCCGTATTAATAGAGAATAATTTGTAATGGGGGGGATAAGTAAATAATTGAAAATAAAAATTGAATTAAAGAAAATTGTCAGGATCATAGGTTATTGCATTGAACTTCAGAGAACTTCCAATCTCAAAAGGTTGCAAACATTTAACCAATTTTTTTTTTTTTTTTTTATCATAATGTTGTTGTTGTTAAATCATTTCATAATTATTTTTTTTTATCCGTAATATTTTTAGTAGTATTGTCGTGTGACAAATAATACCACATTTTACTACACAATAACTGAAATAACCGCAATAAAAAATAACAAATATAAATGAAAATTACAATTATACAATAAAAGTGAAGTGAGCAGAGTAAAAAAAAGCAAAAGGACGGACAGACAGACGATTGGAGACGATGAGAGGAAAAGTGAAAGAAACAGATTCAAATAAAATGAGATGACAAAATATTTAAAAATAATAATAACAACAACAACAATATACCATATATAAAAAAAAGGGGCTCGAACCGGATGATGATGATGATCATCATGATGACGTTTATGTGAAGGTGTGTGTGTGTGTGTGTTTGCCTGAAACGCAACACAATTTAACGACTTTACAAAAATAAAAAATAAAATTCTTATTTTTAAAGACGAAAAAAAATTCTAAGAAAAAAATTATTTTAAATATTATTATTGTTGTTGTTGTTGTTGTTGTTGTTTTTATTAATAAATAATCATCTTTAATCTCTCTATACAAACATTTATTCAGTATTTTTTGTTATAAAACTTTTTCAAAAAAAAAAACAAAAAAAAAAAGTTTAAAAAGAAAAAACGATTTGTGAAGAAAAGTTAAATTAAAAAATATTACAACAACAGCAACAGCAACAACAACAACAACAAGAAACATTTATTTAACAAAATTTAAAAACATTTTACTATACGAAGAAAGAAGAAAAGGGTCACAAGAATATTAAAAAGAAATTTTCTTTTGAAAAAATCTAAATTATATAAATACTTCTTCTTCTTCTTATTCTTATTCTTCGTTTTAATTTTTTTTAAATAAATAATTATTTTCTTAGAAAATCAAGTATTTTTGTTTAATTCTTCTTCATCTTCTTTCTTTATCATTCTATTTTTTTCTTTTGTTTTTTTTTTAGTTTGTTCCAATTAGTAGTAAAAAAAAATTTTGACTTTGAGAAAAAAAAAATTTGAAATTATTTTTTTTTTTTAGGAAACAGAAAATTAATCAAAAAAGAAAATATTTTCTCAATTCCAAATAAAAAGATAATTTTAAATTATCATGAAAAATTAATAATAATGAGAAGAAGAAGAAGAATTAGAAGAAAAACTTACGGTAAATAATCATTTTTTTTTTTTAATTCAAAGAAAAATAAAAAAGATTTATTTAGAGAAAATTTGATAATGTCCCGTCCCGAATGAAATTTTATTCTCTTGTCTGTTACGACGTCACAAATACATTATCACACACAACATGTTTCTCTCTTACTCTCTCAAGTGTGTGTGTGTGTATGTTGATTGCACATTTTTATTTTTATTTTTTATTTTTTATTTTGTGTGTTTAGCTCTGTGCTCAAGTTCAAGAAGGGGGTCCAATGACTTCAACCAAAAAAAAAATAAAAAATAACAAAATAAAATAAAAGCAAAAAACATCAACTGGACACATGACTTTTTTTTTTGTGGTTTTTCTGTTGTTGTTGTTGTTGTTGTTGTTGTGGTTGTTGTTAATTTAATGTGGTGGTGTAGTGGTACATACACTACGACTACAACACATACAACAAGTTAAGTTAAATGACCTTAAAATCACTTTTTAATTATTAAAAAAAAAAAAAATACTCAAAAAATTATTTTCCAGATTTCCAAATATAATCAGTGAACTCATATTTTATCAGTATAGTTGTTGTTAACCTTCTAACACCCCTTAATAAACAACATTCCTCTTTTCACACACCTCTACATATTTATCACACTCTTTTCCCCTAAACAATACCAAACAAAAAATTAAGATTTCTATTTTTTTTTTTTATCGTTATAAATATTTAAATTTTAGTGAGACGGAGAAACAAAAAAAATATTTTATTTAAAAACAAATAAACATAACACACATGCATGCATACACACACACACACACACACACATGAAGATTCAGTAAACATAATTAAAATATAATAATATTTTAATTAAAGTAAGCCTGGGAATATTTTCATAACAAATCGAGACAAAAAAAAAAATGGCAGTATCAGAGAAAAAGAGACAGATACAGATAAAAACAGAAAAAATAAAATTCAATGATGACGAAGACGACGACCAATATTTCAGCTAGCAAAAAACTGTTGCGTTATCTATGTAGGACACACATATAGACAAGAAATTACACGCGCAAACACATACCATGCAAAAAAAAAAAAAAAAAACATTCACACACACACACATACACATCCATCATATAACAAATTAATATGAAAAGAAGAAGAAATACAAAAACAAAACATAAACTGATTCAAATCAACAGAAAATAAATAAAATAAAATAAAAATGGAGAAGAAAAAAAAAAACAGCACATGGACATTTTGTCATGGCGCACGGATGTCACACATTTTTTTTTTTTTTCTAATCAAAATCATTCGTTAATTTTTTGTTTGTAAGTTTATCAAATTTATTGTAGTTCATTATTTTTATAGTCTGTGCAAGCAACACTTTTTTTTTTTTTTAATAATAAAAAACACCAAAAATATTAATTAAAGAAAAACAACAACAAAATGAACAAATTCCATAAATGTTGTTGCTTTTTCTTCTTCTTCTTTTTTTTTCAAGTTAATCAAAGTTCAATTTAAATTTAACGGATATTTCTAAACACGAAAACAAAAAAAAAAAAAAATGGAAATAATTTTAAAAGAAAAATTTTAATGAATGAATTTTTCTTATTTTTGTGGTAAAAAATTTCCAATAAAATTGATTTTTCTTGTAAAATTTTATCAATTTTATTTCGTTAGATAGAAAATTCACACGATTCTTGTTTGAAAGTTAAATATTTTGGAATTATTTTAAAAATATTTAAAGTCGACTTTAAAATCTGAACATTTTTTTTTTGATTTTTTTTACTGACAAAATTTCACAATTCATACAAAAAAATTAAAAAATTCATCATTTTTTACAGTTTCAGATTAGGATTTGAAATTAGATAAAATATTCCACCAGTAAACAGATTTTTAACGATTAAAAAAGAAAATTAATTGAGAATTTTAAGAAAATTCTAAGTTGGTCTTAAAACAAAAAAATGTCTTACCTGTGTGGCATCTGTGTAAGGTGTTATTGAATTTTTATCCACACGCTGTGAACCAAACATTGTTACTGAATCTTGATTTATTTGATTTTGAATTGAATTTTCCAACATTAAATCCTGACGTGACATTGTTGCTGTATCCTGTGAATGTTGCGGCACCATTTTTTCTAAACAAAAACTTTTTTTTTTAATTTAAAGTTTTGTTTTTTTATGTTTTTTTTTTTTTATTTCACTTTTTTATAAAAATATTAATTTTTTTTTTATTATTATCACAAAAAAATAAAAAGTGCATTAAGCCAAAAAAAAAAATTAAGAAAAATAAATAAATTTAAAAAAAATTAAATTGATTTATTTGATTACGCATTTTTAATTAAAATGTTGTTGTTGTTGCTGTTGTTGCGTTTTTGTTGCGCAACTATTTTTTTTTTTATATTTTATTCCTTAAATTCTGTTCTTGTTGTTGTTGATCAAGAAAAGAAAAACAAAAAATTTCTACGCGTTTTAATTTGGGTTAACAAAAAAAAAAGTATTTTATTTTTTTTTTTATCAAATTGCGCGTTCCTCTTCTTCTTTTGTCCTTCTAACTTTTTCTTCTTCTTCTTCTTATTATTATTGTTTACTACTTTTAGTCCACTTTTGTCATATTTTTCGTGTCTTTGCTGTTTTTATTAAGCACAATTTTTTCCTCTCTAACTCTCTCTCTCTCTCTCTCTCTCTCTCGCGCTATTTCACTTTTAATACAAATATAAAAATGGAAAATATTTTTCACACTTTAATTTTAATTGTTATTATATATTTTTTTTTTTACTAGTAGAGGAAAAACAAAAAAATTATTTTGAATGAAAAATTCTCGTCGTAATTTTACAAAAGCAACAACAAAAAAAAAATTTTTTTTTGTTATTTTTACACGTTTTTTTTTTTTATTTGCGCGATGATTTTATTTTCAATTCAACACATGTGTGTGTGTGTGTGTGTGTATGATGTGTTTTCATTTATTGTTGTTGATGATGATGATGATGCGATCTTGTTTTTCCGTGAAAGCAACAAAAAAAAGTTGCGTATCAAAAAAATAAATAAATACTTTTGTTTTTTATTTTTTCAAATTCAATCAACAAAATATACAACTGCGAATTACTCTCTCTCTCTCTCTCTCTCTTTGCACGTTTTATCTTCTTCTTTTCAAATTTTTTAATTATAAATTTTTAATTTTTGTTTTGTTTTGCTGAAAGTCAAAAACAACAAATGTCGCTCGTTGAACTCACAATTTTCTCGTTGTGATTGTTGTTGTTGTTGTTGTTTTTAATCACAGAAAAAAAAAACACGAAATAATCAAAAAATTTGTTAATGTCAACGAAAATCCAAAATTTTCTTCTTCTTCTTCTTTTAATTGATTGAATTTAACAGAAGAAAATCAAACCAAAAAAAAAATCACTTTTTTTTTTAGCAAAAAAAAAAAAAAATTCACAAAAAATTTCGTTTTTTTTTTTTAAATTAAAATTTTTCACCCAAAATCAAATTTTCCGTTCAATTTTTTTTGTTAAAAAAAACAATTTAGTATGTTAACGTGCGTTTAACTAAAAAAAAAAAATTTACTCGCGATTTTTCTGTAAAAAATTAAATTTTTTTTTTTCGTCACTTTTTTTTATCTTCGCTAAAAAATTTCCACTTAAAAAATGAGCACACTTTTTTTTTTGTTTTGTTTTAATTTTACAACCAAAAACTTCACTTTTCACTTTTATATGTAAAGATTTTCTTTTAAAATAATTTTCCAGAAATTTTTCTTAAAAAAAAATTTTTTCTGTTTTTTTTTTCTAAAATTCAGAAATAATTTATTACAAAAAAATTGAATTTTATTACAAGTAGTATTGTTGTTGTTGTTGGTTAATTAATTAATTAATTTTTTCTACAAAAAGTACGAAAAAACCGAAATAAATTGTTTTTTTTTTTTATAAAATTTCACTTTTTTTGTTCTTTTTTTCTTTAACCAAAAAAAAAATTAAATTTTTTTCAAGTTTTATTTTTTTATTTTTTGATTTTTTTTACAAAAAAAAAAATTTTTTTTATTGTAAAAAAAAAATTCACCAAAAATAAAAAAAAAAAAAAAAACGAAGAAATTAAATTAAATTAAATTATCAAAATTTGATTTTGCCTTCTAAATAAAATAAGATTTAAACTGTTTTTGTTTTTTATTTTAATTGTCTTGTTTCTTGTTCTTAATCGTTTAGGCTCAAAATCTATACTAAATATGAATCCATTGAAATGATTAACTTTTATAAAATAATATTGAAAATTATTGTTGTTGTTGTTGACTTTTTTTTTATCAATAAAAAATTGTTTTTACTAGAACACTGTTTTTTTTCTTATACATTATTTATTTATTTATTTTTTTTTTTTTTACATATTTATTAGAAATTAATAATTATCTCTTCACTTTATTCTTTTTATTTTTTATTTTACTTTTCTTCTTTATTTGAACAACTTATATTCCACGTCTGTTCCATACAACAGCTGTTGATGAACTAACTAAAAAATTGAAATAGATGCAATTCTTGAAAAAAAAAAAACAAAAAAAAAAACACCATTCTATATACATATCAGCTGTTTACCCCCACAACTAAAAGCACAAGTTCACACATGCGCGTTAATGATTCATACATTTAAATTGTACACACACTTATGAAATTATAAAAATTCAAGTATTAAAACTCTACATACACATTCAAAAAAACTTGTCTATACACAATTTATTATTTTGTCTCATTTACTCTTTCTAACACTATTACATTTATTTTATATACTGTTTTTTTTTTTTATTATTTCTATGTATGCAACTCGGTCAGCTGTTTCGTGTTTCGTTGACGACGAGTAATATAAATAAATAAATGAAGAAGAAGAATAATATTGTGTTGATTCAATAGAGGGCAGAATAACACCCTTTTTCTTCGCCCCTTTTTTTAACGAAATAAATCAAAATCATCTTTTTATTATTTCTATCCTTTTTTTTATATCATATTATCCCTTTCATATTTATTGGTTGGCATCGCATTTTTATTGCGTAGTTGATATATGTACAGATATATATATTTTTGTTCTTGTACGTGTTATAACCGAGAGTTCAAAGCAGCAACAAACTGTAAATAACAGCAACAACAACAACAACAACAACAAAAAATTAAAATTTACAAAAACAATTGAAATCGATTTAAATTGTACAAGTTAGATTTTATGCGTTTGTGTGTGTGTGTTTGTATGTGTGGAATTATGATATGATAAATTTGATAACAAAAATTATACTTGACATTTTTAATTGGACAGACAAATTTGTCTTCTTTTTTTTTTTTAAATGATTCAACAAGATTTTTTTCTTTAGCAAATAATAAATAAATAAAATAAAAGATAAAAAAACAAATGGGATCGACCTCTAGAAGTAATTTCATTTTTTCATCAATTTTCAACACCTTCTGAATAATTACAATAACAACAATTTCTTGTATTATCCGTATCCCTGTAGTGAAATATGTATCTGAACAAAATCACGTACTACACTCTTACTGATAAACATAAATACACGATTACGTTTTAATTAATCAATAATTTGCATTTAATTAATTCAAACTTTTTTTTTTAAAAAAAAAATACATACAAAACTAAAGAAAAGTAATTAGCATAAGGAAAAAAAATAATTAATTTATATTATAGAAAATATCTTTTTAAACTCTTATCAGAAATACACACACACACACACTCCTAATCGAAATGCGCAATTTGCAATATATTCAGTTATTTTTTGTTCAATCAACTGAGAGAGAGACAACAAAAATTATGCGTTTTTGTATTAAAAAATTAGTTTTTTTTTTACTTCTAAATTCTTCTTATTTTGATTTCAATTCACAAACACAAACTTAAATACACAAATGAACACATCTATGTTTGTATACATAAAATGTTTTAGAAAGAGATGACTATAGCTAAATGTGAACATGATGATAATAATATGCGTGAGTATAATACTTGAATAAACGCGCTCAGCTGTTGGTTGTATGAATGTATTTGAACATGAAATGTGAAAAACACATGCAAGACAGCACACACACACATGCACGCAAGTAACAAAAATATATGTGTATTTGTATTTACTATTGTTCGCTTCATTTAGAAGTGTACCAACAAAAAAAAACAAAATGTTAGAAAAAAAAATAAGACTAACGTCTTTGCCTATTAATTAATTATTTATTTTATTATTAATCCAAATAACTAATTGAAGTGATTTTTTGTCATTTTTAGTAAAATAAAATCAAACGCAATTAAATATTAAATAATGACAAATTCTTTTACCTTTTTGACCGAAAGAAAGAAATCTTGTGAAATTTAATGTCATAGTTTCGTAATTTCATGAAATATTTTATTTAATTTTTGAATTTTTCTTATCAATAACAATTGAATTTTTTTTTTTTATTATTATATTTTCTATATTTTTAGCAATCTGTTAATTAAATAATTCCATTGATTTGATAACATTTTTTTTATTTTTATTATTTATTGTTGTTAAAAAAAAGTATTATCAAAAAGAATGTGATCTCACCAGTCACCACTCACCAATCACCAATCACCAATCACCACTTACCAAAAAATTAAATAAAAAAAACTGCAGGGAAAAATAAATTTTTGTGTTTTTTTTTTTTGTTTTTCTTTTTCTTTTTATTTGTCGATTCAATTGATTGAAAGAAAAGATGAAAAGGAACAGGATGTGGCCATCTCACATAATTAAAGGTGCATAACGTATCAATTTTCCTTTTAATACATATTTTATAGAGTCTTCTTTTTCACCGACGTTTTTTTTTTTTTGTTATCAAAACAACAACAACAAAAAAAGTATTTTTTAAAAAAATAACCGAATATGAAAAATTCCATTAAATAAAAAAAAAAACCAAAAAAAATTATGAGATTGGTAGGGGGGAATGCAGACGGTCTGAAAATAAATTTATTTCATATTATTACGTAATTTCAGAGGGGTGGTGGGATAGAGAAGAAGAAACAAAATCATATCAAATCAGGTATTATCCTGTTCTAACAAGACTCAACACACAAGACAAGACACAAAATTTTTCTATGAAATTATGAAACTTAAATCTTAATTTTTTTTCTTTTTTATGGTTTGTCGCTTTTTTTTTTTATCATACTCACGTTGGGTCAATAAATACGGCTGACTAAAGTTGAAGAAAAAAATAACTATGAGTGTGTGTGTGTGTGTGTTTCTTCTAGAAGAGACAATCAAGTTTAGTTTTTGTAAGAAGAAGTCCAATTATGCTTCTTTTGTTTTCATGAAACACAAAAATTGTACCAATTGAAATTATTATGAATACAATTTCGATTCTCAATTCTACTTTTGTAGAATGTCCCTTTATTTTTTTCTTATTTCCTATTTAGTCTTGGTTTTTTTTTGTATTTTTACTCCAGTAAAATGTCTCACGTTTTTCTAATTTTCTTTTAACATCTCTAAAAACGATAAATGGAAAGATGAAGGAATAAAAAATAAATAAAAAAAAAAAAAAAAGAACAAATTTCTTTAGTTTTGTTAATCTCACGACGATGAAAAACGTCGATTTATTTCTTTATAGACTTTTTGTAAAAATATAGCAACAAATGGACTATTGAACTTGTTTTTCTTCATTACAAATTTTTGTTATTAAACAAAAAATAAAATAACTTACAAAAAAAAAAAAACAAACAGTCGTTTTGATTGTGTCGTTGTTTGTACTTTGTGCAACTAAATTACACCCAATGTAAGAAATTGTACAAAAACACTTGTACAATTTTTTTTGTTTGTAAAATGAAGACTCATTTTTAACACATTTTTATCATTTGTATGTACTGAGCAAAAGATAATTTGATAGCAGAATTTTTCATTGTCAAAAGTTTTATAAAAAGATAAAAAAATATTAAATTTTTACATATTTGGATTTTCAATAATAAAATGGATTTAATTCTAATCAAAAAATTTCATGTTGCATTAAATGTTGCGCAACATTTTTTGTTTCATTATTTTTTTATGAATTTTATTCTTTCTATAAATTTATGTGTCAGTGTCAGTTTAAATCATCAAACATTTACATTAATAGTTAGAATGATGGAAGTTTTTTTTTTTTTAGTTTTTCTTTTTATATTCTGTGTCTTGTCTTCATCATTTTCTTCTATTATTTATGTGAAATGTCACACAAAGGTGTTAAAATATTAAATCATCTTCAAAATATAAACGACAAAACTATACAAAATTTATTGAATTAGAAAAAGAGAATAAATAAAAACTCCCACACACACAGGCACCCATAGAAAAAAAGTGTAATTGTAGGGGGAAGAAAGGGAGAATTAATAGAAAAGAGGCCAACAAAAAAAAAAAGTAAATTTAAGTTTTGTATTTTTTAATTATTTCTTTTTTTTTTTTTACACTTAACTAAATAGAAATAAGTCGCGATAGTATCAGACAGAAAGAAAGAGAAATACATATAACAATGTTCCAATAGTGACTCACCAATATCGGTATTCAATTTCTTCTTTTTTCTTTTTTCTTTAACAAAAAAAAAAAAAAAAACCAGAAATTATAAATAATAATAAAAGAGAGAACAAAAAAAAAATCTTTAAAAATAAACATAAAACTTTTACATGACTTAACTTAAGTTAAGTTAAATTAAAAGAAATAAGAAGGCAAATACAAAAGAATCTTCAGACATTTGTCACCTTTACAATTATTTATAGAATAATGGTACGATTTTTGTTGTTTATTTGTTTGTTTTGTTTGTTTGTTTGTTTGTTTTGTTTGTTTGTTTGTTTGTTTATATTTGTATTTTATTTAATCAAGAAAACAATTTTAAAGACAACAAATAATAAACAACAACAAAACAAAAAAAAATGTAAAGAAAAGGGAAATTATAAACTTTATACGCGAATACACGAATGCTGTCAAACTTGAAAGCGCAGATGGAAACTTTGAAATTATTTATATAAATGAAAAAAGTAATAATTGTACATAATAATAATTGTAACTAAGAAAAAAAAAGAAAAAAGAAAAATATTTACATAAAAAACAACAATAACAACAAAATCAAATAATAGAAATAATGCATTGAAAATGAAGTCACATTTCAAACAGAACAAAAAAAAAATTTGTCTCAAGAGTTTTTTTTTCTTCTTCTTCTTTCTTTCTTCGTTCATCATCATTTATTTCTCTGGAATTGAAATTTTTTTTTTTTTTTGTTTTCATTTTAATATAAATTTTTTATTTGGTACAAAATCTAAGAAGATAAAAAGTGAAGAAGAAGAAGAAGAATAAGTAAAAGACGAAATATAAAAAAGTCGAGTTTTGTTTTGGTTGACAAATTTGGGTCATAGCAAAGATGGAAAGAAACAAAAAAAAAAAAAAAAAAAACCTAAACTCTGAAACGGTTACATAAGAATGTTTTTCTTTTTTTTTATGTTTCGGTATGGACCATATGCCTTTTTAAAAGCGATCTACATATTATTATTATAAATATTTTCAGTTGGATTACGCATTTTTTTTATGAACATCATCTGTCAAAAATTGGGACATTAATCAGAGTGTGAGAGTGAGAGAGAGAGAGAGAGAAAAGAAATAAAAAGATTTTCCTCCAAAAAAAACAATTTTTTTTTTTTATGTTGAAATTTTAATGTTTTTTTCTTTGACGTTAAAAAGACAAAAAATGTTAATTAAGTTTTTTTCTCAGTTGGTCTAAATCTTAAATGTTTCTATGTTTGTTGTTGTTATTGGAAGGAAAATTAAAAAATTATTGATTTATTGATTAATGATTTTTTAATCAAATAAATCCTTAAAGATCCTAAATGATCATCATTCTTCATTGTATATTAATTCAACTATGGTCAACAATGTCGATAATTAATTTATTGTATATGTGACGTCACATAAACACATGATCAAAAACATGAAATAATGTATAAATTATGTATATTTTTTGATCCAATCATATTGACCTCGATCGTACAATATTTTCTGTATTTTTTTTTATTTACTTTTATTTATTAATAAATCGCAGCATTTCAACCCATTACGGGACAAATAATTCGTTTATCAACAAAAATTTTGACTTTATATTTGATTATTGAAAAAGGTACAAAAATGATAATTAATCAATAATTCCTAAAAATAAAAAATAATCAGTGTGTTTTGTTTTACTTTAATTCTTCTTCAGAAAATCTAAATTCATAGACTACAAAAATGTATAAAAATTATTTACAGGTAACAGAAGATTTAAAGGTTTTGTTGTGAAGGAAAAAAGAAAAAACAAAAATAAACGATACAAATCCGCAACAAATAAATAATAAAATAAGAGATACAAATAATTCAGCAAACAAAATATGTATAAGAAAAAAAGAACAACAACAACAACAACAACAACATACGTATAAGAAACACTAGAGAGAAAGATAATTTGGACCATAATCATCTGAAGGTTTTCTAGTTTTTTTTTCTCTTATTCTTCTTATATTTTTCTTCTTCCTCTTCTCCTGCTGGTTACTTCTTATATAGGTATATGTGTTATGCTTCATCTTCTATATCTTTATTCTTCAATTTGAGCTTTACAAAAATAAGATGAAGAATCAGAAATACACAACAGAAAATAAGATAAATAAAGAATATTACAGTTACATTATTTAATAATTCTTCTTCTTCTTCTTCTTCTTATTATAAAAAGAAAACCAAAAAGGAAATGATTGATTTTTTTTTTTCACATTACAACAGACATCAATCTTTAAATGCTTGTATTTCTTCCTCTTCAACTTCATCTTAAACGCAATCTCTATTATTAATAAATGGATTATTAAAAAATTGTAATTAACACATTAAAAGTATATACTTTGATTATTATTCTGTTCCAGTATTTGTCTTATTAATCAGTTGTTGAGGAGACACGTCCTCTTAATGTGGATGGTTGTTACTTATTTATAATAATGGTGATTTTGGTAAAATTCGATTACTTTTGGTCATTGTATGCCACGAAACCTTTACTATACAGTAAATTGTCTAATTTAACATCGGCAATATTTTGTGTCTTGTATATATGGTTGATCTTATTAGAAAGGTTTTTTATCAAGGTATTGTATTGAACTAAAAATCCATAAAGTTTCAAACTTTTGACAAATTTTAGGACAAATTTTGTTTCTAGACAGCAACAATAAAATAATTTAATTTTTAAATACACGCATTCTGATTTTTATTTTACGTTACCATAATGTTTGATAAAATTTTTTAAAAACATTTTTTGATTTCAGAAAGTCATAAAACAAAAATTTCAAATAATCAACTCTTAAGCTCACGCTTCAATTTCAAAACTAATAATAATAAAAAAAAGGCCTCTTTTTAATAAATAATCATTGTAATAAAAAATGAATAAGAAAAGAAGAAGAAGAAAAAAGAGAAAGAGACGAAGTATATTAACGTACGAGTAAACGCAGTAAAGAATCAAGGCAAATGTCTTCTTATGTATAATAAATTTGTAAAATGAATGTAATTAAAATAATTCGTCTACATTAGAAGTTTGGTTTCTTATTTTTTTTTTTTTTTTTGTTAATTTCGTCATCGTCATAATGGCCGTGTGCCTTGAGTTCAGTCTGTTATAGACTCTTTAGAGTTTTTTTTTTTCTTTTTCTTTTTGGTTTTTTACTCTTTGACTTCTCATTTTTTGTTTTGTTTTTTTTTTTTTTTTACTTTAGGTTTAGGATTTACTTGTTCTTCGTGGTCGTTGTTTTATTCTATCATTCGTTTTTATTCTTCAGTATGTGTGTGTGTGTGTGTGTGTGTATGTGTATGTCTGGAACTTAAAAACCTGTCATAAAATATATAAGAGTCTGATTGATTTCTTGTTCAACATCTTATACGCTTTTTTCTTTTTCATTTCTTCTTCTTCTTCTTCATCTTTTTCTCTATTTCAATTTTTCTACTTCTTCCAATTTGGTTGTTTCTTTTTTTCTTCTTCTTCTTCTTCTTCTTCTTTCGTATAAAGCAGTTGTTGTACTTGTTATGTTTTTTTTTATTGTTATTTCAATTGTTGTTGTTGTTGCTGTTGTTGTTGTTGGTATTATTTAAGAGTTAGGTAAGAGATCAGATCGGGAAGAGAAATGAGGTCGACCTTGAGATTTTGATTTTAATTTTTTTTCTTTCTTACTTTAAAGTTTTTCATTTTTGGGTTTTTGTTACATACAAGTTTTGTTGTTGTTACTCTTGTTGTTGTTGTTGTTGTTGTTGTTATTGTTAGTGTTATTTATACCAATCTTGATATACAAGAATAATATAGACTTTGAACCCTTCTCGAATTATGACCCCAACATCATCATATAAATTTGATTAAAATCCTTGAATTTTTTTTTTTAGATTTACTTCGCTTTTATATTTATTTATTTATTTTTTATATTTTTTTTAAAGTTTTTCCACTTTTTCCTGTTCTTATCGAATATCACCTTAAATATCCATACTACACCATTATTTGCCCACACACAAATACAAATGTCACCTGTTCCAACTCCAAAATAAAAGAACAAAAAAAAAAACAAAAACAAAAAAATTGTATAAGAGAAAAAAAAAAGTGAAATCTCCAAAAATAGAAGAAATAAATAAAAATAACAACAACTACAACAACAACAACTACAACAAAAAAAAGCTTAAAATATTATAAAAATGAATTTGTAGTTCAAGTTCCGGTTTTTATATTTCTGATTTGTTGTTGTTGGTCATTTTAAAGACGCCACCATGGTGAGTTATTGTAACTACAAAACTGAAGAGAAGACACATAAAATAAATTGACGTTTTTTTTTTTTCATAAAAATTACAACAAAAAGTTGTAAAAAAAAAAAAAATCTATGAGAAAATTACTAAAATTAAAATATCGTCTCAAAAATAGTTCTGAGGACTTAACTATTACTGTTACCCATGGTCTGAACGTGTCATCTCCATAAAAGGTGCGTCAATTCTATCCATTTATTTTTTTTTTTATATCTTTGTTAATCATTCGTGTCTTTTCTAAAAGTTTTATTCGATTTTCATTTAATTAATTCTTGTTTTTTTTTTTTTTTTTGTTTTTTGATTTTAATTTGATTTATCGTTTAAATTAAAAACATCTTTATTCTACTGTTTTTTTTTTGTGTCTTATTTTATTATTCATCTTTTGTTTTTGTTTTGTTTTGTTTTGTTTTTTTTTTTTCTCTTATTCACCAAAAAAAAAAAAAACAAAAAAACTGTAGAGAAAAAAACAGAAAATGTCATCGTCTAAATAAAATCTTATAAAAAGAAATAAAATCAAAGACAATATTTTCAAGTTGCACTTAATCTTAACTCAATCATATTCTTCAAAAATATATGGAAAGAAATAAATAAAAAAACAGAATGACATTTTGTTGTTGTTGTTGTTGTTGTTGTTATTGTTGTTGTTGTTTTTTTTTTTTAAGCTAAACTTAAATTGTGTCAACACTAAACATCATCTTACAGTAGACACCAGACAGTAGACAGATCAAGTGAATTTTTTATTTCATAATTAAATAAATAAAAAATTTAATTGGTTAATTATTGAAACATAAATAAGGAAGTTATTAAAAAACAAAAAAAAAACTATATTTAAAAAAAGATCCTTGATTGAACGACAGATCAAGACAGATCAAGACCGATCGAACGACCGATCAACATGAACAATTCTTATTTTGTTCTAGAACAAAAAAAACAAAATAAAATTGTAAATTATTCTGATGTCACTTTAATTATTTATTCTGTTTTTTTTTTTTTTGAAATTCTTCTCCATTTAAATTATTATTTTGAAATTCTTTCACATGACATTAAAAAAAAAAAAATAGAAGAAAAATTCCATCCCTGAAACTCCAAACCACATAATTACCATGAAAAAAGGATAGAATGAAATGAATTCATTATAATATATTTGTTTTGTGTTGTTGTTGTTGTTTTTTTTATGAATAATTAAAGTCATTGTTAATGCATATGTTGCATTTAAATATTTTTGAAGGATTAAATGCACAAACACGAGTAACGTGTAAGGTTAACAATAATTATGAATTTGTCCACAAGGGATAAAAAAAAATTTCTTTTAATATTTTGTTCCAAGTAAACGTTGTCATAGACAATTTCCGAAAAACTTCTAATTAAAAATGAATTAAAGAATTAAATCCAAATATCCCATTATCGTATCATATTCATAACACAAAAACAAAATTAAAATCTAAAATTAGTAAAGAAAGAAAATTAAGAAAAACTGACTAAAACTTTATTCGCTGAATCAGACATTTTCAGATCAATTTCTTAATCGGCTTTGTAAATTTAATTATTAAATTTATCAGTCACACTAAAGTCTAAAGGTTATCGGGGTAAAAGGATTATAATAAACTGTTGCAATGAACTTAACGGTATTAATCACCACTAAAACCGGTAAATTTTTTTATTATAAGTAGCTGATCTCATCATCATCATACTTATAGATTTTCTTTCTTCCCTTGTCTTCAGTTGTGAAACAACAAATAAGGTATACGGATTTTTGTTGACCCCTCTTTTTATATACGCTTAAAAAAACGCCATAGAAATATAATCATATAAATACCAAAAGAAAATACCCAACAAGAAACAAAAGTTTTTTAATCTACTGTAAAATTTGTGTTGATTTTTATCAGAATTTGTAAAGTTAACTTAAATCAAATGCAACCAAACACAACAATAAAATGTTAAGAAAGGAAGTGAAATTATGCAAAATGAAAAAAGAAGAGAAGAAAAAAAAAAAAGTATTAAGAAGCTTATGACCGACAACTACAACGACACATCAAAAAAAAAAAAAAGAAATCGACATTCAATTTAATTACCATTTGTTGTTTTTTTTTTTCTTTTCTCTGTTATCCTTTTTTTGTTTCCGTTATTTTACTTTTGTGTTTTGTGCTGAAGAATATCTTATAGGGAGTTGATTAAGAAAAACAACAACAACAAACAACAAACAAACAACAACAAACGCTTACAATTCTTAGAATCATAATTCTGGTTATTTTTTTATTTAATTATTATAATTTTCTCATGGATATTTATAATTTAACTATAATTTTTTCTGTATTTTGTATTTTGTATGTTGTGTTAATATGTGGACATTACAAAGATATTAAATATTATAAAGAATAAAAACTAAACTTTAACACACAAGAATGCATTTTATTATTATTATTTTTCAATTTACAAAAAGCAAAAAAAACAAAAACAAACATTTTTCTTTTTCTTCTTTTCTTCATTTAATAATTTATTATTTTTTATTCCAAAATTGAAAAGATAACAAAAAAAAAATTAAAAATATAAAAAAACAAACTAAAGTAAAAAGAAGAAAGAAAAAAAAAAAAAGCTGAAATTAAATTCAAATTATAAAATACAAACACCAACAATAAAAACAACAACAATAACAACAACAAAAAAAACAAACAACAAACAACAACAACAAACAACAACAACAACAATAAGAACAGAAAAAAATAATTTATAATTCATAATAAATGTTTCTGTTTCGGTTTAAAGTGAAAAAATAAAAAAAAACAAAACAAAAATTGAAGAAGAAAACAAAGAGAATCAAATTTACACAAAACAATCAGAAAAGGTGAATTTTTCTTTTCTTTTCTTTTCTTTTTTTTCAAAATAGAGTTAATGTTACACAAACACTCACACACACACACATACACACACACACATATGCAGTTATGACTCAAACATCACGTTTTTCCATATTTCGCTCCTCTTTGCCTATTTTCTTTTTCTGTTTGTTAATTTTTCCAATCAAACCCAATTTTTTTCTTTTAAATTTTTTTCACTACGTTCAAAATGAACAAACGATCAAAGTAAAGTAAAAATTAAAGATGAAAAATGGAAAATGGAAAATGGAAAATTGAAGAAAAAAAAAGAAACAAAAAAAAAAGTCATAAAATTCTGCAAAAAAAAAAAGAAGAAGAAAAATAAAGGGAAAACTTTAGTGTAAATTGTATAAGGAAAAATATGAAAAAATTAACAATTTTTTCTTTATTTTTTGATTTTTTATTTATTGATAAAAATCATCATTTTTTTATTCATTATTATTTATTTTTTGTTTGTTTGTTTTAATTCTTCTTTATTGTTATTGTGATTGTTATTGTTGCTTTGTTGTTGCGTTTCCATATTTATATTTATTAACAAACTTATTATGAAGTGTCGGTTGTCTCGGGTGTCGGTGTCGTTAGTAAAGTTTTTTTTTTTTTATTGTAAGTTGATTTGTGATTTCAAATTAAAAATCAAATAGAATAATTAAGACAATTTTTTTTTTCTTTCTGTTTCTCTTTCTAGGTTTGTCTGTTTGTTTGTTTGTTTGTATGTTTGTATGTTTGTTTGTTTGTTTGTTTGTTTGTTTGTTTATTTCTTCTTTAAGAAACTCAAAATAAAACAAGAAGCATACTCGTAATTGAATAACGTTAGAGTTTAGTAGTGAGTCACCCCACAAAATATCAATTTTTCTTTTAGGTTCAAGAAACAGAATAAAAAAAAAATACACACAAAACTACAAACATAAAAAAGAAAAGAAAAGAAAGAAAACAGAAAAAATAAACGCGAATTAATAAAAAGAATAAAAAGTAAAAGAAGAAGAAGAAGATGAAGAAGAAAAAAAAAGTTGAATACAATTTAAATGCATTTAAATGCACTTTATATATTGCATTTGCTATGGTTCAGTAAGTTTTAGGTCTTAAAGACTCTTTTTATTTATTTTTTTTATTATAAAATGAAAGATGGATAAATGAAAGAAAAAAAAAAGAATAAGTTGTTGTTGTTGTTGTTTTTTTTAACATGGTAAAGTGAAGAGAAGTTAGAGGAGGAAGGGAACAAAAAAAAAAAAGAATCTATAAAACAAGTCTTCAAGTTACAAAAGATATAAACACTACAGGAGGTCAAATCTTTACCCTTTTTTTTTTATGTTATAAGATGCGTATATGAAGTCCCTTTTTTTTTCAAAATCCTCAACCCAAACATTACATTTTTCTTCAACTTCTTCTTCTTCTTCTTGTTGTTGTACTCTATTCAATTTTTGAGGGGAGTTTTTTTTTTTGTTTAAAGTTTTATTTTTGATTTCAATAAACAACAAGAGAAAGAAATGTGAAATCATCACGATGGATGACGATCATAATGATGATAATGATGATGATGATTATGATTATAATGATGAAGATGATGAAGGAAGACTAGTAAATTTTATGTCATTCTGATTGGTCCAACACATTAATATGACATGATTCTCCTCTTTTAATTTTGTCTTTTCAAAAAATTTTCTCTTTCGTCTTCATCATCTTCTCGATCATTTTATAAAAAGAGACGAACTTGTGTGACCCATTTCAAGATTTTTAATGTTCTTTTTTTCTATACTTTACGCGCGTATCCATTTTTTATTATTCTTCTTTTTTCTTTTTCTTTATCATCATCGTATCTTCATCTTATTTTCTTGATCTTCTTTTTTTTTCTTTTTTTTTGTTCTTCTTCTTTTCTGTAAGAAAAAAAAGAAAAGAAAAAAAAGAAAAGACAAAATAGAAAAAAGAATAATCTTGTTATAGAGAAAAATAATGTATATAAATCAACAGTTATAATTGAATAAGACAATTGACATTTGAAAGGAAAATTAATATTTTATTATTATTTTACTTTGTACAGTACACACTACTGTATACATTCATATGTGTGTGTGTGTGTGTGTGTGTATGTCACACAAAAGTGTGTGTATATGTATATAAATTTATCATGCATTTATATTTATGTGTGTGAGTATATTTGTATGTGTGAGTTTGTGCAATGAATGATAAAGTAAAACCTAAAAGCAATTAGTATTAAATTACTGTATTACAACGCGTCATCAGAAAAATTGAAGTAAAGTAATCGTCATTTTTCCTTTATTATATAGAAAATATTTTTTGTTTAGAAAAAAAAAAAAATCAACAATCGAATGAAACCAAAAAAAAAAAAAAAAAACGAAAGAAGAAAATATGGAAAAAAAAATACGTTATGACCGAACACAATGACGTATGCCTGTCATCGATCATTGAAATTCTTTTAAAAAAAAAATAAAAAATTATTCAATAATTTTGAACTAAAATTAGATATGATCGATTTTTTATTATCACGTATAAAATTTAATACGTTACATTAGGTATAGATGTAAGAGGTTATTGCTACTGCTGTTGTTTTTTTTCTTTCGTACAAAGAATCACTTTTTTTTTTCTTTTTTGTTAAAAAGAATTTACAAAAAAACAAAAAAAAAAAAAAAATAATACCATAATTAGTTAATCGTCATTCGTATTTCATGGAATTCAATTTTTTTAAAGAAATAAAAATGAACAATAACGAAACCCATAATTCATTTGTACTTAATTGGAAGAAGTTTTTTTTTTTTTTTTTAATAACAAAATTAAAAAAGAAACCAACGTTGAGTTCATTTGCACTTTGCACATTGACTATACTGCGTTTTTTTTTTTATATTCTTCTTTTTTTTTTTTTTGTCGAGATTCAAAAATGCAATCAACCCACAACCCACTTAAAATATTATTAGACAAAATAATAATGTCTAGTCAGATGTTGAACGATATTTAAAAATGAATATTTAAAATGTCAGTTGGTTCCGTTTTTTTCTTTTAGCCGTGAGTGTCCGGTTAGTGATTCTGTTCTAAAATCACATAATAGATTCTTACACTGTACAAAGTGGATAAGTCTAACATACTTAAACTTTATAGGTTTTTAAATTTAAAAAAAAAAAATGAAATTTTAACACAGATGTCTGATTAATAAAAATTCATAAATTCGTCTATTTCAAAATGTCACCGATTTCTTCTTATAAATTCTTCTTCTTGTTGTTGTTGTTGTTGGTTACTGCAATTGCTGTCTATTTTTTTTTTTTTTTTTAGTATCATAGAAAAATCAAAAAAAAAAAGAATTTTTAAAGAAAATAAGATGAAACAAGTACAACAACAACTATAACACAAACACAACAACAACAACAACAAAAACAACAACAAAGAAATATGAAAAATTATAAATAGTAAATTTTTTTTTTTTAGAGAGTATTTAAAGGAGAGTAAAATAGAAATAAAAACAAATTTCTTAGTAAAAAAAAATAAAACAAAACAAAACAAAAAAAAAAAGAAGTGTTTCGAAAGAAGTTTATTAATTCAAGGTCGTGCAAAAGTAAAATATCAACGACCTGATGATGATGATGTGAATTAAGTGTATTGCTCGGATATTAACTTTGGGCTCTCTTTTTTTTTTTTTTTTCGTCGTTTTTCTGTGTGTCGTTTTTTTTTTTTTTTTGTTTTTTTATTCTATCAGATCATTTTTTTTTGTGCGCGCATCTGTCCTGCTCTCTAAGCGTGTGTGCATAATTCTCGCGCGCATATGTAATTTTTTTTTCTCGGTTGGGTTTTCTTTTCTGGCTGTTTTTTTTTTGTGTTTTTGTGTTTTTGATTTCGTTAAATAAATTATTTTTGCAACAATGAATGCATGATAAAATTTTTTTTATAAATATAAAAAAATATGCCACAAAAAATTGCTGAACTTCTTACGTGTTCTTCTTCTGTTTGTTTCGTTTCGTTTTGTTTTTGTTTATTTTTTCTAAGAATGTAATTTTTAACAAGACAAATCGTACAGAAATTCATTTCTTTTGATCTAAAAATATAAAGCATTTTTTTGTTCTTCTTCTTCTTTAAACTTCATCTTCTTCTTCCACTTCTTCAGATTTTTTTTTTTTTTGCAACAGAAAAAACACGATTCTGTGTTGTTTCTTTTTTTTTTTCTGCAAAATGCATGAAGAAGAAAATGTCTTCTTTTTTTTTTGTTCTTCTTCTTATGAACTTCTTACTTCTTACTTCTTCTTCTTCTTCCTCTTCTTCTTCTTCTTCTACAACACTCTTCTTTAGATTATTTATATGTGACAAGAAATTTATAGCCGGTAAGTTGTCACTTTAAATAAATGTTTTTATAGAAAAATATAATAACTGAAATAAAAAAATAGCAACAAAACAAATAAATTCGCGCATATAAAAAGAAAACGATGAAGATAAAGATGAAGAAGAAGAAGAGGAAAATGATTCAAGTTAAGTGTCGAGACAAAATTTTATATATACAATTTTTTCTTTTTCTTTTTATTATTATTATTTCACTCATATAAACCGAAGTAATAAAATGAACAAACCGACCAACAAACATACAAAACAAAAAGAGAGAAAATCTGATTTTCTTTTGATGAATGAAAATTGTTTTGTTTTTTTTTTTTTTGTATAAACCAAAAGAAAAAAGTTAAGAAATAAGAAATGAAAAGAGACAAAAAAAAAAAAACGTGAAATCGTCATCGTCACCCAATAACTTTTATTTTCAGCTAAATTTAAATGATCAGAGAGAATAAAATATGTACAGTGAATCATTACATTCAAGGATCAGATAAATTTACAAAAAAAATGGATCAGTAGAAAAATTAGAAAATGTAAATTTGATGACAAATTATTAAATAGACAAATTGTACAGTCATCGGTTATCAGCTATCAATAATCAAATATTTTATGAATCCATTAGTCCCATGTGAAAAAAGAAGCAGAATATTGTCCTAGATAATGATTTACATTTTAAATAAACGACGTCGAAATATATCACGGGATCATCTAATAGTTTACACTTCAACTTCCGTTTTAATATTCTTTGAAAAGTAAAATTATTTGCAGTAATCTCAATCGACTATTTATGATTTAGTCCAATAATTGTTTAGTTATCGGTCCAAATAAACAAGTTTTGATAGAAAAAAAATTTATTGAAAACAACGTCTGAGTTTTGTAAATTACGACCAATCATTTGACGCTCATTGAACAAAGCTACATGATCAGATTTGTGTGTGGTTGTAGAAAAATGTTTCACTCAAAAAAAAAAAAAGTAATAATAGAAAATCTCATTATGAATTATGTAAAGGTGATCAGTAAATTACTTCTAACAATGTCAAAACAATTTGGTTAAACGTGTCGTTATTATTTCACTTAAGAATCAGAAACTTAACATAAGAAACACATTACAGACGAATACGTTCAATACGTGCAGAAATTGTGTTGATCAAAATTATTGAATGAGTAAAAAGTTTAATTTTCATCTGAATTGCAATTAATTTTATAATTTCTCTAAAGATCATCTACAATTTTCTTCCATAAAATCATTTAAATGCAACATGACGAATTAAAAAATATTGATCCTTTTTCTGTACAATCGATCATAATCAGTAGAAAACAAAAACTCAAATAAAATGACTGACCAATTAATTAATTCCATCGTATTTTTTATCTTTGTGATCATCATCACTAAAAAAAAAAAATTTCAATTCCTGTAATCCCTCCAGGGTCATTTTACTAATATTCAAAAGAAGAGAAGAGAGAAAGAGAAAGAGTCAACGACATGTTATTATTTTGCTATATACTAAAATTGATGGGAGATCACATCCGTTCCCATCATACGAGAGAACACTTTTTTGTTGTTGTTATTCTTAAATTTTCAGGTTTTGAATTTTTTTTTTCTTTCTTTTTCTTATTATTTTTAATTTAAAAAATATCGAAAAGGAAATAATCGCGAATAACTTTTTTTTTTTTTGGTTAAGAAATTTTATCTAAAAAGTCAATGAGATTAAAAAACTTAACATGAATATCAGAGTGGGATTTTTTTGTTTTTGTTAAATTCTCTGTAGAAACGGAAATTCTATAATTCAACACGCATGAAATCCAACTTTTTTTCACTTCTTCAAATTTTAACAGTCCTTCTGTTGCCTTAAATTGAACTAAATTTTATAACATTGTAGAATAAAGGGAAAGGAAGGAAGTAACATGCACATTTTTAAATTTTTACAATTTTCACCCTGAGAAAAAACAAAAAAAAAATTTTGTGTACAAAAATAAAAACTCGTAAAATTTATTTTTATCCTATTTTGTTGCTTTCCAGTTCAGATTCAGATTTACAGATTTTAAACCATAAATATTTTTGTGTCAATTTTAAATTAGAAATTTAAAATAGTTATTTTTAATTTAATCAGTTCTTTCAACAGGGCAATTCAACTCAAATACAAAGTTGAATAAAATTATATAATGAAAAATGATCGAAGAAAAAATCAGCTCATAATGTATGGAAAATTTATTTTAAATTGTCATAATTATATTTGAGTAAACGTCAAAATATTAATAGGTCCATGGATACTGTAATTAAATATTGGTTTGTTGGTATGACGTCACAGTATGAGTTATACGAGATTCTATTGGATCTCATTTCAACGTTGTCTCTGAGGACAGATTAGATGAGAAAGTACAGAGCAACATAAAATTAATAGGTAAAAGTTTAATATCCTATAATTCCTTTATCATTAATTATTTATTAAGTTAATTTGTTACAGTCAAAGTGAAACTATATATAAGTCAATATTAACCCTTTCATGTTCATTTTACTAATATAGAAAGAAAAAAAGAATATTTAAATCAAATCAAATAAACAGTTTTAAAATTTAAGTAAGTTCGTTCCAACCAAATCTCCTTTTCTATTTACTTGATTTGATTTGATTTACATTATGTGGCTTAACACATGACTGACTACAAACCAGACATCCATTTTTCACAGAAAAAAACAAAAACAAAAACAAAAAAACAAAACTAAAACCAAAATACAACAAAACAACAACAAAATTGTTGTTATTAGATTAGAATGGACTTTGGAAGATTTTACAACAAAATTTTATTGGAATATACAATCAAACAAATCTACCCTTTTTTTTTCCTCGATTGATTTAAAAAAGAATCTATTCCGCTTTTTTTTTATCTATTCTAGCATTATCCTTTAAAAAGGAGAATATTCTTCCAGGATTAAAAAACAGAAACAAAAAAAAAAAAAGAGAAAGAAAAAACAGCAAAATAAACATAATAAAAAACGATAAAATAAAAACAAAAAAAAACCAAAAACTAAAAAAGGTTTTTCTGTTTTTCTGTTGTTTTCTTTTATATTTCTTGTTGTTGTTTTGTATTTTCAAAAATTGTTTTTAAAAAAGGGAATTAAATTGATTGCAATTTATGATGGACTAAAGTGGAACGATAAAAACCAAAAAAAAGGTGAGTTGAAAGGCAAGATCGAGACGAAGAAGAAGGATAAATTTTGAACATTTGGTGAATGAAAATAAAATACATTTTCTAAAAATGTTGGGGTTTTTTTGCAGAATAATCGAATAGGTTTTTTTTTTTTTTATATTAGTAAGAGGGTTGGGTAGAAAGAGAAAGAATGATAACGTATAGCTGAGAGGGAGAAATGTTGGAAGGTTTGGAAGGTTTAACGTTAAGTGGATCTTTCACATATGTTAGAAGGTTTTAAGATTCATGTAATTTATATAAAATGTTGGGCGTTTTTACTTCTTCTACGTATTTTTTTTTTCTTTTATTCTTCCTTCTTCTTCTTCTTCCTTCTTCTTCTTCTTCCTTCTTCTTCTTATTACTTTTATTGTATACGAAAATTATTATTTTAGGGTTTATTTTTTTAAATAAAAAAAAGAAGGAATGTTTGTGTGTAGTATGGGATACATTTTATTGATTATTCATTGAGTATAGAATAATATAGATGGACTCTTTTATTTTTTTTGTGTATTCGTAACCTGATAGCCATTCCCATTCTTCCCTTTCTTCCTATTTTTTACCATAATATACCTTTTATAATCTATACGATTTCTTAGTTATTCCTTCTATCATAATCATCATAATTTTTATACATAAGACGTTAGACGTTGATTATGTAATATTATATGTATTAGAGTTTATTAGTGGCTATCATAATAAAGGATAATAATAATAATAATAATAATAATAATAATAAAAGGATAATAAAGGATAATAATTCATAAATGGAAAAAAATAAGAGTAATAAAAAAAAATAAATATATTTGTATATCCTGAAGCAATTGACCAATCGCAAATTATATGGGTCTTACGTATTACGTAACACAAAAAAAAAAATGAAACTCTGTTTAGTAAAAATAGGTAGAGAAAAAAAAAATAAAACCTCTTTAGGTTTTACCACATTTTGTGACGTCAAACATTAAATTGTTATAATCATCAATTGGCATCCATTCGAACACATTCAAAATTAATTTAAAATAACAAAAATCATTAGAAAACATAATTTATTGAACTCGGTACAATGAAATCTAGTTCAGAAACTGAACTCTGAAAAAATCTAAAAATCGGTAAACAAGTGAAAAATTATAGGTGTGGGTGGTTGGGGTTATCAAACGTAAACGACATTTAAAATATTTTTGTTGTTGTTGTAATTCATTTATATATTTTTTTTTTTTTGCTTAAAAATTCGTTATTAATTTAAGACAAAACAGAAAGAAAGAAATTATAAGTTCAGAATACAAAAAAAAAAAAATTTACAACAACAATAAAAAAAAACAAAAAAAAAAGTTGTCTTCATCTATTCCTCTCTTTTCCGCCCTCATCCATAATCCACTGTCTGTCTATCATATTTTTTTCTTCTTCTTCTTCTTCTTCTTCTTCTTCTTCTTCTTCTTCTTCTTCATAAACATCTTACAAATTTTTTTTTGTTTTTGTATTTTTTTTTTTTATAAATTTAATATGATTTGTTGTTGGTATTTTTATGATTTTTGTTTTTGTATTTGAGTTTTGTTTTGTTTTTGTTTTTTCCGCTCGTCTATAATTTGAATGAAAATGTTGATGAACCGCGGTAATATATTTCTCTCTTTTACTTATTTGTTGTTTTTGGTTTATTGTATCTTATTGTATCTGGTGTATGTATGTGTGTGTGTGTGTGTGTGTTTGTGGGATAAATGATAAGAAAATTTTTTACATTTTGATTTTCTTCTTCTTCTTCTTCTTCTTCTTTTTCTTAATAATATTCAGACAAATTATTCTATTTTGGTTTTCTTCTTCTTCCACCGTATATTTCTTCTTCTTCTTCTTCTTTTTCTTAATAATATTCTTTAGTTGTGTTTTTTTTTTTTTTTAGAATATGCGTGTAAAAATCTGTGTTTTTTTTTGTTGTTTTTGTTTTGTTTTTTTTTTTCTGCGGTGGAAGGAAAAAAAAACACAATATTCTGGAAGCTTTTTTTGGTTTTTTTGTTTTTTGTTTTTTGTTTTTTGGTGTTGTGTTCTTGTTTGATTTTTTATTATTATTATTTTTATTGTTGTTGTTTGATTTAAATTATAAAAAAAAAACGAAACAATTAAATTAACAGTTTTATCTGTTTTGTTGTTGTTGCTGTTGTTGCTTTACTTTAATATTTTGCTTCATCTTTAGTTTTGTCTGTTTTTATTTTTTTTTTTCTCTTTTTTCTTGTTAAAATTTATTCGTTTTAATTAAATTGGACGTAAATTTTTTGTTATGTTTTATTGAATTTTATTGTCGAGTCTTTTTGTTTTTTTTTTTTTTCTTCTTTCATAAATTACAACTTTTAATAGTTCTCTTGTAAGAATCTTACCTATTCTTGGTTAATAAATTCAATAAATGTACATAAGTATGTATGCGTATGTGTGTATGTGTGTGTGTGTGTGTGTGAATATAGCAAAATGTCAAATAATTTATTTATGCGAGATAATTGGAATAAAAGTCAATTTTTTCTTTTTTTGTTTTTTATTTTTCGCGTAAAAATAAGTCTGAGTTGAATTGTAGAAAGAAGAATCCTTGTGTTTTTTTTTTTTTGAACGATGCGTGAAGCGAAATTCGTGTTTCGTATTTTGTTTTATGTTTTTTGGGTTGAAGAATAAAAACTGAGAATTCCAATATTTTAGAAAATAGTCGCGGGTTCAAATGTTTTGCGTGGTAAATTAAATGGGTGGGATACCAAGTTAACATCAGTCTTGTTCTCGTGTTAATACAAAATACGTTAATAATCCCATTTATCAACTAAAATCAATCAATATTTTAGTCTAGATAGAAATTTTTTTGGTTTGTGTTCTTTTTTTTTTGGTTTTTCATTTAAATTTTAAATGATTTCAAAACAAAAAGAAAATCATTACAAATTTGTCTCCTCCATTTCTAAGTCGATCATTTCAACAATTAAATAAATTCTAACTATCTAATCGTTTTTTTTTTTTATATTTTACATAAAATGCACGTAAAAAAGTGCATTTGCCGTAATAAAAAAAAAAAACTAAATCGAAATATGTAATTTCATAAGAATTTTGTATCAATTCTGTGTAATTTGATTTCTGTTGATAAATTCAGTCAAATAAATATTTATAATTTTTAATAAGCAGATTTACTTTTTTTTATCAAAAATTTTGTACAATAATTAGAAAGAATAAAATTAAGTACAAAAAAAAAAATGAAATGTGTGATTCTAATTAATCAATTTGAAATATTTTTTTTTTTTTATTGTTGAACTTTAAAAGATTTCAATATGAGCTAATTAATTAATTTTGAAAAAGACAGAAGTTTTTTTGTTGTTGTTATTGTTGTTGTTGTTTTCTTTCCAATACATAGGAAACGTCTTTTGTTCAATTTCAAGTTCATTGTAAACTATTGAATTCATTGTTGTTCTTGTTATATTAAAATTTATAATTATAGAAAAAAAAAAGAAACAAAAAAACTTACGCATTTTATTTGACATTTAACAACCTTGAATTTTTATAAACGATTTATGATTTTTCTCTTAACAACAAACATATGTCATATTTTTTATTATTCTTCAATCGATTGATTTATTTTTATAGATTTATTTCTATAATCGCATAAAAACATAAAATGTTTTTTGTGTCTAATTAGAAAATTATTTATAATTGAGACGAGAAAATTTCATTTGATTAATTTTTGTGATAAAAGTGATGTGAAGATGACAAAAATATTTTGTAATAATTTATTAAGTTTATTATGGTCTAAATATAAAAGCTTTACCATACTTACTTACAATACTTACATCTAACGTAGTTACACCATTCAATTATCATAATTATCTATCAATAATTAAATAATCCATTTCTGATCATTCAGTCCATCAAATAGAAATACGCATTTTGGATGGTCTTCATTTTAATCGCACGTGGAACATTTTGAATACACAATTAAAAATACGACTTTTTAATATTTTCAAAATATCGCACGTGATAGAAAAATTATCCAATAGACTTTTGATTTTATTAAAAAATTCTTTAAATTAGAAACAATATTTTACCAATCATAATCTCACGCTGTGAGACAATCACCATTTAGTCGATATTCCATTTATAATATCAATATTTATTTACATTAATTTACAAATCTTTACATTAATTTACTATTAACGATATTTTTATTATTGGTCGGTCCAATTAAACAGGTTTTTAAATTAAAAAAGAAATAAGATTGAAGGTATATTGACATTAAATTGATGACACATCCTAAAACATATTACGTTTTAAACAAAACGCAAAAGTTTTAAATTTCTATATATCGTGCATAATTCACATTTCATTCCACTTTAATTTTACTGAAAAATTTATGCGTCATCCTTCTTATATAAAAAATCTTTTACTTACCTACAGAAATATTATATATAAGTATATATCGTGTTTATTTCTGTTTCAGTTCTCTATACATATACAAGACCATCTCTTTCTATATTATTAGTTTTCTTTTTTTTTTTGAAATTGTTTCGTTTAATGAGAATGACACTAGAAATTATAAATTAATATAATGTCTCATGTACATAACAACATAACTTCTTCTTCTTCTTCTTCTTTTTCTTCTTATTACTTAAGTATTTTGAAGTAAGTATTATAATCGGGGTTCTATATAATATGAAGGAGTTTACATACACATTTGTATGAACGTATGTGGATACACACACATTCACATTTATGAATATGAAACATTGAAGTTTTATGTAAATGATTTGCGCAACCAGAGTAAATTATTTATATGATTATTACCAACCATTACCACACTACCACTGAACTGTAAATGTGGTTTAACAAAATTTAAACAAAAAAAAAAAAATTATACATTAATCGCGTTACTTGAAAATATAAGAAAAAAACATGACAAAACAAAACAAAACAAAAAGTTATTTTGTTGTGATAATTTATTTATTTTAAGAAAAAGAAGACGCAAGATTTTTTCCTTATATATTTTTTTTTTTTATCTCTTTGAGTTTATTGGTTTCGTTTCGTTTCGTTTTTTTTTTGTCTTTTTGGTCAATGAGAAGAATTGCTTCTTTAATCCTTTCGTTTTGCTGTTGCCGTTTTTTTTTATTGTTGTTGTTGTTGTTGTTGTTATTGTTGTTGTTGTTGTGTTTGTTATTATTAATTTTATTTTCGGTGTGTTAAAGTGCAAACTTTTATTCACATTAAACACAAAAATATATCAAGAGAGAGAGAGAAAAAAAAAGGGGAATAAAATGCAAAGAAACGAAACGTAAAAACAGAATGAAAGAAAATAATTTACGAGTTACATGATTTTTATGGCCAAATTTTTTCTTTTTTATTTTTTTTTTTTTTGTTTTTTTTTTGTTTTTTTTTTTTTTTGTTTTAAATTTATAAATTTCCTTTAGCAAAAGTTTATTTTTTTTTTTTCGTTATGGTTTTTTTTTTTTGTAAGAGCGCACTTTTTTTTTGTTTTTTGTTCTTACGCTTTCAAATTGAATTTCAAAAGGAGTTGAATTCATTCAACCGCGCGGCCAAAGAAAAACAAAAAAAAAAAAATTTTTTTGGTACATTTTGTAAAAAGAAAAATTAAATCACTTCAAACAGCAGCAGAAGCAACAAGAAAAGGAACAACTAATGAAACAGAAATTTATTTATTTGGACTCAGTTCAATTCCCTAAATTGGAACTTTAAAAATATGTAAAAAATTCCTATGAAAAAACAAGAAAAATTGTAAAGGTTTTTGACTTCCACGGTTTCTTTTTTTTTTTTTGTTTTTGTAGTTTTGCATTTTTATAGTTGTTGTATTTTAATTGTCGATTTTACTAGTAATCAGTAGGTGGGTTTTATTTTTATTTTTTTCTCAAATAAAACATTAAAAATAAGAAAGGGAGAAGAGGGAGATAAAAATTATGGTATGGAAGAAAAATACCGTCAAAGTTGACCTAAACCAATTTTCTCTTTTATACAACCATTTTTAGAAGTTAATTACCAATTGGGGACTTACAACATTAACAACAACAACAACAACAACAACAACAACATCAGCAAGTAAGCAACAGAGTATGTTTTTTTTTAAATGTATTTTCTATTGTTTGAAAATAAATTAGAAAAATAAAAAAAAAGATAAGAGACATTTTTTTATTTCTCTTTTTCAATTTGTATTTGGCTAAAAGGTAAACGAAGAAGAAAAAAAAGGTGATCTCAGGTAAATTGTCGGAAGTATTATTAGTTGAGTTACATTGTATATGAATATTGACAATTGAAACAGAGAAACAGAAACCGAATGATTATTAGTTTAGTTTAGTTTTTTTTTCATTTTACCTGACTGTAACACATAAAACGTGAAAATCCAAAAATATTATTCACTAAAATTGAAATTCCTTAGATACATTTTTCTCTTTTTCTCGCTCAATTTCTGTCTCATTATTTAATGAAAAGAATAAAATTTTCTGTTTGTTGGGTGTATGAATTTTAAATGTAAGAAACAACAAGAAATAAAATCCCTATGTTCGAGACTGTTACCAGTTGCCCACCTGTTCCAGGTGCGATCTGGCAAAAGAGCTGTTCTGTACAAGCGTACAAAAATAATATAAGGTACAAGGTGTGGATTCTTTTCTCTTTAAAGTTAATTCAACTCTTTTATGGGTTTATTTTTTTTTTTCTTTTACTTTTTTTTTGTATAAATAGAATGTTGATTGTTGTGCCTGTTGCATTAAAAGTTTCTACATAAAATTATTTATTTCTTTATTTTTCTTTCGTAAAAAATTTTAACGTATTTTTGCTAAATTATATTCTTACAAATTTTATTATTCTTTAAATGTTTTCATCACTATACCTAAAAATATTTTATCTACACACATACACACACACACACACACACGCAAGCATATGATCATATTTTTTATAAAGTGTAAAAGATAAGAATTTAATGCAGCTTTTACAAAATAAAAAATTTATTTGTTTTTTATAAAAAATAAAAAAATAAAATCAACGAAAATCGATAATTTTATCGAAATTCAAAACGTTACAAGTCTTCAGTAACAGAAAACAAAATTTTCTAAAATTAAAAAAAAAAAAAAAAATAGAATCTATCTAGAAGTTATCTATAAATGATGTCATGTATGGGAAGGAGGTGAGGTGATTTGTAACAGAATATTATCAATTCTATTATTTGATCATGTTTCTTTTGTATTAAATATACAAACAAATAACTGATAGATTAAATATGGTGGTGGTAGTGGGATTTTCTGGAATATCGTAAAACACCTTGGTATCATTTATGAACACACAATTCATTCTATCTAAAATTTTATAAATATTTTCTAAAATCAAAACAGAGACGAACACTTAAATATATTCAACTTTCATCACATGATAAACCATGAAAACACTGGGATAGAGTACGGAGTTACACCAAAAAAAAAAATGTCAGAGGTTATTGAACAAATAAGACCACCAGAGTGTGCAATGACCTCAACTCAACCAAAAAAAATAAAATCAATCAGTTGTTGTTATGTTTCTGTTTGTATTTTTGAAAATATTCTACCAAAATTGATTGTGTTTGAGTTCACTGTAATCCCACCCCTGTTGTTTATCCAGCAATATTCTGAATAAAGTTGAATAAATAACAAACTGTTGAACTGTTTATGAAGCAATTTTAAAATGGGATTATATGAAACTCGTTATTCTGAGAATTTTCCAAACAATTTACCAAAAAAAAAACAAGAATCATACAAATTCGAATTAGGTTCTTAGAGCATTTTAAATTAAAACAGATTTATGTTTTCACAATTTAAATTTTAACAATAAAATTTAGTTAATCCCACAGTACTAATCCAATTTATATAATTTTAGAAATAATTTTCTAAACACAGCAAATATAATTGCAATGTTGTAACTTAAACAAAAACAACAAATACGTACATTAATTCATTCATATGATGTCAATCTTACTTGTACAAGTAAATAAAGAATGTTAAAACACATCATTTTTACAATGACTAATAATCTCCATCTCCAACCACCAAAAATATAAAAAAAATATTACAGATTTTTAATTTGCTTCATTTCTTAGAAAAAAAAAAACAAACATAATTAAAGTTGAATGGACTCAAAAAAAATCATTTTTTGTAGAGAATTTTTTTTTTGTTTTGGAATAGAATGAATTTTGTCCCTTTAAAGATTTTTATTTATGAAGAAACAATCGTCAAATAACATTATAAAGAAAATGGGTCATATATATTATGTAGGCCAAACAGAGAGGGTTCAAATCCGGTTTATTATATAAAAGAAAATTAATATGGATTCCATTCTAACCATAAAAGTGGTATTCTCATCCTTATTCTGACGTCTGAACGGAAATTAAAGTAAAACGAATTAAATAATAGTGAAATAAAAGAGGAGAACTTCAAGAAACTACAAATTTCACCCTAATCAAAAAAATTATATATGGTCGACTGAATAAATTCAAATAAACTACCCGATCGTTCATTTCCTTTTTAAGTCAAATTGAATATTTATAAAGTTAAAGTTTTTGTTAATCACACTTCAACTATATAAAATTAAAATACAGGAAAATTTGTCTAATGGCATCATCGATTTTAGAATTTAATTTTATCAGAGTTTGTAGGTGGTGCAATGAGTCAATTACTCAATTACTTAAATTTCTCCATTCTATGATAAAGTTACAAAAAATGTGCATTAAAATAAAATTTAATTTAAAAGGTGGTCACATTAGACAAGTTTAAATTTCTAACGATAATTTATTGTTGCACCATAAAGTACAATCAGCAACATGTTGCATGAAATTTTAATAAAAAAATAATTGAATTTTGATTGATATTCTTTACATTTTAAGTGAATAATAAAATTCCACTTCTATAGAATTACAATTACACTATTCTTAACGCACTTACATTCTTCTATATGGATCCGTTACGCTTCTTTATGTTACATTTTTTCTGTTTTTTTTTATTTTTTAAGTTTTGGTTGGTTTTAAACCAAAAAACATTTATCTGATTTATATCGTTGTATAGTTTTTTTTTATTTATTTTAAAAGAAAATAAATGTAACTTGTCACTTTAGAAATGTCAAAATGACAAAATGAATGATATTTCTCTTTATATTTGAGTAAATTTGACATTTTCAATTTTTTTTTATCTTTATTTTATTAAATATAAATTTAATTTTTTATTAAATTTAAACAGATTTTTATTTTTTTTTTTTTTGTACAATTATTTTGTCATTCTAATTTAATTTTCTAATTTTGTCATTAAAAAAAAAAGCTTTAAAATAACTTCATCACAAAAATTGTTAATCTAATTTTCTGGTTTTAAGAAAATATGTTTTCTATTTAAAATTAAAATCATTGAATCATTTAAATATAATGAACAAAATTAAAATTACGATAATGAACGGATTCTAATTTTTAAATTATTATTTGACTGTTTATAAACAACACGCTTAGATATTGTGACTGAAAGGGTTACATACCCGACATCAAAATAGCCACACAAGTGTATTATTGCATTTATTAAATTTATTATTTGTATTTAACAATTTTTATTTAAAATACAAAAAAAAATCTACAAATATTTCAAAGAAATATTATGGGAAAAAAAAAACGGAATCAAAAGAAATCAAATTAATTTAATAAATTAATAAAAACAATAAAAAACTTATCTAACTTTTGTTGTTGTTGTTGCTATTGTCTTTGACGTTTATAAAAAAAAAAAAAAAAATAACAACCAATAAAAATATATTAATATATTTTTATTTGATTTCAGTCAATAAAAATTGATACACACAATAACAATGTCATTTACCTATATAATATTTACCTATTCTCTTCTTCTATTTAACGAAACAAAACTAACGTCGTTTTACCTATTATGCCTACACACTTCTTCATATCATCTTCGTCTTCATCTTTGTTTTCATCTTTTTCATCTCACAGAATTTTTTTTTTTTGTGTAATAAAAATAAAGAATAAAATAAAAAACTAAAAGAAATAAATATGATTAAGAGAAACAAGAAGAAAAAATATAAGAAATAGAAGAAGGTGGAATACACTATTACATATTTGAAGTCAAAAACAAAATATAAAATATTAATTTCAATGGGCAAAATTAGAAAAAAAAATGAAGAATAAAAAATTAGAAAAATATTTCGAATATGACTTTGGTGATTTTTATTGTTTTTTTTTTATCTTGTTTTTGAGATCTTGTGTAGAGTGTAGAGTGTAGAGTGTAGAGTGTAGAGTGTAGAGTGTAGAGTGTAGAGTGTAGAGTGTAGAGTGTAGGCTGTGGCGAATAATTAAAGCAAAATAAAAAAAATAATTCACATATACGAAAGTTACGTAGATGAAAAATGTGCTTACGTACAATATATTTATTTATAGAATTCGATATCAAAATTTCGGTGAAATTAAAACAACAAAAGGCAGATAAAATGGAAAAATTTAAAAAAAAAAAAAACAAAAATTGAAAAAGAAGAAAAAGACAAAAAAGACAAAAAATTTAATCAATTTTCTTATCATTTTGCTTTTATTTGTTTTCAAACAAAAAGTTTCCATAGAATTTTTTTTTTTTTTGCAATTTGAAATCAAAAATTTGAACTTAAAAAAAAAACCAACTTAAAACAAAAATAGACGTCACAGTAAATGAAGAATGAACCACTAGTGACTAGTCCACTGTAAAAGTATAAAATGTTTCAATTTTCCTTCATCTCTGAACGTCTTTTAACTTTAACGTTTATTACTTTTCCATAATACGTAATTAAATTTTCATTGTTTTAATTTTAGATTAGATCAAAAGGGGAAATCACAGAAAAAAATTTATTTCATTCAGTTTAATTTTATAAGTTTTATTCTAAATTATTTTTAAGTATTGATAATTCCTGTACCTAACTATGCAATGCACTAATTTTATTTTGTAATAAGAACTAAAGTCTAATGAGAGCCTAACGAGTAAGGAGAATGGAAATGAGAATCAATAACCCGAAGTGAAGCTGTTGATTATTCTTTATAATTTCTTAATTCCACTAAAAAATTTAATACAAATTAATTCATCAACATTTAGTTTTGATAAAATAAATATTTTAAAAAAAAAAGTGTTATGTTTGTTGTTGTTGTTGTTTTTTTTTGTCTTAAATTTGTGTTTCTATTTTAGTCTGTGACAAGAGAAAATTTTTTTTTACAAACAGATTAATGAATAAAGAAAAAAAAAAGTTTAATGTGAATAAGTCGAAAAAATAATTTAAGAGTCACTTAAAATTGTTGTGAAATTCAACAGAGGTAAATATCCGATTTCCACGTGAATTAAGGAAGCTCCTATAAATAACAAAAACAAACAAATTTTCCAATTTTTAAGTTTAAATGCCAAGACAATGAGATGAATAATTAACAGATTACAATTTCGAATTTTTTTTCATAAAATTGTAACATTAAAAAATATTAAATTTTTGGGTGAAATAAAATGTCAGGCACCTCAACTTTTACATGAAACAAAAAAATATTTATTCTTTTCTTAAAATTTTCTTTTATTTATTAATAAGTAAAAAAATTATTATTTTAAATTTTATATTTTTGTTATTCTTTGGACTTTTTTTTTTTATTGGAGAGTAAAATACAAGACGATAAAAAATGATGACGGATTTTTTTTTTAATAAAATAAACATAAAATGATGTAATTTTTTCTTAATTTTATTATAATTTTTAATTTTTTGATGAAACCGCAATCGCGGACATGATTTACAAATTATTCACATACACACACACACACACACACATATGCGTACGCATTTATACAAAAAAAAGTTAGTTAAGAAAAATTAAAAATTTAAACAACTTTTAATCACGTGTGGGTGTCTTGAATTTAATTGATTTGGTTGGTTATTATAATTTCTTGTTGCTGTTGTAATCTGATCAAAGAGCTTTAAAAAGATTAAGAAGGTGAAAAGAATTAAAAAAAAAAAATTCAATTTAATTAATTTTAAAATTCATAACCATGTGTGTGTGTGTGTGTGTGTGTGTGTGTGTGCGTAATTCCGTATTGTGTAACTTATGTTAAACATCTTAAAATAATTTATTAATTAAAAATCAAAAAAAAAAATAAGAAATTTTTGATGTTTTTTTTCGTATTTTTCTTTGACAAACTTTTAATTTATTGGACAGACTGAGGAATAGGAATGAAAGGTGAAAACATTTTTCATTCATAAAATCATAAAAACATAAAAATATGTAACAAATGATAGAACGAAAAATATGTTTAGTTTTTTTATTTGTTGTCATTTGTTCATTCCAACATTTTACAACACAACGTTGTTTTTGTTTATATTCTTTGGCTATTCATATTTTGTTTATTGAACAAAAATTAAAGAGAGACACATACACACACACACATTAAAATTCAGAACAATTATATATTTAGTTATTTTATTATTATTTCTCCCCATGAGACTTTCCAAACAAAAAATATCCATTCATCCATTCAAAATTATAATCAGATCCAACAGTAGAAAGAAAAAATCCACGCACATATACAATCAGACAGTAAGCCATCCATACAGACAGATGTTGAAAATTGTACATAAATTTTATTATTTATTTATAAAAGGGAAAAGTTTAAATGTCCCAGAAACAAAAAAAAAAAAAAAACATAGAAAGAATCTTCTAATGTAATTTGACATCTATGCTATGTCTCTCTTTCTTTCTCTTTCTCTCTCTCTCTCTCTCGCTTTCTCTCTAACAATTCTCTTCGACAACACAGAAATGGGATACAAAAAAAAAAAAACAAGAATCCCCTTGCACGTACAATCCTTGAAATATAAAACTACTTTACCTACGTTTTACGTTTTCTCCTTCTTCTTCTTCTTCTTATTCTTTCCTTTCGTACGAAATTCAAAACACAAAATATACACAAAACTATAATAAATGAAGAAGTAGACTATTTAAATGCCAAACAGGTATTTTAAAGGAATAATAATCATCCCTTTAAATTTATACATTTGTCTCTCTTTTCTTGTTCTCTTCCCTTCTCTTCTCTTTCTCTTTCTCTTTTTTCTTTTTAAAAAATAATAATAAAATTTTTTTTACTTCTTTTCGTTTTTGGGTTGGGTTTTGATCTTTGAGGTCTGAGTTTTATCTCTTTAAACAAATTATTTTTTTTTTAAGTAAAAATTTAAAGAAAGAAAATGTTTACATTTTGTGTGCTCAGTGTGAGTGTGTGTGGTGTGTGTGAATGTTTGTATGGGACCAAAATTATATTTATATGACAACATAAGACGACGACGATGAAGAATAAGAAGAAGTTGAAAATATATAAGGGCGGATGACAATACAGACAATGCACACACATACTACAGAACAGCTCAAAACAGCAGGTACCAAAAAAAAAAACCTTTAGAAAAAACACCAAACAAAATGCAAATATTTTTCAATTTAATTTTCTTTCTTTTCTGTATTTCTTTCTTTCTCTCTCCCTCTATCTTTTACTCACATTATTAAACAAACTTTATAGTTAACAAAAGTTAAAAAAAGTTATGATTAAGTTATGTAACTTTTTTATCTGTTAAACCAAAATAAAAAAAAAGTCCTTTACATTCGACTGATAGAGGCACTTGCAGACAGAACCCAAGCCATACATAGAAGATATCAAGAGTGATGTTTTTTTTATGTTGTGTCGTGAATATAAATTGAATAATTTTTTTTTTGTATTTTGTATTTTAAAAGATTCATCATTGAATATTCAAAGATTTTTGTTTGTGTTTTATTTTTTGTATTCAAAAATACAGGACTTTACAAAATTAAGGAAACACATGAAAGTAAAATAGAATCGACTTTATTTTCATATGAATTTTATGGTTAGAGTTTGAGGTTCTGTGGTTTTAGACTGGAGGTTTTAAGACTTGTACTTTCTTGTTCACATTTTCTTCTACTTTAAATTGCATATTCAGTTATCCAAAATAGTACATATGAATACATTATTTATGAAATGACAAAACTAAATGAATAAACATAAATATAGAATGTCTGTCTGTTTGTTTCTTAAATCTAAAAAAACAAAAAAGGCATTAAATAAATAATTATATTCATGATTCATGTGATTCAAATTCAACAAACTCTTTCACCTCTTCTTCTTCTTATTACATATTTTTGTACGGGAAAAAATAGTACATATTGTATAATACCTAAAATCATATAATAAAAATTTATACAAGCACCGAATACATAAAAGGAAAATTTGTATATAGGAAAAAAGCAACAACAAGTAATACAACATAAATTTCAATGTGTGTGTGTGTGTATCAATATATATGTATATATTCATTAATAAAGTAGTGTGCATTGTTTCACTCTTCTAACAATTACAATAATGTTTGTAAATGTTTATTTATTATGTTGTTTGGTTGAGTAAATAAAGTGTATTTTATTGTATCATATGGTCTTTCTTGTAGTTGTATATAGGTGGGTGTATGTGTGTGTGTGTGTTGGTGTGTGTAGTTATATAAGAAGCTGTAAGCATAAATATATAATGGCATACAATACATAAAAACAAAAAACATAATATTGTTGTGTTGTTTTTTATGTTTTGTATATACTAAAGAAAAAAAAACCAAACTGGTATTGAGATAAACAGCTGGTTGCTAGTCGGTTTAACTGGGTAATCCAAAAAAAAATAATAATAATAATAATTTTATATAATTTAGTGACTGAACCATAAAAAAAACTAGAATAATAAATTTATTAAAAAAAAAAAAAACAGATTGAAAATTTTTGTTTCCATTGATTGAATTATATTAATTTTATTGTTTCTCTCCTTTTCTTCTTTCTTTTTTTTTACATCTCCTTCTTGATTATAATAATAATCATCATCAACATCATCATCATCATCATCAAAAACACTAAAAACTAAAACTGTCAAAAATGATGATTGGGGATGATGAGTCATGTACATTATTAGAAAAATGAGAATTGAGAGAGAGAGAGAGAGAGAGTGAGATACAGATATATATGTCTGTGTCTCTGTAATAAATGTAATCTAATCTAACCAAACGATCATGTAATTAATTCAAAATTTTGAATAGAAAAGATTAAAAATTATTACAAATTTTTTTTTTTTCTTTCTTTTTCCCTTTTTAATTTATTCTCACTTCAGTTCAGTTCCAGCTACAGATTTTAAACTTTAGAGAACTTACAATAACAACAACAATAACAACAATAATAACAATAATAACAATAAACAACAAATTAAAGAGAGAAAAATTTTAAAATTTGGACCATCATCGAATAAAATCGTGTCGTTGTACTTTTTTTTTTTTTTTTGTTGTTATTGTTGTTTTTTTTCTATTATTCGTCTTCGCCTATTTTTGGTGCACTATTTTGATTAATGAAGATAATCACCACAGGCGCGCTACAATCAAAATAATTAAATTATACTTCTTTTTTTTTTCTTCGATAGAGTCGATCTTTGATTGATGTAACCAACTTTTTCTATTTCTGTTTTTTTTTTTTTTGGTTTTTTGTTGTTGTTTGTAGTAATTTGTTGTTGCTGTTAAATGAAAGAAATAAAGTTACGCGATTTGATTTCATTTCAGTCAGTTTAGTTTAGAATTTAGATTTTAGAATAAGGTTAAAGGTTAAATTGTCGCGTGAATTTACAAATAAATTATAATTATTCTGATGTCTCCACATTTAATTTAATTTAGTTTAATAATCTTTAATTCTGAGTTTATATACTGACATAAAGTTCGATAACTGACAAGTTCAAAGTGAACTTGAACGTTGAATCTTAACTATTTAATTAAGATGTATGATAGAATATTTTATGTTTCTATTATGCAGACTGTTTTAATTATTAAATTGATTTTGGAAATAATTAAATTTGTAGTAATTGTTTAATAAAAAATTCTTTCAGAAATCCAATTCTAGACTTTAAGTAAAAATCACTTGACCTTCTACAAAGGCTCTAGAAAATTAGAGTCATATAGTCAATGTGACATTGAAGAGGCATTGAACTACTAAAAAAAAATGTTAAAATTAAAGGAAAATCATTTTACCAAAAACAAAATTCCAGAATCTGTTAATAAAACTCTAATTACCATTCACAATATAAACCTCAAGAATTTATTCCTGTTACCTGTGTTAGCATTTGTAAGGTTGATTGAACAAAACTCTTTCATCAAATCCTTATTATTCGTATTAAAAGTTTTTTTTTCGTTCAACATTCTTTCTTAATTTCTTAATTCTTAATTCCTAAAATAAAATCATTAATTTTTTTTTTTACCTTTTTTTTTTTTTTTTTTATATTTTGGTGAACGTAAGAAACAAAAAAAAAGAAACAAATATAAAACAAACATCACACTTCATGGTTTCTTGATTAAAAGCTTCTTAATACCAGCATATGGAAATTATTAATTATTATTAAATATTTAATAAACATTTTATTGTTAATTTTTTTTTTTCTCTTGTGCCCATTTTAGTTACTTCTTTTTTTTTTTTGTTTTCTTTCTTAAAAAAATATATTTGTAATGTACAAGATTTCCACCAAAAAACTTAAATAATACGTGAAATATCGCAAAAGTGTAATAAGAACCAAAAAAAATAATTAAATAAAATCAGAAAGAAGAAGAAGAAGAAAATAAAGAATTAAAAAATTGTACAAATTTTTTTTTTCTTTTAATCTCTTCATAATAATAAATTTTCTTCATCTTCATTCACGTCAACTTCTTCTATTTTTTTTTTCTTCTTCTCTTATTCATTTTTAAATGCGGCTATTATTTTATTTCTGTGTTTTTTTTTTTAGTATAAATTATTAGAAAATTTGATTGTATAATTTGTAGTATGTAGTTGTATTAGTTTTGTTATTGTTGTTGTTGTTGTTGTTGTTGTTGTTGTTGTTGTTGTTGTTGTTGTTGTTGTTGTTGTTGTTGTTGTTGTTGTTGTTGTTGTTGTTGTTGTTGTTGTTGTTGTTGTTGTTGTTGTTGTTGTTGTTGTTGTTGTTGTTGTTGTTGTTGTTGTTGTTGTTGTTGTTGTTGTTGTTGTTGTTGTTGTTGTTGTTGTTGTTGTTGTTGTTGTTGTTGTTGTTGTTGTTGTTGTTGTTGTTGTTGTTGTTGTTGTTGTTGTTGTTGTTGTTGTTGTTGTTGTTGTTGTTGTTGTTGTTGTTGTTGTTGTTGTTGTTGTTGTTGTTGTTGTTGTTGTTGTTGTTGTTGTTGTTGTTGTTGTTGTTGTTGTTGTTGTTGTTGTTGTTGTTGTTGTTGTTGTTGTTGTTGTTGTTGTTGTTGTTGTTGTTGTTGTTGTTGTTGTTGTTGTTGTTGTTGTTGTTGTTGTTGTTGTTGTTGTTGTTGTTGTTGTTGTTGTTGTTGTTGTTGTTGTTGTTGTTGTTGTTGTTGTTGTTGTTGTTGTTGTTGTTGTTGTTGTTGTTGTTGTTGTTGTTGTTGTTGTTGTTGTTGTTGTTGTTGTTGTTGTTGTTGTTGTTGTTGTTGTTGTTGTTTAACTTTAAAGACAATTTATTTTAATTATATTTTGAAGAGATTCTTTTAAACCAAAAAATGTTTATTGGGTGATGTGTTATAAATGTTATTAATAAGGTCTGTTGATTTACTTACGTTACAATACACGCACACATACAATTACCTGTAAATATATACTTCTTTCTATTATGTTTGTTACTATTCACTTCTTCACTACACCACATAATTTCATCATCAAATTTACTTAACATTAATTTATTATGCAGAATTACAACTTAAATATATTTTTTTTCTGTTTTAATTTAAAGATTTCGACTTTTAAAAAAGATTAAAACATCTAAATTAATTTCTAAGTTAAATTGGTTTACTTGTTCGTAAATGGATTGTAGGGCAAGAATTTTGTTCGTTCATCGGGGTTTTCATTCAGTTGGTTCATAAGAAATTTGCAGTATCCAGTGTCGTCTGATTTTGAAGAATTATTCATTGAAATAATATTCTGACGTCAATTTGAATTGAATCAAAATATTTGAATATTTAGGAATGTGACAGAGGATATTAATCGATTATCCTTTTGAATATTTAGTTTTGTTGCATGAATTTGATTGATTAAAATTTTGATTCAAAAATCAAAAGGTCAAATCATATTTTCATTTGATTTCTTTTCTTAAAATTCAAAATCACTAATGAATGCCCTAATGGCCCTCCTGAATTACAAAAATTCTAATCCATAAACACAACAGGTTTTCATTTGTCTAATTTATTTTTTAGTGAAATGGAAATAAACCAACAAAAAATAATTTAAACCTGTCAAAAATTGAGTTGAACTTCCTTAGTGACCGTTTTTTTTTTCTTTTTATTCATTTACCTATGCATGGAATGTAAGGGTTCGATGTCCGTGTGGCTTTCAACCATCGAAATTGACACAATGATTTCCTATAATTTCTAAACAACAACAATAAAAGTGATAATAAAAGTGAGTGGGTGAGGGTCAGAGGGCAAAAGAAGAATTGAATGAATTTATTAGAACTTCCTTTTTTTTTTTCTTCTTTATATAATTGTTGTTTTTGTAGTTATTTTTTACTATTTTACTGTAGTTGTTGTTGCTGTTATTACTTGTTTTTTTTTTTTCGTTAGTTAGATGGAAATTATAATCAGCAGACATAATCTACCCAAATAAAATAATGGTGGAGAAAAAAAATGGTGGAGAAAAAAAATATGTTAATTGCGGAAACTATTTGAGATTTTGTGTTTTTATTTCACGTTTGTTTTTTTTTTTTTTTTGTTTCGGTGCGTTTCGTATTTTTGTGGTTTGCTTCTTTTGAAAAAAAAAAATATTTTCTAATTGAAATGTTTAATTATTTCTTGTTGTAGTTGTTGTTGTTGTTGTTGTTGTTGTTGTTGTTGTTGTCGGTGTTGTTATAGTTGATATGATGCAAAGTGTATGATATTCTGTCTGTATTCGGTGTATGGTACTGATTGGGGTAAGGGATTGTATTGTCTGATTCCAGAGGGCAATCATGCAATACCAATTTATTATTATTTATGACAAAAGGTAGGAAATTTATAACTGACCTCTTATGTGTGTGTGTGTGTGTGTGTGCCGTGTATGTGTCTAATCATGTCAACCATTATTATTTTATTTTATTGTTTTGCTGTTAAATTATTTATTTTTAAATTTTAAATTCAAATTAAAATCACAAAAGAGAAAAAAAAGGAAATAGGAAGAAGAAAAGTTTTTACTAAATTACCATATGAGTATCTCGTGTTAGTTGGGAATAAAGTAATAAATAGAATTTCACACAATTTAGTTAAATAAGATTTTCGATGATTCAATAATGATTATTTTTGTTGTGATTGTTTTACTGACTTTGTTTCTTTTTCTCAATCGCAAAATACTCACCCACACCATCACAAGCAGTGAAAAAGAATTATATTAACACAATACCTGATTAAACAGAAAAAATAACCTAAAAAAAACAGAAAGCAGATGAGGAAAAGGTCTGGAGGAAGTTTGTTAGTGAAGAAAAAGGGACAGAAAAAAAAAATTCATCAAAATGAGAGGAAGTCACGACAAAGAAATTTATACAAATTAACTTGTGGTAATTGGGTGATAATTTGATGTGAAATTTTTTTTTTCGTGTTGTTGTATAATTTCTTAAGAACATTTTTTCGCGTACACACACACACAAACATATTTAATTTTTAGACTTTAAATTTTGTTTCAATTATTCTAGATTAAATCTAGTACATTTAATTATAGTAAATTATTGTTCATAATAATTTTTCCGTTTCTTTTGTTTTTCTTTTGTTTTTCTTCATTCACAAAAATAAAATAGATGAAACTCATAAAGTTTAAGATTTATAAATACAAAATACCAAATAGAATTTAATGGTGACTCTTAAATCAATTGATAGATTTTTAATTTTGTCCCATTAATATAATTTCAACATTTAATATTTATTAAAAATGTTTGTTAATTTTTCAGTTTATGTACATTATGCTATTTGTCTTTGGATTGCTCTTATGACACATACAAATTTTAATTGATGTTCCCTTAGAATCATAAAACAACACAAAATTCAATTGAAAATTCATTGTTCATCTGGAGGCTGGAGCTGACCCTTCTTCATCTGACAATGTCATTTTATATGACTTTAATGTTGTCCAAAGAATCAGAGTTAAGTCAAAGATGATTCTACGTAAAAAAAAAAGTGTTCAGTCTCAGATCGTGCACAATTTATTGTTATTTTTTAGTTTTTTTTTGTTTTTAGTTTTTTTGTTGTTGTTGTGTTTTATTTTGGTTTTTTTTTTTTTTTGTTAGAATTAATTTCGAATTATAATTTACGCACTTCTAATTTTAAATAATGGACTAACATTTATTTAACTAATTGAGGTGTTAGAGTATGAGAGAGAGAGAGAGAGAACGAGAGAGAATGAGTGAGAGAGACTGTTTGTAAATTTATCTAAATTTTTATAGCAACTAAACCATTCTGATTTACGTATTTTACTTTTGTTGTTGTTGTTGTCGGTGGTTGTTGTATTTGTTGTTGTTGTTGGTGGTTGATGGTGTTGCTGTTACCTTTCTGTTTCTGTTGATAAACCACAAAAAAAAAATATGTAAATTTCCACTTCAACATAGAATGTTAAGGGCACGGTACATGACTGGAACAGTATTTTGCTTTTTTACTTTTTCTTCTTCTTCTTCTTTTTGTATTTTTATTTTGTGTTTTAATGAATATTAATTTTAAACACGAATAACTTTTTTTCTTCTGTTGTTTCTATTTTTTTCCTATTTTCTTAATTTACACGTTTAATTACATAAAATTCTTCACATAATTACTTTATCTTCTCATATAAGTTTTCGTCACTTTTTATTCTTATATAAATTGAGTTCATAATTTCTAAAAAAGATTGAAAAATGTTAGGGCAGAAAAAAAAAATGATGACGTTTATTAGACAAAATTTCACTATGGGAATAAAATTTAAAGATTATTCAGCATTATCCCTATAATAAGGGAGATTTATCAATTTATACAAATTTCTATCAGATTTTATTCTTGACCAGTTCATTCTTCTAAAAAAAATAAAGAACGTAGATCCATTTAAGTTTCAATTTGTTAACCCTTTAATTTACCAGTTTTACATTTTTTTTCTTCTTAAATTTCAGAGAGAAGATGAAGTAAGTGAACCGTGATAATACTTCTTTTAATTAAGAATTTAAACAGGAATATAGAAAATGTAAGGGATGGAAATAATTATTGTTAACTGTGATTATGAAATAAAAAGGGGGTTAAAAATATTAAAAAAAAAATTCCCTCATTTCTCTTTGTCCTTCCTCTTTTTTTTTTTTATTTTTCTAAATTTTTTTCTTTCGTAATTTTATTTTATTGTTTTTTTTTTTTTCTTGGTCTTTTTATTAAAACAAGTTTTTTGAAACCCTTTTCGTCACTTCCCCTATACACTTTTAGTCAAGCGAATTCCACAAAGAGTGTGAGATAGAGAGGGCCGCAACCCTGCAATAACAACAACAACAATTTACAGATATATAAAAAAAGGAACAAAAATTCCGTATAGGAATTCCACAAAAAAAAACACGTCCTAAGAATTTTATTTTTGTTTTTTATCGGAATGATTTAATCTATAGAAAAAAAAGATTGAAGAATGGCTTACAAACACAATAATTTGTTTAAGGGGTTTTTGGTATTTGAAAGGACTTATATAGAATGAAAGAAACGCACGAGAAAGAAAAAGGATATTTTTATTTAGAAATTTTGAAATATTAAGGAAAATTCAACAGGAATAACTCCAATCTTGTTCAAGAACAAGACAAAAAAATTTGTTAACAGAAAAGAGTTAAAAATTCGTTTCGCTCGATGACCCTCATAAATAGATAAACCAGCAGCAGCAGTAACCTAGCCCTTCATTAATAGATTTCAATTTAACATTACTGCTGACAGTAGAAAATCATTTTAATTTTAATTTAATTATAAATTTAGTTTAATTACGGTTTTTGTTATGAAAACGAAAAAAAAAAAAACCAAAAAACAAAAACAAAAGCAACAACAAATAAACCGCGATCACAACTAATGATAAACTCATACAGATGATTGTTTTTTATTTCTCTTGTTTTCTGTTTTTTTTTTTTTTATTATTATTATTCTTTGTTGTTGTTGTTGTTGTTTGTTTGTTGTATAGTTGTGTATTGTTGTTGTTGTTGTTGTTATTGTTGTTGTTTTTTTCTTAACGTATATAAAGAAAATCCTCGTATTTTTAAATTGATGATAATTTACATGCGACACGCATTTTTATTACATTTTCATTTACAACAACAACAACAACAACAAACTATAAACAACAACAACAAGAACAACAACAAAAGTATTACAACAATAAATTTGAAGTCATCTTCAGACTAGAAAACAGAATGAATTTTTATTTCTTTATTTTTTATATAAATAAAAAAAAAAAACATAAAAGTTCTATGGATTTATTCTTATCAAAAACTCCTTATCAGTATTCTGCTTGAAAGACAAAAAAAACTTAAGATCTTTTTTTTGCAATTATTCTTTTGAAGATTTTATATTTGCGTAAAAGAAAACAAAAAAAAAAAAAACAAAAAACATTTAAAAATATTTCACTAAATGACAATTGAAGATGCAAATAAATTTGATCAAATTCAACAATGTAGTTTTTTTTTTTAACAAGAAAAAAAGAAACAGTAAATTATCGTCCTTTAATCCTGATTAAATTTTATTTTCATATATAAAGTAGATGTTATCTTGTAATTTGTGAATGCTGCTGGTTAGATTCAGATCCAGTATGCAAAAGTAAAACTTTGAGACTGAAGATATATTCATAAATTATACACACACAGAAAAAAAAACAACAGAATCTTACAGTTTGTTTCTTAACAAAGAAACTAAGAACAAATTATTAGGGTGAATTTAAAAAGAGTTCACTAATTAAATTGAAGTCGCGATAAATGAATGACGATGAACAAATTAAAGTCATTCCTAATTCGAAACTGAACTCATTATAGAACAACTTTTCAAATTCTATTTAAATTTGATTTTAAAGTTATGTCGTGCGTTCATTAAATTTAATTTGAACTTAAATTTATATTGTAATGATTTTCCATTTGTTTATTAAATGAACAAACGACACAATATCGAAACGTCTTTAATAAATAACAATTTGTAATGAAAATTACTAAAAAAAAAAGGAAGAAACGGAAGAATTTTTGATTTATTTTAATCAATAAATAGAAAATAAGATCGTCAAAAGGTAAAACAAATTAAATTAATTTTATAGTAAAAAAAAAAATTAGAAACAATAAATTTTTTCGAGGTACAAAATTTTCAAATAAATTCTCTCCCACATCTTCTAATTTTGTTTATAATAATCAAGGATTATTAATCAACTAAAAACCAAAAAGTCTCCCATATACATCCCTCAATTATTCCACAAGAAATTTTTCATAAAAAAAAGACAAACAATTGTTGTCTAGTGAGTGAATGAATTTTATATATAAATATTTTGTTATTTTTTTGGTGAACCATCTGTGAACACTTGAAAAACTTTAAGTTATATGTTGTGTTCTCATTTATTCTTCTTCTTCTTCTTCATCTTCATTTTTATTTTGTTTTTTTTTGTTTTTTTTCTCTTCAGCTTCAATATTTTAAGAGTGAGAAAATCCAGAAGGTGGAATGCAACATACAGTGATTGAAAACATTTCTTACAATTCAGTTCCTTTTTTTTCTCTTTTTTCTCTTGTTCATCATTTTCATTTTATAAGTAAAAAAAAAAAAAAAAAATGAAAATAAAATTTATTTCTTTCAATTCATCCAGAAATATAATCACAGAACAACAGAACAATTGTCTGGAATCTATGAGAATTTAAACAATGTGAATTGTGAAATTATTGTATTTGATCCATTGAAATTGATTACCTGAAAATCATTAATGGAATTTAATTTACTACTTACATTACAATTTTTTTAAAGAAAAGATTATAATAAGAAGTCATTTTACATACATTACCCGTATACGAGTCCAATTTATATACAATACAAAATAATTCATTCGCATAGTAAATTAATGCGATGACGTTGCAAACGCATAATTTTATAATTATACTTACTACAAAAACATAAAAGAAAAATCATAAGAAAATGTGAACGCCCCCTGAATTAATTAAGAAAAACAAAAAAAAAGAAAAAAAAAAAAAAAGAAAGAAAGAAAACGAAATAAATTAATGAGAGTTTTTTGTTGTTGTTGTTGTTGTTTCTTTCAAATTTTTTTTTTTTTTTTTTTAATCGATTTTTAATGAATATTTAAATTAAGAATTTCACAATCTCGTTCACATCAGAAGGCAAACATTTTCAGTAATCATCAATAATTTTTTTTAATGTTTTTTTTTTTTTCTTTTTTGAGATTTCATGAAAGACAAAAAAAAAATGCATTTAACAACAACAGTTTCAAATGAACGCGTAAAATGTGTTTAGGAATCCCCCCCTCCCCCACCCCACAACATTAAAAAAAATGCACTTCAATTTTTTTTTTTTTTTGGTTTTTTGTAGAAAAATAAACAAAAATAAAGAAGAAGAAGAAGAAAAAAAAACATTAAAATTATGTTTTGTTTTTTAAGTTAGAAAATTTTAATGTAAACAGAAAAAAAGGCAAGAAACGTTTTTTTTTTATTTATTTGTAAAATGAAAATTTATTTTTAAGATTGTTCCATCTGTATTTAGATTCCCTGTACAACTGTTCTCTTTCATTCCCATTTCATTTACTAAAAAAAAACTTCCAACCACCTCACACACCTCACACCTAACATCCCATAACATTTTTCTACTTGCATATAAATGAACGTTTTTTATTCTTTCCTTCTTTTTTTCTACATTTTTTTGTTTTTTTAGGATGTTCCAGGATCACGGAACAGTCTATTATTTTTTTTCTCTCTGTCTCTGTTGGGTTTTTATTTCGTGATTTTGTAAAATATTCACAGTAATCATTTTCGTTGTAAGTGAAAAAGGGAAAAAACCCGAAAACCGAGTGAGAGAGAAGAATGAATTTATTAATTCACTTAAAATACAGAAGATAAAAAAAACCAAGTATAAAGGGGAAGAATATTCAGTATGGCTGGTCATCTTAAAGGAAATTAGAATATTAGAATATGATTAAATTGAATAGAAATTGTATTATGCTTTTACATCAAAAGAACAAAATCTAAGGATAAACAAACAATTTGTAAGAAATATTTTAATGTAAGTAACTCATTAGATATTACTGATTTATTTGATAGAAATTTTAATATGAATTAAGTACAATAATTTTCAATCTTAATAACAATAATTATTAACTTCAGACGTTATTAAATTGATTGTCTAGAATTTTTTTTGTGTTTCAATTAAAAATTGTATCAATAATTAATATTTGATAAACTTATTCTTAGAATATATAAAATTAATACAAATGTAAAAGTTTTCTTTAGTTGTTGTTTGAAAATGTTAAAAAGTTTTTACTTTTCATTTTCTAAAAAAAAAAACAAATAAAGTCTTTAATTATAATTTTGATTCTATTTTGTTTGTAACAAATTCAAATATTTTCTATTGTTTATTTATTTTGTGTTTTTGTTTATTAATGGGAAAAAATAATATAACTGAAAATAATAACAACAAAATAAAAACTTCAGTAAAAAACAACAACAACAATAACAACAATCACTCAAGAAAACAAAAACTATAAAAAGCACGTGCTTTAAAATAAAAAAAAAAAAACAAAAACAAAAAAACAAAAACAAAACATTAAAAAAATATAATACAAAAAAAAAAAAATAACAACAAACAAATGGAAGAGAAAATTTTTGGATCACGAATTTCTATCGATTTAATTATTTTAATGCACTTTTTGTGTATATTTATTAAAAAATATTTTTTATATAATAAAAGCAAATCTAAATACAGTGGGTGGAGGTGGGTTAATATGTTATGGTATGTAATCTATATACTAGAAGGTAGGAAGGGAGTAGAAGGTAGGAAGGGAGTAGATTGTATATATATATATATATTTTTATATAATAATAATATTATTATAAGTTTTTATGTGAAAACACACGATGGCAAATAACACAAAAATAAACAAAAACATAAACAGAAAACCCCCCTAAAACGTCATGTGTGCGATCGAACAAAAAAAAAAAAAAAAGAAACAACAAAAAAACCTTGGCCCAATTGGGGATAATATTTACTTTCATGGACAAAAATATAACAAAAAAAAAACCCACATTTGTTATTATAAAGATTGGTTTTAGAGTGAAGAGGAAAGAAATGTGGTGAATAGATGGGGATATGGAGTGCATTAATACAATGAAATGAAATTGGTTTAAGGGAGAGAGAGATGAAACTAGTTGGAAAATGGAACAAACATAAAAGATAAATGAAAAAGTTTTAAAATCTGCATTCAGTGTGCATTCAAGGTGGTTTAGAATGTCGTTTATATGAGTAAAGTTGCTCTTTAGTTGATAAGGGAGATTACAGAAGGATATAGAGTAAAAAGGATGAGATGTGTATTATGCAAGGACCCAGGAATAATCTCTTTTCTCTTTTTTCTTTTTTCTTTTTTTTTAAGTAATCAGTATAACAATCACATCGGGATACATACCCCCATCGTGTAGGTATGTGGTGGCATTTACACAAAGAATTGACATTGCTCTATTTTTATAAATGGTTTCTCACTTCCAACATACACAAACGTATGTATGCTCTACACACATTCATGCATTGTTTATAAATCCATGCTGTGAACGGAGTAGAATATAAAAATTAAGGGATGATGAAGGAAGTCAATTTTATTCTACATGATTTTCTATCAGTTTCATTTGAACACATAAAATATATTTTTGTAGTTTTATCCTTTTTTTTTTTATATTATAATTTATTGTTGTTGTTGTTTTTGTTGTTGCCGAAACATGATAAAATGCATTCAATTCTTCTATTCTCTGTTTTATTATTTGATATTTTTTCTAAAACGAAAAAAAAAAAAAAAAACGAGAACATAAAATTGAAAATGTTCAAGGATTTTTTTTATTGGCTTTTATAAAGGACATTTCTCTAAATTCTATTTACCCTGTCAATTTTTTAAATTTTCTTTAATATTTTTAAATTGATCTTGAAAGCTATTTTATGTAGAAAATATAATTGTTTGTCTCTATTTATTTTTATTTTTCGGTTTTTTTTTTGTCTGTCTGTCTATCTTTTTTTTTTGTTTCTCTTCTTGAATATGCATTTTTTTTTTTTTTCAGATAATATTTTTCCGATTTAAAATTATATGGAAAATATTTTCTATGAAAAATTGCCCATATAAAATTATTTATTTATAGAAAAAAAAATTACTTTCAAATTGTTTATAACTCATGAATTCTATAAAAGTGACTTATGACTTGATAAATAAAATGACATACAAAATGACTTGCAATATGACTATTAAAAAGAATGAAAATAGATTTTGGAACAATAATTGAAATTCAGAATTGAATCCAATTACATCAAATCTATTCAATGTTTAATCAAAAAATACATTATTCTTATTAAATTTCATCAAAATTTTATAACGTGATTGTACTGCAAAATATTGTTTTAATTATATTAAAAAATATTTTAAGTTATGGCAGTGACCTAATATAATTTCTAGACATCTTAATTTGTCCAAATATATTAAATAATAAGATTTTATTAAATATTTATATTCACTTTATTCCTTAGAGATATTTGATGATGGCTAATTAAACTTTTCTTATGATAATAAATTGGATAATGTTAAAACTGCAGAGACAAATTGTATAAACTAAAACAATTGTTTATTTATAAATGATTGAATTCCCTTAATAATAATTTTCACACAATTCCAAGAGACTCTTGTCTAAAGATTTTTAATTTATGGTCAACTTAAAATTATTGTGAAACTCTTCTTTGGTAAAATATTGTCTTAAATATTCTATAACAACAAAATATTACAATAATTGAAAACTGAAAATAAAAAATCAAAATTATAATTTAATAAATAAACTGAACAGAAATGGAGCAAATATAATTTAATGTATTTAATTTAATTTTTTTGCTAGAAATAATTCAATTTAATAATCCAGTGACGTTTCAGCTGAATTGAATTATTGACTTTAATTGAATATATGAATAAAATGCGTTACGGTCGTTCATAATTTTAGTTTAAAAAAATCTGATTAATCTGTCAATTTTAACGCATTTTTTATGAGTTTTCATTAAAACATTTTTAAGACGATATTACGCAAAAAAAACAAAACCAAATTGGGAAGACTTTGAAACGAAAGTTCCTATTACCAAGAATGTATATAATGAAAGTAAACCAAATCATATACGAATTCAAATGTTGAAGGTTCTGATATTTGTCACTATTTGTTGATTAAAATTATAATCAAAAAAAAAATCTAATCATAATTTTTTTTTCTTTTTGTAAGAAGAAAAAGAATAACTTAAAACTTTATTCAGATTTCCATCCATCAGTAATTATATTATTCTGAAATAAAACTGAAAACGTTTCAAACAGAATTATTTGCAAAATGAAATTGAAAAGAAAAGTAATTCAGAGAAAACGAGATGAAAATCTTTCTTCTTATTTATAAATGTTTTTCTTTTATTTTATTTTTTCTGTTTTTCCATTTTCTTTGCAAACCACACAAATTGTATGTATGACCTAAATTCATTTTAATGATATTATTTTTGTGATTATTTAATGGAATAAGAATTTGTATCCCGTCGTCGTTCAGCTAACATATATAAGTATAGGGTGCGTCATATTATACAATTATTTGACGTCATTAAATTGAATCCTTGAGATTTTTTTCTCCCCCCTGCTCTCTCTCTCTCTCTCTCTTTTTCTCATTTCTTTTTATTTTTATGTTGGTTTTTCTTAATTTTTTTCTAAAGAAATCTGCATTAAAAAAAAGAAAAAAAAGTCGGAGGGAAAAAAAACGAAATCTAAGAAAATCAGAAACTTGAAGGTTTTTCTTCTAATATACTTTTTTTTTTTTTATCGTCTTCTCATATTATTTTATGTGATAATATAATTAATTTTTATCCTTAGAGAGAAACAGAGAGACAAACAAAATTTTTTTTCAATGTATAAATTTTTCAAGGATAATTTTGAAGGTGGGAACAAAAGAAAATATAATTATTTATTTTTTGATTTTCATTTTTTATTTTTTTTTTCTTTTAAATTTTATTTATTTCTCTTTTATAGATTTTATTTTCTCACGTTTTCTTAAAGTTTCTTTTTTTATTTTGATTTATTTATTTATTTATTTGTTTATTTCTTGTTGTTGTTGTTGTTGTTATTGTTATTGTTGTTGTTATATTAAAATTTATTGTTGTTGTGGTTCTAATTATGGTGCGAGGAATGACGTGCAATAAGTAGCAAGGTTCAAAGATTGTAATTGAATACATTCAAATATTCTTTCCAAGAATGGTACGATGTCTCCATATGTGTAAAAACTGTCAGTATGCCTGTTATGTGTTGTTTGTCTGTATGTGTGGGTGAGACATAAAAATCCATATCTGGAAAATCTGGATATTTTCAATCTTCCAAGGAAGTTTTGTCTGTTCTTTCTCTTTTTTTTTTTAGTTATGTTTGATCGTAAATATATTTAATTTAATACAAAAAAGAACATGAACTTGGACTTTGACTTTTCACATGAAAAATTTATAATAAATTAAAGGTGTAATATCGGGGAAGTAGCATATAATAAATTCTTATAAATATGCCCAAAAACTTATAAAAAAAAAAAAAGGAAAACAGAGATGAGATGAATAATCTCTTAGGTCCATAAATGAGAGAAAGAAAACAAAACAAAAAAAAAAAAACAGAACCGTCAATAACTTTTAATTTAATTGAATTCAGGATAAATGAAAAAAAAAAAAATTAATGGCGACAACAAAAAAAAAAAAAAAACAAAAATCATCAACATGAGAAGAAATCTTTTATCATCGTCGTTAACGGGAAAATTATCCTGACGATGAAAGACAACAATATAACGGTGACAATATTGTGTGCTTGTAGTTTTTTTTTTTTTTGCTCTGTCTCCTTGGAAATAAACGTAAAAGAGTAAAACGAAACAAAATAAATTCTTTGTCATGTCAGAAAAAAAAAAAAAAAAAAACGTGAAAAAGAAAGACAAAAAAAAAATGGCGCGGAATCTGTCAAATAATAACAAACAATGTAAAAATTGAGTTCATCATCGAAAATGATGCACCAAAAAAAAAATAATAATAATAATAAATACAATTTTAATAAAGGTGACAACGTCACAATATAATAATAATGAGAAGATTATTATTCATTCGTAGAATTCCAATCAGAAAAGAATCGTCGCGGAACGAACGAACAGAGAGAGAGAGAAAAAAAAAGGCAACAACAAACAAACAATTTTTTTTTTTTGTTGTCAAAATACAAAAAAAAAAAATAAGTGAAGTGAAGTGAAGTGAAGTAAAGTTTTAAATATTTTGTGCATAACGGTTAATTTTGTTTTTTTCATTATTATTTTTTGTTGTTGTTGCTCTTATTAAGAGATTTAATAATTTTGCGAATCTCCTCGAATCCTTTTTTTTCGTTCTTCTTTCTTTTTTTTTTGTTTTGTTCTTGTAGATTATTTTTTTTTTTTTAGTCATTATTAATCCATTTTTTATTTTTGCTTGTTGTGTTGCATGAGTTGTTGTTGTTGTTGTTTTTTCTTAGTTTCTTGTTGTTGTATTCATTTTATACATTTTGTTGCGTTCCCTTTTTTTTTTTTTTTTACTCATCTGCTTTATTTTTTTTTTGTTTTTGTTTGTTTGTGTTTTTACTTTTAAATGCATTTTTTTTTAAATTTTGTATAAAATCAGAAAAAAAAAAATTATAATTAGTTAGAGGAATTTCTTCTCTTGTATTTGTTGTTGTTGTTGTTGTTGTTGTTGTTGTTGTTGTTGTAAGGTTGTTTTTTTTTGTTCCTCGTAGTTTAATTTTTTGTGTTTTTTATCGAGTTCAGAAAATATTTATTTTTAAGGTCTAGAGATTTTTTGGGTCTATCCCCAATTCTCGGTTTTTCTGTGTGTGTGTGTGTGTGCTCTTTTTTATTCTGTTCGTAATTGATCAAAACGAAACAATAAACATTCATAATATTTTCATTATTTTTCGTAAGATACAATAAAAAAAAAAAAAGTGCACTGTTTTTTTTGTTGTTCGCCCCGCTTTGTTGTTGTTGTTTTTCATCTTTAGAGTTTTTTTTTTTTTGTTTTTTTTTTTGGGGTTTTGGCATCAAAAATTCAGACACCATGCAATAAAAAACAATCAACACTATACAAAAAAAAAATTAAAGTAAATTAAGTTGAAGTTCATCGACATTTTGATTCTTTTATGTTTTAATTCATTTTGTTGTTGTTGTTGTTGTTATTGTTGTTGTTGTTATTTTTGCATATTTTAAGAATTTTTAGTTTAGGTGGACAATTGTCTCATTTTTATTTTCACTATAGAAATGTTCATGTGTGTGTGTGTGTGTGTATGTGTCTGTTAACAGCTATTTAAAAATTATAAGAAATAAATTTAAGAAAACAACTAAACTGAACATATGAAAATAGAAATTGAATTATGTCATTTGTTTTTTTTTTGTGTAGTTGTAACAAATAATAACAGAAACACAGAAATTTCTTAAATACAAAAAAAAAAATTTTTTTGGTCATCATTAAAATGACGAAAAAACAAAAAAAAATATCGATTGTTTTATTTTGTTGTCTGTTTTTTTTTTTTTTTTTGACTTATTATTATGGACACAGACCTCGAAAGTATGCATGCACCTTTAAGACTTATGATCTTTCAAGAAAACACAAACACAACTATTTTTTTTTTGTGCACATTGTTGTTGTTGTTGTTGTTGTTTCTATATAAAATATTTTTGTTGTTCATTTTTTATTAGTTTCTTTTTTTTTAAATTACATTTAATTATGAGTCATATTCACAATATTTTTTTTATTTCTCTTATTTCTAAATCGTAACTTCTTTTTTTTCCTTGTTTCTTTTTTCTATTTATTTATTTAAATTTTAATTTTTTTATTCTTAATTTTAAATTGAAATTTTCAAACAAAAAGCAGAAACCAAAGTGAAATTATTGATTTGTTTTTTTTTTATTGTTTAATAATTGTAAAACTTTAAGTAATTAAATTCATGTTAAAAATTGCCATATATAAATTTCACCCTTTCGTATATATAAAGTGGGGGTTGAAAAACTTAATGATGACGATTATATAATTGCAGAATGACGTTGACACCACGTAGATAGATGATTAAATTATTCATTTTAATTTATAAATATCAAATCTGTGTCAACTATTATAGAAATGTTTGCCACTCATGACAAATCCAATTCATTACAAAACTTAATAATTTTTTCAGTGGTTTAGTTTTTTTTTTTTGTTGAAATTGAACACGCTAAAAAACGGGAAGGGAATAAGCGAAGAATTGAAGTAAAAAAAAAAAACAGCAACAACAAATAAATTGATTAATTTAAAGTTTTTTTTTTATTAAATTTATAAACTCTGACTAAACAATTATCACTTTCCAGTGATTATATAAAGTAAATTTTATTAATTGATGTTACTGGAATACGTCAATACGTCAATACGTTATGCTGTCGTAAATTGATCAAATCTTAAAAAGTTTAGAGTTTAGTCCGTCTAAACAAGGATAACATGGACAGTTGACGTGAATTGAATTCACTTTGATAATGACCCCAAGTAAATTATGTGGATTATGCCAGTGACGCATAATTTATATAAATAATGACATATCGGATAATTAAGTAAATAGTCCTGAAGAAAAGTAAATACTTCGATATTTCAATAAAAAGTTATGAAAAGTTATGAAAGTTATGAAAGTTATGAAACAAAAAGGATTTTTACTTTTATATAAAAACTAAATTATCAGAGAATTTAATTCAAATTAAATTTAATTAATTTATTAGTGTATTAATTAATCATATTGACATCATATAAAAACAAAATACACAATTCTTTATTTAGACTTGTCATAATTATGATTGAAGAAATTTTCTTTCTCAATAAATTTTCAAGAAATTCTAAATTTTAACACAAAAGTTTTGAAGATTCGTTAAAATTAAATTTTATTCAATCAAAATTTTATTCACAATCAAAATTTGTTGTGTTTCCCTAATTATGTTTCCAAATTAATTTCTTAATTATGCTTCTTCCAGCCCTTCCAACACTTAAGACATAATGAGTCATTTAGAACTGAATTGAAATCCCTGTTATGTCGGTAATCATTTTACTTGCTTACAATTTCAAATTATCAAATTATACTAGATATTTTGCAAAAGCTTAAGTTTCAGTATCGTCACTCCCAATTTACATCAATCTATTTTCTATTTGGGGAAATTTTTTTTTTTCCAACCGCAACAGAACAATCGAAACAATCGTGTAAAAAACATTAAAAACAATTTATGTTTTTTTATTATATTAAAGGAAAATAATGAATAATGAAAAAACCGAGAAAATTTTCATATCCACAGTATGACGCGTGTATATAAATTAAATTTCCTTTTAATTTTTCAAAAGATTAAAATCTGAAAAAAAAAAAAAGAAAATTTGTTGAATACAAAATTTCTAATAAATCCTTGTAAAAGTTTATATAAAGTTTATGTGTGCATGTTGCTGTGTGTGTGCATGTGTGTGTGTGTATAAATATAGTTAGGTTATTACAATTGAGAATATTTAATTACAATAATTTTAATAAGTCCGTGCATTAAATTGTTTACATTTAATGTAAATAATTAGTCACTAAAAATACAATTATCAGTTGTGGGGTGTGAGGAGGGTTAAACATTCGTTAGTGTTCAAGTTTTACCTCTCTCTTTCTCACTGTTAGATATGACTGTGTGTGTGTGTGTGTGTATGTGTTGTGTTGTGTGTGTGTAATACATGTGTCTATTTCAATGAGAGAAAAAAAAATTTATATTTAAAGAAAACACGCGAATAATAATCACAAACATTTTCATTGTCCATTTTAAATTAAAACATTGTTTCAATGTTGTTGTTTTTTTTTTTTTTGTTTTTTTATTATTTATAAAACAAAAAAAAAAATGAAAAAAGGGAAATACTGATTTGATGAATAATATGAACGAGGACATTTAAATATTGTGTTATACAAAAACATCACAAACACATTTGCTTAATAAAATTTGTAACGTTCATTTTTTTTTTTGTATTTGGTGACGTTTTTTTTTTCTTCATTTTTCCATTTTTAAAATTCAAAACTATAGAAGTAAGAAGAATTTTCCTTCTACATTATTGTTTGAATTTTCTATATGAAAAATGTATACAAATATTCTAAAGAAATAATCAATTTAATCAATTAAATCAATGATTATAATTTGTTACAATTATATAAAATGATAGCAGAAAATTATTTCACTATCAAAATAAAAGTAAAATTATTCACTAAAAATATTCGTAGAACTGACACTAAGAACTGACGTTGATAATGTTCGTGTTTTCTGTTTTTTTTTTTGTTCACTGTGCACTTGTGACTAACTACTAACACTAACTACTAACACTAACTACTAATACTAACTACTAACACTTACTACTAACACTAACTATTAACACAGTTAAATACAGAATTCCTTTATACATACATAATTATATTGTGTATAATTAATTTTGTTTCTAGAATTTAGATTCTTCTATAGACGATAATTTAAAGGAAAAAAAATGAGCATCAGTTAAAAAGTTGTTTATTTTTATTATTATTATTTTTTTTTTTTTTGTAGTTAAGAAATTGAAATATTTATTATTTCTGGTTTCCATAGTAACGAACTTTGGATTTAAAATATTAAAAGGTAACTTTTTTTTTATTTGTTAAGAGTTTATGTAAAATTTATACGAGAAAATTATTCAACAATTTTAATGAAAATGAATGTAGTTAGTTTTTAATCAATTATATAATTATAAATAGAATAAATAATTATAATAATGGAAAAACTACACACAAGCAAATATTTTAATAATAATCATATTTTCAATGAATTCATTTATCCTAGTTAAACAAGGACTTAACGTTATTTATGTAAACTAACTATTACATAACTTCATGTTTTTCTTTCAAAAAATCATAAGATGCAAAATAATTAAGAAATTTTTGTTTCCAACAGATTAAAGATTTATCATTTACCGTTGATTTATCGGTTAATATAAAATTTGTTGACAAAAAATTAGTTTGAATAATTGCGTACTTTTGGGTGTAAAAATTTACACTTAGTTAAAAGAAAATTGGTTTTTAACACGGTTCAGAATTAAAACTTTTCATTAATTCCCATAGATGCCACCTGCAATGAACATATCTTTTGTAGCGTTTGAGTTTAATAAAATTTCTTTATTTCTTTGGTACATTTTTTTAACACAATTTTTGTACTGTCAAAAAACGGGAGAAAATATTTGATTTAAAAACAAAATCAATTATTAAATAAATAATTTTAACTATTCCTGTAATTTTTTATATAAAGCTGATACGTAAGTTTAATCTTTATTCATTAATGCAATTAAAATAACATAAAACATAATAGTCTCATTTTTACATGACTTATGTCAGAATTGATTAATTTAATGACGTGTCTGTTTTCATCAACAAAACATTTTACACGTTTTATGCCGGCTAAAAAGAATTACTATTTCATAACTAGTTAAATTAATATTTTAATATATTTAATATTAAAAGTAATTATCTTTTGTTCCAGAATGATCTCCGACGTTCAACTAGCCGTTTTTGCAAATGTTTTAGGAGTTTTCTTATTTCTTCTTGTAGTCGCATATCATTATATAAATGCAAATATTGGAAGGTAAATGACAATGTACAGTAAAATTGATTTATTTTTATATATTTATAGGTTAACTTACTAAATAACAACATTCAAAACATATGAAACGAAAAAGTTGACATAAAGAAAACAAAATACTATTTTATGCAAAAAAATGTTCTTGTTTCATTCATCAGTTCATCAACGTGAATATTTTTCCTAAATATTGTAAAAAATTATCGACTTATTGACTAAATTAACTAAAGAAAATTTTAATGTTTTATCCAATATAAGTTCTACCTCAAAAAACCATGTAAATTCGATTGAGTAAATTATTTGAGGATTAATTGTACTGACATAAATTAATTTAAAGTTCGAACAATGGACTTAAAACACAAGTAAAAATTGATTCCAGTCTAAAGAAAATATTGTCTAATAGAAAAAAAAACATATTTTGTAAAATTCTTAATTTTTCTTTTTCTTGTTTTTTTTAATTTTTAGGGGCGCAGCAACAATATCAAAGCAGAAATAGAAATGAGACACTTATTCATTATTCCAGTTTTTCTTCTTCTTATTTTAATTAATTAATAAATTCAATAATTGTTTAGCGTTTGTATGAAGAAAATTTGTGTTTTAAAGACATTTATTTCTCTTCTACTGCAATTAAAATCAACAACAATCAAATAAACACAAAAAAATCATGTGAAATGTGTGAATAAAAATGGAATTTACAATAAATAAAAAATTTATTTAATTTTAACAATAATTTTGTTTTATTTTTCATATTCTCTTTTTATTATTATAATATAATAATTATTTTCATTCGATTATGTTTGTTAAAATAATAGAATTTAATTAGATGGTCATTATTATTACAAACTCACCACAGATATGTAATAAATATGATGAGATCCGATCCCCTATTAATTTCCGATTTCTATGATTTCACTGTTGATTGTAATAAGTGAATTTTAATTGGCAAAAGCTGCGTTGAAATTTATTTCTTCTTCCTTATAATTTTATTATTATATTTTATTATGATCAATGGAATTTGATTCATCCTGTCCCATACTGAATTTTTGTATTTTTTCAACTAAATCTGTATTCTGTCGTAATATTATACTGATATCTTGTTGTTAAGCGAAAAGATTCTGAAATAAAAATAATACGTAATAAATTATGTTGGTTAATTTAAATATTTACTATGAATATGCTGACTTAAACAGATTTGTTTTGTGGGTGAACTTAAACAAACTATATTTTAGATTCCTTTGAACTTGAGGAATTTATATAAATAATAAAATTTACCGTGCAGCCTTTAGTTATAAACAAATTAAATTCTTATGAAAAGTGGTCACGGATAAGAAGCATAAAAGTTCTTTATATCCATTTCCATTATTTTGTTATGTATTTGCTGTAAAAAAAAACATTTCTGAAAAAAGTAAAAATATAAATAAAACAAATTATTTTGAAATTACTGTCTTTTTATTATTTATTTAAAATATTTATAATAATTATAGTATGGTAGCATGAAAAAATAATTTCCCCCACTCCACCATACAATTTACCCTAGCTGTCAAAAGTGTTATTAACTTTATTTCTTAAATTTTTTAGATCGTTGGTGCTTTTCAATAATTTTTTTTAAAAGTTCATTATTTTCAAGAATTGGTACTGAGAAAAAAGTAATTGAGTTAAAATGTTGAAATTTGATCAAGTTTTTGTTCAATATGTTGTAAAAGATTTTGTAGGTTTAGGTAACAAAGATAATACACTAAAAAAACAAAGTTGTTCCCTTATACTTACATCAACTGCGATATTCGGATTTGTGACTGCGGGCATTTCCGATACTAAACGTGCATCAATAATTTCCCAGGGGATTTCTTTAGTTGAAGTTAATGGTTTTTTTTATTGGTGATGGTTCCAAAAATACTTCAGGTTCAAAAATTGGTTCTTCTTCAATTATTTCTTCCTCTAATGATAGAGGTTCTTCCACTACTTCATCTTCACTAATAGAAGGTTCTTCATACCTGATGTCGACAAGTTTATATTCGAAAGGATCCAGACTTTCTCCAAGAGACGACCAATTTGTCATTTTTGGAAGAAGTTCTGGTCATATGTGAACCTCAAGAGAAAAACCACAGGCTATCCAGCGACAATGAGGCTAAATAATGAATCATCTTCTGACGTAACCGGCATATCTGAACAGTTTCTTTCAAAGTGTTTATACTTCTGATAATAATGTTTCTATATAGAACATTTACACTGATAGTACAGATTCCAGCTATTCAATTGATAGTTTGCTCCTTACTGAAGAGGAAGTATTTAAATCGTTATGTGAACTGGACATCAGCAAAGGTATTCCGATGTCCTTTGTGGTTTTTAAAACATTGTTCGGTTTCTCTTTTTGCTACGTTGACTAGAATTTTTAATTAACTTTAACACCATTGATGAAGGTACAGATTCATCAAGCACACTGAATAAATCAAAAATTTGGTCGCAGATTATAAAAATCTTACAACGCCTATTATGCACGAAAATACAAATTTAAAAAAGAAAATATAGAAATTCTTTAAAATCTTAATAATGTTATCGCTGAAGTAAATCAATTACAGCAGAACCTATACTTAAAAATAATCTGAGGGACCTGAGGAGAACCTAAATTCAAAAATAATTAATTTAGTTGAAAAATATTCTATCAAATTGGAAACAACTGAAATACTACAAGCTTATCGAAGACGCACAAAGTTTAAACAACATGACAAACAAAAGCCTTTATTATGTTACATTTTAATCATATAAATTCTCATAAACAAATATAAAAGATTTCTTAATCTTATCTATTATTTTTGCTGTAAAAAAAAAAAAAAAACTTTATTATATAGTTCCGACATTCCTCTATTTTTTTTTTAATCAGTTTCAACTAGACAGTGGTAATATTCAGTCAGTTTTTCATTGTGTGGTCAAATTAAAAGAAAAATGAAAAAACAAATTGTACAAACACAATCTACGACAATTAGTACTTCTGTTGATTGTCAAAAAAACATTAACCAGTAAGTATAAAATAAGATATATGCAATAAATTAATGTGCTTTGAATTTATAATTATTTTTTGTATTTTTTTTACTATTTATACAAACTTATTTATATGTATATAAAAATATATACAAGTATATACTTATATACAGAGTGGTTATGTATCACATTAAAATATTTATTCAAAATGTGTACATCCTCAAAAACGTATTTGATAAACAATTGCATTATAAATTTGCTCGTCACTTTATTATTGTACATAATTTTGTATCATTTTTGCACGATAATTAATCAATAATTATGTCGCATTAAATAAAAGTTCATTTAATAAATAAATACAATTAAAATTATATAATTAAATTTAAATGAATCAAATTTAGCAATAATACAAATGATTATAATGTTTGTAAATTTTAAAATGTATAAATTTCCATTTCATCCATCATAACAAATCTTTTAAATAAAAACCTTAGGTTTTGCCCAATTTTATTTGCAACATAAATTTGGAGAACATTATTCTCATTGTCATTTTTATAAATTAAAATTTATTATCTCAAGTCATTCTTATTTATACAATTATCGTTATCAGCGAACAATATTTTCCATGTACTGAATTCTCATAATTCTCTAAGGGTTTAATATTACGTGAAACTTCACTGGAAAACGGGAACAGATAAAAATTTTGCTATGACCTAATCTGAAATAAATTTAAGTTTTTAATCAAAAACAAAATTATTTTAAACAATGAAAACATTATTTTTTTAATCTGAACAATGAATTTAGATATTAAAGAAACATTTGTGAAAAAATCAGTAATTTTTTGTTTCACGTTTTATTTTTAAGGAAACCATCCATTTCTGGTGTTTCTAATATTTTAATGGAATCAAATATGTTTTCATCTTTCAATAGTTTTTTTTTTATCCCTTAATAATTTTCATTTTTGTAATAATTAGGACGAATGTTGACATCACTCGAGAATCAGAATTATTTTACTTTTGATTAAAACGAATGATGTTAATTATTTTGATATTCAATATTTTGAAAATTTATTAAAATGTAATCCAGTAGATTTTTCCTCTTAATTTCAATCTTGTGAATATCAAAATAACCTCCTTTTAAAACTCTGTTGTCAATGTATTTTTTTTTTGTGCCCACAAAATGATTTAAATTAATTATTAATTTTTTGTTTTGATTTAAAAAAAATTAAAGGTAAACACAACAAAACATTTGTTCAAAATATCTGTCAAAAAAATGAAAATGAAAAATAAAGATTATAAAAAAGGGAACAAATCAGTTTGATTAGACATAATCACATTTTATTATATGCACTAAAACTATATTTCAATTCTAAATTTCACGCACATTTCATCTGCATTAGAAAATCACGATTATATGCAAATATTTCCCTTCTATAAGTTTCTCTCATTTTCATTTATACTTTTTTTTTTTGGCACCATCTTTATTCGTACTTTATTGATTTTTCTCTCTCTCTGTTTTTTATTTTCCTGCTAAAAAATCAATATAGCACAAAACCGGCAACACATTTTTGTGTCTTAAGTTTGTTTTTTTCTTTTGTTTTTGGTTATTTTCTTCGACGTATTAAAATATTTAATGTGAAAAATAATGATATTTTGTGTTTGACTTTGTAAAGTCAAAAAAAATATTAGGAAAATTTTGTTTATGATTTAGAAATATTTTCTATAAACAAAAAAAAAATGTGTGAAAATTAAAAAATAAATAAGAATTCTCTTACATCATTTGGAAAAAGGGAAATTGATGAAAAACGTTGATTTAAACTTGAAAACAAATTTAGTGACTGGAACCTTAAAATACAAAAATAATGATATAAATTTTTATGTAAACTCATTTTTTATAAATATAAAAAAAAAAAATGTTAAAAAACAAAAATTGTGACAAAAACTTAATGATGGAAGTTTGTTGTTTAAAAATGTCATCAAGATGCAGGTAAAAATCATTATTTACAAAGATAACATGCGTTTGAAATTAAAATCTTATGATATGAAACTATTTTATTTAAATCAATTCAATTGAACATTTATTATAAGGGACAAAGACAATGTACCAATATATTTGGAAAAAATAGAATAAACAAGAATTTTCTAAAAGAAACAGAACATTTAATATGAGGTTACTAATTTTTAGTTATCATATTTTGAATAATAATTAACAATAATGCCTATTTAATTTCAATAGAACTCATTTAACCGGCTGTATCAAAGTGAATACTAACTATTACTAACTACTTACTTATGATGAATGCATAATATTTGTGATTAAATTAATTTAGAGGTAATACATTTTTTTAATTATGATTATGAATGCTAATGCAATTATTGTTACTTTCAGGTTTTCATTGAAATTTTATTGTAATAATAAATAATGACGTCATGACGTATTTATTTATATCTAAATTAGCATAATTTTAATGTATAATAATCGCGATAGAAAAGATAAAATTAACATTTCCTTTATTTCATAACAATGATGAATTTCATCCAGACGTTTACTTATCGATTACCCAACAAAATGGGTAAAATTTTTACTTTATTGTAAACACGAATTTTTTTTTTTTAAAAAAAAAAGGAATATTTCATTTGTATGTATTGCCTTATAGATTACATATATTGATATTTTATAATCAATATGTTTATTTAGGGTTACAATTAAATGAGATATCTGATAATTACGTCTTATATCAATAAATAGTAACGAAAAGTTTAACGTTAGAAATGATATCAACTCTAATGAAAATGTTAATTTTATCTTTTCTATCGCGATTATTATACATTAAAATTAAACTAATTTAGATATAAATAAATACGTCATGACGTCATTATTTATTATTACAATAAAATTTCAATGAAAACCTGAAAGTAACAATAATTGCATTAGCATTCATAATCATAATTAAAAAAATGTATTACCTCTAAATTAATTTAATCACAAATATTATGCATTCATCATAAGTAAGTAGTTAGTAATAGTTAGTATTCACTTTGATAAAGCCGGTTAAATGAGTTCTATTGAAATTAAATAGGCATTATTGGTAATTATTATTCAAAATATGATAACTAAAAATTAGTAACCTCATATTAAATGTTCTGTTTCTTTTAGAAAATTCTTGTTTATTCTATTTTTTCCAAATATATTGGTACATTGTCTTTGTCCCTTATAATAAATGTTCAATTGAATTGATTTAAATAAAATAGTTTCATATCATAAGATTTTAATTTCAAACGCATGTTATCTTTGTAGGCCACCTAGAGATGTTTCAATTCATAATTCTCGTCTTCCTACCGTTGGATCATCACATGATTGTGGATCTTTATCACAAGTGGTCATGGTGAGAAAAACTGACCAAAGAGTTATTAACCATAAAGGACAAATAGTAAAAATAAAAAATAAAATTCTATTGTACCAAATTTTATATAATTCTTTGTTATTTTTTTAGAATGAAGTTGTTACGTTTGAAACAATTCAAACCTATAAAGGTCATAAGCCAGAAAAAACAATAGTTACTAAACAGAAAGGATATGAACAATTAAATAGTCATCTTAATTCTCTTTCTATTAACAATAAAAAGGATTCAGATTTGAGTTTAAATTTAGGAACTACAGATACAGGCAAGAATTTGTTGCAAAAGAAGCCTTCACCAATTTTAAAAAAGAATGAAAACAGTTCTTTTGAAAATGATTGCCTTCAGGCACACAATGATTTAAGAGCAAAACATGGAGTTAAACCATTAAAACTAAATAAAAAACTATGTAAATTTGCAGAGGAATGGGCTAAGGTAAAATAATATTATAATAATAACTAAAGGATTATTATGAAAAATCTATTTTTCTGTTTCTATTCAGATAATAGCAGCAAGAGGTAATCCAATTCATCGCAGCAATTCACCGTATGGCGAGAACATTTTTTGTGCTTGGAGCTCAGCATCGGATATAGTTCTTGATGGCAAGGAGCCTGTTGAAAATTGGTGAGGTTTTAGAAATGTTATGTGATTATTTTTTTTAGCTATACGTAACACGATTGACATTGAAATAGTAGATACCATGACTTAAATAATAATGTATGAACCATTTACGATTCGTGTCAATCCATCATTATATATAAATATTTCTTGAATATCCGGTAGATTAAAAAATTGTGTGAAACCTTGAAACTCCCATAAACCCAACGTAAACATTGTTAAGTACACATTTCTATACAATCGTAAAATAACCTTTAAAAAAATACGATAAACTAAATATTTATCAAAATAATTTTTAAAAAAAAAACAAACATTTGATATTTATGAAATGTGCGTATTGACATTTGATAAACTTCATCATTTTATTTTTCTTTTATAATAATTTTGAATGACTGGGACACTTAAAATTTCTAGATTATTGTACGCAAAATCATAAACCAAAGTGATAAGACTTTAAAAATTATTAATATTTTTTTGAAATTTTTATCAAAAGTGAAAATTTAATACTAATTATTACTTACTGTGATTTTTTATTTTGATTACAGGTATAGTGAAATTCAACATCATGTATTTGGAAAAGAACCAAATTCATTAAAGACAGGACATTTTTCACAAGTTATTTGGAATGATAGCAGTCAATTAGGAGTAGCACAAGCAAAAAATAGGTAATGGATTAAAATGTTTTATTAAAAGAATTTTATAGAATTAGAATTTGTTTTTCAGGTCAGGTCAAGTGTTTGTTGTTGCTAATTATGATCCACCTGGAAATTTTATAGGAAGTTTTTCTAAAAATGTTCCTCCAATTGGTGGTTTTTCTCCAGTTGAAAATTTAAAAGTCGATAAACCAATAAAGGTTTCGCAAAAGACAAAATTTGATGAATTTTCACAACAACTATTAAAATATCACAATGAGTTCCGTAAGAAACATGGTGCCAACGATCTAAAATTATCTAGTGAACTTAATAATGTAGCACAAGAATGGGCAGATATATTGGCAAAAGAGGATCGTTTTGCACATAGACCTAATTGTAAATTTGGTGAAAATCTTTATTGCCTTTGGTCCTCAGATAGTAATGCTGAAGCTAATCCTAAAGATGTTTGTCGTTCATGGTATGACGAAATTAAAGAGTATACATTCGGTACTGAACCTCGTGGTGCTTTAAAAGCAGGTCACTTTACACAACTTGTATGGAAAGAATCGCAAGAGTTTGGTGTTGGTATTTCTAAAACTCAAAAAGGTAAAGTTTTAATTGTATGCAATTATCATCCACGTGGTAATATTTTCGGACAATTTACTAAAAATGTAACTTGATTAAATTAAATATTTAAAAATTAATAGTTATTTCTTCAATTCAAATATAAATTAATTTATCTATTTCATTATTTTTTACTTATTCTTTAAGAAATATTTAATTTTAATAGAAAATTTTTGGTATAAGAATTTTTAAATTAACTTTGCTCAAATAATTCAAATTTTTAACATTAACATTTTTTCTGAGAAAATTCACATAAATAAATAAATTAATGAAATTCTCGTACCTGTTTATACAAAAATAAAAATAAAACAATAAGGATTTAAATTCACAGAGAATTATTCTTGAACATTTACTTAAAATTGCTTAGAATTTAAAAAAAAAAAAATGCAATTCAGAAAAATGTCGCCTTAACAATAAACCAAAACCTTAAAGAAAAAAATAGAATATGCTTAAAAATATAAAAATATACAAAATATTTAAGGAAATTATACACATATTTATTGGTTTAATTAAGAAATTATGTTAATAAATAATCTTACACTTACACCTGTTACTTAACATTTTATTCAAAGCTTTACAAAGATTTAACGTTAACCGAGAGAATCAGTTAAAAATAAAATGTGTAAACAAAATGTTTGAAACGGAAAATGTTTACCGCAAATTAAATAAATTAATTTTCACGTCCATGAAATTTGAAAAGTAAAAGAAGGAAAATAATAGAAAATATTTTGCAATTAAATTTTATTTTTGCTAAACAAAAAATCTAAAGTCGGATTATAGAAATTTCTAAAAGCCGTCAAATGTAGGAAAGTTTTTAATTTAAAACAATTAATTAAAATTAAAATTAAAACAAAAGTTACAATAATTTAATGCATTTTATTATTATTTTTTTTAAATTGTTTTTTATATTTTTGCTGATTTACATTTGATTGTATAAAAAGGATTGGGGAGGGGGGGGGGGTGGTATTTAGATAACAGTAGGTACATAAAGCATAAAAATGATATAATCGTGTGATAATACTCCAAATGGATTATATTCAATTTGATTATTTATTATCATCGTATTAATATATGTTTTACAACAGTAACTAAATTACAATAATATAAAATCAATTATAGATTAATACGCATTAAAATTATTTCAGAAAATCACTACAATTATAATGTTTCTCTAAATTTTTTTAATATTTTACTTTTAGTTTTTTTTAAATTTAAAAACTTTTCTATTTCAATTAAACTTTGTTTACATTATTTTTTTCTCACGACTTTCAATTTATTTCTAGAAATCAATTCAAAAATTTAATAATAATCAATTTGTCAATATTTGGATCTTTTCCATTAACGGATTGATTTTAATTTAATATAATTGCCAAAAAATATTCATCATCTTTTGTATAGAATGACAACCCCCAAAAATAATGTCGCCTTCATCGTTATCGTTATGACAAAAAAAAAAGAATATTTCACTTATTTAATTTATTCAATTAAAATTAATTCCATAAAAGATTCTATTTTTTTTATTTTGTTCTATTTTTATTTTCTAATAAAATTGTTTTTTTCTTTTGTAAAACATTTAAATTCCTAATTTTAATTCCGTCCATTAATTTACCGGCAACAATACAAAATAGAAACATTCTAAAAACTCTACATAATTATAAATGTACCTAAACATAATTCCGTCTATTTAAAATAATACCAAATAATTTCTTTTCATTTAAATTAATTAAATTAATTGTGAAACTCAGTTATTACGAATTTCATTTATCACAATCTTAGGGACATTTCTGTAGACCATATTTTAATTTGTATTTTCCGTTTAAAATGACCGTACTGTTATAACTGTTATAACATTTTTTTTTATCTGTCATGTGAAGTTCGTTATAACCGTGTTTCATTTTAATTTTATTTAAATATCTCGTATTTCAACAATAATGTTTAATAAATAAATTATGGTTAAATAATTTAACCAATAAATCTAATAAATTTAATAAATTTAATAAAAAAAGTATTTAAAAATAATTAAAAATAATTAAAACAAATTATTTTAGTAATTAAGGGGAAAGACTGTTTTTTTTTTTTTTGTTATTGGAAATTAAACATAGAAAAGAAGGTGCTATTATTTTATGTTTCTATATTTTCTTCTAAAAAACCGTTAATTAAATTATTAAACAAAAAAAAAAAAAAAATTAAATATGAACAATTGATAATTAGAAAATTCATTTTTAATATTCTTTATTAATTCAACAGTACCTGTTTGCACGTATATATTTTGTTCATATTTAATTGTTCTCGGAAATTCTCCATTTTTTTTTTACAATAAATAAAATTTCCATTTAATTTATGTAATTGATATTGGTAATAAATTGTATTGGTAATAATTCATTAAATATTTTTTTAAATTGAAATGTGCAATAAAATTAAAAGTCACTGAACTCAAATTTTGTTGTAAAATTATAAATTAACAAATAAATATTTTAAAGGAATTTTGTTTCAATTGCAACAAAAGGAAAACAAATAAAATTGAATTTTTGGTGAAATAATTACAATAAAAATTGGAAAATCTCAAAAAAAAAAAAAAAAATAATAAAGAATTGAATTGATTTTTTTATATACAGGACAGCAAATGAACGATTTATTCGGTCGCCGAATATTTTTTTTCCAACGAATAAATTTTTTTGTTTTTTGTCAAAAAAATAAAAATCACAAATGAAAACAAACAACAATTTTTTAATGAATATTTGTATTATGTGCATCATATTTTTTTTTTTTGTTTATAAATAATAATGTACTATTACTATCATTATACATTTGTCTTCTTCTTCTTCTTCTTCTTTTTCTTCTTCTTCTTCTTCTTCTGGATCTTCACCATTATGATTTAAGTTTTCCTCCCCTTTTTTTTTTTTTTTTTTTGGTTTTGTTTTTAATTTAATATTTTAATTCATATTTTTATTTTTTTTAATTTTTTTTTTTTATTAATTAATAATACAAATTTGTTTTTGTTTTTTGTTTTTTTCTTTTTTTCTTATACTTACTTTACTAAAAGATAATTAACTTTTGATCTAAGGCCTTTCAAAATAATATTTTCTAATTGAATTTTTTTTTTTTTTATGTTTTTGTTTTTGTTTTTCTTCTTCTTCTTTTTAATTATTTACATACAATAACATTTTGTTAGATTAATTAGCACGGATTAAAGTAAATAATTTTCTTCTTATTTTTCTTCAATTTTTCCTTGAATTTTTTTTATTTAAGTATTTTTTAAGGTTATGTGATTATAATCTAATTATTATCGTTACAATTTTTTTTTCTTTTTTTCTTTTTTTTATTTTTTTAACAAGAGTAATTTATAGTTAGTGTGTGTGTGTGTTGTTTTTTTTTTCCATTTTCTTTTTTCTTTTGTACAATTTTAATTTTTAAATTTTTAAATTTTTTCCTTTTTTTTTTTTTTACTTAACAGAAGTTAAAAATTTTCTCTATTTATTAATTAATAACAACAATTAAATATCATTTTCTATATAAATTTCCTTTTTTTGTTATTTTTTTTATTTAAATATTTCCATTTTTTTCTTTGTTTTTTTTTTTTTTTTGTTGACGATAAACGTAAAAAGACAAAAACAACAAAAAAAAAGACAAAACACAAAAAAAAAAAAAAATGATAAAATGTCAAAACGTCAAAACGTACGTAAAAATTGAAAAAAGGACAAAAGACAAAAGAAAGAGAGAAAAAAAAAATGATAAACGTCAAAACGTTAAAAAAAAAAAAAAAAAAAATTGTCACAATAAATATTTAATTTTTAATTCTTTTTTTTTTTATAAAGCGTTCACAATATACCAAAGCTTTTGTTTGTTTTTTTATTTGTTTTTTTATTTTATGTTTATTTTAATTTTAATTTTTAATTAGAATATAAAAAATAATAATAATAATAAATTACGTTTTTTTTGAAATATTAACATATTTTTCATTATTCCATCATAAATAAATAATTATACTATAAATACTAAATATATTGGTACCTTAAAATAGTAGTTCAAATAGTTAAATTCAATAATTAATAATTAATAATTTTAATTACAATAAAAAAAAATTATTAAAAAAAAAAAAAAAAAACAAAATCTAAATTCAACAACAACAAAATAAAAACAAACAAACAAACAAAAATATTTAAATTCACTTCATTCTTCTTCAAAAATGAATTCCTTTTTTTTAATTTTATTCTTATTGTTGTTGTTGTTGTTGTTGTTGTTGTTGTTGTTGTAATTATTTGATTTTATTTTTTCCCTTTTTGTTTTTTTTTTTGTTTTGTTGTTGTTGTAAATAAATAAATAAATAAATAATAATGTAATTTTTATTATAAATATTAGTTTGTTTTCTTGTTTCTTGTTTCTTGTTTTTTGTTTTTTATTTTTTATTTTTCTTTGTTTTCTTATTTCTTGTAAGATTTCTTCAGAACAAAAAAAAAAAAAGAAAACACAAAATAAACAAACTTTTAAATAATTACCAAAAAAATTTTCGAATACAATTTTTTTTTTCTTTTTGTCATTTTCTTTTAGTAAAAAAAAAAAAAAAAAATTTAATTACGTTTAAGTCAAAAAGTTAAATTTTCAGTTGTTTCTTTTTTCTTTTTTTGTCTCTTTTTTGTTTAATAATTATTTTTAATAATTATTAAAAAAAAAAAGAAGAATTTTTTTTTTTGTTTTTTTTTTGGAAGCAAAAATTTGGATACAAAAGTTTTTTTTTCATATTCCTGCATCCAAGTTAATATTTTTTGTTGTTTTGTTTTTTGTTTTTCTTTTTAATTTTTTTTTTCTGTCTTCTAATTTTTTTTTTCACTTTTAATTAAAAAATTCAAAATTTAATTTATGAAAAAAAAAAAAATTTTCTCTATAGAAATAAAATCAACAAATAAATATTTATTTTTTAAGTTTAATTTTTTAAGTTTAATTTTTTAGTTTTTTTAACGCAGTGTAAAAGCTTTCAAAAAAAAAGAAAGAAAAAAAGACGAGCTTCATTTTAGCTCCGTAAATCTTTATCTTTTTAATTCATTTTTTTTCTTCTTCTTCTTCTTCTTTTTTTTCTTTTTTGTAATTTTATTTTAACAAATTCTATTGGACCACAATGTTAATGTTTCTTTTTTTTTTTTTTTTTGTTTAGGTAAAAATTTTTTTTTTTTTCTATTCACTACAATTTTTTTTTTTTTTTAATTTATTTTTAATATTTACAAATTTAATTAATTTTTTTATTCTTTCATTCATTCTACTTTTTTTTTCTTCTTCTTCTTCTTCTTTTTTTTCCTCTTTTTCTTCTTCATTGTTGTTGTTGTTGGTAAGAAAGTTGATAAGGAATTTTTGTTGTTTTTTTTTTTTTTTAAATTATTTTCACCAATTTATAGAAGGTAAGTTTAGCCCTAATACTTAGAATTATTCTATTTAGTTTTTTTTTTTGTTTTTTAAATCAGAAGATTGTTCCCAAGAAAAGATAAAAATTTCTCTATTATAAAAGAAGTTTATAATTTATAGTGAGAAAAAAAATAAGACCTAAAGATTGGAAATGTTTTTTTTTTTTTGTTTGCTACTTTCTAATGTTTGTCTTTTTTTTTTTCCTTTCAATTTTTTAATATATTTTCATTTAAAATCGAGTATGAAATTTTAAATCCATTTATGACTGCGAACTGCTGAGCGGAGTCTGCGACCCCACATTAGGTTATATCATACTATCGTACCTTGTAAATGTTGCGGAGATTGTGATGATGTATCATGTTGTGGCACTTGTAACGGAGAAGAATTATTTTCATTTGTGTTTAAACCTATTGAAGAACCACCTAATCCGGATGGATTAATACCACCACTGATACAAGGTACACCAATTACTGGAAATGGTTCTTCTGGTGGTGTAACCTAATTTAATAAAAAAAAAAAAATTAACGAATTTAATTAAAGATTATTGATTAATTTAAAGGGTGAAAATAGAACCTCAAGTCCAATACTCCCATTAAGAGCGATTTTAATAGGATTCGAATGATTTGTCGCTTGCATAAGTGTAGTAAAATGGCTAATTCCTATTTCTTCTAATGAAGATTTTCGTCGTCCAACATTTCCTATATTTGGTAAGCCCTGTCTTAATGAATTTGATCTTCTTAGCAGAATGTCATTATCAATCTAAAAACAATTCAGTAAACAATATATATATTTATCTATTAAACATTTAATATTATTTACCCTTAATGAGTTACTCCTTCCTCTTGTTTGCCCTACAACAGTAGGACTATCTGGTAATGAAAGAGAATTTGATTTTGTTGTAACAAGAGGTGGAGCTCGAGGAGTACCATATCCAGACATAGATGGAACACCAGATAAGATATTCAATCCTAAACCGGAATTTCTTCGAGAACCACCTCCAGTATTTACAACATTTGAACAAAACGATATATTCGATTTTCTACGTGAATTATGACGTTCAAAAGTTTTTTGAGCTGAAAATGGTGATGGCCGTACAAGATATCTATAAAAATTGATTAATTTTTAAAATAGAATTTAATATGACAATTTATTATGATTGTTACGAAAGGATTTTAATATGCCAAAATATAAAATAAATATAAAATTCCTAATAAATTATGTGTAATCTTGTATTTGTGAAATTGTATTGTACTTTAATGAATCTTCACAATCAATCAACTTGATTAAATTAAAATTGTGTAAGTTCATCTCAAAATTGTTTTAAAAATTATAATTGTATGAAATCTATTTCATATAATTTCTATTCTATTAGATTAGATAGTACGTGCATAATATTTGCGTATTATTTTTTTTCACTACATGAATTACATTTTAAAAAATGTGTAAAATAAATTAAAAACATGGAAAAGATTTTATGATAAATTATATTGTTGGTATTTTTTCTGTTGTAATATTTTTTTTGGTTATAAATAATCAATTTCTTTTAAATTAAATAAAATACTTACATAATGTCACCTTCTTCCAATTTTAAATCACAGCTTGGATTAATAATCACATAAGATAAATGATTACGTTTCTCACTAACATCATCATAGTCAACACCTGGTAAATTTAATGATTCCATACGACTTCTAACCAAATTTGCAATTTCTGCCCTTTCAATTTGTTGTGCATGATTATCACGTGCTTCATCAGCCATATTTATTGAATACTATAAATTAAATAATAACTTTTTTGATTCAAATAAATATAAATTATAATAATATTAATTTTAAGCTTAATTTATTTTTGTTTGGAATATATAATTTTTGGAATATAATAATTAGAATAAGCGCGGAAATCAAATTAATTTATTATATTTTAAAATTGAAAAATTACATCAGACGTCTAAATATGAAACTATTTTAAAAGGTTTTTAATTAAACGAAAAAAAAAAATAAAAAACATTAATTAAATAATATAATGTGAATATAATAATTTATTTACAAATTTCAATTCAGAAACTCAAAAATATAATAATAAAAAAAATGTTTAATTAACGCAAATAAATCACAGAACAAATAAACAAATAAACAAAACAGAAACAGGTAAAAAGTAAAGAAATTAAAAAACGAAAACTGTTTAAATGTTGATACAAAATATACAACATTATTACCTTGCATGCAAAATGGAATAAATAATATTTGTTCACCAATAACATTATAAAATATAAGAAATTTATTTCTTTCAAATTTTAAAATGTTTTGTATCATTTCAATATTATTAATTTCAATCTTTCATATTCATGTAAAGTAAATGTAATGAAACATTATTTGTATAGGGGTGGGGGGGTTGATAAAGGTTTTTATTTTATATATGAAGATTTTATTGTGTTTTCTCTTATCAGGAATATTTATAAAATTTTGATTATCATTTTATTTTTCATAATTAAAATGATTAAAGTAAATTTTCGTTTTATTTTTTGTATTAAATGGATAAACTAAAAGAAATTCTATCAACAAAAATGTTTTAAATATTTAAATTCAACTTTTTGGTTTAACTAAAGTTATTTGCAGATTATTTTTGTATAATAAATTGTAATATCGTAGAATGATTACAATTATTACAATTCAAACATTTATTATTCGAGAATATAATAACTTTTCATCTTTAATTATTAATTATTATTTTTATTCAGTGAAACTTTTTTTTTAAAAATAAAATTCAAATGTTGTAATTACGTTTTTTTTAATTTATTCATATTTAATTTGTACTTTTGTATTTTTATTAAATTGAAAATGAAAAGATTAAATTTAGACAAATAAAAAAATTAAAAGACATTTAAGAAATTCATTCATGTTACAAGAAAAATGTGCTACATATAATTGTTGTTGTTTTTTCTTTTTGTTATTTTTTTGGAACACTAAATTCAAATATGAAATTTTCTTTACATTTATCAAACTTATAATATTTAATTAATGAAATATTTAAATAATTAATAAAATGGAAGCACGAACAATGACGATTTGATTAATTTCATAATATAGTTGTTGGTCTTGTCAGACAATATTATGAAGTTGCCGTTAACAAGGAATACATATTTTATACATTAGTTATTAAATTAATCAAGTTAATTAATTGATTGAAATTATTGTTTCCTTATATGTAGTTTTTTATTTGTGAATTTCTAAAATATAGTTTTTATATTATCAATAAATTGTATCCCGTGTTGATTTAATAAATGAGTTTTCCGATTACCGGTTACCGGTTACCTGTTGCGAAATGGTGAACATTAAATGAATCAATAGATTTGACCTAATATTGAAAATATGCTAAAGCAAAAATTACATCAGAGAAAAAATATTGTACCTATTCCGGTTTCAATATTGTAAAATTGTTCTATTTGTATTACACCATTTGTTAGAAATTTAATGAAATTTAATTTAATTTCTATAAAAGTACAAGAAAATAAATTTGAAATCTAATGGGAATTGTTAGTTAAATATTATTCTGTCAATTTTATTATACAGAACAGAACAATTCGTAATTTGTAAAAGTCTCGTTTTGTACTTGTAACATCACAGTTACTTGGAAATTATTAAGAAGTAATTAAATTATGTCATTTTAAAAATCAAATGAGAATAAACTAAAAAAAAAAAAAAATTTGTAAAGCTTAAATTTTTTAAGTTAATAGAGATAATTAAAAATTGTTCATTTAATTAAGAAAACTAAGGACGAAAAACTGGGCAACCTAATTAAAGTTTAACAAAAAAAAAAGAAAACGCAAAAAAAAAAACATCTAATTTCACATCTTTAAAATTGTATTCGCAATTTTGTACATTCAATAATCAATAATCAAAAAAAAAAAAAAAAAAAATATAGACCAAAAGAAAAGGCGAGAATAAAAAGTAGTAAACATTCAATGTAATTAACTTACTTACCCCCATTAAAGAACTTTTTAATTTTTTTTTTTTTGTCTTTTAATTAAGATTTTATTTTATTTTATTTTTGATCTAATTTTAGGTAACGTGATTGATTTTATTTGGTTGCGATTAGTTATAATTTATGTACGTTTATATTTCTGTTCTTTTGTTTCTATTTAATAAAATAATTTTCGTTTTTTTTCCCTCATTTGTTCTTTTTTTATATTTTTTGTTTTTTGTTTTTTGTTTTTGTTTTTGTGAATTTTTTGTTTTTTTTTATTTTTTTACTTACGGCAGAGCCTCGTCTTTCTCCACAACCACCTAAACATGTTGTTGATTTGTGATGAATTGGTGGACGATAAGTAACTCCACGTAAACTAGATTCTGCCGTTCCTTTTGCTGGACCAGCTCCACATTCCTCGTCATACTACATAATATCATGCGTCAAGCATTTTTTTTTGTTTGTTTGTTTTGATTTTTGTTTTGATTTTTTTGATTTTTGTTTTTAATAATTTAATTAATTTATTTTTGATTGTGTTTTGTTGATGTGAGTTTTTTTTTTTATTTCTTGTTTGTTTATTTTTTTTCTATAATTCTATTTTTTTTTTTGTGTTTTTTGTTTGTTTTTTTTTTTCTTTCTTTCTTTCTTTTTAATTTCAATTCTTTTATGTGTGCATGCAATTTAAATTTTCTTTCTCTTATAATTTAGAGTAGCTAAAGCAACAAACAAATTTAACAAAAAAAAAAAAAACATTACAGCTTTGAAAAAAAAAAAAAAACAAAAAATATAAATATTTAATTGTTGTTGTTGTTGTTATTGTTTATTTTTTTTTTTCTTTTTTTAAGTTCCATTTTAAACTTTTATTGCCTATTTTCCTTTACTTTTCCTTTTCCTTTTACTTTTCATTCTTTCTTCTTTTTTTTCCCCTTTTTTTTTTTTTGATTTTTATAAACAATTAATTAAAATTGTTTATAATTTATTAATTATTTGTAAAAAGAAAAAGTAAAGAAGAACAAGAAGAGGAAGAAGAAGAAGAAGAAGTAAACTAAAATATTCTAAAATATTCTAAAATATAAAAAAAAAAAAATAAAAGCAAAAAAAAAACACAATTTGTTGCTAAAGCCTGGCTGAACAAAAACTTTCAACATGCATTAACTGAATTATTTGTCTTTTTTTTTTCTTTATTTTATAGAAAATTATCAAAATACGAGAAGTGGGAGAAAAATTATCTCGTTTCTCTATTAAAAGATAAAAAAATTTTACTTTAAAAAAAAAAAAGAAGAAGAAGAAGAAAAAAATAACTTAAATTTACCTTTTTATAATTTTTTGTTTTTTGTTTTTGTTTTTGTTATTTTTTAATTATAACGAGAGTCCAAATTTCTTATTTTACTTTCTTTCTTAAGAGACTTAAAAGTTCAAAAAAAAAAAAAACATACAAAAATTGAATTAAAAAAAAAAAAACATTAAAATGCCGTTAATAAAAAATGAAAAACTTTAATAAACGTTTTTTTTTTTAAAATTTTTACCACAAACCATACATTTTCTTTTTTTTTCCATTTCCTTTTTTTTCTTTTTTTTTCATCTGACTCTGATTCAATTGTTTTGATAATTTTCATTTTATTTTTTATTATTTTTGTTTTTGTTTTTGTTTGCTCTCTATCTCTATCCTATATGTATTACTCTCTCTCTCTCTCTCTCTCTTTCTCTCTCTCATACATTTCCATTTGTTTCTTTTTTTTTTTTTTTTTTATTTATTTTTTAAAAAAAAAAAAAGTATAAATAAATTTTTTTTAATGAAATAGAACTCACTGCGTGCGTGTGCGATCATAAGGGTCCAAAATATATTATAGAATTTCTTTTGTTTTTTTTTTTTTTTGTAATTAATTAATTAATTAAACTTAATAAAGATAATAATATAAAAGTGCAAAAAAAAAGTTTTATTAATTAAATAGAATATAATACAAAAGAACATAATTATAATTTTTTAATTAATAAAAGCGAATTTAAAATTGAATCAATATTTTTTGTGTTGTTTTTGTTTTTTTTTGTTTTTTTTTGGGTTTTTTTTTAATAATTTTTTTTTTTTGAATTAAAATTTGATTAACTGAATATAAGTAATGCAAAAAGCCTAATTAATTAATTATAATCAGATAAGAAAATAGAAGATTGCAGTCTATTAAATAAAATATTATTAAAAGAGAAAAAAAAAAGAAAAAAACAGAATTTTTTTTTTTTTTTAATTAATTAATTAAATGAAAGAAAGGAATGGATGTAAAATGTGCAAATTTTGTATACAGAAAAAAAAAAGAAGAAGAAGAAGAAATATGTAAACTAAACGCGTTTAACGTTAGACAAAACAAGAAAGAAAAAAAGAAAGAAAAAAAAAACGTAACGGAAACGATAAATGATTTTTTTGTAAATATGAGAATACAGGTAAATAAGCTTTTTAATGAGAAAAGAGTTTTTTTTTTTTTTTTGTTTTTACACTTTAAATATTTTATAGTTTTTTAATTTTTAAATCAATTTTAAATGTGTGAGTGAAGTGGACTCACCGAAGGTCGCAGTCGCACACAGTGTTTCATCCCGAATGCTCCAAATGCGCCCCATCTATCACTGATTGGAGAATTACTCACATGAGATATATCAGCACTGGAAGTATCTTGTGTCCGATAAATTCCAATTGGTATTTCACATGTTGTTGAACAAAGTTTTTGATAAAGACGTCCGTATGTTCTAATCCACATATCATCTTTTGATATCTTCATCTATTTTAATGTAGAAATAATGGAAATGATAAATTATATTTTAGACTTTTGTCAGTTAATATGATTAAATTTGTTGTATCCACAATATTCATTCCATAATAATTAAAGTGAGGAACTAAGGAAATTATCTTTATAAATATTTTCCACATATGATTAAATATTTTCAATACAGATATGTACAGATTTAGTTCAATTTAAGTTTCCATTTAAATTAATCAGATATATTGCTGAGAGGCCGTAATTATAAAGTTTATCAATATTAATGATATATAAATCTTCATCTACTAAAATCAAATTCGGTGTAAAAATATTCGATTTAAAAATCTTTCGGTCTAAAAGAAATCGGTATAACAATTATTCGGTTTAAAAAAAATCGGTGCAAACATCGGACTAAAAATTTACGATTTCATCGAACGGCACCACAAGATTTATATGTACTGAAGTTGCGATCAGAATTGATCTTGGTAGAAGTAAGAGTTGTATTGTACAAAATGTAGAATAATCTTATTTTAGTAACTTACTGAAGTTAGAAAACCACTTCCAGGTGCTTGATCAATACCCAATAATAATCTAACAAATGTTATCACATAATCTTTAACAAATGCTTGATAAAGTAAAGTGTCCAACATTGAAGCACTAAATACTGTTCCAGCAGCAAACGGTAGGCGAAACATATATGATATGTGTGATCCACGTTCTTTTTCCCGTTTTTCCATTTTACTTAAATGCAATGCATATTTATCATGTGCTCTGAATTGCATAAATCTCATATTTGAACTTTGTGATAATTCTGTTATACTTCTTATGCTTGGAAAAAATCTAATGAAAAGATTGACAAGAAAAAAACAAACGATTATTTATTTGAAACATTATTAAATCACTATTAAAAATTCTTTTACTTAAACATATTTTGTACAGCAACAATTGTATTACAATCAGCTAATGTATCTTCTTCAGCTGAATTTGATAGTTCTTTATTAACGACAACAACATTTTCAGCTAAATTAATTCCAGCTCTTAAAAGATCATCAAGACAGTCAATTGATCCCAACATCCAATAAACCTATTTTAGAAAAATATTCAATGATTATTATTTTCAATATATAAATTAATTTTTGTTTTTTGTTTAGTCTAAATACCCAATGTTTCCGGTTATTTATTAGATATTATATATTTTAACAAACCAGAGGAAAGTATGATATGGCATCTAGGAACGCAACATCAGGTCTACGTTCAAGTAATAATATAATAGGATTTAATGAAGTTTTTGAACGAAAATGTGCTCGTAGTGGTATTATAAAATTGTATATTCCATTTGATGCATAATCTGCTGCTAATATTATTGTTTTATTTTGCCATTGATATTCTTTTGCATTTCGATAACTGCAATGTTCACATACCTAAAGAAAATATTGATCAAATAAAAATTTGTTAATAAAAACATTTATCAAATAATATTTATTTTATATTTATTTACTTGGGCAAGTTGTAAGCAACATAGTGGTTTCTTTTCCTTCAATAAATAGCACAATGTTGGACTTACTCCAATATAGGGTGACACGGGTGGAAAGCCTTTAACAATTCTATTTGGGAGATTTTGGTTTTTTTTTTTTTTTTTGGTATAAAAAAAATTAGTCAAATTCAGTTTTTTTGTTCTCTTCTTTATTTTCGTTTTAAATTAAAAATTAATTTCTTTGAAATAAATGAAGCAAAAAATAAAATATTTTATAAAAATAAAACATAAAAATTCTATAAATTTTCTATAAAATGCAAAAGAGTGATTTTTTTTTCCAGCAACAATACATAAATATAAAGCTAAAATAAAACAACAAGACAATATTAAGGATGAGCAGTTTTTAGTTTTAGAGATATTTTATGTTTCTAATCGAGTTTCAAAAGCTTGGTTTTATTTTTTACTTAACTTTAAATGATCAGACCAAAATTAAAGAACAAAAAAAAAACGGTCAATGTAAAGCATTTTTAAAATAAAAATAAACTATTTTATGCTTTTAGCCATTTTCATTAGAGATGGATGAAACAAACAATTACGTTTATATGGCATAGCGCACATAAGGACTTACCGAGAACAATCGGCATGCCATGCGGGGGGTGAATAATTCGATTCTTTGGTATCAGATGTTGAACTACAACAACGATTTGTTGTATCACCTGACGAACTCATAACAAGTGATAAAGTTTGTATCTGAGATAGGTCGTCACTGCCATAGCTGAAGGGGGTAAACATTTTCACACAAAAAAAAAAAATACACACACACAAAATATAGAGCATATACATAATTTACATAAATACAATCTTCTTTTTAAAAAAATTTCAAACGAAATTCTTTTTATCGTTGTTATTTCTCTTTTGTTTTCCTTTCTAAGATTGATATATTATTATTATTATTATTATTATTATTATTATTATTATTATTATTATTATTTTTTTCCCCCGACAGATAACTTTTTTCTTTTTCTTTTCAATAAAAAACAAAAAAAAAAAACAATAAAAAAAAAAATAGAACGAAATTTTAAGGCAAACAACTTTATGGAAGCAACACAATTAATATAAAATGTATAATTTTGTAGGTTTTTATCAATATAATTAAAGATAATTTTCTTAAATAAATTAATTGCAATTATGAAATTAAACCAACAAGTTACCGATATAATTACACATAATTACTGTTTAATTTTAAATTTTATGTATATTGATTCACCAATTCCATTTCTTGTGTACATTTCAATTTTATTTTCTAAATATATTCTTGTTCTTGTTTTATCATATTTAAGCATTTTTTTTGCATTAACTGATTAAAAGAAAAATAATATAATAATAAAATATGTATAGAATAGACTATAAAGAAATCATAAATAATTATAAAAATTATTAAAATCAATGTGAAGGAAAGTTCAAATTGTCAATATTTTGTAGTAAATAATTTTATCGAATTTTAGGAAACTTTTAACGTTGGTCACAAAGCTTCATTAAGTTATTTTCTGCGTTTAAATAATTTTAAAAGAGAAATTTAAATAATTTAAATTGATCGTATTGAATCACAAAGTTAACTATAAAAGTTTTAGATAAAGAATTAATGACATTTGTTACAAGTGAAATGTAAAATTAAATCATTTCGATACATTGAAAATAAGTGAAATTAATTAAATAATTAAAATATTTAAAATATTTAAAATCTTTAATGTAAAACTGAAATGAAATTTAATTGAAAAAAACTATTGCGTCTATTGACATTTTCAACAACAAAAGGAAAAATCTATTTTCCATTTTTTAAAAAAAATAAACTTAGTGAAGATTAAAGATATGAAATTGAATGTGATGAAAACATGAAATAGAAATGAAATAGAAATGAAATAGAAAAGAAGAAAAAAAGAAGAAAAACTTTGTATAAGAATATTGCTGTGATTTGCACATAAATGATTTTTTTCCTGAAAATAGGAAACCAAATAATTAAGTGTGTAAAACTATGTTCAGAATTAATAATGAAAAGAAAAAGAAATAAATTAAATAATAACAGTAACATAATAGTAACAGTAATAATAACAATTAAAAATAATAAAAAACAAAAAATAATTATTGATAAAAAAATAAAAAAAACCAAAAAAAAAAAAATATGCAAAAAAATTTAAAAAAAAAAAAAAAAAAATCAAAAATTTTGATTGATTTTGATTTTTGTTTTTCTTTTCTTTTTTTTTTCTTTATGTGCGAAAGAGAAAAATTATCATTATCACATATACGCACTAGAATTATATGATGCTTTATAATATAGGTATTTTTAAATATAATATTTAATTAGGAATAAAGAACAAATTTTTGGGTAGCATTCATTTGATATCTTCAAAAAAAAAAATAAAAATTAAACTTCAAAAGTGAAATTATTGTTTAAAAAAAAAAAAAAAATTTAAAAATAAAGTTCAATAAAATTATTGAGCAAATTTTAAGAAAAATAAAAATATAAACTTACGCTATTTTTTCTGATGGTGACCTCCACGGTACATCATCATCAATTTCATCATCACTTTCGTCACCTTCTTCATTATCTTCAGTGCCAGTTAAACTAAATGAAGATGATGTGAACATATCAGGAACAGGTAAAATTGATGGTCGTCGACTTCCTTTAATGTTTTTTTTGTAAATAAAAGATGAGTTAATTCTTTGTACTAACAAAATATAAAATATAGAAAATAATTACCCCTTCGTTGATTTAAAACATCAGGACTAAGTAAATTAGGATTATTTTGTGGTATATCCAAATGATTACTAGTTGTTAACATTGTGGTAACTAATGTTGTGGTACCGGTTAATGGACTTGGTGTTTCCTTTACAATTTGCTTTGAATCTGATATGGTTATTGTATTTGGTGGAGGTTCTCCAGCTGTAAATTATATGAAAAATTTTCATTGTATTTTAAAGAATTATTTCAATTAAAAGCGTGTTTTAAAATGAGAACAAAATTATTGTTAAAAAAAAAAAAATGGGATGCAATTTATAGATAAAAAAAAAAATCCTACAATTTATATGAGAGTATAGAGGTAAGGTTTGTATGTATGTAGTTCTATTATTAAGTTAAATAAATAATCCTTAGCGAGCTGATTAATTTTTATAAGACAAAAAAAAAAGAAAGAAAGAAATATAATCCATTCTGTACTTTTAATTTTTTGTTCTTTTACTTTCTATTAATAAAAAAAAATTCATTCGGAACTAAACTCAATTATTCTAATTAAAATTAAATAGAAATTAAATAGAAATAGAAATAAAAAGAAAATAGTAATTTTTATCTTAGTGTGCCACACGATTATAAAAGCATTTTCATAAAAAATAATAATGTAAGCAACATCACAAATATATTCACACAAATTAATTAATAAAAAAAATTTTTTTAATGAATCAAAAATTTCTAGAAGAAACTCAATTTTATTTAATTGAATTCATAATTCAATTTATATGAGAATCATTTTAAAATAACAATAATTATAAAAATAATTAAATAGAAATAGCACAAAGAACTTTAGTTATCCAAGAAGGAATAAATTAAATTGAAATTAAGCTAAAAGCTTAATTACTAATTTTATTCATTAAATAGAATTAAATTTATCTGATTGATTTAACTTCAAAAATTATAGCGTCATTAACTTTGAATAGGTTACAATATTTTCTATTAGTTTTTTTTTTCTTATTCTACATTTATGTATATAGAAATTTGTAAACACAAAATCTAAAACCACTTTGTTATAATTTACATGTGCATAGTTTATTTATGTTATTAACGATTTATATGAATAATTTGTAAATATTTAAGTAAACGTGTAAATAGTAGGTAAACATGTGTAGTAAACGTGTGTAGTAAATTAACGTAACAATGTTTCACTTTTTATTATTTACACTGAAAGAAAATAACATTCGGTTGTGATATGGAATATTATGATCATAAATAATCATAAAAAATAAATTATGTTTCTGATATGGAACTAAATTATAATTAAATCGATATCAATTCAATTTAAATTAAAATTCTAAACTATTTATTTTCGTAATCATAAAAACTTTAATATTAATTTTAGTTTTATCATCCGAGTTTGGAGAAAAAAAAATCCATTCTCTTTCCATAACAGATCACACCATAATAAATAGTTTTAAACTAATATCCAAATTTATGATCAAATTCATCATAATATTTAATTTCATTATAAGTCCAATATAGTAAGTGAAGATTTTTCAACAATAATAACGTCAATATTACAAATCGTTTAACTTTTCTTCATCAACAACTTTTCACCTTCTACATTCATAGTCATAATTTTTTCAGATTTTTTGTTCATTATTACAATACAAATTATGATTGTATAAATTTTATTATAAGAATCTTATGCTGAAATTTTTCATTTTTATTGTATTTATTTTTTGTTTTAAACTTGAAAAATAAACTTCAAAGTTTCGATTTTAATTTCTCAACTTTTCAAATTACTTTAGTTCGTAGGTTACGTCAATAATGGTTACATTTTAACTGAAAATCGATTGAATAATAAATAATTGGTGAAATTTTAATGTTGTTTTTCAACTCTTAACATTAAGCTCAAAAATTCACACTTAATTATTAAGGTCAGTTTGGTGTTATGTCAAAGTGATTATGGTATTACCTAACTTCTTTTAGTGTCGTCGAATTTTCTGTTATTTTTGTGTATAAATTTATTTAAACTACGTGTTCACTCATATTCAGCTATAAAGCTACAATTACAGAAAAAATGTGTTTACTAATAATTATTTGGATCTTCTTGTATTATCGGTGATTTTATAAAATTATTATAATGATAAAGAAAATTGTGTAAAAATGTCATATGAATTAAAAAGAATTTTTCTTAATTATAGAAAAATGCCAAGATAATTCAAATCGTTTATAAAAATCTCAAACAATTACATGTTTTAATTTTACTCTTGCAAAATAAGAAGACCGAAAATATAAGTTTTTGTAGGATTTATATAGGCGCTAAACACTAATTTATCTACCATCTACCACTAGTCTTGTATCACTAAATATTTTCAACACTAAACATTAAGCTCTAAATTTCAATATATAAACAGAATGTAATTTGTTTCAACTTAATTCATATAAATTAAATAAAATCTGTTAAAATAATTAGTATGAAAATGGTAAAAATTAAGAATATTTTGTATAAGAAAAATAGAATATAAAATTAATTAACAAACTTTTCTAAATAAATATAACTAAAAAAAACAACAAATGAAATATCATTATAAATTTATCTATAAAGTCTACCACGAGTTTAGAACTAAAAGGACATTATAAAAATAAATAAAAAAAAAAAACAAAAGTAAAATTGTTGCAAACTAGTCCTAAGTAGTGAAAATAATGAAATAAATTATTTATAATTCAATAATAACATTATGAAATGGAATTAGATAAATGAAATGTAATTAACAAATGAATTTTCTCAAAACAAAAAGAAACTAAAGTAAATATAAATTCAATGCATTTGCATTTGAATAATTTATAAAGAAAAGAAAAAAAAAACTAACTCAGATAATAAATTTGATTTAAAATCACAACATAAGGATAATAACGATAAAGTACAAATAATATTATCTAATGATAAATGTTTGGAGAATGAATTTAAAATTAAAATATAAGATTATTAAACTATGACTAAAAAAAACAAAAATATGTATGTAACTTTATACTACGATGTTTTTTTTTTTATACATTATGAAAAATTGAATATAAAAAAAAATTTATAAACTTAAACACACACAGGTCGTCCGTCAATAGCAGAACACAAACATATACACATACTACAATGGCACTAATGACTTTTTTATATTTATATGACAATTACAATTTTTTTTTTTTTTTTTTTTTGTAGTCTAGATACAATAAATCATCATGTAGTATTATGGAATTCTTATTAATATAAATGATGAGAACAAAATGATGTATTTGACAATGTACGTAACACTAATTATTGTGTTTACAAAATACAATGAAAAAAAAAATAAAAAAATATTTATATAATGGAAAAATTATAAATAATTTTCTATCCCATTATCTTGTATCAATATTTTTTCTTCTGTATTTTTTTTTTTTTTTATGCCATGTTTTATATACATAGATGATGAAAATATGAAAAATAAAAATAAAGCTTTTACTTTATTTTAGAAAAAGAAACTTAAGAAAATGTTCTTTTTTTTTTTTTCTATTTTTTTTTTTAAAGAATATAACAATAAAGCTGAATAGCTTTTCGTATACATTAATATATATATGTATATGTATATTTGTTTGTTTGTTTAGCTTTCTTTACTTTCTTTGAATTAAAAATGTACATTATTATAACAATATTGCACTTTACTTGAACATAATGATAAATATAATGGATATAAGTATAAAGTTAAAATAGAAAAATAATAAAAATATAAAATCATAAAAGCAAAAGCTCTATATTTTTTTGTCGATATAGTTTTTGGGCATGCATTCGGGTGGCACACTCACGCACGGCCAGTGTTGTAGCTTCACTGTCCTGTATTTGTTTTTTCACCGGAAAACCTGATTCTAAATTTGGACTTAGAGGTACACGAACACATACAGACGGCACTGGGATCAAATGAGGATTCACAGATGTGTTGTTATTAGTTGATACTATTGATAAGATTATTATCGAATATATTAATGTTTCATTTTCTTTTCATGATTAATTGTTTTTTTTTTGTTCTTATAATAATTGATGAACATAAATAAAAAATTAAATATTATTATTATGAAATAACGAACCCTCTTTTAAAATATCTGGATTTGTTGCTTGATTTTGATTAACCACAAATGCTGAATTTTCTTCTTTTGTTATACTCATATAGTAACATGTATCATCTTTTTTCATGATATGCCTTGGTCCTGGATTTAAAAGTATTGTCTCTTCATAAAATTCGGGTAATTCTGCTGGTCGTACACCTACCAAAGCAACTCCATATCTGTGATTATAAGTTAAAAAATTAATAATATTTGTATGTGTGTTGAATGTTTATTAAATTAATCTTTCTAAAACATTTATATAATTGAAATAATATTTTTTTATACAATTATCCTAATAAAAAAGGGTTAAAATTTACATAAATGGGCAAAATATTATTTTCTTACTTTCGATGTGAATGAAAACTAGCATATGTAAAGCTTTTGCCTTCGTATTCACCAAAAAATCTACTATCTCCTAAAACTATGTGATATATTTCATTGCCAGAACATTTTCCATATAAACGATGCCATTCTTCAGGTGATTGTTGACCTTCTCTTTATAGTTATATGAAATTAATAAATACAAACAAATTAAGTATTAAAATGAAAATTCTATATAATTCAAATAACAATACTTACTGTCCTCTTGACGTATGTAATAGTAACGTCATTAATGTACTAGCACCTGGACATGTACAATTATTTGCTAACAAAGCGTATTTAAATTCATCTTCACATACAACATGTTCCGCAAATTTGACATGAAGTTTATGTTCAGGTCTGAATATTATAAAACAACGAAAAAAAAAATCAATTTGAATTTTAAATTATTCAATTTATATACCTAAATATTTGAACATATTGTGGTACATTTGGGGCAAAGTCCTTAACTGCCCATGAACGTAAAATTGTATGTTCATCAGCAGCAGTTTTATCGGCATAATTTCTCGCCGCTAAAATAAAACAAGCTTCCGCCTCATTCATTCTTGCACGAGCTAAATCACCGTCTTTTAAGCAAGAACCCTTTATGATACAAAAAAAAAATTAAAGAAATTATTACTAACATTATTTGGAATTTTTATATTTAAAAATAAAAATAAAATGAACACAACATAAATGTTATAAAATTTTCAAAATAGTTTAGCAAAATTTACTACTATGTATAACATCACTGTAAGTTAAAGACGATAATATAAATTCTACATATACAATTCAACGAGCTTTTTATAAATAAATAATATCAATATATATTTTATTGGCAGGATCACAAAAAGGACCAGTTTTTATGTAAGGTATAGACAGAAATTTTTTTTTTTTAATGTATTTTACTTTCATTGTATTGAATCTATAATCTATTTATGTTAATTTAAAATAACAACAAAATTGAAGGCTTTTAAACAGTCTGTCAACTTCATTTATCCTTTTTTTTTTGCCATAGCAATATAATTTTTGCTCTAACTTATGTTAATTTTAAAAATTAATTGATCAAAATTAATAAACCAAAGAATGTCTTTCTATTTAACCTGAAATCCTTTTTCCTTTGTATATTTTTTTTAATTATTTTTAACCCAATATTTTATAGAGTGAGTGAGAGAGTTAAAGTCATACATAAACCCTCTTAGAAAAATCAATATAAGACTGAAACTAAATTTAAAGTCTCATTTTGTTAAAAGCTTCCTTAAATTTAATAAAAAATCCTTCGGCTGTCTTTTAAAATTCCATTTAAAGAAAATAAATCATTTTATTAGATTTTCCTCAAACCAAATGGGGCATAATTGTACCCCAATAATATTTCAAAATATATACGCAATTTCACAAAAGAGATAAAGTAAAAAAAATCTATTATCACGTCAAATTTTAAATGGAAAAAAAATTATCTATGTATTTACTTTACCTGAATATAAATTACTCTTTGAGCCCATATTGGTACTTGTAAAATCATACGCATTGTTGTATCCAATTCCATTGGACTTAATAACACAACATAAAAATCTTGTAAAAGTGGATGAGCATAAAATTCATTTAGAAAATCCATGATTGTATCAGCATGTAATGTTGTTGAACAAACAACAGCATGTTTTTCACTTTGAGCACGATGTGAGGAATAACTACCTCCCAACTTTTGTCTTTCCATCCATGTAAATGCCAATTGTTCAAACTAAGATAAAGTAAAAACAAAACCAATATTTTCTTTTGGTTTATCATGTTTCTAGTATTATTTGTTGTTTTACCTGTGTTGGTAAAACAATAAGAGCTACACATATCATTATAACCATATAAAGTTGTGATGGCCAGATGTCGGGTACAAAGTCACCGTAACCAACAGTTGAAAAAGTTACAACCACATAATATGTACTTTGAAATAAATTTAAATGACGATGGCCAGCTCGTTGAAAATGCTGAATACCACAAACACTATACCAAAAATAAAAAGAAGAAATTCAATCATTTGGATTTGGGATTTTATCTTCCTATTTTTTTTTTTTTTTTATTCTTTAATACAAAAATCAATTTTTATGGTTTTAAAAAAAAAATTTCATTATAAAAGATGTATGTGTGTGTGTGTGTGTGTGTGTGTGTATGTGTGTATAGAAAGAGAGTTTCACTTTCAGATAGATATAAATATTTCATCGTATATATATCATTTAGGATAGATAAAGAATTTAATGTTTAAAGCAACTATTTTTCGATCACTATAAAAATTCAACAAATTCAATTTAAAATATAAAACATTTCTGTTTCTTTTTTTTTTTGGGGGGAGAGTTTTAACTTTGAAATAATCAATAGTAGTGTAAAAATAATGCATATCTACCATATACCAAATAATTGAATAAAATTGAATAAAAAATGTATACAGCAAAAAAAAAATTCAATATTAAAATATTTATAAGCTGACAATTTTTAATTGATTTTTGTATTTTTCGATTAATTATTAATTATTTAAATATTAATTCGTAATTTATCAGATCTGTACATTTACCTTGTAAATACTAAACATAGTAATGTTGCTGAAAGAATTGTCAGTTGTTGCGATAATGCTGATTGTGATTTTTGCATAGCACGATGTAAATCATTCTAAAGGAAAACATTGTAAATGTATACATAAGATAGTTAATTGTTTATACTTAGATTATACCAAAAGATTCAATATTTAATTCTCAAAATCATTTAGTAAATACACACACAAAATAAATAAACAAATATGAATACAAATTTAATACCCATGTAAGAGTTTTCAATTTTATTAATAAAGCCAAAACAAAATGTTGGTTTTAAATAAATAAAATATAATATATTCGAATCGTTTTATAGAAAATATAAATAACAACAATCATTATATACTTACAAACATATTTTCTAATGAACGTTTGGCTAGCCAACAATTTAAAAATATTGGAATAAATAAATTTCTGAGTGGTGGCCATAATATCTGTAATCAATTATAGATTTACTTTAATATAATAAAGATAAAATCACAATTATTTAGTAGATATTTTAGTAATTATATAACACACACACAAAAGAAAAAACAAACAACAATATAGAAATAAGATTTTTATTGTACGTATTATAAAAGAATAATAAATATGTGTAAAATTTAAATTAATTAATTAAGTTACTTACTGTTAATGGAAATGGTATTGTTGTGACTAGCTCTAATATAAAATGAAATGAGAGTATTTGCTGCCATATGTTTCCCTAAAGCAAAAAAATTTTAAATATCAAAATTACTTTATCAAAACTAACTACATAGAAAATAAATAACGAAGTGAAAAGGAAAAAAGGGTAATTTAGGTTTGAATAATTGAAATACAACAGTTGCTGTTAAAGAACCTTTCTAAATAAATGAAGTTAATCAAACTAACTAAACTTAATTATTAGTCATCGTTCTTTATTTTCTGTTAAGGAATATAATGATAATATAGCTTTTAAGTAAAAGTTTTAATTGTTTGTGGATCATATAACAAACGTAAAGAAAATAAAATATGTAATTATCGAAATATCGATTAAAAAATTGGATATTAATTAAAATACAATTACGAACGTAAATGAAACTTTTTAACATTTTCAATATAAATCAATTCAGAAATTTTCTTTAATTCTTACTTTATAACAAATAAGTTATAAAATTAAAAACTTGTTAACATTTTTATATATTTCGATATTATTAATTAGGTTATACTAATTATTCAAATATTTCCGAGAGAATAAAATTCTGTTCACTGTAAATTAAAGAAATAGAGATTTTCTCATCATTAATTTTCTTTTTCCTCCAATTATAATTTAAGTGCACTTTACTTGTGCACTCATATTGGTTGGAAAATAATAAGTTGTGTATTAAAGAAAGAGAAAAAAATAATCTGAAAAATTTCAGTGAAAATTATATAAATGTTTTTATCACGTAAAAGTTGAAGAATCCAACAACCCCACAAAATGAACGGAATCTTTCTTAAACAAATTTTATCAGATCAAGAATATTATTGGTTCATTCTTACATTAACTTTATTTTATTATTAATTTTGATTGCAAACTTGAATTAATTAATTTCTTTTTGTCTATTTGATTTATTTAATTGTCCATCTTTTCGCACCAGGCAACCCGATGCAAACGGGAAAACCCTTATTAAGTCAAATCGGGACGAAACCCCCTCTATAATTTTAAGGTTTAGTATTAACCGAACACAAAAGTCCATTCAACGGTCGAGATTCAAACTCGGTACTTTCATGCTCCAAGCGACGTCATTTTTCCAGGTTGCCACTTGGTCGGTTGAATTTTGTGTTGAATTGTCTTTAATTTTGTTAAATGCTTTTTATTATATAGAATTAAAACTTCCAATTTGCCAATAATATGATTCATTATAACCCGATTCCGAGTACATTCTTTAAATAATAATTATTGTCAGTTGATAAAATAGTCTTGTCGTGTTTAAAATTAAGAATTCTTAACTTTTCTCTCTCATTGTTACTAAATTTTTCATACAGAATTTTATATTTTATAGAAAGGTTTTAGCAGAGTAATCGATTGTTTTCAACAATCGTTTAAATTAAATATGAAGATTCTTAAACTTACTTTGTATCCGAGATATGTTAATAATACAGCTTCTGTTAATGAAACAAAAGCTAATACTAATTGCACAGCCCATAGTTCAGTTGGTCTAGCAACCCAAGTAATTGCATCCCAATTGATTATTGGATTTTCTTGAAATTCTTCTTCAGTTAAATCAGCTGATATATAAAATTCTGTTTTATTACTCACAGGACATTGATAACTGAAAATGAAATAATTGTTTTTTTTTATATATTTTTAATAGAAACGAGTTAATTTTGAAAGTTTAAATTTTGGACGTCAATAATGATTGTTAGAAATAAAACAAACTTAATGATTATGAACTAGTTTTAAGACAATTTATGATTAAAATTGATACTTGCTACTTCTATTACTTGTTTCAATGACTGGACATTTATTATTTATATTGCTTGTTTTGATGTCCGGAACTTTAATTTAGAAATGGTAACGTCAAATATAATAATTCAATTTGGGTTAGAGGATGTGTTTAGAACTTACAATTTTATGTGTTTACGTCAGTTATAATTTGTGATTTTTTTTTAAATGTCAAATATGTTATCGTTAAAAACTTTTACTCATAGTAAAAGACACTTAGTAACAAATATCGGACAAATCCTATTGCAAAAAATGTTATAATAAAAAAAAAAAAAGGAAATAAATCAATCGTAAACATTTTTGGGTTTTCAATTAAATTCAATCAACTAAGGGATTGAATTTAATTGAAAACCAAAAATCTTTACTGTTGTTCTTATTCTGTTATAAAAAAAAATTTTAATCGGATGTGTCGTATTTTTCTTTTTTTTTTAAAATAAAGTTGAAGACTAAATAAATAATAAACTTTACACTGATGTAAAAGTTTCAAAATTTATTTTAATGTTTGAAGTAATAAAATAAAAAGTAAATAAATAGATATTAAAATTATTTCAGTGGCAAATAATTGAAATGTTAACATTTATAAATTATAACAAATTTAGAAAATTAAAATTGTAACCGACAAAAAAAAAATCATTTCCGCCGTTGACCAAGGCATACGGTCAGTTAGTTGTTATTCTTGGCTTAAAAAAAAAACCAGAAGTTTTTACATGTTCTATACATTTTTTTTTTTTTTTTCAATTGAAATCACGACAATATTATTATAGTTGAAAATAAAAATCAATATTGGTAATTTCCGTTTAATTCACGACATTTACTTACAAATAAAAACTTTAACAACAAATCTAAATTAGCGTTACTACATCAAAATCAATTTTTTTTTTTAAATTGGTTGAATAGAATTTCTATACAATAAAAAAAAAAAAACCATAAGAAAAAATAAAATAAAATACTAACCATGTGGCTTTTGTGGGTTCGAGATCTGTTATTACACGTACTATATACAGAACACAAGTTAAGAGTTTAAAAAATAAATTAGCAATCCTAATTCGTAGACCTAAGATAAAAAAATTTTATAATTAAAATTATAAATATAATAAATTATTATTAAATTTTATTATGGAATTTTCTTAAAACGTTTAACATAAAAAAAAAAACTTACTTGATCTTTGATTTTTAATGAAATAAAGTTGCAGTCTTTCTTTGAATGTATTTTCATTTACATAATATTCTACCCGTACTCTGTGAACAAAAAATAAGAAAAGAAAACAAATAATAGAAAAACTTTGTTTTAATAAAAATAAACATCTTTAGTTATCAGTCAGGAAAAAAATTTTTGTTTTTTACGTTCCTTTATTTTACTATATAAGAAAAAGAGTGAAGAAAAAACAAGAAATGAATAAATTATAATTGATGTTGTTGTTTTTTTTGTTTTTCTTTCTTTTATTCTTTTACTATAAAATGTTTCATTGATTTATTCTTTTCCATGTAATAATATTTTATTTAGCAAAAAAATAAATAAAATAAATAAATAAATAGAAGAAGAAAAAAAGAGAATGAAAAAGAAACAAAAAAAAAACTATAATGAAGAAATACAATCTACAATTAAAGTGAATTTAATAAAGAAAATGAATAATTATAAATAGATGAGTCACGCTAGTATCAATTTTTTTAAATATTTAAAAAGTATACCAAAAATAGATTTAGAGAATTTTTTTAAGAGAATTAAGATCAATTTTTGATCACAACAGAATCTATAGAATTTATTAATGTAAAATTTTAGGTAACAATCAGTAATCTTTTAATTATAGGAAACTAAGTGTATATAAGATCATTATTGTAGGTACTTTGTGAAAAGTAAAATAATATTAACTGAAAAAAGAAAATTAAATATGCAATAAAATTTAATTAGCAACATGAGCGTTTTTTTAATTGAAAATATTACCACATTTAGAGGTTCATTATTTATTATTTAGAGAAGAATTCTTTTTTGTTTTTTTTTTTTTTTGTCTTAATGAGAATAATTATTTGCTCTGATAATATAATAAATTTTGTCTTTGTGTGTACCATACATAACATAAGTACACACACACACACATACACACACACTGACGTCACAACAAACAATAAAGAATAAATTTTGTTTTTTTTTTGTTTTTTTGTTTTTTTTTTTTTTTTGTATAATTGAAAAGTTTGGTCAATTTAATCGATACAAAACATTGATTAACAAAGATTATTAAAACAACGTTTTCCATTAAAAGAAATGATAAATACAAAACGCAATTTATACACATGTCACGCACACTAACAGATTGTATATTAACACATAATAATAATAATAATAATAATAATAATAATATTATAATATTTATTTTTTTCCAACCATTTATATTTCAAACCGCCCCCCAAACCCCTACCAAACCCCTGATCAAATTGATGAAAATTAAATTATATGTGAGTTAAGGCATTTTTTAAACAATTTCCATTTTATTAATTAATCTATTTTTAGTTTTTAATGTTGTCATCATTACCTACTAATAATAACAAACAACATCAATAAATTATTCTATTTTCAAATTCATTTTCGTTCATAAGAAAAATAATTCGTTAAATGTAAAGTGAACGAAATGAAAGGAAACACAAAATATTAATTATATATTTTATTGTTAATTGTTTTTGAATTATTTACATATTTTTTTTTCTTTTGTTTGTTATTATTTCGTTTGTAATAAATGAAGAAGAAGAAGAAGAAGAAGAAGAAGACGAAAAAGAAAAAGTTGAAAACCCAAAAAAAAAGGATAAACCCAAAAAGAAAATTTATCTAAGTACAAAAAAAAAAAACGAATTCAAGTGTCATAATTTTTTTGTGTTCATCAAAAGATTCTTTATTTAATTTGTTCTTATTGATTTTAATTTATGTCCTTTTCATTTATTTTTATAATTAAATTTTCACACAAATAACTAACTTTGTAAATTGCGCATACAACAAAATTTTGTAGAAATGCATTCTTGGTGTTGTGTGTACAAAAAAAAAAAAAAAACAACACAACATGCACAATTATGAATAATCCATTCATGAAGCCTGAACATGTACTTTTTTTTTGTACCCCTTTTTTTTTTTATAGTTATTAATAAATTTTTTAACATGACCCAATAATTAAAAAAACATCTGCATTTTTTAATTTTGCCAACCCACTTCCCCACTTTGGACTAGTCGACTTGAATTTATGTTTCAATTATTTACACTAAGCTTCACAATTATGTAGATTTTATACCAAAAAAAAAAAAAAACTTTTTTTTTTGTTTTATTTAATTTTATATTTTTGTTTTTTGTTTTTTGTTTTTGTTTTTTCAAAAACAAAGAATAATAATTACACACCTATAGTACTTATAAAATATAAAGGTAAATTACCTTGGGATTTTGTCATATGAGTCCCATGAAGTGAGACAATTATAAGAAGAGTATCTGCTTGAACTTGCCATTATAATGTACGCGTGTAAAAAAAAATTATACCAAAAACCATTTTAAATAGTTTTTTTTTTATTTTCCTTTTTCCTTTTTCCTCTTTTTTTTTTTTTTTTTTTTTTTTTTTATTAAATTTTTAAGTTTTTAAATTTTTAATTTTTTTGTTTTTTAAATTTTAAAACACGAAAATTTTTTTTTTTTGAGCTTTACATTTTATATATATTTTTTTTGTTTTTTGTTTTATAATATTTTTAATGATTAATTATTAATTTTTTAATAAGAAAAGAAATAAAAAAAACACAAAAACAAAAAAAAACAAAAAAACAAAAAATAGATAATAAAATTATCTCAATAATAATTTATAATTCATTAGGAATAAAAAAGTGGGAAGATAAAAAAAAAAGGGGGGGGGGGAGGAAATCATAATAAAATAATATTAATAAAATGAAATTAAAAAGATAAGATAAAAAATAAAAAAATAAACAAAAGTTCACGAACACCTGACACCACACATTTTTTTTTTATTTTTCTCTTTTTTTTTTTTCTCTATTTTCTTTTTTTTTTTCTTTTTTTTTTGCTTTATAATCTTATTTTTTTTATCTAATGTTTGTATTGCAACGATCTATAAAATACTGAAAAAGCTTTAACGGGTATTGTCACAGCAGAGTCTAAATAGTTTGTATTTTTTTTTTCTTCTTTTTTTTTTTTTCTATTATGAAAATATGTGTTGCCAGCGCCATTATATTTTGACGAGAACAAAATCTAAACTAACTAAATATAATACAAATACATATAAATAAATAAAATAAATAAGTAGGTATGTATGTATATATGTATATACATATATATGTATATGTAATATAAATAATACCTACGATATAATATAAAAGCTCAGAGAGAGAGAGAGAGAGAGAGAGAAAATTGAGTTAAAAAAAAAAGAAAGAAAAAAGAAAAGGTTAACAATGTCCAACAACGTCCAACACAACAACAACAACAACAACAACAACAACTACACTTAAATGTTAAAATCAACAACAATTACAACAACAAATACATTTTTTTAATTTTTCATATTTTTTTTTTAAATAAATTGTAGGGATGCGCCTCGTAATAATTTATTAAAGGAAAAAAAAAACGGAAAGAAAAAAAGGAAAGAAAAAAAATTGAACTAGTTTTAATTTGTAATAAAAAAAAAGAGCTCTCATGAGTGTGTCATCATGCGGGGGGTGGTAAGTTAATTAAGAACTTTTTTTTTTATACTTTTTTTTTTCACTGTTTGTGAAAACATCAGAAATTCAACAATAATTTCATCTTACAATTATTGATAAGTAAAATTTTATTTTTCTTTTAAATTTAATTATTTGTTTTTTTAATACGCAAATAGAGAAAAAAAAAGTTGATAAGTTAAATTTTATTTTTCTTTTAAATTTAATTATTTGTTTTTTTAATACGCAAATAGAGAAAAAAAAAGTTTATAATTCTATAATTTTTGGATAGTTACTCGTAAATTAGAGGATAAAATAGTTGGTGTGTGTCTCTGTTAATAATCATTATTTTTGATTTGGTTTTGTTTGCTTTGTTTGCTTTGTTTTTTGTTTTTTGTTTTTGTTTTTGTTTTTTGTTTAATAAAATACCTTGGAATTTGTAGTGCGATTTCATCTAAACTATCAGATGGTATCATTGGTGTTTTCTCAAATAGTCGGGATGGGCCCAGTGTTAAATGTCCAGTTGAATTGCTATATCCCCTAAATACTTTTGCACCACGTCTTTGCCTTTGACGTTCTGCTTTCTTTTTCTTTTTATTTGCCTCCTCACGTTGAAGATTGTGTAGACGAAAGAAGAACAATGACATTCTGTTCTTTGATTATAATAACAATAATAATAATAAATAAATAAATAAATAAAAAATAAATAATAATAAAATAATAAAAAGTAAATTTAACGTATACAGAATTGAAAGTCAACCAAAAAAAAAAAAGAAGAAGAAAAAGAAAAAGAAGAAGAAGAAGAGAAAACAGTTAAAGAATTATATTTATGAAAAATCATGCTGCACACAGAGAAAGAGAATAAGAAAATTGAATGGAGATTATAAAAAATGAAAAAATGAAAAAAAAAGAAAAAAGGGGGTGGTTGGGTGTGAGGTTGGTAAAAGAGACAAAAATAAAAATATTTCTGTTTAACACAAAAATATATTCTAATTTAATTTTATACCCATACATATATTCATGTTTCATGTTTCATTAATAATTTCCATGTAATTATTTCAATACAATTATTATTGAAATTGTTTCAATTGCAATATACAAATGATTTTATTTGTTAATATTTTATATTTATTTTGTGTTTTCCTTTTATTTATTGATCTATTGAATTATATTGTTTGATTCTTCTAATGTAATATGTTATGTACCTATATGTAAATATATTCAAATATATATTTATGTTCAATATAATTTTGATTTCTTATTTTATTATATTTTTTTTGTTTTGTTTTCTTTAAGATTCTTCAACAAAAAAGGGACCTAAATTCTAAGTACCTACATATAGAAATCTTCAAAAGTTTTTCTTTTATTTTTGTTTTTTTGTTTTTTTGCTTTTTAAGGCTTTTGATAAGATAATCAAACATCAACGATAAAGGTGAAATTTGGTACATTATCTATATATTGGTTTTTATTTTTTTTTTGTTGTTGTTGTTTTTCATGGTTGTATATAATATAAATGTGTGTGTGTGTGTGTGTGTGTCTTTTATGATGTGCGTGTAAAGTGTATAATATTCGGTTATAGAAGTCTTCCTCCAACTAATATTCTTCTTTCGTCTTCTTCTTCTTCTTCTTATTCTTCTTTTTATTGTATTGTATTGTATTGTATTGTATTGATTTTATTTTATTTTTATTTTTATTTTTATTTTTTTTAATCATTTTTATTTGTTGATTTATTATTTACGAATGTTACTTTTCTTTTCTTTTCATTTTCTTTTTTTTTTATTCATATAAAGAGGATTAATATTTAATAAATACATTAATCAAGAACTCATTTGATTTACATAAAATAGAATAAAAAAAAAAAACCTTCTTATTTTACAACAACAACAACAAAACAACAAAACAACAAAATAAAAATGAAAATGAAAATAAAAAAATGGGAAACAAAAAAATAAAAGTTCTCTGATTTTGATCTTTATTTTAATTGTTTATATTAATATTATTGGATGTTCTTTAAAAGAAACGGAAAACAAAAAAAAAAGAAAGTAGAAAATCAAATGAAAGGAGACAATAGAAAAACAAATAAAAGAAAAGAAAAAAAAAAATCAAACAAAAACAACAAACAAAAAATACATTTTCCTTTATATGTCGACATATGAGAATTCAAATAATCAAATTTTGTAAGTCTTGTTTGATCTTATAGAATTGATGTACTATACGCCAAACTCGATTATAAATTCTATTCATCTAGGTATATGTAAGACAGTTCAAATATATTTACATAAACCAATCATCAAAACAGATACAAGAAACAGTGTTAAATCAGGACTTTTCTTTTCATTATAGAAAATAACAAAAAAAAAAAATTTTCATAAATTTAATAAACTTCTTTTATACTTGTTACCTAATTTACAGATAGAGAAAAGCTAATAAATATTAAAGAATCTCCAAAAAAAATAAGAAAAAATTCAAGATTCAATTAGCTTCACTGATAACTTCAATTGTTTATAAGTCAAAATTATTTTAGTACATTTGACTTTGCGTCCATTTAACTTAAATTAATTAAAAACAAAAAAAAAAATTTTTATAATCAAAAATTAAATTCTATTAATTCAATATTTTTCTACACACACACACACACACACACACACACACATATACAGAATATTTATTCTGGTTCATTTATGATGGATCATTATCGATAATAAATGAAAATAAAAACGAAAAAAAAAAAAAATATTGATGAGCTAACTTTTTGTATAATCAACTTAATTATTCATGAGTTTTTGGACAAAACATAATTGAAATATAATAATATTGATTTTATTTGGCTTAAATGAAATGACAAAAAAAAAATATATTCTTTATTGTTGATAAAATATAAAAAAAGAAACTCCGATTAAATTCCAGTTAGTTATCCATTCTAATCAAAGAAATTCATTTTAGTTATTAATTAGGGTATGGGACTAAGAATAGATTGAATGTGAAAAATGTCACCTTTTATTTTTATTCTGTGTTTTTTTTTTGTTGTTGTTGTTGTTGTTGTTGTTGATAAAACTTAACAAAAGATGTTCGTTTTTCTTTATAAAATATTTATCGATGGGATATAAAGTAAAAATGAAATTATATGAATTGTTTTTGTTTCTTAATTTTTGAGTCTTAATTTTTACCTTAAAAAAAAAAAAAATTCAAATTAATCTAATTCGATTCTGTTCATCATTTCAGACAGTCCCCCCGACTAAGAGTTTGTCATATATTTTAGTGTATTAAATGAATTTCGTATAATTTAAATAACAAAACGTATTTATTATTTTCAATTAAATCACAAAATTTAATTTAACACTTGACGATTTTTAACTAAAAAAAAACCAAAATAAAAATCATAAATAAAAATCATAAATAAATTAGAAGAATTTTATTTCACTGAATATGAATAAAAAAAATTAAGTTTAAATTTTAAAATTATTTTCTTATTAAAAAAAAAAATTCACAATTTTAATATTTTGCCACTTAAGCATAGAACTTTTTTCATTAAACCGATTTTTTAAAGAAAAATAAATATAATTAGATGGAATTTATTCAAGTGTTATGAGACTCTCCATTTTTTTTTTTCTCTTCATCCTTATTAATTCCTTATTCCTTATTAATTTGATTCATATTTTATTTTGGAATATTTATTTTAAATCTAGAATGCCTTTAATAAGATGAAAATCTCTTACAAAAAAAAATCTATGAACATAAATATATGTACCTTGTTATTATTTCTTTATATATTTTTTTTTCTACTCCTTTTATTTATTTTTCTACTCAATTTTTTCTACTCCTTTTTTTCTACTCCTTTTTTTCTACTCCTTTTTTTCTTTTTTTTTTGATTTTTGGTATTTATTTATTTATTCATGAAATTTAATTGAAATCGCAATAATCTTTCGTAGATATATTTATGTTTGCCTGTCTGTTGCTGTGTGTGTGTATGTATGCATGTATATGTGTGTGTGTGTTGTGTGTGTATTAGAAGAATTTTGTTCTCTTTGTATTTAAATTAAAAAAAAAAAAAGAAATATTAAATAAAGAGTATTTTAGATCAATAGGAAGGGGTTGGGGCGGGGGGGTAGTACAAAAGTAGATATACATTTTTTTTATTTTTGTAAAAGGAAATAAGAGGAAACAACGAGAAAAAAAAAAGAAAAGAAAAATAAAAACACTTAAAAATAAAAAAAAAATATAAATACCTGATTTATAAAAAAAAAGTCTTCGTTATTATTTGATTTTACTTTTTCTTTCTTTCTTTCTCTTTTTTTTCTTTCTTTCTCTCTTTTTTTTTTTTTTCGTATCAAAAAAATTTTTTTTTTATAAAAATATTCACAAATGGTTTTTGCGTTGTCTTGCTTTGTTTTGTTTTGTTTCTTTTTTTTTTTTCTTTCTTTCAAATTATTGGCTGTGTGTGTGTGTGTGTGTTTTCTTCTTTTTTTTTTTATAACAAAACAAATTTTTCTCTTTTTAAAATGAATTTCAATTCATTTAAAACAAAAATAAAAACACTTTGAAAACGTTCATTTGTTTTCCAATTTTAATTATGAATTTAATATTTAATTATTTAAATATGAAAATTTTTTTTATATAATTGACATTAATTAATAGCGTTTTATAATTTAGTTGTAGATTGTAGTTTTTTTTTATTTTTGGTATTTTGTAGTTGGTCGATTTAACTTCTATATTTTTAGTTTTTAGTTTTTAATTTTTAATTTTTAATTTTTAATTTTTAATTTTTAATTTTTAATTTTTAATTTTTAATTTTTAATTTTTAATTTTTAATTATTTAATTTTTTTTATATAATAAATTGTAGGTAATAAATTTATAGAAAAAATTTTGTGTATTTTTTTTTTTTTTTAAGTGTAAGTGTAAATTTTACTTTGTATAGAAATATAATATTTAAGTTATCCAATAGATTGGTCCATAGAATTTACGAAAAAATATTTAACAAAAAAAAAAAAAAGAAAATTGTTCTTTATTTCTTTTTATATATAAAAATATTTGTTTTGTTTTTGTTTTTTGTTTGTTTTTTATTTTGGTCCTATATTCTGTTACTTTATTTTATCTATTTTTTTTTATATTTTTTTATATATTTAAAAATATATAATTTATAAAAAAAAAAATTGATTTTTTATTTATTTATTTTTTTTTTGTTTAATTATTCATAAGAATTTTGTTTTGATTAAGATAAGTTTTTGTTTTTGTTTTTTGTTTTTGTTTCTTGTGTTTATTTTTTTGTTTTTTTTTCTAGATTGAATTAGATTTCAAGTTAACACATTCTGGAATAAAAATAATATATAATTATAGTAATTAAATTTTTTTTTTGTTTTGTTTTTCTTTTAATTTTAGTTTATTGATTTTTAATAATTTTTATTATTTTTTTTTCTATTTCAAATTGGAAATAAAAAATAATTTTTATCGAGCAATATTAATTAGTTTTTTTTTTTTTTTTTTGTATTAAAGAGAAAAAAAACTTTATAGGGTTTTTATATTTTCTTCTCTTTCCTTAAATTAAATTATTTTTTTTTAAAAAAAAAATCCAATTAGAAAATATATTCTCATTGGAAAGGATTTAATAATAAATTATAAGAAAATTGATTCAATAATAAAGTTATTAATATTTCAATGTAGTTGAAGTAAATAAGAAAAAAAAAATTGATAGTAGCCTCTGATATTAATCTTATTTATATTGTGTGCGCTTTTTTATATTAATATTTCATTTTAGCAGTAAAAAGAAGAAGAAGAAGAAAAAAAAGAAAAGAAAGAAAATTGATCAGTACATATAAAAGAAAAGAGTCCTTAACGTTAAGCATGCGATCTGATATAATTTTGTCTTTATGACAGAAAATTCATGAAGAAAAATTAAAATAAAATTGGACGTGATAAATCGTTGCCACAGCAAACGATAATATAAAACTGGATGATTTAATTTTAGAATCCTTTAGAGTTCTTAACATTTACCAATACTTATAAAGATTTTTTTTTTTTTAACAATGGATTTATACTATATTAAGTATTTAACCTTTCTTAAATAATCACGAAAAGAAATTAAAGTAGAATGAAAATTTTGTTCTTATACGATTCTTATAAGAATTTCACTAAAATGAAAATTCTTTTTGTTTTTATTTAATTTACACAAATTTATTTAATTATAAATTTTTATAAACTAAATTATAAACTGAAAGTGATAAAAATTCACAAAATAACTTTTTTTTTGTGAACAATTAAATCAAAGAAAACTGAAAATTGAATTGAATTTTCGAATTAAATAATAAGAATACCCAAAAAAATAAAAGAAGAAGAAGAAGAAGCTTTACCCGTATATCCTTTGGCTATACTGTGCTTAGTAATGCAGATATATTTGATTTTGATAAGACTAACTAAATTTCATCTTACATTTTAATATCTTACAAATTACTTTACCGTTAATAATCTAATTCTAATTAAAATCACATCAATCGCAGTTGTAACCAAACCAAGAAGCAACAAAAAAAAAAAAAACAGATTTTGTATTTTTACCTCCACATAAAATCTTATATAATTTTTCTTATTTTCCCAAACAAACAGTTGAAGTTGCCATTGGTTTTTTTTTTTTTGTGTTAAAAAAAAAAAACAGAATTTTCTTTGCGGTTGGCGGCAGTGATTTTTTTTTTTTTTTCTGTTTTATTCAACATTTGTTCATGCTTGCAAATTTGATTGTATAAAAGGGAAATGAGGCAAATCAAAAAATAAAAATAAAAAACGAGAAAATGTTTATATTTTTTTGCTGAAATTTTTTAGAATTAAAATCAACCTGAAAATTATGTTCTTTTTATAGTATCCTTAAATCTTATTTCCTTACCCAATTTATATCTTTAATGTATAGAATCCCCCCCCTCTCACAAGTAAAATAACTTCTTCTTCTTCTTCTTCTTTTTTTTAGAAGAGTTTCTATTATTGATAAATTAATAAAAAGAATTGATATAAGACTGAAGTGGTTTTACTTTTCGCTATATAGAAAGATTTCTTCTTTTTCATTTTTCTTTTTTTGTTTTTGTTTTTTTTGTCTGAATTTAGAAAAATGTTTGTCTATAGATTTTTAAATGGAAATCATTCAAAACAATTAAAGGGAGAGAAAATTTGTTTGTTTGTTTTTTTGTTTTTTTTTGCAAACTTCCTTTTAACCAAAGTTAATATATAATTAATTTACAAACAAAATTTTATATACGAATTTTATATTGAAATTAAAAAACGAGTTAGAATTTTTGTAATTAAAAAGTTTTTGAATGAATTACATTAAATATTTTCTATATACAAATTTTTATCTGTGTATAGGAGAACATCCAAAGAACATGAGAATAAGATGATGTATGATCTTAGTAAAGTATAATAAAAGAGACAATACCTTTACAATCCTTTTAAAAAAGTAACAAAAAAAAATTGTTTCTTTTTCTGTTTAACTTTCAAATTGTTCGATTTCCGCTTTTCTTTTTTTTTCTCTCTTTTCCTATTTTTCTATTTTCTATTTCTTAAATAATGTACCGACTCTTAAGTTAATTCCCTTTACCTTTTATGAAACCCAAGAAAGAAAAAAAAACAAAAGTACACAAAGTCCATAATAGAAGAAAAGATTAAGATCTACGATCTGACCAATAAAATTTATAGACAAAAAAATTTTGTTTCTTGGATTAATATCGAAAAACCAGAAAATTTATTTGTAAGCAGATTAATGAACCGACACAATATTACTTTATATATTTTTCATTATCCCTTTTTATTTATATTAAATTTTTTTTTACTAGTTAAAGTTTTCTATATTGAGAAAATTGAAGAAAAAAAAAAAAAATACAAAAGAAAAATTTAAACAAAAGAAAAAATTTAATCTTTGTGATAATAAAAAGAAAAAGAAAAAAAAAGAAACGGTAAAACTTTTTCATATTAATTAGTCTCAGTTTATTTTTTTTATTTTTTTGTATATATCGTTTCCTACACTTCCACAATATCGTCCTTAAAACTCTTCAATTTAATTTAAAGCGTTTGATTGTGGGTTTGGCGATGGTGTGATGGCGTGTGTGATGGGGTGAGGGGGGACTGTGTATACTTTTTAATGCTTTATTTTTTTTCTCTGTAAATATTTTCTTTACCTCAGAAAATCACTCAATCTCAAGTGTATACCCCACCCCCATCAGTCCAATTGAATTTTATAACAAGATCTAATATTGTAAAGCGATTATTACAAATATATAAAATTAAATAAAATGTAGAAAAAGTAAAAAATCCTACAATATAATGCACGGTACGGTCCATTCAATTTCTATTTTTTATTTTTTTTTTTCCCACATTCACATTCGTATATGACAATTTTTTTGGTTATTGTCTTCTTTTTTTATTTTATTGTCTTCTTCTTGTTTTTTATAAATCAATAAATTATTTTTTTTTTGTTTTATTAAAATTCACAATCAGAGTAACATTATGTTGTAGGTATATACATTTGTAGATCATTAACTGTATGTACTTGTATTAAATTTATATTCATATTTTTTTTTTATTGTCTCATTTATTATAGAAAATAATTTATTAAATTTATGTCAATCAATAAATATTTTTGTTATAGAAACATTTTTGTTTTTTTTTTGTTGTTTTTTTTGTTTTTGTTGTTTTTGTTTTTTGTTATTTTAAAATATCAGTTTCAGAAAGAAAGACAAAAAAACGAAAAAAAAACATTGATTGATTTCATATAAAGTACAACAACAACAACAAAAAGTTTTCAAATAATAATCATAAAAAAAAAAATAATAATTTAAAAATTTAATGATTTTCTAATAAATAAATAAATTTTTTTGTTTCTTCTTTTAATTTTTGTTTCTTTTCTTTTTTTTTTTTTTTTGTTTTTCTTATTCAATATTATTGATTATTTTTCTCTTTTATTCTTCTTCTTCTTCTTCTTCTTCTTTTATTTTCTATAAATTTTTATTGATTTTTACACAATTTACGTTTAAAAAAAATAAAATAATAAAATAATAAAAACAAAAAAAAAATATATAAAACACAAAAAAAAGGACGAATTTTATTGTAAGAATTTTCCCTTTTTTTTTCATAAGTAATTTAATATTGCTCGATTTATTAAATTTTATTTTTGTTTTTGTTTTTGTTTTTTTTTTTTGTTGGTTACATAGAGAAAAAAACGAAGAAAGACAAACAAATAAAAGGAAAGACAAAAAAACAAAAAATGATAAATTTCTGTAAAATTGAATAATTTTTGTTTTGTTTGTAAAAATTATTAAGATTGAAAAAAAAAAAGAAGAAAATCTACAAAATGGAAGAAAATATCATGATTTAAAATAAAGTAGGTGGAGCCACCTGATATTTAAAAAAAAAAAAAACACACAATAAAAAAGGACAAAATTTAATGTTTACACTAAAAATTAAATTAATTTTGTTCTCTCTCTTTTTACTTTATTCATTAATTAATTCATTTTATATTTTATATTTTTTTTGCACAATCTTAGTTACTAGATGAATACTTTTTATTAATATTATTAATTCTTTTGTTTCAGATTTTCCTATTTTTCTTTATAAAAATTAAATAGAGGAGAGAAAACCCTTTTTAATATTATTTATTAATAAATTCTACAAAAAATTTATTAGATTTACAGTTAGTTATATTTGCAACTGTAAAAAAAAACAAAATATAAAACTGGTATAAAATTTTATACAACACATATAAACACATATAAACACATACATCTATATCTATATAATATTGTATATATGACGCCGTTTATTATGTAGTAAAAACGTGTTGTCGTCGCGGCGTTGAGAGTATGACTAAAAAAATGTTCAAAATGTATTTGTAAAGTTGAAACAGCAGAAGTTAGGTGCATGGCAACTGTGAGACGATACACATACACACACTAACACATACACACACATACACACACATACACACATTTAACAGAGGTAAATTTATTTATATTTTTTTTACTCTTACAAATGATTGAGAGAATACTCTCTTCTGATAACAAGTTTAATAATTTTCTTTTTGTTGTTTTACGGTTTTTTATATTCTATTTTCAAATGCAGAAAAATATCTAACCAGAAACAAAAAAATAAAAAAACACACACACACAAATGTTTACAAAAGAAAATAATATTTATTTGTTTTTTTCCTTTTATTTTCATTCTTTAATTTTGTTTTTTTGATTCGTATGTCGAAATTTACACAGCAATGGAAAAACTGAGTAAATTTTCTCTGTGTATTTTTTTGTTTTTTTTTTTTTTGTTTTTCATTCAACAAAACTCATTTTTTTTTTTTGTTTTTTTTTTTTTCGTGTTATATTTGTGAATATTCTTTTTTGTTTTTTCTACAATGAGAAAAGGAAGAAGAAAAAGAAAAATAAAAGAAATTTTAAATAAAAAAAAAAAAAGATTTATTTTATCGGATGGAACAACACACGTCAAAATGAGTTTTTACTTTCTTCCCTTTTTTTTTTTACTTTCTTTCTTTCTTTTGCCACAAATTCTTTATTTTCACATCTTTATTTATTTTTTTCCCCCCATTTTTTTTTTTGGATAACATTTTTTTTTCTTTTGTGAAAAATAAATTTTAATCTTTAGATTTTTTCATCATTAAATTCTTTTACTTGAAATTTATAGGAATTGATTAAGTGACACTGGTACAACTTTTTACAAAAGGCATCTCAAACACCAGCATGTGTCGAGGTTGTGAAGAGGACGATGAAACAGTTGAACACCTTCTTTGCGAGTGCCCAGCGCTAATTAAGCTCAGAAAAAAGGTACTAGGAAGGGTAATCCTAGTTAGGGAAGAACTGAGAAGCATCGACCTCAAAACAATTCTAATCTTCGTACGGAAGACTGGATGGTTGGAGAGGGATGAGGATCAGGCCAGTTAAAAACGAAAGGTTGCAGAGAGGATGCACAATGGGCCCAAATGAAGGCCTGGGTGCAAGGGCGCGTCCACCTCTTTAATACTAACTAATACAAATGTAACAATGTATTGTATTTGTGTGTGTAAGTTTAGGTTTTAATTAATGTTAATTATATTTTAGTACAAAAAAAATTGTATTAAGAGAGGAACCATGTTTTGGAATAATAACAAGATACAACATAATCCATTATTTTCTATATTTAATTATTTAATTTTTTCTCATAAAAATAAAAAAAGTAAATAAGAAAATAGAACAACAAAAAAATGTTATCTTGTAAGATCAGTTTCATTATAAATAAATTTTAATTGGTATAAAATAATTCAGAATATTTACGTGTTTTTTTTGTTTAAAGGAAAATTATACAGAAAGGAAAAAAGGAGAAAAATATTGAATTGGAATAGAGAATATTATTTTCTATTAATTTTTAAAATTGTAATAATCGAACAAAAAAAAAACATGACGATGTATGAAGATGTATTAAATTTTTATGTTTTTAATGAATAAATTTTTTATATTGTAATTTATATTATTGAATTAAGAATCAAAAGTCAAATATTAAATATTAAATATTAAATATTATTGAATTTGATTTTATGTTATAATACGTTAAAATTGTATACGATTATCCTGTCATTGGACCCACACCCACCCACCCCCACATTCTATTTTATTATTATTTTTTTTTTGTTATTTTTTCCTTGAATAATATTTTGTATATAGAAAAAATGTACTCTACTAATCTAAATGTTACATATATTTTTTTATATATATTCATTTATGAATAGATTGAATTAAAGGTCACTTATTTTATATACATAATTTTCTAACGACGATTCTGTCACATATTAATATTATTTTATTTTTTCTTTTTCCTTTCCTATTTTTTTATATTAAAATGTTAGATAAAGTACAGATAAAAAAAAAATTGAGGGGTATGCATGTGTGTGTGTGTGATGTATAAATTGAAATTTCTCTTTTTTGATTTCCAGCTGATATAATCGAAAAACTTTGATCCGAAAATATAAACCAAATAAAATAAACCAAATAAAAAAAGAAGAAAACTTTATTGATTAAAATCTATTTTTAACTAGTAAATTTTTAATCGGAAGGAATAAACGTTTTATTTATAAAACCAAAAGGAACATTTGTATGTGTGTGTGTGTGTGTGTGTGTGTGTGTGTGTAGTACCTTTATATATGAGTCACATTGATAAAACAAAAAAAAAAATTAATTATTTGCAAAAACCCAACTCAGAACAAAAGAAAAAAAAGCACACACACACACACATACACACACACAGAGAGAGAAAGAGATATAAAAACTATAATATAATAAAAGTTCAGAATATTTTAAATGTTTTTTGTTTTTTGTTTTTGTCTTTCTACATATTAGTAACACTACAGACTCTTTATTTTTTTTTTTTTTAAGATCGTGATCAAGGGATCAATATTTATCTACCCTAATGTTGCTAAACTCAATTTTTTTTTTATCCCCTCTTTTTATTTTTGTTGTTGTTATTATTATTATTTTTGTATTGTTGTTGTTGTTGTAATATATTCTACATATAAGTTTATATTAACAAACTCATGTCACGTCAATGTCCGAAAGTATAATCTAAAACATTGATTTAGTGGTTAAGAAATTAGTCAATATCTTTTTTTCATATTAATATAATTAATCTCAAACGAACAGAATACAAAAATAACACAGACAAAAAAATAAATTTTCTTTCTTTCTTTTATTTTATTGTTTCATTTTGTTTTTTTTTTTTTTATTTCAAATAAGACAATTTTAAGCCTTACCGATTAAAATTCTATTAAATCATCCCCAAAAGGCATCACAGACAATAAAAAATAATAAAACACAAATTTGATATTTTTCTAAATTGAATCTTTTCCGCAAAATATAAAAAAAAAGAAAAAAAATTGTTTCTTTTGTTGTTGTTATTGTTGTTGTTGTTGTCGCTTTTCTATGACATTGAAAAAATAGATAACAATAAAAATAATGAAAACTTATTCTTCAAACTTTTCTTCTTTTTTTTTTTTCATTCATCCCAACCACACCCCCACCACCCCCTTCTATTTTACTAATAAGATAAAAATGATCATATAATACAACGGGACAAAAAAAAAAGAAAAATTTGAAAACAGAATTTTCTTCTCCATATAGAAAGAATTAACCGTTTTTTACGTAATACAGAATTTCTATCAAATGTATTCGATGGATGGATGGATGGATGGATGGATGGATGGATGAATGGATGGATGGAATATAAAAAAACTTTTCTTATAAACGGAAAAATCACATGATGATAATAAAATAAATATAATGTATAATGTATGTCTTGTGTAGGTACAAATAATATATTGATTTTAATAAAAAGGGACACAACAACAACAACTACAACAACAAAAAAGAGAAAAAATATTCAAGTTTTTAAAACTCCATTTGATTCCCTTTTGTACTTTACTTTTTATCTCCTATAGTTTTACACGTTTACGTCTTTATTCAACATTTATTAAATATTTATACAAAACATGTTTGTAGAGAGAAGCAAAAAAAGAAAAAAGCGAAAAATCTTTAATTTTTTCTTCTTCTTCTTCTTCTTTTTTTTTGTTCTTATTTTTTTTTTTTTGTTACTTTTATTCTCATAAAAAATTTATTTTCCGTTTTTCTCTCTCAACTGAAAATGTTTTGAATATAATTGTAGAAGAAATAAAACCATAACCAAAATTTTAAACGTACAAATTTTTCAATCATATTTAATTTTCTTTCAAATATTTAAAGAAATTTTAGTTAAAATATAAAAAAAAAGTTACGTGAATTGTTCTGATTTATATTATAGAAATTACTTTTAAAATACGGATGTCCGATAAATAGAAAATATATTTTAAATTTGTATAAAAATTAATTCAACAAACACTAAAAGATTTTATTGTCTTTAAATACTTAAGATGTTTTAAAGTAAAATGTTTACTTAGACTTTAGTGAAACCAATCAACTAAAACAATATTTTGAATAGAAAATAAATCAACACGTACATTATACCGTCTTTAAGAAATGTAACATTTTATTATTCAGTAAATATAGAGATGTATGGTTGTAACAACAACAACAGCAACCATGCATACGTAAGAAATCAATTAAATTTTGTATGTTTATATAAAATTTTATAAATAAACTAATCTAAGTTTTTTTTTTTCTAATATTTTTCAAAATATATTTGATGCTTAAATGAACAAATTATATTTTGTACATTGTAATAGAAACATATTTTGACCAGGCTTTTCTTTCAATTATTAATATTTATACTTTTTAGACAGTTCCTGTATAATTTTTTTTAAGTAACAAAAAAAAAATAAATGGAAAATGTATAAAGACGATTACCACATTATACCGATTACATCTATGTACAGTCTACAGTTTATATATTTTTGTAATAGAAATTTTTTGATTGCGTGTAGAAATCTTATAGTAAAACCTTTGAGAAACGGAAATGTGTTGAATAGTATCGATTGTATTTTGTTTTTCTTTCGTTTTTTTTTTTTCTTATTATGTAATAAATATGAGGTAGGCATAAAATAACTGAATGAAACCGTTTCCATTACTAAATAATGTACGCACATTTTTTTTGTTTTTTTATTTTTAATCTTAATTGAATCGATTAATGAATATACCGTCATTCAGTAAGGGAAGTCAAACATCGTATAGATATTATTATTATTATAAAAGTCTAAATGTATGTTTATTATAATTATTATGATTACTCTGACAGAGTATCGATATTAATGTGACAGAGTCTTGCAATGATTGAAGGTGATTTCTGTAATTCAATGGAAAAAAAAAATTGTATAGCAAAAATCACATGTACAAACTTACAGAAGGATAACATACAGACAGTCAATCCCTAAGCTCACGTATAAAAAACCATGTTGCAATAATGATTAAATAATGTGATATTGTCATAGATTAAAGTTAAAATAATAACATATGTGTACTAACTTTTATTTATATAAACAAATAATTAACGTCGAAACATTTATAAAAAAAAAAAAAGCAAATAAAAAGTTAAATAATTGAAATATTTAATAAGGCTAAAAAAAGAATTCTTCTTCATTGTTGTCAGAATAAAATGAATGTATCATTATTTTTTTTTTTTTTCATTCTTATACCACGCACTTTTAATTACATATTAATTATTTCAGGTGAAGGACACATTAAAAGCATTAACATAAAATACAGTCATATACTGACAATCACTAATAATTATTAGATTTATTTATTTGCTTTATTAAAATTAAATTCCATATAATAAAATTTTATGTTATTCATAAGAAAATTTATTAATATATGAATTTATTATAGGTATATAAATATAATCAGGTATTATATGTTTGAAGTTTTTCTTGAGAGTTATAAAATATTATAGATCTTATCCTATATATATAAATTATCTATTTTGTTTTCATAAGTTTTTGCCTTTGTTTAGAAAGGAAAGATATAACTTTTCATCTATATATACTTGAATTAACTTTATAAAACGATGAACATACACATCATAGATTTCATTATTATTTCTATTACGTAAATATTAAAAAATATAAAAGCAACAGTTTAATTTTTTTGTCATTGTCAGTTATTTTGATTAAATATAAACGTAGAATGATTGTAAACGATTATAAGTGTTGATTAGGTACACATAATATTGACATTTTAAAATTTCTACATTTTATCTTAACAAAATTATTAAATTTATTTAGTTTTGTGTTAAGACAAAAAATTTCTAATTTACAAGAAGAAAATCAATGAAATCAATGAATTGAAACGAACAAAAAAAAAAAAAAAAAAGGAAATAAGATTTACAGATTAGTTTTGTTTAACTTTAGTGATTCTTATTATAAAATCGAATGTTTTTTATCAACTAAATTTTTAAATTTAAAACATTAACCATATTAAAGTTTTGTAACATTTCAATTCATCTTAATACTAAAAATAGAATCAATATAAAATTCTATTGAAAAATGAATAAAAAAAAAATAAAAAAAACCACCCGCTTAAAATTGCCATAAATATATTACTGAGCCTAATTAATTCACATCAATTTACTTAAATTGTGTTTATACTTTATATTAAAGCAATTAATTTGGTGTTACAGGTTGGATAAAAATTCATGTTTATAGTTTCCATTTTTTTTGTCTTGCTATATTTGTAAATATTTTTTTTTGTGTTTGCTATTCGAATAAATCAAATATAATATTTATACGTAAATGTTTATAATAAATTTTTATTATATTTTTTTTTTTCTTACCACAAAAAAACAACAAAAACAAAAATATGGATATGTCAATTTTCGTATCATTAATCAATTAATTTCTAATTATTGTCCAAATTATAATGATTTGCATTAAATCAAAGACTATTTTTTGCAATTACAAAAGTAAAAGTAATAATAAATTTAGAATCACGTCAAAATTAATTTACGTGATAAATTCATTAAATAATTTAAGAATTTTCTTTTTTTTTTTTCTGTTCAAATTGAATACAAAGTGATTGATTGGAAGACAACAAAAAAAAAAAAATTGTTCATCTAACTAATAAATATACAAATATTTGTCAGAGACATTTACTTTATTATGGTATTATGGTAAAAAACTTATTTGATTAAAAAATATAATTTAAATTTAAGCGCATCATCAAAAAATCGTTAAGAAAAGAAAAAAAATAACAAATAAAAAATAAATAGAATAAATGAAGAATATTTGATGAGTGTAACTTTTATAGATTTTTCAAAGATTATAAAAGATTAAAGTGGAAGCAACACAACAGAAGAAAAAATAAAGTAAAATAAAATAACTCGTAATTATTCGTACAGAATTCATGCATTTGTAAAATTAAAAATTTTAATACAAAATAGAATTGATTTTTTTTTTTGTTAATTCTCTGTTTGGTTTTGTTTTGTTTTTTTTAGCTTGAAAAGTTATGTCCTAACTTTATTTTTTATAAGTTAGAAATGTGTGTAAAAATCAAAAATATTTCATATCCCAAAAATATTAACATAAAAATTGATATCCAAAAATAACATAAAGCTAAATTCTAAATCCTATAAATTAATAAAATGTAATCTGAATACAATATTTTTTGTACCTTTTCTTAAAATGAAAAATTTTAATATGAAAAATTTTATAATAAATTTGAAAATTTCAACAATGACTAAGAATAAAATTAATTTGAAAACTTTCAAAAAAACAAAAAAAAACTTTAATAAAATATTATGAAGATTAAATTTTTGTTAATTATCCAAAAATAAAAATAAAGAAAAAAAATGTTTATTTAATATCAAGTACAGAATTACAGTAGGTACAGTACCAATAATAATTAAATTTCATTTTGTCTTATTTGTTTTATTATTAAATTCTAATTAATTCTAATCATTTATATATACACAAACTCAGACACAGACACAGACACAGACACATTTTCTTTCACATATTTATTGTTGGATCGTATTTTCTTTTTTTCGGTTATTTGGAATAAGATGCCGTAACATAACCTACCATAAATTATAAATTTATATACAGAAAAGAAATGAAATTATCGGTTTTATATTTGACAAGAAATTTATTTTCCTAAGATGGTATAACGCACCTTTTTTCTTCCTTTTTCTTTTTCTTTTTCTTTTCTATTGTTTTTTGTGATAAAATAATTGTGTTAATACAATTTTTTTTGGTGACAATAAAAATAAAGGTACTGCATTTTACTATTTGACCATTAAATTTCAAATAAATTTCGTGAACAGTAATTTAATTATTTAAATCTTTTCTGTAAATGAATTTTAAATTTTTTTTATTTTTTTGATATAAAATAAATTTAATTATTAATAAATTTATGGAAAAAAAAAAACAAATTACGATCAAAAGATAATTAATGAAATAGATTTATATTTTCCCTAATGATAATTTCGGTAATCGTTTAAATATTTAATAAAAATATTTATTGTTACAAACACAAACTTGAAAAGAAAAAGTGACACTAGAATAGAGGAGGATTAAATGGATTTTTAAACATCAGCTACCAATAACATACAACTTTATGAAATAATATACGATTATACGTTTAGACTTTAATATTTTCAAAAAAAAATGTTAATTGTGTATAGATTACTGAACGTATTGCTTTTGTGAAAAGTGTCTGTTTACAATTTAAAAAAAAAGAAAAAAAAATAATCTAAGAGAAAATGAAAACTTCAAATTTAATTATTATTTATATTCCATTGAGGAAACTTTTTCTTTTTTTCTTTTTTTTTTTTTATGTAAGGATACTCATTCCATTTTTCTGGATTAGATTGAAATTAAAACGCCATCTTTGATGATAATTTTTCTACTTTAATAACATTTTTAGTTGCATGATGAGAAGATGAAATAAAAAGTATAAAAACTTTTTAATTTACTAACTTTTTTTTTTATTTAATTGTTTAATAATTTCACATAATTTAAACAATTTCTAATTTTTTTTTAAAATATTATTTACACAAGAGTTGAAACATGTTTTACTAGATTTGAAATAATAATGGTGAAAAAAAGTTGGTTTTTAGTTGGTTTTATGAGGGAGAGGCGTTAATGTCGTTTTTTAGTGTAAGAACAATAAATAACAGAAGCCATTTAAAAAGTAATTCAGTTGAGTTTTGGTGTGTAATGTGTTCAAACAAAACTCTAAAACTGCTTAATAGTTGTTTTATATTTAAAAAAAAAAAAATAATGTTGACAGAGAAAAACCAATAAAAGAAAATTTCTCCATTGTTTTATACTTTGACCCCAGTGTGGTCTAAAAGAACACGTAATTTTAAGGAACTCTTAAAATATATCCATTTTTTTTAGACAATTATTTAAATTAAAAGAATTAAATTTACTACAAAAATTCACTATGTGGTAATAAAAAAAATGTAACTTTCTTGTTCAATTTCTTAAACGTATGCGCAATTTATTTAATTTCATTCATTTGTAACGAGAAGTGTAAAATATGATTTGCTCCTGTTGGTTAATTTTATGAGAAAAAATTTCCGTTTCTATCTATTCAAAATTACTTTCTAATTTTGCTATACAATCAAATGAAAAAGATCTTAATGAAACAGTTTTGTAAGATAACAAAATGAATCGACGTTACGAATTAAATTATCTATAAAATTAACCAAATAAAAAACTCAACGCACGCCACCGTGACTACTATAAAAAAAATTCATACTAAAACCTTAACTGTTTTAATTTAAATTAAATATTCATTCAAATAATATTAAAATAAAAATGGTTACGACTTACGACCGTTTTGGTCATTGTCGTTGGTTAATCTTAATCAAGAAAAAATATAAAAATTTAAACGTGAAAATTTGCGTCCTCCATTTTAATATAAATATAAAATAAACGAACCAAAAATATCTCTTTTATAATTTTAGAAGAAAAACTTTAATAATTTCGTTAATGCTACTGCAAAAGAAATTCATCTTTAAAATTTCTTCGTCAAACGTACGACAAATACTTACTAGAACAGATAGAATCTTCATATTGGAACAAAACTCAACTATGGCAATTTTTAAATTACATGACAATTCTTAAATTTTTCTAAATTAAACTTTTTTTTAATTAAAAATAAGTGAAAAGAAGCAAAGAAAACGTTGAATCTTTACATCTGGTCTTTAACCAGATCTAAGATAAAAGATGGGATAATAATCAATGTTTCCAGAATTGAAAATGAAATTATTTATTTTTATAAATTTAGAATTATGCCAAGGTCCACAAAAAGTGTCAGTGAAGCTTCTTCGCACGCTTTTTTAATAAAAGATTCCAAATGATGTTACAATTTTTAAACTGATTTTATGTTTCGTCTGTTGAGAAAATTTATGTTATTTGAATTTGAGATGAAAAATAGCAATAGTTTAAAATAAGTATATGTCAAAATGTGTTACTTGACTAGTTAACGTATACTTGAGACATAACACCATTCACTGTTGTCAGTTAATGACTTTCAAATGTTTACTAGTTTTATGATTAACGTTTATTTCCTCACTTTATATAAACAATAAAAATATCATTTCTTTTATGTCGTGTAATTATGTCGATTTGTTTTATTTAATATTTCTTTGCTTGTATTAAATATAAAGAATAAATGTTGAGAATGAATTACGATTTCCCTGAATTTATATCAAAACAAAAAAAAAAACAATTGGGGAAACAAAGGAATTTACTAGAGAAGAGAAAAAGGAGACAAAAATCTTTATTCTGATTTTTTTACCTTTATGCTAATTAGGTTAGATTGCTTTATGTTTTTTTTTTTGACATTTTTTTAATAACCGCTTTTATTTAGTCTAATGAAATATTTTCTTTACATTCTTTATTTTACTTTGATTTTTATATTTTATTCAATTTCTTTTTTTTTTTTTACTGAAATTATACATTTAATAAAAATCAACCCAATTTAAATATTGTTTAATCTAGTGGCATCTGACGATAAATTTACAAGGTTCTAGCAGAAGTTAAAAGAAAAAAAAACATTAGGAGAACACTACTAACACAAATGTTCTTGAAAACCAAAAATCTAACCGTTTAAATTCAATGCCACGACGGCAACATTGTCAATAATCCAGTATTAAAGTCTAACAGAAATGCTTAAAATTCATCAAGTTTATAATTTGTAATTCACGAGCTGTATTAACTAATAATTCAAATAAATTATTTGTCACGGACAAAGATTTTCGTAAAAGCTCGATATTGAAACACGCATATATTTTAAACCTTAGGAAAATTATTGAAAATTTTATTTTTGATCCTTTGTTTACATTATGAAACTACAGTAAAATATTTTTTTTTTTGGTTAGTCCTTGTGTAATTTAAATTTTGTATAATTTTTGTTCCCAAATTAAAACCAGATTGAAATTTTAATCTTAAAAATTATGAATGTATAATAAAATTTTATATTCTTAGAAAATTGATTTTCTTTGTATGTGATTATTGATTAATAATAATTGTAAATATAAGAAACTTGTGGTTGACAATTTTCCATCTTAAAATGATAAAACATAGTTATGTATAATAATATTTTTGTAAATAATAAAAAAAAAAAAAAAAAGGTTACCAAATTATGGAAATTACATTCTAACTCTTCGTTTTTTATTTTTAGTTTGCACGCATCGTATATTTTGAGAAGAAATGTTTGTGTGTGTATTTTGTATATTATAATAGATATTATATAAACCCATATTGTTTTTCCCCTTTATTAAAAATCAACAAAGTCCTTCATTCTAATCATGGATCTTTGATATTCCCCCAACATACGTATTATATTTTTCATTCATGTTTGAAATTGGAGTCAAATTCAAGTACTTTCTTTTATCAAATTTGTTGAATAATAAATAGGTTTTATTTTCGGTAAAAATAAGTTTATTAAGGATTTATTTGATTTTTTGCTTATCTAAATTATACACAACTTTATAGAATAAATCAGTGCGTAGTGCGCATTTTTTTTTGCTCCTGTCCTTGAAATTTAAGATAGTTTTTGTTTCATAATTAATACTTAGTAAAAACGTAACTTTCAATTGAATGAGTTTCAAATAATATAAAGTGATTATTATTTTTCTATACATAAAATAATGTAAACAATTATTTTTGTTATTGTTATTTTTAATTAATTTAGCAAAAAAAAAAAAAAGTGTGTGACGATTCATGAAAACTACGAATAACAAGAATAAAATGAAAAAAAAGCCAAAAGTGGATATGATAAATGTATGCTGAACATAAAGATTTCTATAGTGAAATCATACAAAAGAAATTATTGTTTGAAGTGAAACCGTAATCATTTTAATTTTATGTCATTTGCATTTATAATCAGTTGGATCAGATTGCTGATGAAATCAGCATTTAAAAATATACTCACCGACTAGCCCATAAGTTCAATCAATAAACTTACCTAAAAAAGAAATGGGAATATTTTCAATTATAAAAAAATTGATACTGTTTTCTAACAATTAATAAATAAATAAAACTATTAAAGAAATAGGGAAGAATACATATTTTATTTTACCGTTCATCTAATCTCATACTACTCCTACTAATATCACTCCACGCCGACATGGAACGTGGTCGCTGGAAAAATCTTGAACCTCTTCTAGATCCCGTTAGGGATAAACCATCAGATGTATTCGGAGGAAAATTAACATTACGAATATTTCTAATAGATGGTGATATTGATGTATCATCCGACATTCCAAGTGCACTATAATTTATTCTACGCTTTTTCATTCCTTTTTTATAATTATTAGGAAACACATAAATTTTTAGGAAAACAATAAAAAAACACACTTCATTATAACAAGGTTATTGATAAATGATATTTATGAATGATTTTTATATACTGTGTAAAACCAAATGCAAATATATGTATCTACTAACATTGAATATTGTTATAATAAAATAATTGTTTTAAATTTTACATTTTTTTTTTTTTTCTTATCTTAAAATATGGTAATATTTTTTTTAATATTGTACCTTTATTTTAAGATTTTAAATAATTATTTTTTTATTATAACATTAAAACACACAATTTGTATACATACATATACGCAGAGATGCATATAAATTTTTTTTTGGTTCTTTGTATCGATTTGTCTATCCTAAAAATTTACAATGTATATATAACATAAATGAAAAACTAACAAGGGAAGGGATAAATACACACACAAGACACAAACTCACTACATTTATATAAATTACATACACAGATTTTATATATTTATAAATATTTAATGATATTAGTTAACGCAATTTTCTCATAAAAAAAAAAGATGAAATATAGAAACACAAAAAGAATTTTTGTTTTAACAAATTCACATTATTTCTTAAAACATTATAAAGCAATCTTATGTTTAACTTTAATACATTACACATCTCACAGTTATCCCTTTAAAAAAAAAAATTATTACTTACAAGGGCGAGAAAGGGAAGATTACTTTTTACACTAAAGAAAACACATTTTCAGTATGATTAACATTTTTTTCTTTTTATTTCGTTGTATATTTGACTTGTTTATTTCATTGTCAGGATGGAAACAAATATTTACATTAAAAAAGACAGAAAATTACATTTAATTATCATTTTATTTTTACATTAAATTAGCCTGAATTTATCTTATTTTTTAGGTCATTTTTTTACTACGAATTCTATCGGTTTTCTTTGCGAACTGTCGCTACCAACCAGAAAAGCTTTTGACAGCCGCATTGGAGCTTCTGTAGAGAATTTTATATAAATATATGTATATATATATATATATATGTATGTGTATGGAGTGTGTTTTATAGTAATATAAGATTTGTATTTCACAAAAATTTAAGTCTGGGAAAATCTTGGATATTTATATTTGTGTTAGGTAAAACAAAGAATAACAAAAGAGAATTAAAGAAGTAAATAATAAATTATTTAATAACATTTTTATATTCAAAATTAAAAAATTTCAGATTTAAGTTTACTATTGTGTAATGTCTTTCGTCAGTTTCTTATAAAATAATGCATAATTAATTTCGCAATATTAAATGTTTTGATCAAAATGGTTTCTATAAATTTCAACCAGGCGCCTCCACATTTCAATTCTAACCAATTTTATATAATGAAAAATATTAATCCAAGACACAAACCTAAACTTGAAACATAAATTAGTATAGAATAAAACCGATTAATTGAATTTTTCGCAATGAATTTATGAAGATATTTTTTTTTAACTTATTTTCAATAGAAACTTAATAATTATTTTTATTCAATTAAATTCATTTATGATTTTCAATAAATTCTGTATCATTGATATCATGTTTATTAATATATAATAGTTAAAAAAAATTACATAAATAATATTTAAATTCATTTAATAAACTCGATATTTTTTCATTATCTGGCAAATTTTTTGATAGATGATTTAAATAAACTTCATCATTATTTTCGTGTATTAACAAAGAAAATAATAATAATAATGATTGAATATTTTCAATTTTCATAAATTATTAAATATAACGATATTTTTTTTTAAATTAAAAGTTATTGTATTCAATATCATATAGAATGTTGAACTGATTGATGAAATTGCTAAGTTGGATTATCAAGTATATTTAACCAACAATTAACAAATTCTTTAATTACATCAATTATATTATTGATTAAGAAATACAATTAATTATGAATGGAATTACGTAAATATTTTATTAAAAAAATCAAAAGCTAAAATTATATGAAAGATAAATAATATTTTAAGTTTTATAGAAATATACAAATAATCCATAATTTCTATGAATACTTAAAATGTATTGTGTGTGTAACTTTTTGTCTTCAATAGAATTTAACATTTATTTATGCAACTGTTTAAACAAAATATTTATTTATATATTTTAAATAATTCAAAACCTGGATATTTTAATGATAATGTGAAAACATTTGTAAGGTCAATTTAATTTATGTATTTATGTATAGTTATTTTACATAATGTTGATAAACAAAAAAACAAAAAAACAAAAAAAAAAAACAAACCACCCCAATAATAATAAATAACAATAGAGGACAGTATTTAATTTTTTTTAAAAACTAAAAGGAAAATGTGAAAATTACAAGTTCATATTTTTTTTTAATTAAATAATTAATTATTGTTAAATTATAAAATACGAATTCAAACAATATAGAATAACAAAGATAAAAGTATTTTATTTTGATGGAGTCACCACCGACTAAATATTTGCTGACGTCATCATTTACTCTTGATATATAAAGAAACTTCATCACTTTTTGAATAACACAAAACTCAAGAGAGAGAAAGAGAGAGAGAGAAAAAAAATATAAAATTTTTATTTCACTTGTTTTGTTAAAAAAACAAAAGAGAGAAAATATTGGAAAAACTTGAATTTTTATATGAAAAATAATAAGCAATAACATTATTAAAAAGTAATGTAAAGAAAGGATTGTCAAAATAGTCGAGCTTTTAATGTAAAGAATGAATATAAAAATTTTTTTTTTTAGTTAAATATTTATTTGTGTATTTTTGTAAAGGATACAAAAAAAAACAAAAAATCACACTTTCTTTTTTTATTTGGAAAATAATTAAAAATATGAATGTCATTCATATTTTGTTTTTATAAACGCATATACGTAATATTTTTATAATGAGTTTAGTTGTCTGTAGTATTTTATTATATTTCCTTTTCATATGGACATTTTCTATATTTTGGAATATTTTCCCTTACTATCGTGTGGCTTGAGTAGATATTTTCCAAAGAGTTTAATGTACTCAGGGAATCAGAAAATATAATAAATTTCACATATACATAATAATTTTATAATGAATTCTATAATGAGTGTAGTTGTCTGTTGTTTTGTCAAGAATGATTCTGTATTTGGTAATAAATTAAAACTTAGTTTATGTTCGGTATATCCAATATAGGTAAATCCTATACATTCTGTGTATATTCCTTTTCAACATAAATTAAATTGATATTACTTAACAATGACTTGGTTTTTTTTTTTTATATTGACTAAAACTAAATTTCAATAGTTGCAAGTTGCAAAGAGACAAGAAATGTTTAAAAATTCATGTAGATTTTCTAATATTCAAAAGAAACATAAAAATATATCGAAATTTTTTTTTTCTATTTAAAATAATCTTTTGACAATAAAAAGAAAAATTTTTCCGTCTAATTTTAGATAAAAAAAAATTCTCTTATATAATTATTCTAAATTATAATTAAAAAGTAGGGAAAATCTTCATAAGGAAATTTTTTACAATCAACAATTTTTACAAATTAAGAATTCAAACAAAAATTACAAATTCAAATAATTAATACATGTATTTACTGTTGTAGAGAAATCCCCAACCAATTTAAGAAAATTTACCATGGAATCTAAACGTCAAAGTTCAAGCTCGGTAGTGGGCAACAGTCGAAACATAAAATTCTCGGTAATTACATCATTTTTATTTATTACAAAAATCACAGCAACAAGACTGCTTTTAATTAGTTGCAACTATCGAGAACGCACTGTAGTATTGTACTTATAGTTACAAAATAGCCAATTTAAAAACTTTAAAGGCACGCGCGCTATAAGGACAGAAACTATTAAATGTAAATTAAAAAAATGTTAGACAAAAAAAAAAAAAAAAGAAGAATTTTTGTATAAAAGTATAACAAGGTTTAATTATATTACGTCATTTCTTTACTGTAATTTTATTTATTAATTATTCTTTTTATACGTGAATAGAATTCACCTTTTTAATTATAGACTTGAAAATTTAATTATGAAAATAGTATACAACATTTATATCCCGTTCCTTTTAATTTTAAATTATCAACAATAGGTGCGCGGGAATATTTTTGTGTTGTTTCGTTTTTTAGTTTTTTTGGTTTGTATGTCAAGTTATATATTCTGATGTTCATCATATATTATTATGTAACAAAATATATGTTTCATTTTTATTATAAAACTATATAATTTGTTTTTTGTGTGTGTGTGTGTGTGTGTGTGTGTGTGTTTCTTTTTTCTCTTCTCTTAAATTAAATATTATTTTTATTAAAATAAAAAAATAAAGTCACTTCAAGTTTTTTAACATTTTTTATTATATGATTTGTTACGAAATTTATATATATTGTTAAGTGTAGACACACATGGAACAAAACACTTTTATCTTGAAAGAAAGAAAGAAAGAAAGAAAGAAAGAAAGAAAGAAAGAAAGAAAGAAAGAAAGAAAGAAAGAAAGAAAGAAAGAAAGAAAGAAAGAAAGAAAGAAAGAAAGAAAGAAAGAAAGAAAGAAAGAAAGAAAGAAAGAAAGAAAGAAAGAAAGAAAGAAAGAAAGAAAGAAAGAAAGAAAAAAAGTTAAGCTTTGTCGAAGGAAAGTTTATTATGATAGTGAAGATTTTTTTTTTTTGTTTTTTTTTGTTTTTATATATTTTACCACAAATATAAGAATTGAAGAACAGACATATTATTCCATGTCATTATACATAGTTAATAATTCAATTGTATATGAAATCTTTTCTTATAAATCTATATCAAATTAGTAAAAGAAAATCAATTTTAATCGTATTTCCTTACTAATGCACGAAACAATTATGTTACAGTGGAAAGAAAGAAACAACAACAACAACAACAACAAAATAAAAAAAGTTATTTGGTATTCGGATGGACTAAGAATAATTATAATTAAACAAAAAATACAAAAAAAAAAAAAAAAGGGTTTCAGTTCCAAAATATATAATTATTTATAGATTAATAAGTTGATTGAATTTTATACAATTATAAAAAAAATAAATAATTAAATTAACTTAAATCTATTATCCAGAATATCTGGTAATGGTGAATTTTCATTTAGTTTTGTTTGTTAATTATTCTATTTAATTATTTTTATATGGAATTATAAAATTATAAATAATGAACAAGAAAAAAAAAAAAAAAGGTTGTGAATTTAATTTCGAAAACAAAAAAAAAAATGGAATTCTTTAAAAAAGGAAATCTTTCAATTCACCCAAAAAATAAAAAGCAAAATATGAAAAACAAAAATATGAAAATACATTTAATTAAATTATATATTTTTAGTTTGGCCAATTTTTTATATTTTTTTTTTTGTTAAAAATAAAATAAAGATAAATATCCTTCAAAGGCTGTCAATCATTTTCTATACAGACTTTCTTGACATTTTTATTAAGACCAAAAAAAAAACAAAAATGTTTTCTATGGGAAAACGATGACGACATCTCCCTTAAAATATTATTACAATTTGAAATCAATATTATGTGATGGGAATAACGTAGGCATTCAATATACAATTTCAAAATAATGAAAGGTATTGTAACAAAAGTGCATATATTAATTTAAAATATGATTTTCTACCTATATCAGAAATGTCAGACTTTATTAGAATTTTATTATTATTATTTTTTTAAAAGCTCTAATTATTCTCAAACTTCACTTTTGTTTTTCTTTTTTTTTCGTAAATAATTTTCATTTTGTTTGTAACGTAAATTATATAATCGCTAGTTGTACCTGAACTTTGTGGGTGGTTTAATGAAGACTATTAATATTTTGTGTTTCTTTTGTTGTTGTCAAAATAAATATTTAATTTAGTCTGGTGGGTAGAACATTTTTTTTTGTGGTAAAATTATATTTCTAGATCAATTTTCTTTTAGGTATCCACAACATTCTAATGGAATAGGTTCTTCTTATGGAATATATTAAACAAAGAAAATATAAAGAATTCATAATCTTACATTTATAGTTGATTAGATAAAATAGTTAATAAAAATTCATTTTATTTATCATAAAGAATTTTCTTTTTCTTTTTTTTTGTATAAATTTAACAAACCTACACCTGTATTTTTTTGTTTTTGTTTTTTATTTTATTATTTCATGAATATATTTTATTTTTATATAACCAAACATTTATAACAATCACAATCATAAAAAAAATTTTCCATTTTACGTTTTCACTTTTGGGAAATATATCGTTTCTGTTGATTTTGGTCATGTGCCAGAATGAATCAAAGGGGACTGACTATTTTGTATTTACGTCTGTCAAACACGAACTATCCACATTTGTTAGTTCTTAAAGTTCTAATATACAATAAATTGTCTTCAAAGCTTCTTGTTAAGTAAATTGTAATTAAAGTTGAATTCCAATGTGTTCTAATTAACTTCTTTTCTTTTAAATAAAAAAAAAACACGAAAAAAAACAAAACAACTTTACCTTTACCTTTGCCATGCCAACATCGATTGTATAGAAAAATGTAAGGAAACATTTAAGACGTCAATATTTTTGATACTATTAAAATATTTTCAAAATATAAAATGTATGTTGAATGTATACGACAATTAAATGTTCAAATGTTATTTGATATTATTACAATTCTATTTTATTCTTTAATTGATGTCTTTGTATTTTACTCTGATTTATATTATTTCTCTGTTATTTATTTTACATTAATACCAACAACTGTTAATGATAAATTCCAAGAATTATTCCCACTATTTAAATTATTTTGTATTTTGATATTCCCAATTATCCTATAAACATTAATTTCTACCATTAATCGAAAGCATATCATAATCAGAATGTTCAATATTGAAACTTGTGCAGGGAGGGGGGGCGGAAACAATTTTCTCCAATTTTTTTAAATAAATAAATAAAAAAAGAAAAAAAAGTGCTTGCTAAATGTGTTATTTTTGAAATATTTTAAATAAATCTATTTGGGTTGGCCTATTTGGGGTATGTGTGATTTTGATTAAATTTATTATTTAAACATATTTAAAATTCTAGCGTCAACCAAAAATTTCAATAATATTTTATTTTTCTTACGTCATCATCTTTTATACTTTACAGTGTTGCCGCTGTGTTTGTGGTTTTTCTAAGAAAAAAGAAACCCGCAAATGTTTTTAAAAATTTGTAATTTTTCTGTTAAATTTTAAGAAAAATAACTTCTGTCGATTTTATTTAATAATTAATTTAGATATTTTGTACTTTTCTTTCTTTTTATGTTTCAAGTGAGAGAAAAAATTTAACCATAAAAATTGTTGGAAAAAGTAAAAACTTTCTACACAAACTATTTTAGTTATTAACTTTGGTGACCAGACACCTTTCATTGGACAATATCTTAAAAAAAGAAAAGAAATACTAAAAAGGATGTTAGAATTTTTTATATTTTAAATCTAACTCAACCATCCTATATATTTATTTTTTATGATTTTAGCTTGTTGAATTTCTTTCCTTTTTCGTCCTATAATAAAAAAAAAAAATCAATTCTATAAAGTTGTTGTCATTCTCTGTATAGATTATTGTAAATTTTCTGTATAAAAGAAATCAAATTGAATAAAGGAAATTCTTTAGTAGATATACAATCAAATGTTCAAAGTTACATTTCCTTCTTTCTATTGAATCTTTCCAATTTTTACACAATACAAATATTGAAATTTAAAGTTTCAAAAATATTATTATTGTGTGACTTAAAAAACAAATTCAGAATTTTTATTTAATAAAAAGAAAGAAATTAAAGCGGAAAAAAATGTTTAAATTCAAGAAACAAAAATATGGAAAAACATCAAAAATTATTCTGATTCTAATTTTTGAGACATTTTTCCTATCTTCCTATTTTTTCCTATATTCTAGGCATTTTCTATGCCTCTAGATAACATATTTTATTATATAAATCAGTTCACTCACCCGAATGTGCTTTATGTTCATAGTAACGTAACAAACAATAAATGACAGGCTGAGTGTTTATAGGGTACAGAATAAAAATATATTATTACAAAAAAAACTTAGAATTTTTCTATAAAATATTGACATTAATATTTATATATATCGGTAACGTATCATACAATCCTGACATATTTTCTATTGATTTAATTAAATAAGAAATAAAAATAGAAAAAAAAAGGAATCGTTGTTTTAATTTAAAATTAAAAAAATATTAAATGAAATTTTTACACAAAATATTTTTGGCTCTTCACGATTGACGTTAGAAAATAATTTCGCCGTATATTTTTGGGGAAATTTAATTTACAGAAAACGGAAAATTGAATTATATTTATAAATGTCTTATTTTGAAATTATTAATATTAAATTTCAATTTTTGACGTCAAAAATCAGTCTAAAAAAAAAAATTATTAAAGTTTTTTTTCTGTAACTTTATTTGGCCTTCAGCACTTTTATAATTAATATTAAGATGAAAAAAAAAAAAATGTCTACGCGTAAATTGAATTTTAATAAATAAATTTATTAGAATTAATTAAATTCTTTCGTAAATTAAATTTTAATTTTTTTTGCAATAAAAATTTACTTGAAAATATTTCGTTTTTTTTTTTCCTTTTTGAAATATTTACAGGAATTTACAGGAACATGTGTGTGTGTGTGTGTGTGTGTGTCAATATATTTTATTATGAATTCATTGAAATTTCTATAAAAAGTATAAATTATTTCATTAATTTCACCGGTAACATAAAACAGTGTACACACACACACACACACACACACACACACATATATAACTTACATTACAAAAATAAATAAAAATAAATAAATGAATGCTTGTGCATTTTTACACATTCCTTAAATATTTATAAAATGACGACTCCCCGTATACATCATCACCCAGTTGTTTTCATTTCAATATAAATTTATTTTTCCCTTAAAATCCTCCCTCGAAAATATCAAATAAAATAAGTTTTTTTTACGTGCAGTGCATAATTTTCTCACACACACACATAAAGTGTAATAAACATTTCAAAGATAATTTTTTTTTATTTTTGTTTCTTCTTTGAACAGAATTTAATGTTTAAATTTAAATAGAAAAAAAAAAAAACAAAAAAACAAAAAACAAAAAACAAAAAAACGAATGAAGAATGTTAGAATTATTTTTTTAATCAAGTGAAAACTACGAACATTTTTATATAAATATGTTTTTGTTATATCGACCGAAAATTTTTTTTTTGTTGTTTTATTAACGTTGATATTGGGTATAGTGGAGCTTTTTTACTTTAATAAATAAAAATTTATAACATTGAATGTTTGGATTCTTCAATAAACTAAAAAAAAAAAAAACAAAAACAAAAAAATTGTTTCTTATAGAAAGAAAATATTTTTTTTATTATTATATAAATAGATTTAGGTTTTGTATGCTTTTAGATATACCATATTTGTCTGTTTTTGAATGTCCTCTTTGTCCCATAATAAATCTAAAGTATATAGAAACAAAAATAATTATGCGTAAACGTGAATACGTATTTAATTTTTCAATTACATAAGGGGTGGGGGTAACATCCCTTACACTTATATTATTACCAAAAATTGACAGAGAAAGTGATGTTCGTTGTGAAAAATTTTAAATGAAATTTTGTATTGGCTCAACGTAACTCAAGTGATATTGAAGAAATATTTAAAAATCGAATAAGAACAAAAATGATGATTCAAGTGTTGCATCTAGTAAGCAAATTTATTGCTTTTTTATGACTCGTTCCCACAAAAGAAATAATCCCAAACTTATTTGGATTTATTTTATGACTCGTTCCCACAAAAGAAATAATCTCAAACTGATTTAGGCTTATACGCACAGTCTAAGAAAATCAAAAGTTTCAATTCGGCACATCAAAAAATTGTTCAAGCGTGATTTAACGTAAAATGCCAGAACAAAATTTGAAGTGATTATAAATAATGTTTTCACACAATTTCAAATGGATGAATTTAAAATTGTAAATATATAAATTTCAGACTGTTTAACCCGACGCCATATGCTACACATAAAACGATTTCCAATTCTAGAATACAGAATTTTTTTTGTTTCATCCCCTTTAAAGAAGTACTTATTAAAATTTTAGATATTGATCTCTACACAGTGAAACTTCTAACATTGATATTTGATTCCTTACCGATTTAATATTGTATAGAAAACAAAATTCTTTTTGTGGAGTAAACAACAACACTAATTGAATTGGTTGGGACGAGGAACAAAAAATTATTTTTGTACCAAAATAAAATCATTCTTAGAAAGAAATGTTTATTTGGAATTAGATGGTACTGATCATAGTCATTCATAATAGAATTAAAACATAGTCCACCCATACATATTATTGGACATATTTGATGCACTGAAATCTTATTTTTTTTCGTATAGTAAAAATAAATGTCCAACAATAATAAAAGATTATTTCGAAAATAATCTATCATGACTAAACTTTTGTTGTATTTTATTAAATTAGAAAACAAGTTGAAGAAACTCTGAAAGTTTTATAAACAATTAAAATGTCTTACAAGATAATTAGTTATTGTTAAAAATGTTATAATTAAACCTAAAACACGATGGATTAGATAAATATTTTTAGAAATAGAAAAAAACAAATTTTGTGTCAAAAATAATTTTATGAAATTTACACTGATCAGCCCCTGATCTTAGGAGGGGGGCTAGAGTCCGGCCCGTTGTGGATTTACGTTGGTAGCCCTATACACATTTTTGGGTAGAATTTTTTTATGACAATTTCATTAATAATAATTTTGTGATTTAGTAACTTAACACATCATACAAGAAATTGTTAAATTTACTTTTAATATTGAAAATAAACAAATGGAACCAAATAGAAAAAGGGGGAGGCGAATTTTATTTTTTGTGTCAATTTTAATAAAAGTATTAATTAATTCCTGTCACAATTAATGATATCAACATTATGTTGTTTGTTAACAACAAATTAAATTTAATAATAATGATAAAAGTTAACAGTACAACTTTCCTTTCTTTCCTTTTTGTCTAATAATTTTCTTTAAAATTTAATCATCAAGAGATAATCATCAGTAAATGAGAGAGAGAGAGAGAGAGTGAAATAATAAATAAAATGAACAATAAAAAAATGAAAAGGGGTGTCAAAATTTTTATCTTATAAGTTGACCTTATTTTTTTATTTCTTAGATTTTTTTTTACTTAGAATATAGATTTTTTTTGTTTTGTTTTGTTTTTCTATATATAAAAAAAAAAATTCTAATTCTTGATGTATTTGTATTGTTATGTTTATATTTTATGTTTATGTTTTATGTTTATGTTTTATCTTTTATGTTTATGTTGTTAGTATTAGTTGTTAGTGTATTCTTTAATCGTATTATATTTTATGCGGTACATTGATTATATTGAAAACAATTCTAATCTTCGTACGGATGACTGAATGATTGGAGAGGGATGAAGATCAGGCCAGTTGAAACGGACGGTTGCAGAGAGAATGCACAATGGGCCCAAATGGAAGCCTGGGTGCACAGCTGTGCGTCCACCTCTTTAATACTACTACAAACTATATTCAAGACTGTCATTTTCCTTATATACCTTAACAATCTAACCTAAGATCGATAAAATGTTACACCATTTATTTATATTTACAATCAATGTATTGATTTTGTTTTTTACTTGGTTTTTTGTTTTGTATAATATAAAAATGTAAGTAGAATCTAATTAAAAACAATTATATAAGTTTTTTATTTTGTTTTTTATTAATTAACTTTTTGTTGTTTTTATACAAGAAATCGCGTATCTTGACTGTGATCGTAGCATTTGTATATACGGCTTCTTGTTTCCATTTTTTTTTTTTATTTGCCCATTATTAAATGAAGTAAATTTTTGAAATTGAAATTGAAAATAAGAAAAGAAAAAAAAAACAAGTGAAAAATTTCCAAATTATGCTCAACTTATTTATTGAATTAATTTTTTTTGTTTTTTATTTTTCTCTAAATTCTAGAATATTAAAATTTCCATAAGAATAAAACATAAAAAATAAATTTATTTAACATTTTCTCTAACAACAACAACAACAACAACAACAACAACAACAACAACAACAACAACAACAACAACAACAACAACAACAACAACAGTTTATAGAAGCTCCAGATCTTTAATAATTCAGTTAAATTTTGTCGTCGTCATTTTTTTTTTTTATTGTTCAAATTTAAAATTTAAAATTTTTAAAAAATTTCAAAAAATAAAACAAAACTCCCTGAATAATATTTGTTGCTTAGAAAGGGGGGCGGGGGGACGGATTTATATTACAATTCAGTTCAGTTTATTTTCATTTAAATTTCTTCTTTTTTTTTTTTTTTGAACTTACATACAAAATATTTAGTCGTTGTCTCTTCCATAACTTCTTTTGAATATACCTAAACATAACAACAATTTAACCAATCTAACTAATCCAACTAAATATGGGTAGCTACATATAATATTTAGAAATGTTTTTATTCTTTATTGTTGTTATTGTTGTTACTGTTACTGTTGTTCTTGTTGTTGTTGTTGTAAACAAAATAAAACAAACACAAAAAAAATGAAAATAAAATAAGTTTGTGATGATTATTATCATCAAAAAAAAATATTATTTAGTATCGTAGATAAATTTTCTTTCTCTTATTACATCATCATCTAAATCCATTATATAATTGTTTTGTTGTTATTTCTGGTATATATATATAATAAAACCAAGAACACACATAAACACACACAAATACATTTATATTATTATTATTATTATTATTAATACACAAATACATTAATACCATTTATACATTTATATTATTTGTGTATTTATTTATAAATAATAAACAGAATTCATTTACAAATTAATTAGAAAATAATTTGTTTTTTTTTTATTCTTCTTATTGTATACATACTGTGCGACTTTAACTATCGTGGGAGGGTGGCGGTGGCGGGGGGGGGGGGGTGGAATGGGGTGTTATTATAATAAACTATTTATAAAAAAATTACTATTAAAAAAAACAAAAAATTTTATATTTGATTCATTTTATACCAACAACAATAATTTTTATGTGATTTTAAAATATTTACATAAAATGTAAACAATAAATTTATTATAAACATTTTAAATAATTAATAATCATAATTTATTTTTATTAGAAAATTAGGTAGAAAACAACAACAACAACACATTTATTATAAATATTTTTTGTTTTTTGTTTTTTAAAAAAAAATTTATATTCTGCCAATAAATGTGAAAGGAAAATAAAAGAAAATTTAAGACAATTTTAATAGAGAATATTGATTATGACATTGATTGGATTATTTAATAATATTTAAGTAACAAAAAAAAAATTGTAAGAAGAAGAAGAAGAAGAAGAAGAAGAAGAAAATATAAATTTGGTAATTCGATCACATCAATCTATTTTTGTTTTTTTTGTATTATTTTTTTTTCATTTGTTTGTTAACAACTTTTTTTTTTTTTTTTTTGTTTTTGTTTTTGTTTTTTTTTTTCAATTCTTATTGAAACTTTTCAAAATGAAATATAAATTTAAATGACAAAATGAAATGATAAGCAACAATCATAATTTAATAATTTATCTATCAACAATTTTGTATATTAACTTTTAAGTGAAAGTCAAAAAGTTTATAGTAAGTAAAGTAAGTGGACAATAATTAATAACATCAATGGAATGTGAATTATCCATAATCTGATTTTTCTTTTAACAAATTTTTGGATCATCTTTGTCAGCTGATGAATTCCTCAGCTATTGATATAGTTTACGTATGACCAGTTCCTTTATTTAAAAGCATTCAATTGTAGGCCGATGTGCAGGATTAGGTTTTAACCGAACGATTCTTCTTAGGAAATCTGTATGTGTTCCTAAAGAGCCTGGCAATACGCTGAATTGAATTAAAAATTACATGTGCAGATGCTAGGTGGTTCAGAACCCATCTCAAAAATAGTCGGTCTCAAGGGTGAATTTTAACCGAAAAGGTTGTTTGCCCCCTTGTAAAATAAAATAAAATTAACTAACGAAAAATATAAAAGGACTTTTTATTCGACATTATTGATGAAAGTTTTTTAGTGAGAAGACAAACAATATTTAAAAATTTTAAATTCTTTATTTTTGTTTTCCCATAAATGTTTTGTCGTTTTTCTTTCTCTTTTTTTGTTTCTTTCTCTTTTTCCTAAATACAAAAAAAAAAAAAAAGAAAAAGAAGAGAAAAAAATCGGGTAATGAACAATTTATTATTATAAAATGGGGAACATAAATAATTTCTAAATTTTTGTTTTATGATTATTTACCAATTACATCATATTACCTTCATGTAATAGGTAAATATACACTGACGTAATCAATCAAATCGATTATAGTTTTACTTCAATCAATATCTAAAAAAAATCTTCTAAAACATTTATGGAAATTTTATCGGTTATTTATCGGTTATTTTCCATAAAACACAAAAATAAAACAAAAAAAAATTAAAGGTCCTTTGTATAAAAATTGAGAGATTATTAATCATCCTCTTTGGGGCAACATTAAATTGTTAACAATTAAAAAATAAAAAAAAAAATCAAACTAATATTTTTCTAAGTTATAAAAAATTGTTGTTTAAGCCAAACACTTCGTGTGTGTGTACCCGAAAAGACAGACCCATCTAAAACTTTAAAACTTTAAAACTAAAACCTAAAAACAAGAAAAAAAAAAAAGAAACAAAAGAAAAAAAAAAGAAACAAAAAGAAAATGAGAATAATAATCGGTATTTGTGTGCGGCGAACGTTCCTCTCAAATTTATTATCTAATATTTTTATTTTTTATTAATTTTTAATTAATGAAATCAATAAACTTTAAGAAAAATATTTGAAAGATTCAGGACTTTTTTTTTTTAATTAATTTTTTGATGTATTAATGTGGAAGTGCTAATAACCAAGAGCAAGCAGTTGAAGGCATACTTGAGAAACTTGAACTATTAAAAAAAAAATTTGTCTTTTTTTTCAATTAAATATTCAATTATTTTAATTCAATTTTTTATCCCCCATCCCCCACCCCCCTATCATATTCACAACCAGTAACAATTTTATTTTTTTTTTTATATTAATTGACTTTAATACAAAAATAAAACAACAACAACAACAACAACAACAACAACAACAACAACAACAACAACAACAACAACAACAACAACAACAACTAAAAACATTAACTTTCATTTAATTATTATTCTTATTTTTTTCCTCGGTATCCGTTTTTAAATTTATTTATACGTAATTTTTTTTTTTTTTTGTTTTGTTTTTTAATTTCATATTTTAAAAATTAATTCTTTTTTTTTTTTTTTCTCATTATTAATGATTTGGTTAAAGCAAAAAAAAAAAACAAACCAAAAACAAACCAAAAACAAACTAACTTTTTTTTTTTGTGTTTTGTGTTATAATTAAAAACAACAACAACAACAACAACAAAAAATTTGTTTACAGTTTTTTTTGTGTTTTTTGGTGTTTTTTTTGTGTTGATCATCTAAAAATAAGTAGAAGAACATTTTATTTTATATTTCATCATATTTATAATACCCAGAGTCAAATAAAATAAAGACAAAAATTTTTTGTTTTTACAAAAAAAAAAAATTACAAAAACAAAATATATAACACACACACACACACACACACACACACACAAAATGTATATGGACCAAAAATTGTTTTTTTTTTTTTAACTGAAAATTTATTATGTTAGTCTATAATACCAAAAACTTTTGAAAAATTGAAAGTATTAACCCCCGAAAAAAAAAAAATAAGAAAAATAAGAAAGAAAGTAGAAGAAAGTAGAAAGTATAAATTTATAGAGAAAGTATTTTTTTTTTTTAATAAGAACAAAATTATGATAAACAAAAAAAATAAAGTAAGTGAGAGATTCGTTTGTTTAAACTTTAGAGAGACTTCACATATATTAAAAATTAAGGGAATGCAAAAAAATATTGTATTTTATTTTTTTAAGTTTACACATGAAAATATTTTGATTAAATGGGAAACGATGGAATATAATCGTATAGATGGATTATTTAAGATTTATTATAAATAAAGAATTCTTACCTTTCACCGTCATCATTAAATGCAAAATCACCTAACAGTAAATCTCTAAATCTATATCTTGGCGGTAAAATTATTTTATGTGCATTAATATCTTTGTTTACTTCATTAATCATTACTAATTTTTATTTGGTTTGTTTCTTTTGCTTCTTTTGTTTTTGTTTGTTTGTTTTTTTATTAAATTTTTGAGTACCAAATTATAAGGACCCACACACACACACACCTACACACACACACCTACACCCGTTTTATTGGTCGCGCTTATATTATTTAACTTAACTTTACTATAAAACACTTAAAAATTGTTTCAAACTAAACAACACTTTTTCTAATACAATATTTTTTTTTTTTATTTTATTTTATTGATTTTTTTTTTTCTTGTTTTCCTTTTCCCGTTTTACTTACTTTTTTTTTTTTATTTTATTTTATACCTAATATAGAAAATTTCGTTTCTTTTAATAATTCACTGTTTTTAATTTTTTCTTTTCTTTTTTTTTTCGTCTTTTTTTTTTTTATATGATGGATTAGAATAATATTTTTCTTTTTGAAAACGAATTACATAAAAATTGAACAAAGTATTTTTGGTTCGCAGGCACAAAATATTACGATTGAATTTCTTCAGAAGAGAAAAAAAAAACAAACAAAATAAAAAAAAAAAAATTGTGTAAATTTTAAAATAACGTGTAGTACAAAAATTAACAGTTAAATTTGTACTAACGTAATTCAAATTGAAAGTAAAAGGATTATAATATATATATATTCCTCGTCATCAGTACAGAACACCAACACTGACTGACTGATGGAAAAAGTAAAATGTTTAGAACAGAACAGAAATTGATACTGAATGAAAGTGTGTGTGTGTGAATTGTGAAATTTTCCAATAGTCAGTCGTCAGAAATCACATGAGAAAGCATGAGAGAAAATTAAGAAGAGGATTTTTTTTTTTGTATATTATAAGAGGGAAAACAACTAATTTATTTTTTCTCTAAAATTAAGACAAGAGAAAATAAAATAATCAGAAATGTCTAACTTAACTTTATTTATAAATTTATAAATATAATAAAAATTTTCCCAAATTAGGAACTACTCAAATTAAAATAGATTAAATTTTCTTCTTTTTATTGTTAGATGGCTCTCAAAATACATCAAAATGCTTTAAGAACACTGAACTGAAAAAATTTTTATTCATCTTTATTGCCAACTTAATACTATTCGTTTTTGAACGTCAACTCCAATGCGTCCAACTTAAACGTCATAACATAAATTTATTTTGGCTGTGTGGCTATAATTTAAAATGACGGAAAATAAGAAAAATTATATACAAAAAAGATTAAATACCCTATTGGAAAATAGACTAGATGGAGATAAAGTTAGTTTCCATAAACAGATTCATAAATAAAGTTCTTTGATCTCAAAATTTTTTTTTAGGAAACATTGGAAGCTTTAACTGATGTATCAAATATTATTCAAGAGAATACATTGGATTCTAGACGAAATTTGAGAAGTCAAATTGAAAAAAAAAGTTTAGGCATTAATCAGGTATGTACTTTTAATTTAATAATTATAGTTATATTTTTATATATATATAAACGATATATCAACTTCGATATTTTTAGAATTTTTTAAATGCATTCAAAGGACTTAAAGTAACACTAGATGTTATTGTCGAAGACATACTCGCAATGACATCGTTAGTAAATAATATGAAAACAAGCCTTAAAAACACACAGGCACAGACACATAGTTTAATCCAACAAACTAATTCATTACAAAATGAGAGCAACAAACTTATTTTTCAAAACCAAATATCGAAAGCATTCTTAAACCGTTTTCAATTAACTGAATCTGAGAGCAAGCTGCTTTATGAAAACGATAGAGATAAACCTATAACACCTGAATTTTTTACAGTACTAAATCGTATATTTAATATCCATTCGGATTGCAAAGTTTTGATCCAGAGTGGGTATCAAACAGTAGCACTGGATATAATGGAGGAAATGACTTTACATCAAGAATGTGCGCTTGAAAAACTTTACCGATGGACCCAAAATCATTGCAGGAGTTTGGATTCAAACGAAATTGGTCCCTTAATTGTTCAAGCTATGAATAAATTACAAGATCGTCCAGTATTATTCAAGTTTGTTTTTTCTATTATACTATTTAATTATTTTTGTGCTAAAACAATAATTTGTTTTAAAAATAGATACGTAATTGATGAATATTCAACTACCCGCAGAGCGTTACTAGTTCGTAATTTCATAGATGCATTAACCGTTGGTGGAAAAAATGGAAATCCAAAACCTATAGAAATGCATTCTCATGATCCGAAAAGGTATTTTTTAACTAATGTTTACTAATCTTACTAATCTTATTTTCTTGGTTTATAGATACATTGGTGATATGTTTGCGTATTTGCATCAATCCATTCCGATGGAACGTGATAATTTGTTGCTATTGCTTAAAAATTGCGAAAAAAACGGTACGTTAATATCCTTAGAATGAATATAGAATTATAAACTATTTTTGGGTATTACAGATATTTCAGATCAAGTTCAAACCGCTTTAATTAATATAACCGATGGGGTAAAAAATTAGTAAAGATTAATTGAATACAATTTTTAATTATTGTATTCCTAATTTAATTATAGGTTTGTCATCCACTGAAAGTACGCGTGGACACAATTTTGAATTCCGAAAAACAAACTACAATATTATATGCAGTTGCCAATCTTATAAGATTTTACAAAAATATCATAAAAAATGTAATAGTGTTGAACAATATTTTGAATATTTCAAATTTATATTTCAATTATTATTTAGACAGTTAAAAATGGCAATCTAGAACAATGTCTTGCAGACCTTGAACGCACAAGTGAAGAAACCTACTTAAGGTCTCTTAGTTCTCAAGTATCAGAAATGTTGCATGGGCCTAATAAGAATATGGAAGTTCCCAAAACAGATCTCGTTCCTCCTCAAAACGTTGGAAAGCTATTGAATATTTTGAAAGAAGTTCTTTCAGTTGCTAATATGGTAGAAGGAAGACAAAGTGATATAAAAAAAGTATTTCGTTTCACAGATTAATTTCAATGAATTTTCAATTCAACTTACTAACACCATTCATTTTCAGTTGACGTCATGTATAATTGATCCACTTTTGGAGTCGGTTACAGAATCTGCATCTCACTTACCAACAATCGATATGGCAGTATATATGTTAAATTGTATATATGAAATGCAAAGTACTCTTGCTGTTTATGAATATACTGAAGAAAAAATGGAACGTTTACAAGCACAAACAGATGCTCAGCTTGACACTTTAATATCTGAACAAGCATCATCTTTAGTTGCTAATTTAAATTTAGGCCCTATTTATACTATTCTTCAAAGTAAATCTGTGCAGATTGAAATTAACTATTTAAAGTCATTTAACGTAAGTTAATTAAAACAATTGATGTCTAAAGTTATATCAACAAATTTATTTTATAGGACAAATTCAACGCATTTTTAGAATTTCCGGACATTCTTTTATTGAACCAAATTAGCCTATTGAATAGCCATTTACACAGAAATTTAGTACGAAAAAGATCGTTTAGTGTAATTATAGCAATTTATCAGCAGCTCTATGATCTTGTTCAAGATTCTCAAAATGAGACTTTATTATTTTCTAAAACACCAGATTTAGTGACCGAATTGTTAAATAAATAAATGTAATTGTAATTTAACTTTTATTCCATAAATATAAATTATAATAATAATTAATAACATAATATAAAAAAAATGGAGAGTTTTTTTCGAGTTTGTGGAAACTTTGTTATTTCCCCGTACTTCGAACAAAAAATTCGAATATGTAGACATTTTCCGACTGCCAATCAAAATAACCGAACCCGATTCGTCATTTCATTCATATTGATAGTTTTTTTTAGATTTTAGTTGAGACTAGGTTTGTGAAGTTAGATTTGTGTTGAATGAAAAGTATTTAAACGCCGAAGTCTAAATGAAATGTAATATTTTTGTAAATATTTTGATATATTTTAATAAACCAAAGTTGTTTAAAAAGTTTTAGTTCAAACGATAAACAAATTATAAATACTTCAGTTTTTAGGTGCATATAAAAATGTGTTAACATAACATAATTTCAAGGACTTTAAAATGGCGGATTCTTATTATCAGGTAAAAACACAAAAGTTTGATTATTAATTTAACCAAGTTTTATTTTCATTTTTGAGTTATGATGATTCATAATATATTTATGATATCATAAACCAAACAAAACAAATAATTTTTATAAAAATTTTGTAATTCATGAACGCATATTTTGTTTTGCCAAAAATGCCAGACTACTCATCATCATCGAAATGTCATTGTCGAACATCGCTTACCGAATTATAAATGCAATTTCATTTTTATTCTAACGTAAATAAATTATTCAAAAATATTTTAAATTTATAGATATATTCTATTTTTATTAGTCTTTTATTAAAAATTAAATTAATTTTTAATTTAAGAAAAAATAAAGTGCATTAAAATTTAATTATATACTGAAATTTATAGTGTATATTAATGTACATTTATACATTGGTGCAACAAATAATACTTAATTTAATAAAATGATGAGAAAATGGAGTAATTTGATGTATTTTATGGTATATTTTAAAACCGGCCTTCAATATCAATATGTCGAGTATTTTTCAACAAACTAAAAATACGTCATCGAAATACTTACAAAGAATAAAAGAAATGCAATAACAAAAAAATTATAAATATGAAAGAAAATTATATATATGTACGTACTTATTTTTTCTTATTAGAACGTGTAATTGTTAAAATATTTACCGAACAATACAATTGAAATTAAAGTATACAATTAATACTATTGTTTAGTGTGGAAAAAGGTACATGCTTAATTTATATAAATTTTGTAATTTAATTAATCAAGATGTTGATTTTTTTTTATAGATCTAACAAACCTAATCAAACGCAATGGAAAGCAACCCATATATAAATATGTACCTGCATGCATTCTTTGTAAATATGTAGAAATCCATCTTGAGTTCTCAAGATTTGAAAATTATGATTTTGAATCATTTTGTAGTAGTTGCACTTATGTACCTATTTTTAATTAATCAAATTACAAAAACAACAGAAATTAATTCTTTATCTCTAATAACAAAATTAAATTGAATATTTTTATTTCAAATGCATTTCATTTATTTCTTTTCAAAGAAAAAAGAATTAATTAAAATAAAATATATTTTTTACATAAACAAAATAAAAAGTTATTAATTTCTGTAGTTCACTTATTAATACTTTTTTTTGGTATACTTTTCGAAATGGGTATACCATAAATATTTAACTTCTAAAATCATAATTGCATTTAGATTTATAAATAGTTACTTTTCTAGATAAATATATTTGCAAACAAATTACATTAAACATGAATGCTAGGTGCCTAAATTATTTTAACTTATCAAATAATTTTCAATTTACCAACAGTTTGTTTATAAGTAGATAACATTTAATATTAATTAAATAATTTTTCTTTTCCGTAATTGTTTTAATACAAAAAAAAAAATTGCAACATACTATAAAAGAAAATATTCTTCATTGAAATTACGTTTTAATTTAATAATTCGAACAAAATGATATTAGCTTCCTGCTATGGCTTCTCATTTCTTATAAGACAAAAACCTAACATTAGTTTGGCATTGACTGTGAAGATGTGTTTTAAAAATAAAATTGAAAAGACGGTAGAATTGAATTTTTACTATTTTTACTTTAAGGAACAAGATTTAACCCTTGATTTTAAAAGATTAAAAGTTTTTCATTTTAACTGTTTATTCATTTCCAATTTTCTTTTACTTATATTTATTAAATTTTAATTTTTTTATTATAAAAGGTTTCTTTAACCTTTATATGGTCTCATATCATTTGCCCTAAATCAGTGGTTCCCAAACTTCGCCATATGAATAATTTACCTTGGATCATTTGAAAAAAAATAATATTTTTTGGTTCAATTCAATTGTTTTATAAATAATGACGTGTTGGATAATACTTAGTTGTTTTTTTTATCCTCTTTTCAGATTTTAAAGAATTTTAAGTGACTTAAATAAGAAAAAAAATTATATTTTGTTTTTTTAATAATTTCACTCCTCCGTTAAATCCAAAAAAAAACAATTAAAAATTTTTTATAAACAAAAATTAATTATTTATTATAAAATATTTTTTTATAAACTTTAAAAATAAAAATAATTTTTTTTCAATGAATTATCAGCTATTATATTCTGAAGGGACCTTTAATTTCAATTGATATCAGAATTTTTTTTCTATTTTGATAAACTTAAGTATGATAACGAGATAAGAGATAATAAAAATATAGCCAGCAAATCGTCAGTTTTTTATACCAAATTAGTATTAATAAATTAAACGATTTTCGCACCCACAAAATTATAATTTTAAATCTTAATTAAAATTTGTGTTCTTTAGAAGTTGAATTATTTTTGTTAATCTCAAATTTAGGATAAATAAATGTATAAATTGATAATTATTTTTATGTGCTTAAAATTTTAAAATGTATTCATATAAAATTGAATTAAAACGAAAATTTTCATTTGGTCACATTTTTTCAACTTGTGTCACACCTGGCAATGTATGAAAATATTTTTTTTTTATCATAAAATAAACTTTAAAAAACATTATTTACTATAATCAGCATATTTTCGATTGGTTCAAATGAAAAATTTGGAAACTAAGAAGAATCTTACTTGTTTGGTTCCGAGGATATAAATAAATTAAATCTTTTTTTATTGAAGAATAATAGTTTTTGTGTTTGAAAATTCATTGGAATTTGTAATTAAATGTCAAATATTTAATGAAAATAAGGAATGGTTTATTAAACGTTATACCACTCAAGAAGTGATAAGAGCTTGATTAATAACGATTCTTTAATGTATTTTATTTGGTAATGAATACATAAACATTTCTGGTAAAAAAAAGAATACAAATTAAAACAAAATTTTTATTATCAAGAAGTAGCTTATGATTATAGAAGTAGTGTGAACTTATTAATAATATCTTTAATTTTTTTTTAAAAATAACTGCTATTCTAATTGAATTTTATTTTTTTACTCTTGTTTTAGGGTGAATATATTAAACATCCCGTCTTTTATGAACTAAGTCATAAATATGGATTTACTGATAATATACCAGAAAGTGAATTTCCAAATCGGCTTGAAGATATCAAAGAGGCAATTCGTAGAGAAATAAGAAAAGAGTTAAAAGTAAGTGATAAATTTAAATAAAATTTAAAATAAAGTTTGTAAATAACCATTTTTAATTTATAGATTAAAGAAGGAGCAGAAAAATTGCGTGAAGTTGCCACAGATAGACGATCATTATCCGATGTAGCCTCTATTGTTAAAAAAAGTAATAACAAATTAACTGAATTGAAATCAGAACTTCATGAACTTGAAAGTCAAATTATTTTAACGCAAGGAAATGTCAGTAATGGTGGAGGTAAATATTGTTATTATTATTAATATTCTTATATTGATTTTCAATATGCATTAAAATCTGTATAAAATTCTAAGGTGTGGATAATTCCTATAACTAGTTATAAGGAATAGCAATAATTTTTTAATTTTATGTCAATGTGACACGTACAAAACAATCCTCCAATTAATGTCATCTCTTTTGCATAAATATCCATATATAAAAAAAATTTAATATTTTTGGATACAAAATGTATTAAATTTTATTAATATTAATAATAATATTCGTCATGATAACACAACTATCTAAACTATTCCATATACCATATACCTATTAATATTTATTTATAATTAATCATGAAACTAAGGTGTAGTGTTACCACACCCAAATCTTAGCCTAGGCATGCTAGTATTGCTACCCTAAGAAATATTCTAGTCAAAAGACTTTTATTTATGGATATATTCTACTGGATTTTTAAAATTTAATAAAAATTCATATACTATTTGTATTTTTGCGAAAAGAAATTTATAAATAATATATTTGAAGTCATTTTCACTAAATATATTCGTATAAATTTGTATTATATATTTTTTCTCATTTTATTTATAGATTATATATCACAGATGACAAATGCAAGTGGGGAATTATCTGGTAATGATAAACTGTTAATGTCTTTGGAGAAGCAGTTAAGTATTGAAATGAAAGTTAAAAATGGTGCTGAGAATATGATACAATCAATAACAAGTGGGCATCATGGACGTGATAAAAAATTACTTGCTGAAGCTCAACAAATGTTAGCTGATTCTAAAACAAAAATTGAATTTCTTAAATTAAGAATTCGTAAAGTAAAACAAACAAGAAGCTCAAATAAAGTAATATTTTTATATATTTATTATAAATTGGTGTTACCAAATAATAACATATTCAAACCCTTACCAGCTATGTATGGAAAATGGTGATGTTAATCCTCGCCAATTGGAAGCACCGTTAGAGGAACGAGTAGAGGAGCTAAGACATCGATTAAGAATTGAGGCAGCGGTTGTTGATGGTGCAAAAAATGTGATACGCACTTTGCAGTGTAACAAGGTCCCCGATAAAAAGGCTTTACAAGAGGTATGGTCTTTAAATAATTCTTATATTATAATAGAATATATATATTATAATAGAATGTTGTAATCTACATTATATATGCGGTACAAAATGGAATTAAATATAGTGTATAATTTTAATTTGACAAAAAATTGAGTGTTGGGATACCAAATTATGTTCTCAATTGATGTGCTATAACAACTTCACGACTAAATTTTGACTAAAACAGTCAATATTTTAAATGAAAGAAGCGATGACATGGGTATTTTACTTGTTTTTTTTGTATGTAATAATAATTAACTTTTATATTTTGTGTATTATCATATATTACGCACTTTTCTATTCTATCGTGACTGCGCTATTATATTATTTTCAGTTAATTTTTCTTTCTGAAAAACTGTATAATTGTGTACAGCGTATGCTGCACTGTTACAATAACAATAAATAATAATGTCTCAAAAAGTACGAACAAATATAAACTCTACATTTTCATTTAATCATAATCCGTAAGTTTAAGGTGAAATATATAAGTGGTTAAAAGCGTATGGAGAAACAAGAAAACAACTGGTTCATAGTGATCGAAATTATTAATTGGGTTAGAATGAGTTAAATATGCTGGTTTCTCATAAACATTTGATGTTTTTTCTTGATATTGAAAAAAACACTTTTCCACTTAAATAATAACACACAATTACAAATATGTATTTTAACACAATCATAATTTTTTTTGTAAATCGGAAATCTATAAATAACTATATATACGGGTTTCCCTCTCTTTGTGTGAAAAATCTTTATTTTCTTGGCACAAATTTAAAATTGTATATCAGATTTAGAGAAGCGAACATGACTAGTTTATTAATTTTTAAAAATATTTTTCATTTTCGTGTAAATTTCTTCTTATTTTAAGTTTAGTAATTTAATAATTACATAATAATATTTTCTGTGAATGAAAAAATGTATAATATTTACTCTTATCGATTTGTTTTAATATAAAAAGTGAAGTGAATAGATAAATTAATCATATTGAAAATTTAATAACAATTAAAATAGACGATATTTCTACACTATTATAAAGTTGTGTAAAATTTTATATTTATTTCAAAATAATGTTGCAACACAAGGAAAAAAAGTTCAAAATAATTTCATAATGTCGGAACAACCAAAGTTAACAGCTGAATGGACAGTACATGCGCAATTAACAATTACCCATCCTGATAAACGAGTTAATATTAATGTAGAACGTGATGTTGAGGATAATCAAAGAAATCCAATTAAAATCACTTACAATTATACGACAGAAGATTTAAAGCGAGATGATCATGGGACAGGAACATTTACAAAAAGTTTTATATTTCCGGCCTCAGCCGTAGATCAGGTGACGTTAAAAGTGTTATAAAGTCATTGACCAATAAGTGGGAATTGTCTGGGATGTGTATGTGTGTGTATGCTTTTAAATATTGTAAAAGAATATTTTAAAATACTTTGAATTAAAGTTTTAATATATAATAGTACTTGGCGCTGAAGTACCCAATTATATTATGTCTATGATAATCCAGCGAAATAAAAATAAATAAACAAATCTCTTGAATATTTTCAATATATAATTTTCATTTGTCTTCGAAAAAACCAAGGATTTAAATTTTCTTTCAATTTAAAATATTGAATAAATAGTCGAGTAATAAAAAGTTATTTTAAAATCCGAGTTTAAAAATAAGTTTTACTAAAAATAAAATTGTAATAATTTCAAAATATTTATATTTATTAAATGAATCGAAAAGGAAATAATTCATTCTTCTAAAACTCATTTTTTTTTTTTTTTCCATTTACAAAATTTAATGTATAACACCACATACACTCAGAGAAATAGTTTTAATAAGCAAATGTTTTCTGCAAGTTAAAAATAATAAATAAAATATAAAACAGGAGAAAACATCAGATCCAGTTGATTCAAATATAATTGGGTCATCATACACACTAAAAAACAACGCAAAATGTCGTAGTACATGTAGTATTGTACTATCAGCTTGTACTGATCTTTTCTCTCAGCAAAATGAAGAGCATTCTAAAAATAGAACATCTGTAAATAACGAAACTTCAACCAATAATTCCTCGCCGCACCTGGTTTGTTGTTGTTGTTTGAAATAAATTAAATTTCATATTTATTATTATTAATTTTAATTATTTAAAGTTATTTAGTAATGCAGATACGACAACAAAAACAGAAATTATATCATTCAAAGATGCATGTTCGCAAACGAATAAACCTGTCAAAAAGAAGGAAGAACGAAAATTAAAACCATATGATTATCGTAGAGTAACTGAATCACTTTTATCACCAGATATACCGAGAAGTGTTTATGAAGGACACTCACAATCAGTATTATTTTTCGTTCTAAAATTCTAAATAAAAAACCATTAAAAAAATTTGTTTGTAGCCTTCAAATTATACGTGTTTCTCACGTCAATCAACGAGTAATAACTCTGTTACATCAACTGATTTAAAAAAACAACCTAGAACAGTTCATATTGATGTATATTGTACTGGTTCTGAGGAAGAATCTGCTAGTTCCAGTTCGTCTTTTAATTATATAGCGGAAGAAGATTCTAATTCAACTCCACAAACTGTTTATGAATCAAATCAAATGAGATTGGAACATATTAAAAGTGGTCCAAATGATTTACCCAGACGTATGGTAATGGATCCTTGTTTAAGAGGTTAATAATATTTAATTTATTTTATGTTCAAAACTACTGCACTTATTGATAAAATTGAGCATGTGTCTAAAAAAGTTCCATTTGACTTTGATAATTTTAGGCAAACATTTTTTTACATCTATACAAAATAAAACTGAGTAGAACTAAATTTACTAGAGTTAATATTTATAACTTTATAGGTTTATTCCATACATTTTTTATTGAGCTTTTAACTTTTTAGCCAACTTCATATGAAAAGAAATAACTGGATAGACCAAATTTTTGTTTGTTCAGTGACCAAAAAAAACAGTTATTTATAACAATTTTTAGGCTTTTGTTTTGTTTTGATAAAATAAAATTAATCATAAGAAACTTTCCATTCATAATGATAATGAATGAACAATTACATGTTTCAATAGAATAAATGTTTTCAATTTTTTAAAAGTATTCAACAAACATATGAATAAATATATTTTATTTCAGCTAATTCTCTCTCAAAAGAAAACGTTCCAAATTTTAAAGAATCAGACAAAAAGAATGAAATTAATGAATCGAAACGTATTCTATTTAACAAACATATCGATGATCAAAAAATTAATCGATTCAGTAATAAATTGCATAAATTAGATTTTCGCAAGGATGTAAGCGATGATGCAATTAGTTCTAATTATCCTAATTCATCTTATTCAACGGTGAGGGACCTTACAAGTAGCAGCTTATCAAGTGCACTTACATCAAATTCAACAGTGTTTGATAGTGTAACTTGGAAAGATAATTATTTTTTTCCATCTGACAATGAGAGTACTTCTGACAAAGAACAAAACACATCTAACTCAAAATCACAAAAAACAGAAGATCTCTCATTTTACCCCACAAGAGATAGGATATATTCATATGAACAAAAAGAAGTTCCAGATTCAAAACAGAGTAATCTAAATTCAATGCTATTTCTTTCAAAAAATCGATTTGATCTAAGTCAAACAATTATAGAAGATGAACCTTTTGAGCAAGTAAGACCAAATAACAGGTTTGAACATCGAATTACTCGTGGTGGAAGCCCATTTGTTTATGATACAAACTCATTAAATAGAGTACGAAAAAAAATCATTTCAAATGTTGATGAACAAAATTCAACGTCTTCATCCTCAACACTCCGATCAAATCTGTCAGGATATACTACTGAACATTTTTTTAGAGCAAAAAAGTTTGGTGCAGTCGTTAGTGCGCTTAGAAAACCTGGACATCATGTTGGTCCCGTTAGAAATCCTGATTGCCAATGTGAACATTGTAAAAGATGGATGGTTGATAGGGAACAAGGTAGAGGTCGGGCATACTCAATGAGTGATGAATCTTTGGCACGATTGAAGTTTTGGTCCAATAGAAATAAAAACAATTTTGAATAAGATTTATTTATATTAATATTTATTTACTGTTATTATTTATTTATTTGTAATTATGTAAATTATTAATGAATGTAAAAATATTGTTTAAATAAATTAATTAAATAAGAAATTGGAATTCTATTATACTTTCAAACTTAATTTGTTTTTATTCTGAAGATTTTTATTAAATGAAATTTAAAATTTTCAGGCTCAAGGAAGACTTAATGAATCATCGCGTAAATTAGATTTATTACGAAAAGCTTTAGACTTGAGACGATTAGAACTACCTCCGGATTCACCAGCAGCTACACAGCTTAAACAAGAATTGCAAAATGTTCAAGCTTCTAGTCCTGTACCAGTTACATACACATATTTACCACCATTTCGTGGTGCAGCCGAAGGTAAACCAATTCATTCACAATCATCGTTTAATCGATGTGCTGCTGTCACTGGTAAATTAGAAGTAAGATTGATGGGATGTCAGGATCTATTGGAAGATGTGCCTGGTCGATCACGGAGAGATAAGGATAATAATTCAAGCCCTGGTGATTTAAGAAGTTTTGTTAAAGGTGTCACAAGTAAGTTCATCATAATATACATTATGCTTAATTTATTTCTCTGCGACCTATTTTTACGTACCTACTAACAACTGTTATTAATCAGGTCGAAGCTCTTCAAAAAGTTACAGTGTCAAAGACGAAACATCATCAGAAATAATGGCTGTTATCAAATTGGACAATATAACTGTAGCTCAAACTTCATGGAAACCATGCTCACAACAAGCATGGGATCAGCGTTTTTCAATTGATCTAGATAAATCGCGGGAATTAGAAATTGGTATCTTTTGGCGTGATTGGAGATCATTGTGTGCTGTAAAATTCTTAAGACTTGAGGAATTTATTGATGATATTAGGTGAGAGTACAAAAATTTTAATTATTTTTTTAATTATATAACTAAGTCACAATTAAATTTATTTAGGCATGGGATGGCATTGCAATTGGAGCCCCAAGGTTTAATATTCGCCGAAATTAAATTTTTAAATCCAATGATTTCTCGAAAGCCGCGTCTCCAACGGCAAAGAATGATTTTTAATAAACAGCAAGTAAGTTAAATTAGTGTAAATGTTTATTTTTTTGTGTATTGTTTAATATTTGATTTTCATTATTCAGGTAAAAAATATTCCAAGAGCAAAACAAATGAATATAAATGTGGCCACATGGGGACGTCTTCTAAAGCGTAGTACACCATCTATACAGAATTCTGAAAATCAAGGAATACCAACAGCGACTAATGATACTGCGCTGCGTGTTACACCACAACCTTTGCAATTAATATTTGACACAACGTTGGAAGAAACCGAATTAGCAGAAACCCCTGGCGATAACCCTGATATAAATATTATCGGGCTTAGTGGATCACGGCCTTTGGGTAAGCTTTTTATTATTCAAATTATTGTTTTTTTTTTTGATTTAACAATAACTAATCAAATATTTATTTTTTTAGGTATCCAAAGTATAACTCCAAATAGCCCACAACAAAATAGTATTGAGAATCAGTATAGTTTTAAACAGAAGAAACAATCCCCCCCGCAATCAGCGCAAATGTATCAAGAGGTAAAATTTCAATTATTTATTTTTTTTCGCTCTAGAATGGAAAATAATTGTATGTTTAAATAAACTGTAACATACAAATTTAAAAAAAATTTAAGGAAAAAGTTTTTAATTTGAAAATGCTAAATTTAATAAATTGTCTCAATGGATCAATGTTTTTCTTTGAATACAAAAAAAACATACCCACACAAATGTTGATAAATGATAAGAAAGATTATAAACGTAGTTACAGAATGTTCTACGAGAATTTGATTTTCTACATCAAACTGATCAACACTCAAGTTCAACATCAAATATTTCAATGCCAGGAATGTATCGTCCAGTTTTGTCAATGCCACCAGTTATATTAATGGGTGGTAATGGGACTATGGTACCGCCCAGTCCTATTATTGAAATGCCCCCATCACCAGCACCAAACCAATTGCCTATAGTTGAGTTTCCAGATGACGATATCATCGAGGTCAGATTCCGCTTCTACGATTTAATTTATTTTAAAATACTAATATTATTACTAATGATTTAAATTAATTCTTTTCTTTTTACTTTTAAAAGTCATATGAACCATTGAGTAGTACGTTTTTTCTTTTTATAACTAACATTTAGCTACGGAGCAAAAGTTCAAGTTTCTTATAAAGCATAATGTAGTTTCTCGTAATATAATTATTTTATCCTCGTAACATACAACATTTATTATGTTTTAAGAAATTATAATGCTTTGTTCTAGTAGAATTAGAATATTAACATATTAATACATGCATTTATAGCTTTTATAGCAATGCATTGGCAACATTAAAACAAACAATTTATTGACGATCAATCTTCTGACATAGAGGAAGACAATTATATCAGAAAAAGAAGTATTTAATAAATTCAATTATGCAAATAAAATTATCTGGAAAGTGGGCTTACTTAAAATAAAATTTAATTTAATAATAGCTATAGCAACAGTTCTACCTACTCAAGCGTAGTAAGTAAATGTTCAAATTTTCCAACATTATGTTTTAAATATATCATGGACATAAAAGACATCTCTATCAAACCCAAATAAAATATTAGTTAGAACTTCATATCATAATAACCTGCAAGTTTTTATGTTTTTCTATAATTTTGAATTTTAAAAGAGAGTTTTGTATATTCAAACTTAATAACAATAATGTAAGAACCCTAGATTTAACTCCTGGTTATAAAATCATATATATAATAATAATTATTATTATTTTATACACTATTCCAAATCACTTGAACTGAGGAGGCTACCAACTTCTTCTGAAATTGTGATATACTATTTCTATAAATATTCTATAAGTCTTAAAATATTACTAAATTACTGTAAAATATCATAATATTATGATAATAAAGATCAGGATAAGGAAATTTTATAGAAGACTTATAGTTTGTTGAATATAAAAATTATGTAATTAACCAAAAAAGAAATTTGTTAGTTTTATAAATTTGTTATTGCGAAATTTTGAACGTGAATCATGCGAATGAGAATTATAATTTTTTATTTTGATATTTTGTTTTCAGGTAATTCAATCATTTGATGGTCTTAATATTCCATATGGATCTGTTTCACCACAAATAAATGAACCATCCCCGTCATCGCCAATTTACCTAGAACAACAATTTTTACAGCAGCCACAAGAACAACAACAACCCCAATTTGATATAGCTCAACCAAGGCGTCCTGTTGTTCGTGGTTTACAATATAGAGACAGTGCGTATGAATCACGACGACATTCACAGAGTCAAGGACTTTCAATGGATAATTTTAGATTATTAAGTGTTCTTGGACGTGGCCATTTTGGAAAAGTTATTTTATCTCAATATAAGAATACAGGTATATATATTTACACTATAAAATATCTTGCAACAATATAAATACTTAATCAAATTCTTTTTCCAGGAGAATATTTTGCTATAAAAGCTCTTAAGAAAGGTGATATTATTGCAAGAGACGAAGTTGAATCCCTTTTAAGTGAGAAACGTATATTTGAGGTTGCAAATACAATGCGACATCCATTTTTAGTTAATTTATTTTCCTGTTTTCAGACAGAGGTAATTTATTTAAAAAAATTCTAACATTCTAACATATCAAGGAATAAAAAATCTTTTTTTTTAATTTCAACAGTTACACGTTTGTTTTGTTATGGAATATGCAGCTGGTGGCGATCTTATGATGCACATACATACAGATGTTTTCTCTGAGCCAAGAGCAGTTTTTTATGCGGCTTGTGTTGTATTAGGTTTACAATATTTACATGAGAGTAAAATAATTTATCGAGATTTAAAGCTTGATAATTTACTTTTGGATACAGAAGGTAAATTTCCGATTATTTGGTAATTATTCAATAAATATTAATCCTAATTAAATATTTTAAAGGATACGTAAAAATTGCCGATTTTGGATTGTGCAAAGAAGGAATGGGATTTGGTGATAGAACTGGAACATTTTGTGGAACACCTGAATTTTTAGCGCCGGAAGTTTTAACTGAAACTTCTTATACAAGAGCCGTTGATTGGTGGGGTTTGGGTGTATTAATATTCGAAATGCTTGTTGGGGAAAGTCCATTTCCAGGAGATGACGAAGAGGAAGTTTTTGACTCAATTGTAAATGATGAAGTGCGTTATCCAAGATTTTTATCATTAGAAGCGATTGCTATTATGCGTAGAGTAAGAGATACCATACCATTAGATTTTCATTTATGCTAATTCATTTCTTTTTACAATAGTTACTACGAAAGAATCCTGAACGCCGATTGGGCTCATCAGAACGGGACGCCGAGGACGTTAAGAAACAAGCATTCTTCCGAAGCATCGCATGGGATGACCTTTTATTAAGAAAAGTCAAACCACCTTTTGTCCCTATAATTGTAAGAAAATATTTTAAATTATTTTCTTTAGAATATTTTGCATGTAAATTTTGTTTTTGCAGCGCCATGTTGAAGACGTATCTAACTTTGATGAAGAATTTACGTCAGAGAAACCACATTTAACACCTCCAAAAGAACCACGAAATCTAACTGAAGAAGAACAAATATATTTTAGAGATTTTACTTATATGGCAGATTGGTGTTAATAAATTATAATTTCAAGATTTTCTTTTGTATAATATACAAAAAATATGCCAATAATCCAAAACTGAATCTTGGAATTTTCGCCGGAAATTTATTTACAAAAATAATTTGTATTGCGTTAATTAATCAACTTTCTTTTAAATTTCTTTAATTTAAATTTAATAAACGTAACAAAAATTTAATTATAGTTTAATTAATGCACGTTATATATTTATGTTTTAATATTAGAAATAAAACTTTATTTTAGTGCCTTAAGATTATGTTTTTTTTTTTCAATTTATATGTATGTATTTTGTGTTAACTGTTTAACGTCTTCCTTTAAAAATGTAAATATACCTACCTAAAAAAAACACCAATAACAAGAAGAAAGGTTTTAGGCTATTTTATCTTTAAATTGAATAATATAAATTAAAATTATATATATAAATATATATTAGATTTCATATAACATTTTTCTTTTGCGCATTTTTATAAATATTTAACAAATAACGAAAAAAAAAAGAAAGTAGAACAAATTTTAACTAAATATTATGTTTATATATTGTGCCTAAAATAATATGAATTTAAAAACCCTATTTTGTATCATCATAACATTTAATTGTATTAAAATACAGCTCAATTTCAATAACTAGATCAAAAATAAAATACATTTTTTAAAAATTGTCTTTATTTTATTGCTTTATCTATAAATTTAATATGGAAAGAACCTAATTGGCTTTATTGTAATTATTTGCTATTTTAAACAAATTGGATGTGTGCTGCTAAATTTATAATAGATAATAGATGAGTCTGGATCACAGATAGCAAGGATGATGCTAAAATTTTTTATTTTTGTTGGATTCAATATACTTACTACTATTAAATTGGAAATAATTTACCTTTTCGAATTTTCTTCATTAAAAATTTTTTTTTGAAGATGTGTGACAAATGTTAAATTTATCTTCTTACAAGTTAAGATTGGCACGTAAATATCAAAATCAAATATTGTTGATTCTATTAAATTTTTTTTGTGAATTATACTAAATATGTCATATTCAGATGAATACTGAATTTCCAAGTCTATTAGTAATTTTACTACAAAAGAAAAATTGTTAAAAAAGAACAAATTTAAATAAAAACTGAAAACCAACCTTCGTATAATTCCATGAAAACTCTACATGCCAATGCAATCTGTTCTTCATTCTGACAGCCAAATGTTTTAATATATGCATACTAAAAATGAAAATAATTAAAATTACAAGAATGCATTTTTTATTCTTATATCATTTCTTACTATTTTGGCAATGTTAATATTTTTATCGGAAAAAAACATAACTTTACAATAATGTATTATAAAAAAGAAAAAAAAAAAAAATTATTAAATTATTTTTGACAGATCGGAAGTATGTTAACTTTGTGTTTGCAAACAATTGAAAAAAAGTGATTTTAGTTATTATAAATAAAAAAGTATTATTATTAGAATACAAAAGTGTACAGTGTAAACATTATATTTAATAAAATCAAACAAATTATAACTGTCTTTAAATAAAGGTGGTAATAAAAAATTCAAAGAATTTCTAAGTTTGAAGAGAAAAGTATTTTTGTAATAATTTTGTTTATGTTGTTACGTGCGGTCATCTTATTTATTGTTAATTTGTTCAAAAATCAAAATGTTATAATAAAGTGTAGTAATAACATAACTCAATAACGCGTTATTGATAAATTATTAATAATTTTTTGTTAAAGGGAGGTTATGATAATAAGAGAAAGTTAAGTTTGCATGAACAACAACAAAATAACTACATATAATTTTTTCATAATAATAAACGTCAAAATTTATTAAATTAAAAGCAAAAAAGTTTGATAGGCATTCGGAAAATGGGAGATGAAAATGAGAATAAAATTTGTAAAATGAATGAAGGAAACAATAGTGAGAGTGCATCATTTTTTACATTAAAAAAATGGAACAGTGTTGCTATGTGGTCTTGGGATGTTGAGTGGTATGTATTAAATTATTTTCTAACCTCAAAATCTTTATTTTCATGTTTTCTATTTTTCTTTTAGTGATACTTGTGCAATTTGTCGCGTTCAAGTTATGGGTAAGTTTGTTTTTCATATTTTGTTAATTAAATAATTTTTAAGGCAATAATTATCATACTGGAAAACTGAAATCAATTACTATTTACATAAATGGAATAAGTCTGATAAAGCATTATTGGTACCCTACCGATAAGAATCATAATAATTAAATACTGTGAATCTGAAAACATTTAGAGTCCTTCCAACTTGGTCTATGTTTTGTAAGAAATTTTGAATGACATTTTTTCCCGGTGTGAATTTCTCAATCCCATATTCACTGTCATTTATTATTAACAAAATATATTAAAGCAAATACATATTAGTCTTTTTTGTTTAAAAAAACAATAAAATTTTGCATAATAGTCAAATTTGCCGATCGTCCTGTCACTATAATTATTGAATGATTTCATAATTCTCAAACATTAAGTACTTAATAAATCCTTATTAAATGTTAGTTTTATTTAAAAGAAAAAGAAATGAAATGAATTAAAAAATTTAATTATTTTCCAAAATTGGACACTTTATTTTAATTAATTATTTATTAATTTAAATAATATAAACACAAAAACAATAAACAATTTCTTAATAATATTTTCTATATTTTGTCTGTGCGTTGTTTATAATTAACATTACTCATAATAAGGTCATAAATATATAATTATTAATTACAATAATATTTATATAATATTTAATTTTTTATTAGTGCATTTTAAATGAAGTATTTTTTTTTCTTTTTACAAAAATATTAAAGTTTATTTTATTTATTTTTATTTAAAAGTTTATACACAATTCTGTTTCTTTTCAATTCTTGATTTAAATTATTTTTCTATTTTATTTATTTGTTTTCTTAATGAAGTAACAAACATTTTGTAGAATCAATATATATTTTTTTTTTGCTAATTTATATTGAATAATTCGTTGACGTATTAAATATACTACACTAAAATATAATTATTATTTTTCTGATAAATATAAGAGTTTGAATTTACTACAATATAATTAAATATGTTACGTTTTTTTTTTCATAGTTACTTTCCATTTAGCTATCTGAATAATATGTCGATTTGCTGTGGTTTAACGAATATTAAATAGCTTCTGTTGTTGTTTTCCGGCTGTTTGTTTTCATGCATGTTTTTCATAGGGTTCGATTTATTATTTTAATGTAATCCAAGTTATTCAGTTTTAATAACCATTTGTTGGACTCAAAATCTAATTAAATCCTTTGTTTTTACGATAAAACCTTCTTTAAATACAAAAAATCATTCTTAAATTGTTAATTAAAATTAAACCTTTTATAACTAAAATATATTAAGTGAATAAAGTAATTACTGTTTTACATAATTAACTAAAACTAATTTTATGTAAATTTACTCTAAGTTTCTTGCTATTATTTTTGTATTAAGTGTTTTTTTTTTTTTTTTTAATAAAAATTTGGTAATATTAATAATTTAAAACCCATTTTGTACTTATTGAAAGGTTAAGATTTTACATAATATTATAGTTGATAATCCCAATAGAAGCACTCGAAGGTGTGTGCATTTTTTTTTTATTTATTTCAAAAAGAAAATTTAAATATAAGGAAAAAATTAATTTAAATATTTTAAAAGGAACTAAATAATCAGAGACCATAAATTAAATTAAAATTATTATTTACATGGGAGAATATGTTCATTTTATTTTAAAGATAATTTTTTAAAGACAATTTACTTCTTCTTCTTCTTATTTTTAAAGTTAAAAAAAATTATATTGTCCGATGAACAAATATTTCTTCAGTTTTTCTTATTGTTTTTTTTTTTACTTTTTTCTTTGAAATATAAACACTTAAAGCTTAAAATTTGTAAAATTAATTCTTATATTATATTATTTTACTAATTTCATGTTTTATTAATTTAATTTATTTCCTAAAATAAATTTTTTCTCTATTTTTTTGTCTCTTTCTCATTGGGATTTTTATTTTATTTTTTTTTCCAAAATTGGTTCTTTCTCTTCTATCACAATTTTTTCTTTACCAAATTCTTTTTTTTTATTCTAATTCGTTGTTTTAAAAATTTATGAATTATTTAAGGCATTATACTTTTTTTTTCTTACTTAATTATTCACTTAAATATTTAATTCTAATCCTCATCTGTAGATGAATATTACATATTAAATGATAATGGTTTTATATTTGCAACAGAACTCATACGTCTAACACGTCCCATCATTTTTCTTTCAATATCCTCAAGTGTTTTACCTTGTGTTTCTGGTACACAAAAGATAACAAAAAATAATCCAATAAAACATATGGAACCGAAAAACCAAAATGCACCATGTTGTCCAACTGATGCTGAAATTTTTTTAAATAACGCAAAAGAATTAGAATTTAATTTGCATTTTATAAGAAAAAGTTAAATTATTTAAAGAATACTTACCAACGATATCAGCAAATGATTTTGTAACAACAAATGTGCATGCCCAATTAAAAGCTGTTGCAACTGAGGCTGCTGAACCTCGTATTTTGCCTGGTAAAATTTCACCCATCATTAACCATGGTATTGGTCCAAAACCAAGACTAAATCCAATTACAAATACAACAAAACTGGCTAATGGTAACCAACCAATATTTGATACATCAACACCATTATTTTTCATATAGAAAAATGTTCCAAGTGTAAATAATGTTATAATCATAGCGACATCCGAAATATATAATAGCATTTTTCTACCAAGACGATCAATTAATAATGTTGCTACAAAAGTTGATAAGAAATTAACAACACCAACAATTATTGTACTTAAATTCTCATCAATTGATGAACCAGCATCTCTAAATATTGATACAGTATAAAAGATGACAGCATTAATTCCACTTAGTTGTTGGAAAAACATTAAACCCAATGATATCATTAATGGTTTTAAATTGTTCCTTTTCAATAAATCAAAGAGAGCATTTTTACTTGCATGTCGTTCTGCATCACTGTGTGATTTAATAATTCCTTTAAGTTCTGGTTCAACATCAGCTTCACGTCCACGTAACCATTGTAGTGCTTTTCTTGCCGGTTCTTCTTTACCACGAGATACATACCAACGTGGTGTTTCAGGTATGAGAAACATAAGGATTAAGAATGGTACCGGTAATGCACCACCAAGAAATGCTAGCCCTGACCAATTCATATACGAGCCAGCTACAAAGCATATCAGAATTCCAATGTTACCAAACGCAGTTGGAAGTAATCCAAGCGTTCCTCTAACTTCTGGTTGAACAGTTTCACCAAGATAAACAGGAAGTGATAAAGATGCAATACCGACACAAAAACCAGATAATGCACGTCCAGCTAATACCATCCATACGGCTGTAGCACATGCAATCAGAAGCCATGAAACAATAAATGGTATTGCTGTTGCTAGAATTGTATTTTTACGTCCAAGTGTTTCAATTAGTGGGCCACCAGCAATACCCCCAACTAAACCAGCTAATGGCATAACCCCACCAACCCATGACGCCTAAAAATTAAATTAGCTTCATTTTTGTTTTTTTGATTAAATTTTTGTAAATTTTAATTTACCGCTTGTGTAGTTGTCTCAAACGATGTTATATTTCTATCAATCATTGATACAAGTGCGGGGGATGTATAAGCTGATGCAAAGCCCACCACCATTGATCCAAGGGATACTGATAGTGCAGCAAGAACCTGTTGAAGAATAAAAATATTTGCATTAGTAATTTTTCTATTTTCTTATAAAAGAAAATGTGGGAATTCGTTCTGAGTAACACGTCAATGTTTGGATTAAAGTAAAAAGAGGAAAATGGTTTAACGTTTAATTGAAAAATAGAAATGATAAAAAAAGACCTGAGAATATGTACACTTTGCAGCTGGTTCCTCAGCAGGTACAGAAAAGGACACATGTGTGTCGGCACGCATAAGAATCTTCATTTTATTTGAGTTAAATTTTAACATACAAAATTTATTTTCTTGTTAAAATTTTTCTTCCTAAAATTTATAATTCCTTTTTTTTTGTTCACTTTTCCATTGAACGGTTAGAAAATATCTTTCGTTTATTGTTCTTATTAGTTCAACAATATTATTCACATCTAATTAACTTTATTTTTGTTTGTTAATAAATTAATTTTTATCCTTTTATCTATACACAAAACATAACAAAAAATAAATAAAAATATACGATTGTTACCGTTTAATGCAAAATTTACAATCAATTAATTACAAAACAACTAAAATTTTATAATAAACTTCATCTGTTTTTCTATCGTTTTAGAATAATTTTTTTAATCGTTAATTTTATCCATTTTTTCTTTTGCATTTGATAAACGATTAAAGAAAAAAAAACACTAAAAATTAATATTTATTGAAATAAATGGTTGGAACGTGTTGCATTCATGTTTCTGCACTGAATTTACAAATTTATTTAACTTGCAGTGAAAATAGAGAGAAGAAATGAAAAAATAAGGTGACACTGTTAAAATTCAATTTTTTTATTATTTGGATTATGATTATCAAAAGTTTTCACGATTAAAATAAATTTACATTTTTCACAAAAATTAATCTTGAAAATATTGACTGATTAAATAGAATCTTACATGACGAATAAAATAATCATTATTTCAATTCTTTAAAACTGTTTGTGCAATTTTCATTGATTGTTAAAATATTTTTACTACCAACTCATATTGGTAATGAAAATCAGACTTTAATATATTTATGTGCAGTTTTTAAATCAAAAATTAAATTAAACTTTAAATAATTCTATATACTTCTGTAGATTGGTTGAAACTAAAAATAGGAAAGATCTATTTGATAAATATTACTATGACTTATTTTATAAGGTTATTGTCCTTTTTTATTTTCTTTATTTATTCTGCGAATTGTCGAGCCTCTTATATAAATCAAAATCAATTAAATATATTCAATTAAATAGAAAAAAAAACACAGATGTTTTGTTTAAGGATTACAATTGTCACAAATTGTTACAATTTATTTTTCTCTCTATCCAAATGATGGAAGTTCTTCGTTGAATTTTCAAAATTAAATATTTCTCGTGTGTTCGTCCTAATGACGATAATTTTTGTCTTTAAATGCCAGTTTATGTTTTTTTTTTGCTTTAGTTTAGATAATTTTTAATTAAAAATACTTTTTTTGTAATTAAGAAATGGTCACGAATTTAATTTTCGTTTTTAATTCAAAATTAATCACGATATATTGTAGACATGATTTAAGTTAAGTGAAAAATTGATAACGGAAACTTAATTTGTGACAAATTATATAGACAAGAAACCTTATAACTGTTTTTCCTTTTTCTTTTAATTTTTCCTTTTTGCAAAGAGAGAGAGAGTGAAATAAGGAAAATTGAAGATGATAAACGGTCAATGAATTCTTTAACTTTTTTTCTTCGTTTTACTTTTTTTTTTAGATTAAAAATTTTAAATAGAAAAATCAACAAAAATTGCACACAAGAAATCGTTGTAAAATACCGGATTCGTGTCACAAGGAAATTTCCAATTAAAACAATTGATTTTAATTTTTAACGTTTAATTTTTTTTTACTTCTTTTGTTTCTTAAATCATTCTTTAATTTGCATTATTTATTAAAATTTTTAAATAATTAATAAGTGCAGTAATAAAGTTTTGTTTAGGATAGAAAGCAAAAATATAAAAACAACTAATTTTCACTTTTAATTCATAAAAAATATAAACTGATGATAGATGGTCTCGTTCCATCAACAAACACAACAATACTGAATGCATTTTCTCTAGTTAGTTTTCTTTTTTCATTGCAATTTACAATTCACTAACGTCATTCAAATGATAATATCTATTTAGAATTTCTCTCTTCTCTTTCAATCTAATAAATTTTAGACATTGATCTGATCGAAAAATAAATAAATTTAGATAATTAATTATGTTTTTGGTTTCAATTAAAAATTCTTATTATTTTTCCAATTAATAAATAGAATAATTTTACTCCTCGTAAGTATTCTACTTTTTTTTTATATTTATTTTCAATATAATTCATATTTGTATTGATTATTACATATAATGGCTGTCAAATTTTTTTTTTTAAACGTGACATTGTTTGAATATTGCAATTAGAAATTTTTTAAATAAATTTTTTCTATTTATTTTTGGATTTTTTCTATTTTTTTTTTTTCTTTTTTCTTCATTTTCTGTTTCTATAATTGTTGCTGTAAAATTAGATATTCAAAGGTCTTTCTTTTCTTTTTCTTTTTCTTTTTTTTTTTTTTTACAATAACAATTTTTATAGAATTTCTTATCAGTTATGTATTTAATAACGGGGATACTAAATTGAATAGAGGTCATGAAAAAATATATTCTCGTATTCATAATCTTATTCATAATTTAATCGATTTTAATCTTTAATCTATCTTAATGAATTTAAAAAAAAAAGAAAAAAAAAAACAACTTTATTCAATATGACCAATAAGTTGATAAAAGAGATGGGGAATATTTATTAAAGGATTAAATTGTTATAATTATAAATAGTATATTTGAGAAGTTATAGAATCTTTAGATTTGAATTGGAAAAATATTCTTAGGCCTGCTAAAAACGTTTTAAGTTAGTTAAGTAAGTGGAATTTATTATAATCAATGATTTAAATGATAAAGTATACTAAACAAAATTTACGTATGCTTCTCTAGTTACAGAGACCTTTAATTATATAAAATTATAAAGAAAAATATAAACTTACTTGTGTATAAATATAAATAGGATTTGTTGTCGGTCTATAAACTTCTAATTTTGGTTTACCATCTTCTGTAATTTGTCTAACAAAAGGAACAGAATTCCTTAAGTTATGATCTTTTTTATTCATATCATCCATTTCAAAAAATCTAAGACTGAAATAAATTATTTTTATTTTAGTTGTGATTATTTATTTAATTCGTATTTTATTGCTCTACTTATAAGAAAGTACTTTTTAAAAAAGTACCAAAAAAAGGAGCTTTCCTAATATTGAGCAAAAAAAAATCCTTTTTATTGAGCAAATAAATTGTTAACATTTTTCTTTACCTTTTTTTAGAATCTGTACTAATTTGTCTTTGTTGTTGAAATGTTTTTCTTGTTGATAGAAAATCTTCGTCTTCACTTGATTCTAAATCTTTAAGATCAATAACTATTGGTTTTGTAATATCCCGATAATGTATTAATCTTTTATTATCACCGTCGGCTTCTTCGTCACTACTAGTTGTTGTTGATGGTAATTTATCTAATTTAAATGTAACACGTGTATCTAAACTTTGATGTTTTCGACTTTGAAACTGTTTTCTTGTATCTTGAAATTCTTCTTCTGAGGATGAACCTTTAAGTATATCTTCTAAAAGTTTTGAATGTTTAACATCAAGTGATACGTGTTTTTTTGATTGAAACGCTTTACGATTATCGTTCTCTAAAAGATGTTTTAGATCCTAAATTTTTGAGAAAAAAAATTGTTATAAAAGTAGAGACAAAATTTAAAAAAAACTACAAACCTTGAAAATACTTTTGTGATCGGCTGTACTTTGTGTTTTTCGTTGTTGAAATTGATCTCTTTTATCTGAAAATTCGTCTTCATCACTACTAAATTTATCCTCTTGAAATGATACTTTAGATCCTTTTATTGAAGATTTTTTCTCTGTTGATTTTTGTCCTACATCACCACTTTCACTAATTGGACTAAATGGATTTAGTGTTTGACTAGTTGAACCAGATGACGGTGATAGAAAATCACTATCAATAACAATTGATTCTAAATTTGTTCCAGATGAATTATCTGGTCCACCTGATTGCACTCTACGATATCCGTGATGTTGTGGATCTTTTGTGTCATCCTTAAATAATATTTATTTTTTTAATTAGTTTTTTTTTACAAAGACAATTTAGATCATTTAATTTTTGCTTAAGAAATAAATCCTTGCGTTTCTTTTATAATTAAATTTAGAAAAAAAAAAACTTCCCGAAGGCTCAATTCTTAATTTCTTTTTTACATATTTTAATAATTAAATTTCAGTAACAGGACAAATTATTTAAACATAATTTAAATTTTCGACACAAATTTTTTTTTCGAATTTTTGAAAAAATTCTTAATTAAATAAATTTAGTAAAAATAATTTTCTACGTAAAGTCGTTAACGTTATTTTTTCACAATAAAATAAAAATCTTTACCAAAAAGTTTTACACAAAATTATACGATCACTTAATGATCACCAGAAGATCACTTGAATCAGTTCCGCGTATTAATGGATAATGAATCTATTCAATAGTTGTCTTCCTAGCCTTATAAAATAATACTTTTGTTGAAGGTTTTTTTTTCTTAATCATATTTTTCATTTCTTTTTAAAGAAAAACAAATTATAAAAACTGATAAGAGATTATTAAATTATAAAATGTACGCAACAGATCACGTTCTATATGTCCTGCATTATTCACTATTTTTTTTTTAATATTATTGAAAGAAGATGAAAATATTTTCAAGTTGACATTTGACATAATTTTTATCATAATAATTCAGTTAAGTCATAATTAAAAATTTATTGCATTTTTTCTAAACTACATAAAAGACACAAAACTAAATTTTTACTGATTGAACCAGCTTTCAAATATAAAATGACGTGATGATAGTGATCATGTTGATTACTGATGAAATTTTAATGTTGATCATATTTTGTTTCATTGAAAATAGAGAAGTTGCTAGAAATTGTTGTTTACAAAATATAGGAAATTTGTTAAGTAAAATCGTTTTTTCTTTAAAGAAGCGTTATTGAAAAACATACTATTGGAATAACCTTTGACCGTGATCTTATCATTGTTGTCTTAGAATAATCCAAATGAGTAGAAGTATTTTATATATTGAGAATTATCTTTAAATAATTTCTTTGAAATTAAAATCAAATTTCAGACTCAAAAAATATTTAATACAAATATTGTTCAAATTTTGTAATTAGAAGTCATATAATTGGATCCATTATCAATTATATACATGAGAAATTTCGCTATGAGGGATTAATTATCCCATTACGTAATTGTTTCTAAATAAAATATAAAGATATGCTGTGCTTATAATTTGTAAAAATCAAGAAAAAAAAAGAAAAGGATCCTTAAATAACAGGGGATATTAATCGAAATTTCGATTTGATTTAAAATTATGTAATCTATGATAGTATAAAGTTAGGTTCCTAGGCAAAATTTTTCTTCCTAGAAAAAGTTTTTCATAGATTTGTTCAGATTGCAAATTAAATTTTACACCGGGAGTTATCCAAATAAATATGTAAATATTTGAATAATTTGTAAAATTTAAACGCTTTCTGGTTATCAGAATGCATATAATTTGAAATATTTAGAAACTTTATCTTTGAGATGAACATGAAAGCGAATTTGGATAACTTTCCAATTAACAGATTAAGGATATAAACTTTCGATGTTTGTAAATAAAATAAATAATAATCATTCACCTTTGAAAACTAAGCGAACAACAAAAAATGTTACAAAATTCTTAAAGATTATCGTATTTATTTCGTTATGTTTTTGTTGTTGTTATTTCTTTTTAGTCTCGCGTTATCGCTTAATATGCTTTATTTCTTTATTTATTGTTTTTTCTTTTTATTATAAACTAAACTTACGTGTTTTGCATTTTATTTTGTATATATTTAGACTAGATTGAACTCGGTTCATCAATTTTTAAAACAAATATTTATATTTTTTTTTATGATCAGTTTTTTTTTTATATTTTGCATTTTAAACTTTTATAAATTGTCATTATGTATTATTGTTGAATGAAAACAATTATTAATACGTATTAAAGCCTCAAATACAACACTTTATAAAATTTGTTGCTACATTTTATAGATGATTAAAAGATTTGACATTTTATATAGCAGCATTATTTAACAGACGTCATATGTTAGTTTTATTGTCATATATTTAAATTTGTAATTGTAATTGTTCCCATCTCATCTCAAGATTCATTTAACTTTTGTTTCAATCATAAGAACTAATTCCTATCTACAAAAATAGTTAGTCCAAAGTTTCATGTAATTGCAACAGGGGAAAAAAGACAAAATTGCTAAATTCTTTTCAATAAATTCAGGAAGTAAATTATTTAAAATCATGAAGGTTTGTGTCACGGTCGAATTTTTTTGTTTTTTGTCTGAAAGAATTTATTTATAATTTAAAAATATTTAATTGAATTTAGAGCATCGATAATAAATTTGTAGTTCAGATAATAAACTTAAATTGTTACGAGATTAAACTGGCTATTTATAGTTAATTTATTTCCTTTAATTTAATTACAATATTAAATTATTTTTTCCTTTAACAAATTCTTGACTTAAAAATTGTTCCAAAATAAAAAAGAAACTCAAGTTACCAATGAAGTTAAATTTGATTTTATTTCCAACTGAAAATTCTCATTTACCTGATCCGTTGACACAGTTCTTTTGATTTTATCTATAAGCCGATTCATTGCACCACTTTGAATACTGTATCTGTTATGTCCACTCATTTTGATTTTTTTTTATTTACTTTTCAATAAATAAAATGTAGTCAATATTAATTATGTAGTCAAATATTTTTTAAGCTTCACCACGTTAAAACAAATTGATTTGAGTTTTTACTTAAAAATGTAGAATTCACTATAGATGTCACTGTTCACAGTAAGAATTTTTTTCTATTTATTTAAAATTTCCAATAAAAGAAAATTATGTAAGATTCATTTTTGTTTCACAACACAGAAATTTAATTTATAAATGAAAAAAATTTATAATTATGCTAACTCAACGTATTTTGACAAAAGTATTTTTAATATACTTTATTATTTTATTAGCAGAAAAAATAAATACAATTATAATTTATTACAATATTCTTTGCCACTCGTATATTTTATAAAATATGGCAATGACGGTGAAAATTATTAAAGTTATTAAAAATTTTTTTTAAATTGTTAATACACAATTATTAGTTATAGATTATTATTTCACTGGCACACTTTTTATATATTTTTCACAAATTTAAATAATTTGTTCACATTGTAAATAATTTATATAATCCAAATGAAAATCTGATAAAAGTTCGCTCATTAGGAAATTCATTTTTTTCTTTATTTTTTGTCGTTAATTTTACACAAATTCACTAAATATTCTTTTTTTTTGTTTTTTTTTAGAAAGAAAATTTATATTTTCTTTTTATTCAAGGTCAGTTTTACACAAAAAAAAACTCTTTTTATTTAGCGCATTTTTCTCTTAAAAACAAAACAAAAAATCAAATAAAAATTTTCAATAAAATTAGAAAAAATTTATTGAGACACAAAAAAACAAAATTAATAAAAACTTAACAACAAATCAATTTAGTAAATATTATTTAATTTTTATGTTGTTATGTTGTTGTTGTGGTTAAGTTGTATTTCTTTGAAAGTAATAATTCAAATGATATATTAAAGAAGACTAAACGTTACAAGTGAAATAGTTAAGGTATATATAGTAACTGTTTTATATCAGAAAAAGCTGATTTTTATTTATAAAATTTATTTTAATTTTTGTTGTATTTAACAACAACAACATACATATAATTGTTTTTTTTTACAATTGTTTGTATGCAATATATAAATATACAATTTAATTTTATCTTTATTGTTTGTATGTATGTCGAGTTTTTTTTTATATAATTGCATTTATTTATAAAAAGTGAACAAGTACGTGTAAGTTTACTATGTACATTATATTTATAAATATTTGTAACGTCACAACATCAGTCGAGCCCCTTTTATGTGTGAACTTAAAATTGATGACGTATATCGGGGTTATGTGAAAAAAGGAAGAAAATGATAAAAATTATGTTGCTAGGATCCTCATGTTGATTAAATTTGTAAGAGTGAATGCTTTGCGATCATCTTGTAAATTCAATAGAAGAAGTTTTTAAAATATTTTTTAGATTTTTATTGTAATTTTCTCAAAACATAAATGTAAATGCAGCCCTGTCCATATAATTTCATAATTAAATTAAGAAAGGAAAATTTTTCTTTTATTTCTGTTATTATTTTTATTTATTATTATTATTGTTGGTATTATATTATTATGTTTATTCTTCTAAAAAATTAACCTTCAGTCTTAACAATATTTTGTTTTTAAGTAAAAATTAAGAAATGAACAAAAGAAAATATTGATTAGGGAGGAGGCGCCATATTATAAAGATTAATTAGTTAGAAAATACGATTTTTCTAACTAACTTAATAATTAAATAACTAAAAATATCACTTAGGTGATGTTTTTCCATTAATACAAAATTTCATTTGTTTTATGTTGTTCCGCTACAGTTTTATTCTTTTTTTTTTTTGCTTATTCTGTAAGATTCAATTATTTATGATGAAGTTGTGTGAATTTTCCTATTAGTTTTTTTTAATAAATATTGTTGTAAAGTACAGAGAGGCTCGTTTATGAAATGAACATATTCATTGGATTTTAAATCTTAGTTGGCGAGCCTCTTATAAACCGTTAGAAATTCCATGAATATATTTTTTTTATTTAAACAAATACGGTAAAGATGAGGCAATTTTCCTATGAATCGTTTTTTTTTCTTTTTTTTTTTTTTTTAATTTTAAGTATTATTTCGTCATTATTCATTCGAAAACGATAATATTTTATTGCATTTTCTTTATTTATTTTTAAGTTTTTAAAATAAATAAGTTGTAAGTTTAATTAATGCGTCAACTTTTATTGCATTTATTTTATATAGTGTTGTTTCCTAGAAATATTATGTGATGGGGGGGTTTTTCTTTTCTGTATTTCCAGGGAAAGTTTTTTTTTTTTTGCACTTTCTTCTGGGTCAACTCGACTAAATTATTTTATTTTGAAAAAAAAATTAAATTCCTCCGACAATCCTTCTTTTATTATTTCAGTTAATTTTTAAGAATTGATTATTTAAGTTTTTCCCATATTTCGTTCTATGAAAAATAAATTTATCCATGTTTTACTCGTTAAAGAAATAATTGTGGTTTGTTTGTTTGTTTTTGCTTAAGGAATTTCCTAATGATAAACAAATTTTTAATTTATTTATCTTAAATTAACAAATTACATTAAATGAAATAAAATTTCAAAGTCTTAGATTTTGTTTTGAAAATATTTTATAGAAAGTCAAAATAACTAAATTTATGATATCCAATTGTTTTGTTTTTCAGTCATCCATTTTATTTATTTAATTTTTTTGGTTTTAATAAAATATTTGAGACACAAACGTAAAATGTAAAATCCTTGACTATATTTTGGAAGAATCAATCGTTTATATTTTATTTACTAAAAATAATTAAAACCATGAGGAGGTGATTTAGGCTGAATCCATTTTGTTAAAAAAAAAAAGGCGGATGTAAATTTAGTTGTTGTTGTTAATCAATATAAAATTATTTTGATTGGATCAGTTGATTGTGAATATTAAATTTAAGATCAATATAATGTATTTAGGAATTGATTTACTTAATTATTTGCCAACGTCATATTATCACATGATTCTTCATCATTTAGTTAGAGTTAAAGAGGAACTTCAATTATATTAAGTATTTTTCTATATTTTACTCGTTTTATATAGTTTAATGTAAATAATTAAGTACTAGTATATATATTATAGCTACTGTTTAACTAAAGATTAGAATATATAGAATATTATTATATAGAAAATAAATTAAATTTTATTGTGAATATATTTATTTATGGAGATTAGTTTTTTTTCTTCATTTCATTTCTTTTCTTTTTTTTTTTGTATTAAAAATGACACTAGCAGGTTTTCAAGGTTAGTTTACATGCAATAAGCAAATGATTTCGGAAATAGGAAATGACGGTAGAAACTATAAATTTATTAATTTGTATACGAGTGTGTGTGTGATAAACCAGTGCACTCAATGATAAATCAAAAGTAATTTTTCTATTTTAAGTCTGAGAAACAGGTGATTCTCTGTTATAATCTTTTATCTTATATATTATCACTATACACAGAAATATCTGTAGAAGTATTTATTAGCACGTATATTTATTGTAGAAAATATTGTAATTTTAAAACGCAATTGTTTTGACTCTTAATTGAGAAAATAATAATTTCAATGTTGTAACACATATCAAAGAATATGTTGTTTTTACATATCCAAAAAGAAACAGTTTCCTCTTTCATTTATAAGTTCAATTTATTATGTTTTTCATATATTTAAATAAGGTGAAGGCCTTTACATTAAAGTAAGATTAATTAGAATTTATTAATTTTTTTTTTTTTATATTTTCTCTTTCGTTTTCTATTAAAAAATTTCCAAATAATAAAATTCTGATATTTTATAATGCAATAATTAACATATAAATTATTAGAATATTTTGAGGAAAAAGTCACACTGGGGTTAAAAAAAAAATCGTTTAAGCCAGACGAATAAATTTAAAAAAAAAATTGCATAATATAAATTACAGAAAAATGAAGATGTGAGACATTTTGCTTTAACTATATTCTAAATTAAATTGTGAAATTGTATTTATTTATTAAATTAAAAAATTTAACACAAATGTGGTGAGTTAAGAAGAAAATATATTTATCTGATTTTTTTTTTTGATGTCACATATTTTATATTGTTATTATAGGAACAAATAATTGTCTATGAAATATACAAACGTATTAGAAACTATTGTTCGATTTATAATTATTATTATGTAATAAAATATAAATATAAAAAATAATAAATTGTACTTATTTTTAAGATCTTGCGATCAAATTAACTTTTACAATTTTTATATGTTCAATTCAAATGGAAATTTCCATTCAATAGTTAGATTTTTTTTTTAGTTTAAAGTAAGTAACGCAAGCGCAGTGACTGCTTTAAAAAATCATTTTCACCGCGGTACTTTTATTGTATACTTACCAGTTTTTATTTCTTCTTTTTATTTAAGAATATTTCTTGATAGTTTTTTTGTTTTGGGAAAATTGTAAGAAACCGGTTTACATGATAATACTTAAATAGAACATTCCATACATACGATTAATATAAAATGCATAATAAACCTTTTTAATCTACTTTCAAATCACCTTTTTAGTTCTCTCATAATTTCTCTTTTTTTATATTTGACTCTTTCTCAATTTTTGTGTACGTCTCTCTCTCTTTCTCATTTGTCTCGATTTTTATTCTTTGTAATAAATTATGAAAAATATAGTTAAGTAAATGTGATCATGGACAACGAAAACGAACTGCATTACCACAGAATGTAGACAGAATTTATTTTAAATATGGGTTAAATTGTATGGATTTTCATTGGACAGAATTTTATACATTAGAAATAATCTAGACAATTATTAATTTCTATAAAAGTCTGCATAAATTTATGAGAATGAAAAACAATTATCAAATCTTGAAAAATATATTTATGTTTTTTAAACTGATTGAATATTTGAGTAATTTCTATTTTAAACCATTTTTTAGTATTTTAACATGGAATTTGATAAAAAAGAAATATTTTATATAAAAGCTTATCGTGTTGTGAACTAAAAAAAAACTACAAATGGAAATTATTTTTGATAAGAAATTTTATTTAATGAAAAATACATAATTTCTAAAACTACAAAAATTGATTTATTGCAAGAATTATAAAATATACAGAGAAACACGGTTATACCGAATCTCACTTATAACGATCTCTCGGATATAGCGAACTTTTTTTTCTCATGGTTCCCGTAAAGTTCGTTATAACCGTGTTTCATTGTAGTACAATTATTTCGTGTTTAATTTCTAATTTTTATTTATAAACTTATTTTTGAATAAATAAATAGAAACAGGAAAATCAAAAATGTATTCAATAAAAGTTAATATAATTTAACATTGATTTTATAGTCGATGTATAGATAGATATGTATGAAAGTTATTTCCATTTTTATATCGTCATTAATTTATATTTATAATTTTTTTTATCAATTTACATTTCTGGAATAAATAATTTTTCTTTTTTTTTTTTTTTTTTCTTGTACCTAATAAAAATATTTCTCGTGTGATTACATTGACACGTGAAATAGAAAAATATTTACGTTATTCACAGTTCTCATATTTCTCAGATAAAAGTTTTATTTTTATATTATTTCTGTCTATAAGAATAAGAAAATTTGCATTACGAAATTAAATAATAATTCATTTTAATTATCTTTTTCAAATGTCAGCAAATTTCTTCTTACACAGAGATGAAACAATATTAGGGCCTGGCACATCTATAGTTATAAAACTCAAAGTCCATTACCGAATTTCACAACAATTTTATGTGACTGTTTGAATTTGTCTTACTTTTTGGTTCTTAATAAAAATCGACATATGGAATTTTTGTGAAACTCAATTTATTTTAAATTTTAATATTAGAAATATTAAAACCTAATTTTCCTTATATGAAGCAGAATTAAACTCTCGTAAATATTTTAAAAGTATTCAAAAAGTCGTTTAAAAGAAGACAAAGTTGTTAAAATTAATGTGAAAAATATTAAATATCTAACATCAATCAACGCAAATCTTTGTACGTGTTGTCTTGAACGTTTTTCATTTTTCCTAGGCTTAATTGAAAATTATTTAAGTTGAGTAAATTAAAATTTGTATTTGTATTTGTAAGTTAATAAACGCGTTTAAGAAACTCGTTTATTTCTGCGAAGTCAAAACGTTCTTTTTTCATTTAAATTTTTATGTATTTTTTTTTTATTGAAAATTAAGGCCAATACTTATTAACAATTTTGATTGGTTAATAGAAACAGGCCTTTAGCGTCAACATGACGTCACACTTTAGTGTTTGTTTGTATTGAATTTTGTATTTTTTGATTTGAAGTGTTGTTTGATTGAATTGATTGATTTTTCTTAGATTAACTTAAGTTTGTTTCTGATGTAATTTCAGTTCATTTTAAAATCATTTATTTATTTAGTTTTCCAACAAGTGACAATCTTTTGAATTTAAAAATATAACAAATATTTGATAGAAAGAATTTGTCTGCTTTTTGTTGAATTGGACAAATAATTGAAATTTGACACAAAAATTATTTTTAAAAGTAAATTTCTCGGAACTTTAACAAAGTTTTTACATCATTTAAAATATTTACCTTATTTCATTAAAACTTTTCGTTAACATTTATGGTTTTTTTTTATATATTTTTCTTTATTTACTTCAATTTTATTTAATCATATTTTTAATTTAGCAAAATCCTATACCCACGTAAAATAGAAAATTAATATAAAGAACAAACTTTCAATGTCAAAATGTAATAAAAATTCTCACTATTTTAAGTGTAGGTTTTAACAATTTTTAATAGATGTATTTAGGACCATAAATTTCACCTATACGTTTTGAATTTATTTCAAATAGTGCAATCATCCTGTTAAATTTCAAATTCAGTAATAATTCCAGAATTTTGTGTACTCTTATGAGTATGTTTATTTTTGAATGAGAAATGTTATAAATATTTTTAATGAAAGCTTAAATTAAGCTTAAAGTATTAAATTTTGAAGTTCAACGTTTGTCCAAATCAGAAATTATAACGTCTTTGATGACAGAACTCGATTTTTATAGTATTTCACTTTAATTGGAAGTTATGGCCCTTAGAAAACATTTTAATAATTTTAGTATTTTTGAGGAAAAAAATATAAATTTTTGGCATCCGTACTTGCCATTTTGTTATAAATAGATAAAATGAAGTTAAATTTCTATGCATTTACATGCTGCAATGAATCTTTAAAATTATTATTCGTTCATTTCTGTATGGCTGAACAATTTTATTACAAAGTCTTAATATTTTTTTTATCAAATTATTGTTAGAATTTTCTATTTATTTAATCCAATATGACTTAAGATATTCTTTAAAACAATTATTTAAATGAAATTCTCTAATGTATAGTTACGTTATCGATATTTAATTAACTTTGTTTATTATGACCTTTTAATGTATTAGATGTTTTGTGAAGGGAAACGTCGTCGGGGTTAACCTGTGTTTGTTGTGTTATTTTATAATATTTTACTTCCGTTTTAATAGATTGATTATCTTAAAAATAGAAAATTTACCTTGTACATTTTAACTTTCCAATTTTTAAAATCTTAACGTTGATTTGTTGAAAATAAAAGGTGTGTGTATTTTTTTTTTCATTCTCTATTTTTTTATTATTATTTTTGTTTTATAAAAAAAAAAAAATTGGTTATGACGTGACTTTTAACGCGTCTGTATAAATATTGTTGATTTATAAATATAAACTCTTGTGTCTGTCTTAATTTCTTATTTATAAATATCGTTTAATATTTTTTATACAAATTTTGTTTTTCTATACTTTATGTGGGCACCTAGTTTTTTATGTTTACTAAACAGATCATGTAATCAGGGACGTATATAATTTATGTCAATGCATAATTTATTTTTCTCATTGAAACATTGCACATTGATTTGTATGGATAAAAAAACTCAGGAAAAAGGAAATCACCAGAAATTATTATTTACTGAAGTGCTTTGGTCATCCCTACATTTTTGTTTCTAGAAAATTCCAAACGTTTTTTTTTTCTTTCAAATGAAACAAATTAATAATTTATGTCAATTTCTGGTTTACACGATTTAATTAATTCAATAGACGCATTTTTTCTTTTTCTCAAAAATAAAACTCCAATAAAAATAATCGTGGTACGATCATGTGAAGGCGCACGAAATTTTTATTTGTCGTAGGTCAGTTTTCCTACCATTTTTTACTCTTTTTCTCTCTCTCTCTGTTTCTCTGTCTCTCCTACTCGGTCTTTCTCTCTTTCATCTGCCACTCTTGAAGTTTGTTATGATTCTAAAATTGTGACAAACAAAATAGAAAATGAATTCAAAGTGGGAAATAATAACCTTTGAAATATAAACTTCATCTTATTTTTCTTTTAAACAAAACTTATGTTAATCTTGACTTTCTTGTTGTTAAGTTGCTTATGTTAAATTGTAAGTAAATAATTATTTATTTATTTAAAATTTCTCAGAAATAAGATAAATAATTTATTCTCTTCTACTCTTATGTGTTTGACGACAAAGTTAAATTGAACCTTGAGATTATTTTACAGATTTCGACGAAACTTCTTTTTTTTTTGTGTACCTTTTTTTTAATAATTACTAAGTTTTCTATGAAAATCTTCTATAATTAACTGTTATCCTCATACGTCAATCAATTTTTTATATCTTTTTTTTTTACAGAAATTTCAAATAAATTTTATGACGTTTGAATTGTAAGATTTTGCGACGTAATCGGCGCCATTATCAATTAATTGATAAAGATCAAATATAGAATTGTAAAAGTTCAAACTGAAAAAATCTCTTGTCTTTATATACGATTGAATTAAATTGACATTTTTTTTTAACCTTTTTAATGTTCAATTATAAAACGTTATACGTTGTTTTGTTTTGTGTTTGCCGGATGGTTTATGTTATTTCTATTTTATATTTAAAGAGTAAAAAATATCAATAAGTACAAATTTATTTCAAATCATAGAATATTTCCTTCCCTTTTAATTAATTTTAAATAATTTTATCTAAACGTGAGTTTCATCAAACTCTGATTTGTAAGCAGAATTTAAAATTGTGTATTTTTTGTAAGAATTTATAAATTTATTAAAAGTGAATATTGACGATTATTTTTTATTTTTCTTTTTATGAAATTTAAAGAAAATTTCAGAAATAATTAAAGATTTTAAATTTAAAAGTTTTAATTTATGCGATGGCTAATTATCTTTTTTTTTCTATAGTTTAATTGACGAAGAAAAATCTCATTCGTTAAAGCTTAAAAATCAAATTTTGTGATGGGTTCAAGCGCGAGTTAAGACTCTTGAAATTTTAATTTGAAGTAATCAAAAAAAAAAAATTTTTTCCAAAATTAATTAAATTAAAAATTAAAATGTTTAATTGAATGAAAGTAAATATGCAATTAAATAAAATAAAAAAAATAATTCAGTATGATGATTATTGAACAGTTTTTGAATGTAAGTACAACAGTCACAGTCTCGTGCTATTTTGAATCTTATTTTATATATTGTTTTTGGCATAAATCCCGGTGGGACAATACTGCTGCACTATATTATAAAGTTATGATTTAAATTTCAAGACAAATAATTGTATATAAATGACCTTGGTAAATTTAAAAATCATTCATGAGGCAATTATTTTTAGAAATTTTTTAATTATAAAATCATTCATATGATTTTTTAGCATTATTTATGTAGAAGATGCGACACGAGATGGTAATTATTGTGCTGCGTCTTTTGTTTATAGTTTTGATTACCAAAGAATTATTATTTAAGAACCTTTTATTCGTGATCCGTGATTCTGATCTCGTGAATTTTATTCTTTAATTTCGTTTTAAATACGTATCTACTTTTATCTTTACTGAAAATATTCTTCTTATAATTAATGAAGATGACTGAGAAAACAGCTGAATATTATTTTCTGTTTCCATTTTTTTTACGTATAAAAGCGAGTCACATAAAAATTTACACGAATTGCGTCATAGAAAAGATAATTTTTGAAAGTTGTGTTAAGTATTCTCTTTTCAAAAATTGTATGAAATATTTTATACTGAAAGAGGTCAGTGATGTAGACGACGTGCCTTCTATCATTGATTGGTTGTTTTTAAATTAAAGATTTTTTTTTTTACTCAATTCTCAATTCATTCTAAATTGATTCAATTGTTTTTGTTGATGCAATTGTAAATTAAATAGATGCAATCGATATAACCTTGATTGATTATTATTTTAAGTTACAAAAGTATTTTATTTGGAACAGCAGGACTAAATTGATAAGTGGAAAAAGCCCACAAAATAACATTCTTAATTTTTTACACTACATCGGTACAATAGAATATATAGACAATTTCTATATTGAATTAAAAATTCTAAATACAATTTCTTCTTTTTCCTTGTTTTATTTTATGCATTTTTGTTATTTTCGTACTATGAATTTTTGGCAATGTATCGTGATTTTATATATTTAATCATTGTATTATACGACAGACGAAATGAAATTACAAAACAAACAAATAAAAACAATTTTTTCAAAGGTTTTTATAAAAAAAAATTTATTTCTCTAGATGCATGCCTAAGATGTCAAGCAGAAAGTAAAAAGGATGCGATTGGAAGACAAGACTGTGTTGTTGTTTGGGGGGAATGTAATCATTCGTTTCATCATTGCTGTATGAGTCTTTGGGTTAAACAAAATAACCGTTGTCCGTTATGCCAACAAGAGTGGTCAATTCAAAAAATTGGCAAGTAAAAAAATAATAAAAGGAATTCAATTTAATTATTAATGATCTGATATTTATATTCAATATTTTCTAAAATATTTTTGTATTTGAGTTAAATTATTTTGAGTGGAATAAATTGATTAAAATAGAATAAATTGAATTACTTTTTTAACTAGAGGTGGCGCCATATTCTTCTATGTATTTAATTTAAAAGTGTTAAAATTTGTGTATCCCAACTTGATGTATCCGATAATTTCAATAAAAATTGTGTTTAATGTGATTGGTTTGAATCTCTGCTCATTGAACAGAAAATAATTATTTTTCTCAGACTCAAATCATTTTTGTGAAACGTAAAATATAAAAAAAAGGCAAAAGAAGTTTTAAAATTTATTAAATTCGTTTAAGAAAAGCTTACATAAAGTTTAAAAAAAAAGTGATAAATGTGATAAATTTAGTTATTAATCATTTAATTTATTAGGCGATATATTTTGTGACACATTTATAATATTAATTTATATGGAAAATATAGAAAAATTAATAAGCAACAAATTAATTTACATCACAAAAATTTGCAAAAATTATGTTGCAATAAAAATTCAAGAAATCTAATCTTTCGTTAAAAAAAATCATTAAAAATTTTCAGAATATTAAATTAGCAGAATTTAGCCCAATGAGTTCAATAAAAAGTTTTTTGCATTTCCGTCATCTTTCCATCATTAAATCAAATCCATTTTGATGTTGCTTTTTCTTATTGTGTAATTTTTAAATTTCCATACAGTTTAGGTTATATCTAAAAGCTAAAAGTTATAGTAATACAAAAGAATGAAACTTTTTTTTTTACTTTTTTACATAATTAAAAATGAATTAGAAATTATAGAAACAAAACAACCATACACGCCTATAAATATATTTTATAATTTATATGATTATATTGTTGTTGTTATTATTATTATTGTTGTTGTGTCCAAACCAACACACTATCTTTGATATGAATTTACTTGCACGAAAAATGTCCGTTATAAAAAAGTGTGATTTTTTAATTATAACACGTGAAAAATTAATAATAAAAATCAAAAATTCTAAGAAAAAAATAACGTTTTAAATAATTGGATTGGATTGGATTGGATTTGAATTGAATAGAAAAACGTAAAATAAATAAAATAAATGAAAAAACTATCAATAGAAATGATTAATCGATTTGATGAACATAATGTTGTGACAGAAGTTGATAGAAGACAAACGTTAATAAATAAACAATTACAAAAAAAAAACACAAAAAAAAAAATAAGTGAATGCAATAATTTGACTTTGTTGATCTTCGAGGTTTTTTTATTTTAAACTAACTTAACAAAAAAAACCACAAGACGTTTCTGTTTCTGTTGTTTTTTTTTTTTTATTGTTATTAAAAAAACTGGCAATAAAATTTGGTTACTTTCGACGTTTTAATGTTAAAATTTTTTATACACTTTTAATTCCTGGTTTATTATAATAAATTAAAGTATGGCGAAAATAAAACCACAAACTTGTCATTTTTTTTATGATTTTTCATTTATGAACAAATTCAATTAGGTACATTTTTTTTGTAATCTTTTCATTTTCAAATTCAATCAATGGTGAAAATTAAATTATCCCTCGAGAGTAAATTATGATGCGCCTTTTTTGTTTAGAAATAATTATCGATTAAAAATGATTTTATTTTACTAAATTCTCCCATAAAATTTTCTTAACTAGTTATCTAGTTATCTAGTCGTTATCTAGTTTATTATCTAGTATTATTATTAGTGTACTAGTAATTAGTAACAGCTGATTTTTATTCAATGTCTATGTACTTTCACACAATAAGTTTAAAGAAAAAAGTGCGTAATTTTTCTATTTGACATTAGAAATTGCATGATGTAAAAAAAAAAACGAAAAAAAAAAAATATATAAAATTTTGTTCACATGGAAAGGAAAAAAAAAAAATGCCCAAATAAATTTAAATAATTTGTGTTACTCAATCATAAATCATGATGGAAAAAAAAAGGCAAAACATTTAAGAAAGCTTATAAACGAAAAAAAAATAAAATAAAATAAATTAGCATAAGTATTTAATAATTATTGCGTTTATTTTTATAAGGTGGAGGTCTTTTAAGGAGGTTCCAATTACCATCAAATATTTATCGAAAACAAAAACAATCGTTTTTTACTTTCTCCTGTTCTCTTTGGATTAATCAATACAATCTTAAGCTTGTTATCAATAATAATAATAATAAAGTGATTTAATAATCAAGGATAACAAATATTTGCCTATAATTTAAATGATCTTGTTTTATTTTTTTTTTTATTACCAAAAAAGGAATTTTCTTGTGTCGAAATATTTTAAAGGAAAAAAAAAATTATTATTATTATTTTGTTCAAGGGAAGGAAAATTAACAAACAAAAATTATGAAGGAGGCAGCCGTAGAAGAAGGAAGGTAAATATAAATGATAATTGTAAATTGTCAATATCTGCTTTTATTTTCAATTATTACTTAAATTATTTATCGAAGAAAAACAAATGAAATTGTGGAGAAATTTTGTTTAATCTTTCTTTTATTTTATTTGCATTCTTCTTCTTCTTATTATTTTTTTTTTTTGTCTTAAAAATTAAATTAAATTGTAATGAATTTTATGAACATAAGAATTATTTATATTTGATTATCGAATATTTTATTTTTATTAAAGCAATAAAAACAACAACAGAATTCAAGTCCTTTAAAATGAAAGTTGATTGATAACAATTATTTTGTTTCTCTCTCTTTCTTATTTCTTCGATTATTGATCCGGAATGTGTCATTGTATCGTATTATTTTTTTTCTTTATTTTTTCGTCTCTTCATATTTTACACGTTTTTTCGATATTTGCCTTTTTTTTTCAAAAAAAAAAAAAAAAAGAAAGAAAAGAAGAAAATAATTAAGTAAATAAATAAAGAAAAAACACACACACACACACATAGTTAGTTACAAAAAGGAGATTTACACACAAGAAATAATATGATCGTTGATAATCATAAAAATTTATAATAATGGAACCAGGTGCAGTTTTTTTATTTCTTGTATTTGGTTGTTGGTGCTGTTGTTGCTTTTTTTTTTCTTCTTCTGCAAAAACCAAAAATATTAAATCTTTTAATATGTTAAGGTTAACAAAATTATTGTGAAATTTATTATTATTATTATTATTATTTATTCTTATTATTCTTATTATTATTGTTATTATTGAATTCAATTTGAAGATTAATATGAAGAAGAAATAGTGGAAAAGAAAAAAATTGACAATCAACCTTTTTTTTTTTTTTTCGTTTCGTTTCGTTTTGTTTATTTTATTTTTATTTTTTGGCAAATCATAAAATATGGGGTCAATAATCAATCAGAAAGGGGGGTCAATAGTAAAAAAAAAAAAAGTTTTCTATTAAGTTCTCTTAATTAAAATTAAAGATATCGCTTTTAGTGGTTTTACTGTTGTTGTTGTTGTTGTTGTTGTTGTTGTTGTTTTAGTTAATTAATTTATTTGGATTTGAGTTGTTGTTGTTTCTTTTTATTGTACGATTGAAAAAGGGCATCAATTTATTTGGCTAGGTCAAGAGGATATTTTGGTCAAGCAAACACAAGGACAATTTAAAATTTTGGATAAATTCACGTAAAATTTGATTTCATTTTATTTCATAATAAATTTTTTATTTACCTTACGGGAAAAAAAATTGATTTTAATTGTGTAAACAAATTGGATCGTTGAAATGTAATCATATTAAATTACAAATTTAAAGAGTGGAGTGGTGGTGGGGGGTGGTTAGTGGTGTATAGAAAAGAAAAAAAAAATAAATCCAATAATTTATAAGTTGAAAACAAAATTAAAAAATTAAATATAAAAAAAAAAAAAACACTATAATCTGAAATTAGCAACAGAAACAGAAACAGAAAAAAAAAGAAGTGAATTACTCAATTCACATGAAAGATTTACACTCTTATACATTCTTTTGAAAAATTCAAAATGTAAAATCACGAATAGTTTAGCAATACATTTAGATTAAAGAAAAAAAAAAAACACACAAATAATAATAATAATAATAATAATAATGATAAATAGTGTAATAACTATCTCCATCCTTCTGTTAAAAAATCAAACAAACAACAACAAAAACAAAACTAAAAAAAAAAAACCGAATACTCTTTTTGAGTTTTAATTAAATGAAATTACGTGAAATTTTGTAATACTAAAATTAATGATATTTTCCATTCTATATTCCATTACCCTCCTGAAATCTATAGATTTTCATTTATGGAATGTCGTACACTACAGTGTACGACATCTGTCAAATAATTTACACTTGAATTCTTAACACTGACTTTGGTGATTTTTGATGAAACAGAATTTAGTGAATAATAAAATTTTTTTTGCATGAGAAATTGAATTTTATTTTTGATTGTTCAGAATTGAAAACACCAATAAAATGATCGTAAATAATCACACACAGAATATTTAATAAATTTCTCAGTTGATCTCTTTCTGAAGAGTTCAAATAATAAAAGAGAAAAAGAAGAAGAAGAAAAAGAAAAAAGATTTATTATTTATAAAAAGAAGAAAAAGGATAATAATTTAAAACAAAAAAGACAGAAGACAGAGCGCAAAGAAATACAAAAAAAAGACTATAATAATTCAGTCAAGGTTATGAGAAAAAAATAAAAAAACAAAAAAAAAAAAAAATTAAATAAATTAAAAAATATACAAAAAAAAAAAAAAAAGATAAAAAACAACAAAAATGAAAACAAAACTCCGGAAATTAAACACGGAATTAAAACAATATTATATATTTTTTTTTTTTTTTTATATTTACTTAAGACAAAAGTTCCAGTTGATTAACTTAAATTTTGTTTTCTTTTTTTTCTTTGGGACAGACAAAAGACGGACAGATAGACCAGAACAAAACTTAACAAACATAAATCAGAAATAATTGATTCTTTGTGTTTGAATTATTAATACAAAAATATTTAATCCAAAAAAAAAAAAATTGCAAAATATCGGTAGCAGACAATTATTAAATTAAAACTACAACAACAATTACTACCAACCACTACTACACTGTATCTAATAGTAGAGAAAAATCTAAATTTTTTGTTACATCATTTTAACTCAATCTGAATTTGAATGTTTATTTTTTCTTGTTTTTTCTAATTTTTTACAAAATAAAATTCAAATTAAATAAAAACATTTTTGTTTTTGATTAATCTTCTATTTGGTAGATTTCTTCTTATATTTTCTTTTGTTTGATGTATAAAAATTCAAAAAAATTATAGATAAAAATCAACAAAACACATACACACATACACACACATATTATTTATTCGAATTCACACATAAATAGATTCATACATTTACACAAGCGCACACACACACACACACACACAAAGATACGAAAAAAAGCACGAAAAAAAAAAAAAGTTCAAATTGAAAGTGAAAACTTATTTGCATCGCCCGTTGTTTTTGTTTGCTTTTTGACTAGCAAATTTGTTGTTGTATTTTTATATTTTTGTTGTTGTTGTTGTTGTTGTATTTTTATATTTGTTGTTGTTGTTGTTGTTGTTGTTGTTGTTGTTGTTGTATTTATATATTTTTGGTTGCCCAGTAAGAGACCGGTATTTTATATAGCGATCAAATTTTCATACAGAAAAAAAAAAATGTTTATGTCTGGTCAGTCCGGTGATATGACCTACATTAAAAAAATACATATACGTGTACATAGATACACACACACACACACGATTATTTTGAATTTTTTCTTTTTTTTTGTTTATTTATTAGTTTTGCTACTGTTAATAAATTTATGGAGGAGATTATTTTTTTTTTGTTTTGGTTCTTTAATTGTATGATGAATTTCAAAATAAAGAAATTATTAACAAGAGGTCATTTTAATTTTTTTTTTTTTTTCTTAAATTTTATGATGAAAGAGAATGTCAGATATTTACGCTGACAAACGAACTTTTTTTTTTTTGTGTATTTTTTAAAAATCAGAAGAAAAAAAATAACTGAATTCCAAATGAACTTGGGGATGATTTTTTATTTTGGCTTTTTTTTTTGCAGAAAATAATAAATAAATATTCCCGCGTAATTAACTTGAATCAAATATGCACCTTTCGTCTCAATTATTAGATAAGAGAGAAAAACTTTCTTTTGTAACTAATTTTTTTGTGTAATTTTTTTTTTTTTTTCTCTTCATTTTTTATTTTGACCAAAAACAAAAAGAAACATGAGAGAATAACTGGAAAGAAAATAATTGTAATTAAATATTGTTCTTTACCTGTTCATCATATGCCTATGTCCAGTTAGAGAAACAACAACAACAACAAAATAAACAATAAGAAAAAAAAAAAGTATAAAACATGCGCGTTAATGCTGATGGCAATCTAATCACGGCACGGCAATCAAAATTTTAATTTTGTTTTTTTTTTTTTTTCTAAATGAATAAAAAATGAAGGAAATATTGTTAATTTTTTTTCTGTAGATGAAGAAGAAATGGCTCAATCTTTCTTCATGTTAATAAATTTCTATATGGTTTTTTTTTTCGTATTCTGTTGATTATTATTTATTATATAAGATGTAAAAGACATAAAAATGAGTTAACTTTTAATGACTTTTATCCGTTATTTAGTTGTGTTGTAAATGACAAAATAAATTTTTTTTTGAAAATTCGATGACATGACACAAACAAAAGAAAATGATTATATTTTAATCAAAATTGAATAAACCTTTTTTTTTTTTGTTTTTTTTCTTAAGATAAAAATTCAAAGATTATTAAATAAAGAAAGATTGAATGACCCAGAGAGAGAGAGAGAAAAAAAAATAGTTTCCTGAGTTTTATTTATTTTTATCTTTTTATTTATACAATTTCCTAAACTATAAATGTTAAGCGGATATTTCTACACATTCATTCATTATACAGAAAAAAAAAATAATTAACAAATCACAAAAATATTCTGTTGATTCGGAGAGTTGGGAGAGAGATTACAATCATCGTTTTAAAGAAAAAAAATAACAATAAAGGGCCTACTATAATTTTACTCCTTCTTTTATTGTCTGTGACCACTTTGATTTGCATTTTCTTATAATTATGCTCGCTAAATACTTGAACACATATTATGCTCACATACATGCATCTGTCCGTCTCAAACTCTATATAACTAGAATGACTTGTGTAAGCAGTTGAGCATACACACACACACATATATGTATAAACCCATGCACACACACGTCAAATAATGAATAATATAAAATTACCGCAACATAATATTAAACAACACAATGACCACAAATGAACGAACGAACGAAATTTAAAAACAGAAAAAAAACAACACACAATTGCACATTTCACACGAATACCAACAAAGATCAGTTTTTAAAATGAACTTTCATTTGTTTGATTTTTATATACAGAAATTTTATTTATTTTTATTTTTGTTTAAAAACGGAATGAAAAAGAAAACCAAAAAAAAAAAACAAATGTAAGAGCGAGACAACAGTCTTTATGGTTAAACACAAAAAAAAAAAATTAATTAAATTTTAAAATTTTAAACTTTTTCCCCTTTTTTTTTTTTTTTTAGTAAATTAAATAATTTTTTTGAAACAAAGCATTCTTGTTCTTTTGGTTTCTCCAATTTTTTTATTTTTTGATTTCTTTCTCTCACTCTCTCTCTCTTTCTCTCTCTCATTTTCTCTATCTCTCATTTTTATATTTTTCGATTTGCAAAAAAGAAAAAAGTTTTTTTTTAGTTTTGTTGTTGTTGTTGTTGGTTTTTTTTTTGTATTTCTTCAATATTTGGTAGAAGCACGTTGCACATTTATTTTTTATTTTAATTTTTTATTTAGTTGATTATTGAACGGCAAACAGAAAGCACGCGTGAATTTTATCGTTTGCCTTGGTTAGTTTTTTTGTGTTTTAATTATACTTTTTCTTCTTCATCTTCTTCTTCTTCTTTTGTTCATCTTCTGTGTTTTAAACTTTTTTTTTTTTTTTTTCTTTTTTTGAAGAAAAAATTTATATTTGGAAAGATTTGCACATTTTTGTTTTCTTTTGTTTTTGAATTTTTAAATTTCTGTTATATATTTTTTTTTTGTTTAAATGAAAAGCTCGCTTTGTATAATTCAGTGTTGTTGTTTTTGTTTGTTTTGTTTGTTTGTTTTTGTGTGAAGTGGAAAAATGGTCCATAGTGAAGTGTTGTAAGAATAAAGAAAGAATGAAGTTTATGACCACGTGTGTTTTGTTACTAATTTCACGAATAAAAAAAATTTAATAAGAGAGTTTTAAAAAAAAAAGAAAAAATGAGGTCACATTTCCGTGACAGACTTTTATTTGTATTTAAATTTAAAATGAAGAAAAACTTGTTAGGAGGAAAAAATAATGAATGATCAAAGTTGTTCTCTTAATCTTGATTCTCTTTTGCATTTCTTTATTGCGCTAAACAAGAAATACGATTTAATTTGAATAAAAGAAAAAAAAAAAAAAGCACAAAAGCTTCACTTTTTTTTTCTTTCTAAATTCTTTAGCATTCGTTTAATTAAGAGTGAGAGAGAAAGAGAGAGTGTTTTTTTTTTGTACCTCCCGGCCATCTTTTCATTTTATTAAAAATTTATTTACTCTATAAAGTGAAAATTTATTTTAATTATCGTGTTTTGTTGTTGTTGTTGTTGTTGATTAATTCACCCATATTTAGTCACAATAGTCGTTTACCTAATCATTACATTCGTTCTACGTTAATAGAAACGTAAAAATATATTATCAATTTAAACACGCGTGTTTTTCTTAACAAAAAAAAAAAATTTCAAATAAAATTAAAGAACGACGAAGTGAAATATTTTAAAATTGAGAGAAAAAAAAACTGAAGATTCAATAGTTTGTTACTGTTGTTGTTGTTGCTGCTGTTGTTGTTGTTGTTGTTGTTGTTTTGGTACACGATTTTTATTTTGGTTTTCTATTTATTGTTTTTTTTTTTTCGTAATAAATAAAATATAAAATTTATTGAGACAAGGAAGTCATGGGAAAAAAAGTCAGGATTTAATTTTTTGTTTGTTTGTTTTTTTTTTTTGTATAATCAAAAATAATCACGTTTTTTTTTTCAAGTAAAAACAAAAATAACAAAATTCACTTTCTTTCCTTTTAAATCGCGTTCAATTCCAAAATAAAAAGCATTAATTTGCTATTATTTGCAATCTTTTTGCAAAAATCTGAAATTTTTTATTTTGCTCTCAACTTGTTCATAATTTTTTTTTTTTGTTTTGGTTTTGTTTCCCCATCACACTCATCCATCCCATCATGTGTTAGCCTACGTGCGATCAACAGCAAAATTATAAATTATTGGCGCGTTACATGAAAATCTCGCAAAACTCATAAAAAATGAATTCATTTTATTTGATCTCGAATTGGTTTTTTTTTTATTTCTTAATTACATTTGTAAATTATTTTTTTAACCCCCCTTTTAATTTTGTTATTTCCAAGAAACAGAACGATCAAGAAGAAATCAACTAATCAATTATATTCGTTTCAATTGTGGAATACGTTGTCAAATTTACTTTATAAATTCAAATATGATATTTGTTTTATGATTTCATTTCAAGTCTCCCATTAAAATATCATTAAGAAACATTTCTGTTAGATAAATTCCATTAAAAATTAAATAAGAGTTTTTTTTTTTTGTCTATAAATAAAAAAATAAACTATGTAATAATTACTGATCACGATCGCGATCACTGAATTAAAGAAATATTTATTATATCGTTTAAGTTCACACCTTCATAAAATTAACAGCTTGAGGTAATCCAAACATTTCAATTAAATAAAAAAATAAAAAACGAATAGAAAAATAAAGATCAAATGATCATGGCACCTTTACACGATCATCATACAATCATTAGTCATTATAAATGTCCTTTAACCCTTATGGAATTTAGTAAAACTTTTAATGTAAACATCTTTTTTTTTTGTTTTGTTGTCGGTACGATTCATGATTGAAATTAAATAAACTAAAAGTTTATTATAAAATATTTTCTTAAAAAATTAAATACGTTAAATAATGAATATAACACAATTTATTCAAATTATAATTCGCACATTAAAAACACATTAATTTTCATAATTACAATTTGGTTATAACGAAACCTCACAAAACTTTTAAATGAAAAAAAAACAAAAAAATTCGTTTATACCAAATAATTCGCTATAACCAATTTTTGATGATATTTTAATTATTTTCTTTTTCGTTTGTCCGCATAACAATAAACAACAACAACAAATCGATAAATAAAATCATAATAAAAAATCTTTATCGATTAGAAAAAAAAAAAAATAATAATTAACAAATTAAAAATTAAAAGTTATTTTGTTTTTTCTTTATAGAAATTAAAGTGAAAGTATTTTTCGTAAAAATATAAAGTCAACAATTACTTCATTTCTCATACAGACAAAGTAAAAATTAAAGAATTTAAATTAAAAGAAGTAAAAAAGAAAAATACAGAAACTGGCAAGAAAAATGCAAATTCTTAAAATTCTAAAATGAAAATACAAAATTTATGTTAAAAAATTCCAAAAAAAAAAAAATGTTAAATAAAAATCTCACAACAAGAAATTGTTTCTTGTTTTATATTTCTTTTTCTGTTTTCTTTTTCTTCATCAATCTTATCTTATAAAGAAACGGTTACACCGCGTTTACTGGTTAACAACTAGAGAAAAATAACTGGGTCAAATTGCATAATTATTATTATTATTATTATTATTATTTTATAAAAATTATAAAGTGCAATTAGATATTGGCGTTTTGGCTTATTTATTTTTTTCTACGTTATTTATCGATATTTTTTTTATCGTTTTAATTTGAAACAAAAAATAATGGTGCAAAATACGCGGGGGGATTATAATTCTTTTCGTTATTTTTAGTTAGGAAATTGTATTGAATTTTTTAAACAAACATTATTTCTGTTGTTGTTGTTGTTGTTGTTGTTGTTGTTGTTATTGTTATTGTTATTGTTGTTGTTGTTGTTACATTCATAAACTGACGGATTCATATAAAATTATATATACTTAATAATAATAGAAGTTTGGTAAATCATGGTTCGATGATCATTTAAATTATCGATTTAGTTTTGGAAGAACAAAGCAAAAACAACAACAAATAAAAATAAAATCCGATGTTTAAAAATGATAATCAGGAAATATGGTTGGTTTGAGGGTCGTTTTAATTTTATTTAAGACAAGGTAAAAGGCGTTAATTGAATATATTGTCGTACTTCTTGTAAAGAACAAAAAAAAAAAAAAACTAACAAAGAAAAAACGTTAACCTTTTTTGTCACATTAGTAGAGATAAAATAATAAATACACATAACGCAAACGAAACGCAACAATCGCACTAAATCTAATCTTAGAAAATGTAATAATGAAAGGAAAAAAAAAAAAAGGGAATTCGCACTTTCTAAAAGACCTTCCATCTCTGTAATAATATTTTTCAAATAAAATTATTATTTTTTTCTTTATTTACACAAACAACACAAACTAAAACAAATATTTCGCAATATTAATCTCTGTCTCTCTGTCTCTCAATATCTTTCTCTTTTTATCTTTCGATTTCCTTCTATTACTATAAAAATTGTCTTTTTATCTAAAAAAAATCTAAAAAATAAATTTAAGCATATCAAGTGAATGTCCGCAGTTTACAATTTTTCTACAATTTATTAATTTTTATTTTATTTTCGTGAATTCACCAAATTAAAAAATACAAAAAAAAAAACGAAAGAGTCAAATTTTTAGAAAATAACAAAAAAAAAAATCGTATTTAATTCTTGTTATCCAATCAAAAAAAAATTATGATTGAAAAAAAAATTGGCTTCAAACAATTCACGTGAGTTGTTCTTAAAAAAAAAAAAACGGTAAATTTTTTTTTTTGGCACAGACACACATCATCTTTTGTTTATTTTGGTTTAAGGCGCACTTTTTTTTTTTTTAAATCATGTTGAGTCAAATTAAAATTCCAAATAAATGCAAATACACAATTTTGATCGTACTGTTGTTTTTTTTTTTTGTGTTCTGGAACTGGACACAATTATTTTTCTAATTTTAATTTGAAACTTTTGTTTATTTTTTTAGATTAAATTCCTTTCAAATTAATCTGATAAGTTAAAATCTATATCTGTAAAAGGAGAGTTGATCTTATTTCTGTGGTAAAAAAAAAAAAAATTGTTCATTTTATTCTGTACAATTTGAAAATTATGGCCCTTAATTTATTTAACAAATAATTTCAGATGAAAAGAAACTTTAAAAATATTTTTCCTTTTTCGTTGTGGGTTTGAAAACTTGTTTATTTGAAAGTTTTCAGTTTCCTCCCCCCCCCCCCCCCCCCCACAGCATCCCACATTTTCATTATATTTCAATTTCAATTGTTTCAAATATTTTTTTTTTCTATATTTAAAATTAAATTTATTAACACATTGTAACCTATGGAATTTTTATTGAACCTAATTTAATTTCCACAATTTAAATATTTAATTTTTTTTCTTCTTTATCTTATTTTTTTTTTGCAGATTCAATTATGCGTCAAGTTTATGACGTTTTCAAAAAGAACTGAAATCAAATAAATTAATTAGTTAATTAAATTTAATAAAAAAAAAAGGGGACGTTGAATTTTGTTGTGAGAAAAAAATAGTAAAAAAGGGGCTACTAAAAGATAAAAGAAAGGATTAAAAGAAATTATTAAAATTATGTCATTATGGGGAGACAAAATGAATTCTTCAACGTACCCTGGCAATCAAGAAAACCACCCTGGTAAAAAATTAAAAAATGAAAATTATTATACAGAAGAAATATCAACAGTGGTTAATTGGAAAGATCCAGAATCTGGTGCACAAATAAATAAACGGAAACAATGGAATTTAACAGATGATAAACCCGTACAATTTGGTGTTTTATCAAAAAATTATTTACGTAAATTTAGTACATATTTAAGAAGTAGTACATCAAGTAAATCATCTGATAATATGTTAAGAAAAAATACATTTACAATAGGGATACCTCATGATGGTTGTGAAATTCATGAAAATTTTAATACATCATTTGTCACAAATAATAAACCAATTTCTATTCTTAATCATAATTATCTGAATGTTGTGGATAATAACAGCTTAAGTGATGATTCATCAAAGGATATAAGTGTTAATAAATGTGATAAAATAGATGATGTTCAAAATAATCAAATAAGTGATGAAAATTGTGAAATAAAAAATGTGACAGTTAATCCTGTTGGTGTTAGTATTGTTGGAGTTACTCCTGGTCATGATGAAAATATTACATTCGGTTCATTTTTACTGCCTCGTGTAATTCTTAAACAGTAAGTTTTTTTAGTAATTTTTTTTAAACTTATTTAATTTTTGAATATATTTTGGGATCACTTGAAAAATTATTTCAAAAATGGTCATTATGTCAAAAGTATACAGATGTGATAATTTATATTTTCACTTATATTTTATAGCCCTTACATTTTATGATTGATAATGGACTACTTTTTTGCGGTGGCCACACTAAAATGTATTTTTTTCTATTAATAAACATTAAGGGTCTCATTAAGCCTCATTACCCTTATCTGTTGTGCTTAAAATTAAATCAATATTTTTATTGTTGATAAAATATTACTGAATGCACTGACTGCTAAAATTAGTAGTAGAATTGTCACAAGCACAACATTCATGCATAAAAGTTTTGAATTTATGTGAGAATCTCAACGATGCCAACTAAGACGTAAGAAAAATTAGGACATAAATATTATTGAGAATTATTGAAAGTCTTTGCATGTTTTTTTTTTATTATTATCACTTTTTTTTTCTGCTTCGGGGTCATTATTGGTTTATGGCGCCAACGCGACCCAAATGTTAATAAATCGGTTAGGTTGATTTTTATTTTGAAAAAAAAAAAAAAAAAACAACAAAACATAATATAATAAAAATGTCCTCGATCTTGACAAGGTGCGTCTGAGATTTATTATACGTTATATAATATCTTATCTATATAATAAACAGATAATCTCTTAATCAGGGTTGGCAAAAACCCGGGTTTTTTTAGAAAAACCCAACCCGCGGTTTTAATTGGGTTTTACTGGGTTTTTCAGCGGGTTTTTCTGGGTTTTTATAGAAAATTTAGATATAATGTCTCTTCATTACATTATATCTAAAACAATTAAGCAAAAAATAAACGAGCGAACACGCTAGATGCATAATTTTTTTAACTTGCTTTATCAATTCTCTTTTATTATATATTCGTTAAAATAAACTGAAAAAAATATATATCTCCCAACTTTTCGCGCAGATATACAGTTATTAACCGTTTTTTAGACTCGCATACTTTCTCTTTCTTTGACACTAAAGCGATATATAACAAAAGTGCGGCAAGATATTCTATCTCTTAACACATTTTTTGTTAGTGCATTTTTAGTGCTGAAATTTGGCTGTCTGAAAAACACTCAGATTTTCTACCTTACTGCTTGGCTTTTAAAATTCAAGATCCTGAATATTTTCCAGTGTCTATGTTTAAAAGCGATGTCACTGTCTGAGTCTCAAGATTGGTGACCAATAAATTATTTTAAGTTTGCACTATGAATTCTATTTATTTAATAATTTTTATTTTGTTGTGTTTTATTTTTTTAGTTATTTTACAATACTTAATTATATTTTTCTGACATTTTTCGTTATATTTGCACTTGGATTTTTACTAATAAACAATGAAATAATGTTAAAAATTGGCGTTTATTCTGAATAAATTAAATTAAAACAGGAAAAATTAGGAAAAGCCCATATGGGTTTTTCAAGGTGGGTTTTCTCCAAAAAAACCCATTGGGTTTTACTGGGTTACCCAGTGGGTTGCCAACCCTGCTCTTAATAATAAAAGAGTGAGGGGAAACAATACTAGAGTCAGAGGGAAAGAATCAGTTAGATGTTGATAGTGAAGTACATTGACATTTTTATATGCATTTGAGAGAGAGAGAGAGAGAGAAAAAAAATTAACAAACATCTTATTTTATCTTTTAATTCAAAAAAGCAACAAATATAACAAAAACAGCATTAAAAGAAGAAGTAGGAGAAGTAGAAAAAAAAAGAAGAAAAAAGTAAAAGTAAAGGTCGTCTTCTTAAAACCGGTTTTCTCTTTCTTAATCTCTCTCATTCTCTTTTTTCTCTCTTTTCTTATTTTTTATTTATGTATTTTTTTTTTTTTTTATATTTTGACAAACGAACCAAAGTTTAAAGTTCAATTTTAGATAAAATATATTTGACCTTTTAACGATGATGATGATGATGATGATTATAATGATTATGATGATTACGATGATTATTTCGTGTCTTTAATTAATAAAAATGAAAATTTTTGTTGTGTTGTCTGTTTGTTTATTATTTTTTTTTAATTTGTTTGTGGCAAGGCAATTTTGAAGTTTAAAAAAAAAAACCAAAACCAAAAAGTGGGAGGGTGGAAGGTGGTAGTATGGGGAGTAACAAACATGTAATTTTTTTATTATTTTTTTTTTTGATAAAATGTTGGCAGTTGAATGATTCCTTATTGTCGAAAATTTTAAAAAGAAAAAAAAAATAGTTGGGATGATATTGTAGGAGTGGGGGTTGGTTTTGTTGATGAAAGAAAAGACACTTCAATGTCAAAAGTGAAAAAAAAAGAAGAAATATAAAAAAAAATATATAATAATTGAATTGTAAAAATGAATGATGCAATTTTCTTCTTATTCTTCTTCATCTTCAACTAAGAAAAACTTTTTAAAAAAAATTCAAATTTAATGACGTCAAAAATTCATTTTATTTTTGGGGGAATAAACTTCAAAGCATCCAATCGAGAAGAAGAATGGAGCACACAATAAAATTATAACTACAATGAAACAACATACACCAACCAACACACACAAACACATACAAGACATAAGCGTAAGAAAAAAAAAATGAAAGATCGGAATTTGGTCAAATTATATTTCGAAATTGGACATATGTCAGACATGAAGAAAAAGAAGAAACAAAAATGTCGCAATCAAAAAGAATAAATTTAAAAATGAAAGAAACACGCAAATTTATGTGCGCTATTCTTCTATTCAATTTTGTTGTTGTTGTTAGTTGTTGTTGTTGTAGTTTAATATGGATATTTCACTTTATTGGCCAGTTAGATTCACTCGCCCATTGTAAAAGATGACCTAAAGTTTATGTCTAAAAAAGAGATAAAGTACAAAGGGAAAGATTTAATAACAGAGTTCTTTTATATTTGCCCAGTAAAGGGTGACAAGGTGACATGTGACATTTTTCAAAAGAAAGATAAGAATAAAAAGAAAACAAATGAACTTTTTTTTCTCTTTTTTGAAATGCAAACAAAACTAGAAAACAAAAGAAAAGAAAAGTCATCATATCAAACCAGTCCAATTCAAAAGTTTCTTCTTATTTTTATATTCTTACTTCTTCTTCTTCTTCTTCTTCTTTTCTCATGTCTTTCGTCATTTCATTTAACGGTTGTTTCTCTGCTGTTTTGCTGTCGTTGTTTTTGTTGTCATTCTTGTCGTTGTTGTTCTTGTTGCTTTTGTTGACATTGTTTAGTTGATTTTGGTTGTTTTGTTGATTGTTCTTGTTCTTTGTATTTGCCTTCACAGTGAACGAAGTAGAAGAAGAAGAAGAAGAAAAAAAAAATCAATATTAACAAAAAAAAAAAAATGTATATATACAAAGCAACAACAAATAAAAAACGAATGAATTCTGTTGGTGTAGGTCAGTTATTGTAACATTCGCGCGCGCAATATTTTTATTATTTATTATTGTTATGTTTTGTTTCTTTTTTGTATTAAATACGCTATAAATTTGTGGTAGAGCTTAATGATTATAATAATGATAATAGGTGAGTGTGGGTGGTTGGATGGAGGTCATTTGAAGAAAGAAAGTAATTGAGTTTATAAAATTATTTTTGTCGTTTTAAAATTTTTAATTTTATATTCAAATTAAATTAATTTTTATTCAAATTATTTATTTTCATTTAATTGAATTTTATTTTTTTTTGTTTGTAAAATTTAAATAATTATTAGAATTAACAATCAAGTAAGAAGGTGATGTTTTAAAACATAAGAACTTAATAAATGTTACAGGGAAAATATTTTTTCATTTTTATAAAATTTGAAAAATTAATTAATTTTTTTCTGTTTATTCTCAAAAAATAAAAAGAAAGAAAGAAATTAACAAGAAATAAATTTAATTAAAAAGAAAGTCATTTAGAGGTTTTTCTTTCTTCTATATATGAGACGTCTTCCACCTTCATCACTTAAAATGAAAAAAAAAAAAAAAGTGCAAACAAAATAACAGGAAATTAGTTGGTCCCCATAATCAACTAAACAACATAAAATAAGAAGGCAAAAATCCCTCAAAAAAAAAAAAAATAAAATAAAAGCTTCCGACATAATAATAATCATGGGAATTCACAAACATGACAAAAATTGAGAAAAAAAAAAAAATAAAGAAGAAGAAATTAAAAACAAAACAAAAAAAAAATTAAAAAGACTTTCTTTTGGACAAGCAATTAAAACTTATTTCTTTCTTTCTTTCTTTTGTTAAAAAATTAAGAAGGTAAACCGCACTGTGTGCAGTTCTTTTTTTTTTTTTTTAGTTTTATGTGGCTTATTATTATATAAAAATAAATCATCAGCAGAATAAAAATACAAACAAAAATATGGTTTTAAAATATTCATCAAAAGAAATTTCTTATAGAGATCTCCAAGTGTAACCACAATTTCATACTTCTGCTTGTCTGATTTTTTTTTTTTGTGTTTGTTTGTTTGCGTTCGTATAGAACTTCAATTTATTTATAAATGAAATTTTTTTTGTAATTTTGTTCCTTCTGTTTACATTCTTACCGTTTCATTTTATCCCTTTTTCTTTATTTTATTACATTGTTGGACAAAAAAAAAATATACTTAAATCCGTTTACAATTTACATATTTGAAATTTTCATTTTCTTTCTTTCATCTTTCTTTTCTATTTAATATTTTAATATTTTTTTTTTGCAATGTAAAATATATTTTGCATGTTACAAACAGCAAACAAAGTGAAAATATTTAAATTATGTTACAATGATGTTCTTCAATGTTTGTTTGAATTTTTTTCTTGTTTTTTTTTTTTTTTTAATATAAGAAGACGATGAAAAGGAAGAAGAAAAGAAGAGATTTCAGCACTTCAATTCAGATGACAAAACAAAAAAACAAAAAAAAAATTGATTTTTAAACACTTTCCCTCTTCACCTGCTGCTTTTTTATAATAAGTAAATAAATAATATGATGACGAAGAAGAAGAAGATAATAAAACAAACCCGACGAAAAGAAGAAGAATCAATTGAACAATTGGATGTATATAGAGGGGAAAGTAATTTTAGTTTTCTTCTTACGAAGAAACGATGACAATATTTTTTTTATGCATATGAAAATATTTTTCAATTCCATAAGCAAAGAAAAAGAAGAAGAAGAAAATTTCAATCTGAACCTCTGATCTTCCATTCATATTCTATATACTTTTTGATTGGAAATTCAATTCAATTGAATTAGAAAGAAAGTAACGAGAAATATTTTTCAGAATTTTCATTTTTAAATTGAAAAAAACAAAAAATTTACAATTGAATTCAAATGACCAAAACTGTTCAGTTTTTCACAAATTTCAATTTTCATTTTGAAAAAAAAAAGACCAAAGACTTTTATCTCCTTCTATTTCCACTAGGATGGGTTTTCCAAATGTATTTTCGGTAATTGAAAAGATTTAGATAGTTATGAAGAGAATTCCACTGATAGGCGATTGTTGTGCTTAAGTAAGACCATCCGAGTGATAGTTAATAGTTTTTTTATTTCTCTTCTAATAAAATCGAAAACTTTTATACATAAGACCAATGACCTCTTCTTCTTTATTGATTATTCAACTGTTTTTGTCTGCTGAAAAAAATTTATTAGAATTTTAAACAAAAAAGAGAAATAAAGCGAATTTTTATTTTGTGTATAACTTTTTAATTTTTTTTTTAACTTCTTACAGATCATCAGTAACAGCAACATCATCAACTACAGCAGAAATAGCAACCACATCAACAACAACAACAACAACATCAACATCAATAACAACAAATACAATCATTAATGATGATGATACAGGTTTTGAAAGATGTTTTAATGATAAAACTGAACGTGAACGTATCACATTATCAAATTATTCAACAGAAAAGAGTGGTTCATCCGGTTATTATAGTTCAAATTTATATTCAACAAGTTCTGTTGATGAACATATTTATAGTGAACCAGTAATTGATTGTATTCAATCAACAACAATATTACCACAAATAACAGCTGGTCGTGAAAGACGATCTATAACAAATCATCATCTACAACAACAACAACAACAACAACAAAAACAAATTTTATCAAATGACGAAATAATTTATGATGATGAAGAAATTTATATAAAACGTAAAAATGATAAACTTCCAACAATAATGGAAGGTATTGATGGACAAATTCCTGTTCCACGTCCTGTTTGGCCAACAGATTTCGATGATTCATTAATTGATATTAATTTAGAATCATTCCTTTTAACAAATGATACAATTACTTATGATAAAAATAATAAAAAAGAAAAAATTGAAATTCATAACAATAATTCATTACAACAACAAACGGATAATAATGTTCCTAATAATCCTGATAAGTCGCTATCAATTTATTTAAATAAATATGAAGATAATTTAAATATACAACATACACGTGATATTCTTGAAGATATTCGTGAAAAATTAAATAATTTATTAGAAGAACAATTAGATACAATTAATGATGTAGGAACAAATCCATTTATTATAAATGAAAATTATCAAAATTCAACAGCAAGAGAAACAGAAATAATTACAACAATAAATAGTAATAATAAAAAAATAGATTTAGAAAAGGAAATAAAAAATCTTAAAAATGATTTAGATAATTATTTAAAAATGATAAATCATGAGAATGAAATTGAAATAAAACAATTATGTAATGGTTTATCAAAAAATACAAAAATGTTAACAATAAAAAAAGCATTAGAAAATAAAACACGTTCAATTGGAAGTAATGATGATCATCATTATCGTGATGATGATTATGAAATATTTCAATATCAAAATGAAACTGGCTATGAAAAAATGATGCCCTTTTATAATCATAATAATAATAAACGTAATTTAACAAATTATAAAGAAATTGATTTAACATCAAATTTTGATACAGTTTATATACAAGATGGTTTTAATATTAATGAAAATCCATTTAATAAACAACAACAACAGCAGCAGCAATCAATAAATAGTGTTGCTGATAATAATTTTCATTTTAAAAAAAAGTTAACCAATAATAATAATAATAATAATATGAATAATCATTATAATAATATTGTTGAATTCAGTGATGAAAGTGAACATAATTCATTAAATATAAATATAAATAATGATAATAATAATAGTGAAAAATTAATGATTGTATCAAATCATAATCAATTACAACAAAATTTATCATTACATCGTCCAACATTATTAGTTGATAGTTTAAATAAATCATTAAATGGTGGTGATAAAGATATGATCTTAGAATGGCATAAAAATAAACCAAGTATATGGGAATTATATTATGGTGCAAATCGTCCACATCATACATTTGTACAAAAAATTCGAGTTGTTAATAGTAAAAAAAAGAAAAAAAAAACATTACAATCAGTTGTGTCCTATGTAAGTACCATTTACCATATTCTAAAATAATTTTTTCCTTTAATTTAAGATTTCCACAGAATCTTTTTTTATTTTGGACATTTAAAAATTAAAAAAAATTATGAAATAAAATTGTCGAAATTTTATTTCATTTTAAAGTTAAAATTAAAAAAAAACTTTTGTTTTACTAAAATTTTAAATAGTCGGGAAAGACAAGAATCTAATATTTGTACATTGATAAAAAATAATAATTTTTGAACACTATTGTTTGACTCATTTGGTGTGTTTTGTGGATTTAACCCCAATTTTTAAATAAGATAAAAAAGAAACGTCAAACCTTCGTATCTTTTATTTCTTCATTTAATGAGAATTTAATGAATTAAAAAAATTAAATTTATAATCGAGATATTTTTCATAACTAAGAAATTAAAAGAAATCCAAATTATTATAAAATCTTTTATCATAATAATTATGAAAAATGAATTCATTCAGTAGAAAATTTAATTGCATTCGTAAACCGTAGACATTCTTAATTTTTTTGAATCTGAATAAATTTACCTTTTTTTTTATTATTAAATTTTAATAATTTTTCATCTTTTACAATCGTCAATGAATAAAAAAAAAATGAAACAATTAGTTGTTGCTAATTGAATCATTACTTTTTGTACAAATGAAACACTAAAAATCCTGATCTTTCATAATCATAACAATTAATTTGAACATAAACGAGAGAGAGAGAGAGAGCGAGAGAAATGAAAAAACAAAAAAAACTTTTGAATGGAAAATTAAAAAGTGGTTGATTATTTTTTTTTTAAATGTTTTGAGTTGGAAATTATAATTATGTATAAAGTTACAATTTTAATTTAAACTTTATACTTCAGTATACTAGAATAATAATTATTTATATTTATTAAAAGTTTGTAAATATAAACAAACATTCACTCACCCAACTGGACTTCTTTTTAATAATGCTTTTTTTTTTTTTTGTGTGTGTGTGTGTGTGTGGTTTTTTTTTTATTTTTTATTAATATTAACCGAACGTTGTGTTGTTTGCCGCCAATAAATCTTTTAGGTCGTTAAAAATGTTTTGTTGAAATAATTTTGTTACCCAAAATAAAATTGATGTTAAATTAGTCAAGTCACATATGGTTATTATTACATTTGTTTGTGCTAAAATTCTCTATTTCGGGTCAAATTCAACATAAGAGGCAATTAAATAAAACTAAAAAAAAAAAAAAAAAGAAGAAAAAAAAAACAGACAAAAGAATTGTAAAGGAAATTGCAGAAAATCAAATTAAAATATTTAATTGCTGTTTCTTTAATTTTAATTTGTCACCTGTCAAAGATTAGAATTTTTTTGTTTTTTTGGGGTTCCCCGCCATTTTGAATTCCGAAAAATAAAAGTTGTGTATGACAAACTCAAGAAGAAGGAAAAAAAAAAAACAAAACAAATTTACGATATAAATTTAAAAATATTACAACAACAAGTTAATTACCGAGATGTCTTAATTGTTCGAACAAATTTAATGCAAAAAAAATCTTATTGAAATTTGTTCAAGGGGAGAAAAGCCAGAGAAATATTTAACAAAAGTAAATAATTTTATACGGTTGAAAAATTCTGTTTGAATCTTACAATCTTAATTTTATCAATAACAATCAATTAAACAGAAAAGTGAAAATGTTTACTCGATTCATTATTATTATTTTCTTCTTCTTAAAATTGAATACCAAAAAAAAAAACAATGTACAGAGAAATCTTTTTTCCATCTTTTTATTTTTCTTCTCTGTAACTTCATTTCAGTGAAACTCGGTTATAACGAACTTCACTTATAACGATCTTTCGGTTATAACGAAGTTTTCTGTAGGTCCCGTTTTAATTTGTACCTTGGCAATGATTCGGTTATAACGATCTTTCGGTTATAACGAACTTTTTTTTTGGTCCCTTGAAGTTCGTTATAACCGAGTTTCACTGTATTTTCAAATTTGGTTAAAATTTTTTATTTGTGTCTATTTTTCTATTTTTCTATTTTTGATTGTTTCTGTATTGAATAATTCTTCATTTTTATTTTTTTTTTGGTTACCTTCTTTATCTTTGGTTACCTTCTTACTTCTTTATCAATTCATAATAATCGGTTTGAATAATAAATAATATTTAGGTCAAGTTTTTTTTTTAGGTTGCTATTTTTTTTTTCTCGATTTTTTCTCCAAATAAAATTTATTTGATAATAATTGTGTTTGTAATTTGTTTTTTGGAACTCCATTTCTGTCTTTGACATTGAGTTATAAAAGAAAGAAAAAAAAAACAAATCAACCAAAATCGAACCAAAGACGAATCATCTAATGGGTTCACTCACAATTATATTTCCATAATTTTGTTTTTTTTTTCATTAACTGCATTCACATAAAAGACCTAAAAAAAAAGTAACAACAAACAATAAAAAAAAAACAAAACTATAAAATTTAAAAAATCAAAATAAAAAGAAATAAAAAAAAAAAATTAAAAATTTACAAAAAAAGAAAAAAAAAATCCGAAAGCTGAACAACTCAAACAAGTATTTCCTCATCTCTTTCGTAATTCTTGTTCAAATATATAAAAAAAAAAAAAAAAAACATATACAAGAAGAGAACAAAAAATAAAAAAATAAATTGTGTTTCTGTCGACCATTTTTTCTGTATTTATTTGTGTGTGTGTGTGTGTGTTGTGTTTATTTTTTTGCTTTTAATAAATATTTTATTTTTTGTGTTTTCTGTTTTTTTTTTTTTTTGCAATTATTTATATAAATAATAATAATAATGTCTAATAAAATGCCTAAAGGGATTAGAAGAAGCAAAAAAAAATGGTTTTATTTTTTCAAAAAATGGGGAAAATTTATCCCATTTTTTGCTGAAAAAAAAAAATATTCAAAATTCATTTTTTTTTATTGTTGTTGTTGTTGCTTTTACCTCTTTTTGTTTATAATCATTTTTTAATTACTCTGCGGATGATTTTACTGTGTTATAGATTAATTTGGTTCATAATTAAAATACGATATTCATTAATTTTATATAATCGAACAATTTTTACTGTTGTTGTTGTTGTTGTTGTCTTTTTCTTCTTTATTTTATTCTTTTTTAATTATAAAAGAAGAAATATTCCCGCATCAGTTTAAAAGTCCTATCGATCTACAATTTCATGTTTCTTTTCATATTTTTATGTTTTCATTACATTTACGTTTTGTTTGTTTGTTTATTTGTTTGTTTTTTTTTCTAATGACGTTCATTTTTTAAAATATTGTTGTTGTTGTTGTTGGTTGTTGTTGTTATTATTTTTTTTCTTCTTGTATGAATTAAATGTTGTTGTATTTTATTTTATTTTATTTTATCTTGTGTTTGGTATATTTCATTTCATTTTCACATTCGACCTGCATTTCATTTATAGAATTTCAGCATTTATTAGAGGTAAGTGTTAGTAAGTGTTATTTGTAGTTATGTTTAAATGTAAAAATTGTAAAATTGTAGAGATACCGAACAGACTAAAATATATACAAAAATTACAATTCTACTCTTTTACTATTTGTAATTTATGTACCTACATAATGTGTATTTATGTGTGTGTGTGTGTGTGTGTGTGCAAATGTTGGGTGGTAGGGTAGGTGTTTTGTGTGTGTGTGACGCAATCAATATAACAACAACAAAAAAAACAAATTGTTAAAGAGTCGATGTTATAATATTTTTATTATTAAATAATAATAATCATTATTACTTTTTTTTTTTTCTTTCTAAGACTAAATGTAACGTCTACATTTTGTGTTATCTAATGTCTAATTAATTTACTTTGTAACAAATTATAAAATTTATAGACGTATTTAGAGCGAATGATTGTTCTGTTTTTTTTTTTTTGTTTTTTTTCATTTACTCGAACCAAAAGAAAAATAAAAAAAAAGAAGTCATTAGATGAGAGAATGAAGAGAAAGAAAAGAAGAAAAAAAAGAACAGTCACACTTAAGATTCTCATCTCAAACATTGAATTACTTAAAAATTTACGTCGCAACATTCGTCAATCATAATTATTCATTTTACATTTTTTTTTTCTTCTTCTTCTCTTCTCTTTAATCAATTTCTTGAGTAATTGAGTTGATTTTATCTATGACTAATAATAAATTATATTAAAAACTGAAAATCTTTTGAAATCAAACAGAAACAGAGAAAAAAAAAAAAATAAATAAATAATAAAAGAGAACTTTTTGAATTATTAATTTTAATTATTTATTTATTTTTTCCAAAAAAAAAAAAAAAAAGAAGAAAAACAAAAATAAAACAGAGAGACGGTAGCGTGTGAATACATATTTTTGTTGTTGTTGTTGTTGTTGTTATTTTCTTTTTCTAGTTGGCCTACTGTGACATTTTACTTAACATTTTTTTCTTTTCTTTTGTTTTTTTTTTCTTTTTTTATACTTACACTCATTTATTTTTATAACATAAAAAAGACAAATTGAATTAAAACTCTTATAAAGTTACTTTGTTTGTTTGTGTAATCACATAGACGCACAATCAGAAAAGAAAACAAATTGTTTGCTTAAGTTAATGTATATAAGAATAATTAAAGATGTTTATAATTATCAACCAAAGTTGCTTTTAAATTTGTTTAACAAAAAAAAAAACAACAAGAATTAATAATTTTTAAAGAAACAGAAAATCTTTTTTACGGTCTAAAAAATTTGATTTTTTTTTTCTTCTTTTGATTTTGCATTTTTCATTTTTAATACAAAAAAAAAATTTTTTTTTATGTAATCCAAATTTATTGCAACGACCTCAACTTGTCAGTCTTTTTACTACGTTTTGTTTGTTTTTTTGTATATCATTGCAGAAGTTGCTTCAGAGGGAAGGGTAGTTTATTTATATACGCGCAATATTTATTTTATTTAACTTATGTACATTTTTATTCACTTTCTCTTTTAATTTTTCTCAATTTACGTTAGAATAAATTTATTGTGCAATTTCCTTTCATTAAATCCCTTCAATTGATTTCAACTTAAAATTTATTTTTTTCACACTATTATTATTTTTTTTTTCCATTAAAGAAAAGACAAATTATAAAATTTCATTCTAATTTTTGTGTAATGTTCAATAAATCATTCTATCTACAACCGGAAATAAATTACCAACAAAATATTAGTGCAAAATTAAAAAATTTAGTTTTTAAAAATTTTAGAAAATCAAACCAAGACGATAAATAAAAATCTCATCATTTTACTTCTTGAGCAATTTTTTGTTTTTTGTTGTTTTTGAAATGAGAGATATTTTCTGCCGTCTTCTTTTCAGATTGCAGTTTTCTAATTTCTAAAACCTTGGATGAACAGTTAAGTCTTATGATGATGAAGAGAGTGGCAAAAATATAGAAAAATTAAAATTGAAATTAGCAGGAATTTCATAATTAATTAAACATGCTGTTTAGTTTAAAACATTTTACACTTATTTCATAATTTCAATTTCCCAGATGTTCCAGAATTCCATAACCTTGTCTGTGTTATTTCTATAATATGTATATTGTTACGCTTAATCAACCATAAGACTGTTTGATGAAATCCTTGTTCCGGGTCCTCTCGTTTGTTGTTATTTATTACCCTTGAACGTTATGGTCAATTGGAACAGAAAAATTCACTAGAGGATGAAATAATTCTAGTTATCACTATTACCATGTTTATAACAATAAATTAATTAGGTTCATTTCTATACATATAAAAAGAAATATAAATTTTAAGGTCAGGTCGTTATGGTTTTTTTCATTTACAAGTCAAGGGGTTAACATTTAGTAACCATCTACAAATAAATAATTAAGTAAGTATATAAAAAAAATTTTTCTACAGCAACAACAAATACAACAATAACAACAACAATAAAAATAAAAAATTGTATAATTATCGAATTACTATGCATCGTATGACACGACACATAACAATTGATGTGACGTGACAGGCTGTCATAACCATTTAGTATTTACTTTTTACTTCTTTTTTTTTTTTGAAAGACAACATTCCATTCAACTTTTTTTTCTGTTTTTTTTATTGTTATTTTCATCTTGTTCGTCAGTGGACCAATTTTCAATTTACGCTATTTTTTAGTATTTTTCTTTTCTTTCTCTCTTTTTTTTTTTCTCTCTTATATTACGTTTATTTTTCTTGTTATTAGGTTCTTGTTGTTCTTGTTGTTTTTGTATTTTTTGTTTTTTATGCGGCAACAATAAAAATATAATTTTTTTTTTCGTTATCCGATTTTGTTTCTTCTGTTTTATATTTCATTTATGTAGGCTCTTGTTTCTTTTCTTTCTTTAGAATGATTGGTTTGAATACTGAATATTATTTTTTTTTTCCTTCATCTTCTTCGATCTTTTATTTTTATTATTGTTTATTCATTGATTGATTTACAAAGTGATACGTCGTACATTTTCTGTTTAAAAAATGATGTAAGTTTACTGTTATGAGACATCTAAGATAGAGATGAAATGAATAATGATAGACAGAGATAACAGATAATTTTATATATTTTTTAACAAAAATTCGTCCTTAAAGGTCGTTTGAGATTGATCGTCAGTTTTGTTGATGATCCCATTAAATATTCACTTTTAATAAACTTTTGTCAAAATATTTATTCGATTGTGCGATAAAAGATTTTCTTTTAAAATGTCCTTAATAAATTAAAGTATTCTCATGGACACATTTTTATTGTGTTTTAATATATAGAATTGTGCGTGGGTTTTATATTTCTCTTTTATTTTTATCGTAATGAAAGAACAAAAAATAAAGTTGTTGGGTGCGGGTGGAATTATTTTCAACTTTAAGAAGAAGAATAAAAGTTGAATTGTTTTGTTTTCATTTTTACACATAAAAAATTTATGATAATCAAGGGGATCAGTAGGTCGTCTGATCAATTTTTTATTTTGTTTTTTTTTGGTGATATCGTAACAAACAAGAGAAGGTAATAATAATATAATATGTATAATTGACATTCTTCTGTATTTCTGATGGTCATGAGGTGACGATGACCCTGGATTTTGCGAATTCTTTTTCTTTTTTATTCATTATTATTTTATAAATTGCACGAAAGTTGACCAACCTAATGAAAATTCATTGTATTGATTGAATCATCTATACACAGTCCCAGACATACATTTTTTTTTTATTATTATTATTATTAAAACATTATTATAATAATATTTATTTATTATTCTTAACCTGACTGAATAAACACACAAAAATATATAATATGTAAGTAATCGATTGATGATGATCATGTTGGCATTCATGAATATTCATTAAATATAAATATTGTATTGTATATATAAATATTTTGTCGTCACGTCATAAATTGATCACATGCAACAAGGCACAACAACATGACGTATTATTTCACAATTTTCATATTTTATTATTTTTACACATATATAAAAATTTAACTTAATAGATAAAAATTCATATACTTCATATGAATACTTTTATTATTTCATTAGTTATTACAAAACCCTATAATGCATTATAATATTATTATTCTGTTCTGACAGTGTTGCATCTATGATTTTGTGTTTTATCTTGTAACAATTCTTTTTATTTAATTTCTTTTTCAATAATATATTTTTTTGGTTGCCTTTTAAAAATTTAATTTATTTAAGTTGAAAGTTTACTTTTGAATGAATTGCTGATTCTGTATGTGGTTAACAAACTTATACAAGTGTTTCTTAAAATTATAAATCAACAGGTCAATTACAAATAATTATTATGTATTTATACAAATGCCATTGAAATTTTTGTCATACAATTACAACAGCAATAAATTTGCGATTAGTTTATAATAACATTTTTATGGTGGTCGTTAATTTATTTTGTTCGTACTAATAATCCAGCACTGCCATATAATTTAAATATTATAATATTCTGCAGAAAATAATCACGTCAATTTAGAAATCGTCAATGACAGCTGACCTTTTTCCGCCACAACAACAATAATAACAAACAGTCAAATGTTGATATTTTCTCCCGCGGTTATTTTCTCAAAAAAATTTTCTTTTTTTTTTTTTTTTTATCACAGGGTGATCAATTATTGTATTTATTTTCAGTGTATGGAATTCCGTAGTTTATCCCAAAAAAAAATTCGCATTGCGTGTTTTCCTTTAATAATCTCATAAAATTTTTGTACATTTTGAAAATAAATTTGATTCTTCGCCTTTTTCAATACAAAATATTTTCATTTTTAAAAAAAAAGGATACTTATAATCACCCGTTTCTGTTTGAATCTTTAACATGATAATGTCTAAATCTAAAAGCAAAAATTCTCTTTCATCTTTTTTTTTTTTTGTTAATGCGTATTTATTTAATGCGTTAAATTGAACTTTTCATAATTTTATAAGAATGAAAAAAAAAATGTATATTTATTTATCATTTATCTATCAAGTGTCTTCAACGTTTATTTCATAGATACAGAGTCCCAATACCTCATCATCTTTGAAATTTTAAGAGATAAAAAAAACTTTCTTCTTCTTTCTCACGACACGAGTGAGTTTTTTTTTTTCTTCTTCATATGCCAAAAATATAAAAGAGGTTCAATCAAAAAACACAACCTCACTCCGATGATTCAATTTTTCTTCTTTTTTTTTTTTTTGTTGTCTATAATAGTTTTTTTTACGTAACCAATAAAAAGAAAAAGAAAAACAAAAACCTCTCATTATACAATTTTTCTTCTTCTGTTTCTTTTAGACTTTACCTTTTTTTTTCTCTCTGTTTTTGTTTTCAATTTGGAAATACAACGCGCTGTCTTTTATTGCATGCTACCGGCCTACTTTGTCTGTTTTTTTTTTTTAGTCTATCGAATTCGGATGTTTCTTCCGATGTCATCGTCTTCTTCTTTTCATATGTTTTTTTTTGTTCACATTTTGTGAATTAATTATAAATTATGAATCGGTTTTTTTTTAGAGTTTTGTTTTTTTTTTTACTGTAAAATTGTTACGACTTTTTAATAATAATAATTTGTGATTTTATTAAAGACGAATTTGAATTTAATTTTAGAATTTAATATTAATTTTAATAAAGATTATACAATGATGATGATGATGATGATGATGACGATACGTAAAAAGACTAATAATTAACGATTCCTAAAGACTTCTTTTTTTCTCAGTTGACATCATTATTTTTTTCCAGGGGCGGATTAATTATTAATAATTATAATAATGAGAGATTTGGCAATTTCCCGAAGGCTTGAATAAAAATTAGGTGGAGGCGCCTATTGTTATATTTAAATTTTTTAACAGAATTATTTGACCTTAAAATACTTTTAGGAGGCTGACAATTTTTTTTGTTTTTAGTGATTGTTAATTTTTGTCTTTCTTTATTATTATTTTAAATGGAATGGAATGTTTTTTACCACAATTCTCTATAATTAACTCTGATTATCCAAAGAATTCAATTGATTTCAATGTAAATCTAGAGCAAATAAAAAATATTAAATAAAATTATTAGCCACTGTAATGAACTCCAACTCTGTTCATGATTAAATATCAACATTTAAAAGATTGTTATTTTTTTGACATTTTAACTGATTTATTAAGTAAAAATTGTGATATATTTTTTTTTTTTTTTTGAAGTCTTTTAAAAATTACAACAGAATTATTCCAAGGAAAGGAAGATACATTTGGATTTTAACTTTTGGTAGTTAACAATTTAATAGTTGATTATTTTAATTTTTTTTTCGTCTCATTTCAAAGACTTAATCTTTGGTCTAAAATTATCTTTAAGTTCTTACAAGGTTGACCAACACTAAATAGTGATCTTGGGTAAGGAGATTTAAAAATTAATAAAATTCAATAATTTGAGTGAATTGTATTGTTTTTTTTTTTTTTTACTTCTGTCAAACGTCAACATTTATTTTTTTATATTTTTTTTTTTGTTCTTCTTCAAACGATCGATGCGATTATTATTTTAATTTTCATTATTTCAAATTTATTTTTTTTTTACTAATTATTTATGGATATTTTTTTATTATGCATTTATGAATATTTAAACAAGATTTTTGCTTTTTCTCTCATTCTTCGATCTTTTTCACAAAAAAATCCTCCGTCTATTTACATTTTTTTTTTTTTTTTTAGTTTTTGTTAAAATTCAGTAAAAAAATCCTATTATGAAATTTTTTAATAAAAAAAAAAAAAAAAAAGCCAACATAAAAATATGTAGAAAAGGCAAAAATTAACAAATGAAGTTGTTTTTTTTTTTTTGTTTTTATATTGATACAAAAGATACGTGAAGATTTAGGTTGGAATTTAAACAATTTATAATTCGCGTTTTTTTTTTTGTTTTATTCTTTCTTTTACTTTTGACTTGACTTGACGTGATGACGATGGAAGGTCGTTTGGAAGGTTGATGAATTTTATTATTTTTTTATTTATTTTATACAAAATAAGTATATTGTTTTTTTGTTTTATTCAATCTTTCTTTTTACAACTTCTTCTTCTTCTTCTTCTTCTTCTTCTTCTTCTTCTTCTTCTTCTTCTTCTTCTTCTTCTTCTTCTTCTTCTTCTTCTTCTTCTTCTTCTTCTTCTTCTTCTTCTTCTTCATCGTGTTTCTTTTTTCTCTCTTGTGAAATTACTTCGTTGTTGTTGTTTTTTTCTCGTTAATAAAAAAAAAGAAGATAATTTTGAAGAAATTGAATATGTTTGTTTGGTTTTTACTTTTTCTTACTTCCTCGTAAAAAAAAAAAGAAAATAGAAAAACTTCAATAAGTTAAATAATGAGAGATAAATAATAAACAAGAAATGATTTTTTTTCTTTTTCTTTCTATAATTCACTTTATAATTTTTCTTCTTCTTCTTCTTCTTCTTCTTTTTTTATGATTACGCCTAATAATGAAAATTAAAAAATAATTAAAGAAAGAAAGGAACAGCAAACAAATGAACAATATAATATATTAAATTCAAAATAAATTTCAGTTCGTTTATAAGTGAAATAAAAGACGGTTCATATTAGATGAAAAATTATAAAAACAGAATATTTTATGTAGATGCGATTATAAAATGAATAAAAATTACACTGTTAATAAATTTCTAATTCAACACAACACAACTTTATTGAAATGAAACAACACAAAGTAATAATAATTATAAAATGCAATAAACAATACAAAGAATTATAAATATTTTATTATTTTATTGTTAAAATTGTATAATAAAAGATCAAACAAAGAAAGAAAAAAAAAACCGAAGACAATTAAAAGATGTCTTTTCTATAACAAAGATTTATCATTTTAACTAAGTACTACTTAGTATACTTAGTTAAAAATATTCAGGGTATTAAAATATAAAATTTGTGTCTCGAATTTGATTATTAATACATTTTTTTTTTATTCAAGAAATTCCAAATTAAATTAATTTTGAAGGAATTTATTGATTCAAAATTATTTAAATTTAACAATTGAATTTAAAATTTATCTTTTGTTTGTTAACTAAGATGATGAACATGAAATTAATAAAGTTATAATTTGTTTTAATTCATTCGACCATCAATTTTTGTTCTTAATTTAAAATTACCAAAAACAACAAACGATTAATTAATGGGGGATTTTAGGATTAAGTATTTCTAGAAAATTTGTTTTGAATTTATTTCCTCATTCAAATTTTTTTTTGTCTAAAGTTAAAAAAAAAGAAATTCGGTGTCTCGATAAATTCCAATTTACTTACGTTGATCTTAATTGACAGGTATGGTCTGATTATACAATAATTTATTAAACAAAAATAAAAAATAATATCAATTACATTAATAAAATGCTTCATTTTGTTACGGCCAATTAGAAAAAAAATGTATTATCTAATGTGAAATTGTTGAAATAAATAATAAAATGTTAAAACGAAATGATCGCACGAGACTTTCGTTAGTTTTTGATCACGTGAAAACTTCAACATATATATTCAATACTATTAACCCATCGTGGCGATCATAATTTTTTTTTATCTATTATAAAATTTAAATGGCAATTTATTGATCGTGATCACAATCGGTTATATTCGTGGAGTTTAAGTTTTTGGATTTTTGAATTTATTTTTTCTTTTTCGATTAAAGAAAAAAAAAAAACGAAAGAAGAGAATTTTTTATCGGATTTTTTAAAATTTAGTTAATGTGTGAAGAGATGAGAAATACAGAAAAATGTGTCTTCCATACACTAAAACGTGATTTATTTTATTTATGTTGATTTATCTCAAAAATGCGTAATCTTTTAAAATACAATGACATGATTGTCTTTTGTAAGAAAATATTCCTTACTTAAATATGGATAACGATTATTATGATCATGATGATTATGATGATGACGATGATACTTATAGAGGTAATTGAACGTGATTAATGACACGTAAAATATTTTATAGAATTCTATTTAAAATTGTTTACATTTAACATTTTTTTCCGCTTATTATTTGTTTTAATTGACGTTTTTTTTTTCAAAAATTGTAACATAATTCTTTGTGTTTTGTTTTTCGTTTTTATTAAATATATTTATATAATAGTAAAATGTATAACACACATATTACACTCTACTCTACTCTACTCTATATAAAGTAATCAGTTTGTTTTTACTTTTTCCTTCATTCATCAAACTAAAAGTGTGCTACATATTACCTATGAAGGAAATGAGAGTACATTAAACAACAACAAAAATTAAGTTTTATGTTGTAATATTTAACATAAACTTTTTTTAATTAATTATAATATTTTCATTCAAATTAAACTTACATATAGAAATGTTTATGATTATAATGACAGTTTCTATTTTTTATACAGAGGCGAGCCTACAATATGGATCATTAAGATTTTAAAATCAAATTCTGTCTAAATCTTGTTAGTCTTTTTTAAATACAAACATACCAAAACTTATCACATTTGTTGACGTCAATAATGTTTTAAATATTTGTTAACCAAATATTTGTTAAATGGAATTCTTCAAAGAAAATTCTGTTAAATTGAAAACTTTTAAACTTACTCTGTAATGTGTTGGTCTCGTATAATATTTTCCGATGTCCTTTTATTTAATGAAACAATCCAAGTAAGAGAAATATTTACAGGACATAAATAGTGATGGCTTTTTTAATGTTTAAAATTTAATTAAGTCAAATATAAATTTATTTAACGATGAATATACATTTATCAAAAAAAAAAAAGCTATTAAATTGTCTTATAATAAATTTTTGTTTTAACGTAGGTGCTAATTTTCAACTCTCATAAAAAGAAAGAATTTCAAATTATTTAAAAGTGAGAGTAAATCGATTAATAATAAAAATTAAAATGTATTCTTATATCAATGCTAAATACGGGCCTTCTTATTTCATTTCACTCAAAACACGTAATTCAAAATGAAAATATATTGAACAGAATGAAAATAAAAAAAAAAAAACCAATGCGTATTGTTTGTGTATGTTACATTTATTATGATTATGAGATCAATCCAGTAGTTGATGAATTATAGTTAATAGTTGCAAGTTTTAGATTTTGTATTTATACATTTTTCTAGATTAATAAATGATAAAGTTGTTGAACTGATTTGTTGTTGTTATTATTAATGTTACATTCTACAGAGTCTGTTTTTTTTTTTTTATTAATTTTAAAGATTATTTACATCCTATTTAATACGAATTATTTATGTGATGTGATTAATGATCGTTCAGTTAAAATCAGTTAAATTTTATATTTCATTTGTTACACACATACAGACGCTCCTCAGACCTACAAACACATAAATTTATTCAATCTTAATTTTTAATCTTTTCGTATATAATAAATAAATAGACATAAATAGACAGAGACATACGAACAGACATAATTTTATCAATACATAATTATTATTTTTTTTCTTTAATTTTGCCCAAAACAACGCAAATAAAAAATATAAGACAAGATTAATATCAAAAAAATTGGAGAAAGTTTTGGTTTGTGGGATTTTTTTTTTTAACTTCTTTGTGCAAACAGATTTTGGGTATTTTTATTTTTGGGTTCGATTTTACGGGACATGTGTGAATTTAATTTTAATTTTTATTTTTCTTAATATATTTTCTAACAATGTCATCCTCATTATAATTTGTTATATACACCAACACATTAGCTAGTTAGTGTTACGTAAATCATAAGAAAATGAACATGGTAATGTTTTTCTCTGTTTCTTCTTCTTCTTCTTCTACATGCATGATTGAGTTTAATTGATTTTTTTTTTCTTATACGTCTTGTCTGTCATTCATTTTACCTTTATCTTACCTTCACAAACCGAAAATCTTTATTTTCTAAAATAAAGGAAAGTTTAATGTGTATAGAAATTTTGATCAAACTTTTTTATTTCTTATCGGAAAATGTTCAATTGAATGATTTTTTTTTTTCATTTTCAGGTAAACGAGAAAATTCATTCAATTAATTTGAAATTGATTACTCGAAAGATTTTAATAATTTTATTCATGATGTGTAAAAAATTTATTAGAAATTTACAAAAATAACTTTTTCTTAGATAATTGTTTAAAGTTTACTTTGGATACATTTTTTGTCTAACGATTGTTGATATTCAGTCGTTCATTTATTTATTCTAATTCTGTTTAAATATAATTTTTTTGTTTGTTTAAAAATCTCTTTTTTTATTGTCTCTTTATATTCTCTAATTTTAATGATCATGAACAAACTGATAACAAAATTAATATTAATTTATAGTTCTCCGTTGATTTCATGAAAGATTTTGTTTTATTTATAAAAATTTAATCCTGTTTAATAAAATAACTTCGAATTAGAGAGGTTTAAGTGGTTTAAGAATTAGCAGGCTTTAGTTTTATCAAAGAAAAATTTTAATTTGATAAATATTTGACATTTTTTTTTTTTTTTTGTTAATGTGAACTAATGTGGACTAATGCGGTGGTGGACTTAAGTATTTTAATCTGTCTTTACCCACACACATAAGTTTTAAAGTCCCATAAAATAAACAAAAATAAAGTTTCATTTATTATTATTATTCTTTTCAAAATACTTGAGAGATCTTTCATAAATATATATATTTTTTTTAGGGTCATATAAGGAATTTTTAATCTGTTTCTAAATTCATAACAAAAAGAACAAAAAAAAAACAGTTGAATAATTTTTTCAAAAATTACGAATATTTGAGTAAATTAAAAACAACAACAACAACAACAACAATCAAAAAGTTATTTTATAAAGAAAATTAACAAATTAATCATTGTGTTGTTCTTTGATCTTACATCATCATACATAGAGGTGTCCAAAACAAATATGGATTCACACTAATTATTTTCTATGGCATTTTTTTTTTTCATCTTCTTCTTCTTCTTGTGTTGTTGTTGTCGTTTTCTATTGACACAAATTTTTTTTTTTTTTTATTTTATTGAATTTTATTTTTTAAGAAAATTAACGCATGCCATTGATTGCAATATTATTATGATTATTATTAACTATTTATTGTAATAAGTTTTTTATGTTTTGTATTTTTTCTTTCTTTCTCTCTCTCTCTCTCTCTCTCTCTCTCTCTCTCTGTATGAAATTCATATAGAAAAAAAAGCACACACAGAAAAATTAAATAAAAAGAAACAAGTTCGAAAAAAAATGTATAATAAAAGATATTTGTACAAGCTACAAGGTTACACATTTTCTTTTCACTCTTTGACGTCTTTAAAAAAACGGTAAACAGCAACTAGCAAAAAACAACCAAATAAATAAAAAGTTTATCAAAAAAAATTCCAAAATTCCTTTTTATCTTAATTATAGAGAGTCAAATTGTGTTTTAATAAAAGTATACGAATTAACTACGTTGAATTATAATTCTTATCGGTCAATTATATTAAGGGAAAATATTTGGAAAGTGGGTGGTGGCACAAATATTAATAAGTTTTCTTGTAAACTTTAAAATTAAATTGTCTCACTTTGACCACAAATGACCGTTTGCTTTTTATTAATGTATTTTTAAACTAATAATAACAGAAATTAAATCTTAATTAATTAATTAATAATTAAACACAATTTATATTAATTCATTTTCTTTCTTTTTTTTTTTTTTATTTATTTTCAGCCATCAACACGTCCAGAATCTGATTTTACATTAGATTTACCACGTGCCGAACAGTTACGTACAAAAATGAAACAAGAAAAACAATTTCGTAGCCGTTGCAGAATTTTAATGACATTTTTTAGTTTAATTTTTTTTTTATTAACTGTAATGGTTGTTAGTTTGATATTAACAAGAGGCCAACGTATGTTTGGTAGTTTAAGTTAATTAACCAAAAAAAAAACAATTTAACTAGAAACAAACGAATATTGTCTTAAATAAGAAAAAAAAAAAAAAAACAAAGGAAATAATTTGTAAAAATTTGAGTCGAATAATCTTCTTTTTTTTTTTCTCTCGTCATTTATTTTTGACTCATATTTTTTTGTGTTTTGTTTTTATGTCGTTTTTTTAATTTAATTTTTTGTTTTAAATTATTGTTCCTGTATATTTCTTGTGACCTGTGCGCGATAACAACGAAATTTTCTGTATTTAATTGAAAGAAAAAACAACAACAATAACAACAACGAACTTGGTGCCTTAAATTTTTCTAACAATTTTTTGTTTCGACTTTTTGATTTTATTTTGGCGAAACAAAATTGTTTTATTTTTATTTTCTTTTACGTGTTTTTGTTCATAAAAACTTTTATTTTTTTTTTTTTTGAAATTTTAATTAAATAAATAAATAAATAAACAAGCAAATAAATTCTATAATCTCTGTTACCAGTATTTTTTAACTAAATTATTTTTCTTTTCTTTTCTTTTCTTTTTTTTTTTGTGATTTTAGTTTTTAAGTACAAATATTTTTTCTTGATAAATAAATAAAAATATAAAATAATTGTTTAAATTTTAAAGGATAATATTAATTATAAGAAGAAATAAAAATAAATGATAGAAAAAATAAAATAAAGAATAAAAATTAGATTATTGTACTTTTAATAATAAAATAAAAAAACAAAAAACAGTTTTCTTCTTCTTCTTTTGTTTATTTTCTTTTCATATGAAATATTTATAAATATTTATGTCAATCACTAGTGACAATTAAATCTAGTGGATAATCATGTGATTCAATTGGTAAATCATTTTCATTTACAATTTGCTCTTTAAATGCTAATCCAATTAATTTTGTTTTATCTTCTTGTTCCTGAAGTGGATATTTCTCAAAATAACGTACCAAGAATTTATCATAATAACCTTTAAAAAAAAAAAAAACAAGAAAATTGATAAATAAATACAAAATTAAATCCTCTTTCATTGTTATCTATTCCCACCCCAGTGAATTTACTATAATCTTTTTAACAACAATAACAAAAAATAAAAGAATACAAAATCTAAATTCTACAGAATTCTTTAAAATTTTACTTTATTAAAAAAAAAAAAACAAATGACTTGGGGATGCATTAAACAATATTTAATAATATAAAAATAAACCTACCTCTTCCATGGCCGCAACGTTGTCCATTCAAAGTAAAGGCCAATCCAGGCATTAAAATCAAATCCAATTTTCCTAAAAATTTTTAATATTTTTTTTAATTTAAATAAAATTTGATAAAGTGAAAAGCTTAGCATTTTCATTCAAATTTTTCTTCGTCATACATTTCATAAATTTAACAAAAAAAAACTCTTGCCTACATTTAGGCGAATAAAAAATTTACCATTTTCAAATGCATTTTCGCGTTTATCTTTAAAATTTGGTTGTTTAATATTCCATTTAGTTAATGGTAAACTTTCATAATCCTGAAAGTCTTTAATTTTAACCATTTCCATATCCGGTCCATTGTATGTTGGAACAAAAACCTTTCAAAATAAAATTTTTTCTTATTTTTTTTCGAATATTTGATAAAATTTTTATGATTTTTAGGAAGGATTGAGGACAACATCAAGTAAGTACTAATTGAGATTTGTATAAAAAAAAATATTAATAATCGTAGATTTAACCAAATAATTTCTAACCTGTTTATTCTGATTAAACATTTCCTTTAATATTCCAATTGTATTCACTTCATTATCAGTGCTTAAATAAATACTGACCCGTTTCGATTCTACAAATACTGGCATAGAAAAAATCTAAAAGAAAATTAAGAAAAATTAGATCAAATTAATAATAATAAATTTCATTAAATTCTACTTACCTTCTTTGTTATTGAAATGGATTGTTGATTTCTAGATTCTGGTGTCATTGCCAATAACACTTTTTGTATTTTACCACGAAGTGATATTTTCGCAGGATTTTTTACAAAACTCATTATCAGACTGAAGTTTCAATCTGTAAATAAAAATGTATTATTTACAATTAGAAATTTCAACGATAAATTCACAAAAGTTGTGTATTCCTCGAAATATAAAAATCATAAAGAAAATAAAAAAGTAACATTAGAAAAAAAAAACACTCAAGAACTGAAAGAAAGACACTTAAGCAGATATAAATGAATGAATATCCTTATATCTTCTTTTTCTATGTCAATATGAATGTATTAATGTTATGAATTAATTATTTAATCTTAAGATATTTATTATTTTAGTATGTTTTCTTTATCCTAAACATAACATACACATATATAACGATAGGAAAAAAATAAATGTAAGTATACGTAATTATAAGATATATGTATGTAGTAGAGAAGAATTTAGGTAAAAAAAAAAGATACAATGTTTTTTTATTATTAATTTAATTAATTAAATTTAGGTACGTTTTATATTTAATTATATAAATATCTATTATTAAATTTACAATAATCTTAAGAGAAAAATAATACTAGGTAACATCTCATAATTCTTTATTTGGTAACAAATAATTAATTATTATAAATTATAAATTCTAAAATCATAAAAAATGGGTTAATATTTTAGTTTAATATTTACATTAACTCACTTTATAGGATTTTTTATTTTGTTTTTCTTTAAATTATAATTAAAAGAAAAATAAACAATTTTTGTAGATAAAAATGTCGATAATTCGAATAAAAATATTTGTTGTAATATTTCTCACAAGCAGTTTATAATTTTATATTTACATAATATTTGTTTGTGATAAAAACAAAATGTAATGATTACAAAATAATAATCACGCGGGCAAATTTCATTAGAAAATTATGAATCAAGCAAGACTAAAGAAAATAAATAAAAAACTTTACCAGTTTTACAATTTTATTTCACTAAATAACTAACTAACCGAATTTGATTAAACTAAGTAGTTATATGTTGAGAAAATTAAATAATATAATGTAAATGCATAATGTTAGATTGAAGCTTTATATTATTAATTAGAAGTGATAACCTCTGGTCAAAAAATTATAGAAAATAAACTGTGCGCAAAAGACAAACATTTTTTGCTCCCTCATATTTTTTTTTTTGTTTCGTGGTTCGAGCCTATGCTTTTTGGTTTTTATATTATTTTCATTTTGACGTTTACATCAGCGCACGTTTCTTAAATAAATTGAAGAGTACTTTTTTTTGTGTTGTCTTTTTTTTTTAACAATTTTTGCGGCTGCGCAAAATTTCTTTATAATTTTTTAAATTTCCTAATTCATGTAAAATGATTTCACATGGTTTTTTTTAAATATGCTGTTGGTGTGTTGTGAATGTGAATGGGATTTGGGATTCCATTCATTGGTGTTTGTAAAATGTAACAAAAATGTTGTGATTTTAGTTTAGACCATCAAAATTAATCATATAATTTTTTTTGTTATTAAATGGGAATTTATACAAAATAAATATAATAAATCACTTGTATATGTGTAATTGAAAAAAATTAAAATTTTATAATTAATTAAAGCAATATAATATTATGAGATGGAGATGAAAAAAAAGATAAACAAACTTAACTTAATTAATTACTGTGATATGAGCTATAGTCTATAGTAGTAACTCTCCTTGTACAATATATTGTATTAAAATAAAACACAAAACCATGTGTTTTATGACCTTGAACCAGTGCAATTTTCTTCAAAAAAACATAAATTTTAAAAAATAAATAAGAAACCCGCTGTATTTAAATTCTGAATACAAATTTAGTTATGTTTGTCTCTTTCACACTTATGGATTTTTATTTTTCTACAGCTATGAGCAAAAATTTTTAAAAGTCATTTTTAGTTACTTAGATCGAACACTAGGTGGAACATGTTTTGACATTTGCTGGTAAATACATAAGTAATAAAGAAGAAAAAGATTAAATATTAGAGAAGAAAATCAAAGTAAAAAAAGAAAAACATTTTCGTAGACAAATAAAAATACATTAATTCATTTTGATAACTTTCTTATTTTATTTAGTTTATTATTTATTTGTGATTCGTGTTTAAGAGAAGTGTTCAATCATAATTTTTTTAACAAAAGAAAATTTCATTTGATAATTTCTTAAATGAAACATTGGGAAAATTCTTTTTCTGTTCAGAAATAACAGAAACAGTGATAAAAATGATACATAAAGAAAATTAAGTTTTCAAATTGTGATATACAAAAATGTAAAGTGCATTTTATTCTTAAACAAAAAAAAAAGTTTTCTTCATTTTTGTAAGAAAGAATAATAATTATTAACTCCATAAATTAAATTGATTTTTCAATGTTTTTTTTCTTCTGTTTTTAATTAATGCGCTAATGGATTTTTGTTCGAGTCTGTTATCTAATTCGTAATTTAAAATGATTATCCAATCAGAAAAAAAAAACCATTGGTTGGAATCGAATTAGAAATAATTTCTGATTTTTTGTAACCTAATAAAAATCTACTGTCTAGGAGATTTTAATATTCAATCAAGATAATATCAGTTCTTCGAGCTAATCTAATGTTACACACGTCAAATGGAATTAAAAAAATAAAAACAAAAAAAAAACTTCGAGTTCGAGGACGACACAAAAACTCTGCCGGAGAGATGTTTTTTAATCAATAAAATAAAAAACAAAAAAAAAACGTTTTTTATCGATTAAAATTTCCTAGTCTGTTTCTAGTTTCTTTTTATTTTTAGAATTATTAAAATTGGATTTTTGCCAAATTTTTTTAAATCCTTTTTTATAAAAAATCGTTTAAAAAAAACTGTCGAAGTCTGGAAGATTAAATTTATTGCATTTTCTTTTTTTTACTTCTGTGTTAAAAACAGAAACTAAATTAATAAAAATATTGATTAAAATTAGTTTGAATCAAAAGAGTTGTGTTTGTATTATTGTGTGCGTTTGTGTTTGTTTAGAAGTTTAGTTATAATGATGTGTATATGTGTGTGTGTGTGTGTGTGTTAATATGCATGTTTTTTTGTCATGAAATAAAAAAAAAACCCTTAGAAAAGAAAGCGCTAGGTTAAAAACTAAAAACTAATCGAGATAATAATGGTTGGATAATAATTGCTACCTTTAAAAAAAAAAACAAACTACAATTTTCAACAATTGTCGTGTAATAAATATATGTACTTAGCATAACATTATAAAAATAACTTCTCCTTAATATACCTAAGTACTTATGGGGTTAACCATTATAATACCCTTGGGAATCTTATTACAAATTCTTATAAGATTCCAACGAAATACAGTAAGTGTAGATTTTATTTAGATTGAAAATCCCTAATCATCGATAAAACAAAGTTCAGAAATTATTAACAATTTTATTTAAGTATTTGTTGATAAGTACTTACTTATTGAACTTATTTATATTTTTTGATTTTGGTTTACTCGGGTTTACTACACCATTATTCACTCATTGTAGTGATAAACAATTATAATTGAATTAAGAAATGCTCAATGTAACTTTACTTAAGTCACTTAACTTAACTTTATTTAATGCTTTTTATTTACTTTAAAATTTTTCTCAAATGTTGAATAAACTTATCACCGCAATTTATCGAAACAAATAAATTGTTCTGTTTGCCTTCTTTTTACACTCTGAGCAAATTGTTAAAATTTTTGTGAAATTCTTCCTAAGTAGATATATAAATTTACACAATAAAAAAAAAATGAAGATAAAACTAATCTAAAAAAAGGTAAAAGTTTTATTTAGAACAATTTGATAAAATTTAAAATCTAAAATGAAATTCTTATTAAAAATAAATTGAAAGGCATTTCGGGGTTATTTTAACGATGAAGAAATCAATCAATTTGTCATCCTCTTATTGTTATTTCTATCACTTTAAAAATTATTTTCTTTTAATCATCATGATTCATGAAATTTCTAACATATTTTCCTAATTAATTTTCATGTCAGCTGACATACCGAATTCTCTTTGATTCATTTTAAAAATAATTTTTCTTGGAAAATATTTTTTATGGAATAATAATGAAATTTACTCCGATTTCTGGAAAACTGAATGTTACTTCATCTAAATTTTTTACCCCATTATTAAAAATAAATTACTTTAGATATTTTGTCTTAACTATTGAAAACAGAAACAGAAAATGTAATTTATATTTGTGTAAAATTAATTTTTCACGTTAAATTTTGTTTTTGTTTATTTTTAAAGTAATTCTAAAATTACGATTACCTACTGAATAGCCAAAATAAAATTGATTGACACATTTACCCTTCCAAAAATTAACAGTTGATAAATTTTTAAGCAAAGAAGTTCTATAATTTTGTGTTGCTATGTATCGGTTGCATTCTATGTGAAAATTTAAAATTTGGTATACTAATAGAATAGAATAAATATTATAATAAATAAAATCTTACAACAAAACGAAAGAATGTAGAAGGAAGGTATTCTAGACTTCGAGACGAACTTTGGGAGAATGATGAGTCGATAGATAAGAGTATAAGTGTTAAGTCGAGATTCAAACAAAAGTATATTTATTTTATAGTTAATTTTACTAATTTCGTTAATGTCTAATAATTATTATGTAATTTTAAATAACAAAATCTAATATTTATTTAACCTTCAAGAATGAAATTTTTTTTGGTAAATTATGTTTTTAGTGAAAAATCAGAAATAATGTTTTAGAACCTTTGGTTCCGGTTAAATAGCTGTTAATATTGAAGTGTTCGTGAATTTTAAGCAGACATTTTTAAATGTGCTTCGCTTAATCTAAATAAACTAATGTACATATAGCAACTATTTGTAACAATTATTCATCAATTCTACCAATAGTTGCAATATTTAGATCATTAACTTACTAAAATATCTTTTTAATTGATTGCAAATCACATTACTGACATGTTCCCGCCTTTAACTATGGTTTGTCGTACGCAAATTAATTGCGCTAAATTGTCTTTTATTTTTCATTTTATCCAATACATATAATTTTATATGAATTTTTTCTTATACTTAGAACAAAATGAAAAAAAAAGAAATACTTTATAATTAGAATAAAAGTTTAAATCTAAGTAAGTATGATGTAAAACAAAAAAAACCTAACTTACATCTTACATTAAAATATAAAAAAAATGTTAATGTTTGTAAATAATTATGTGATATTTAAATAGTGAACAATGGAAATCATATCATTTATTAAATCAATAAGAAAGAATTAAAATCAATTTAAAAAATTCTTTTGACGAAAAATTGGAATTGGATTAAGAACGAACTATATTTCTATATTTGTGTGTGTGCGTCTTCTTTTTTTTTTTTTTTCATTTTGATTGGTGAGAAGTACAATGCATAAGCAGAAAAGAAACTCAAAACCGGTAAGTGTTTTTTTTTTTAACTCAATTATCATTAATTAATTATTTTAAAATACTTACCTGTTCCATTATTATTAGTTTAGTGTTTTTCATTTATAAATTTGTTTTTATTTTTTCCATAAAAATAACATTTAGCTTTATAATAAGGAGTTAATGATGAATTTCACGATAGTTTAAAGTTTCAATGATGAGATATATTAATTTCTAAGTACGATGAAAGATTTGTCTACAATTGAATTTGTCACAAAATGTTGTTTTCCGATTTATTACTTTTACAGGGGTTCTTTAATATTTTTTCGTTGGTACGGATAGTTTAGACTTTTACAATAATAATTACATGTAATTTGGCGTTGATGAAAATTGGTAAACGTGATTACATAGACAATATGACTTACAGGTTGAAGTTTATCAAATCTACTTTTTGTCAAAAAATCTTGTTCCTGTTATCATCTTTATCAGCAATTCCAATGAGTGGTTATGGTTATCCTTTGATATACTTTTATTGGTCCTTAAATAATAAATAAAGTACCACATCTACTTAAGTTTGTTTTTTTGCGGAAATAAGTACCCAGAATGAATTTACTATTAATAAGGTGTATGCAATTGTTTTCCTTTACAAAATGTTTCATTACTTCATTGAACTTTCAGTTTTTTATTCTGATAATCGACTGTGTTTACTCCCACATTAAGTAAGTAGTGGATGAATAATAATATATAAAAATTAAAGTTTCATTATCTCATTCAATATATAGCATAGAATTGTTTATTAGATGCGTTTGCTAAAATTTAGTTGTTCTTCGTTGGTTAAATAATTGTTCTGCTTATCCCATTACTTTAAATCCCTTTGATTAAAAAAAAAAAAATAAAAGCTGGAGCTCGATTTAAATTTTTTAAAAACTTTATACCAACGAAAAATGATTTCCGAAACCGTATGACATATTTCATTTTACATGCGTTTTTTTTTCTTATTTACATTAAGTATTTACATTATTTATTAAAATTGACACGAACGAAAATTTTCTGAACCTCATAAAACAGAAAAAAAAATATGAATTCGTTTGTAAAGGTAATTTTGCGGGTAAAAATTACATAAACTAAGTAGTACATAAAATTATATACTAACCTGTTGGTTTAAGTTTTTCACTTAGTTCTACTCTGAAGTCTTATTGTAACATTAAATGAAATCGTGCAAAAGTCTACTTAAATTCATACTTACATCTTACATGGTATTCTTATAATATATTTATTTCTATGTTAATAAAATAACTATTTATTCTGATGGGTTAAAAATTATGAGCAGTCTAAGGAATGGAATGTGCAAATAAAAGGTGCAATCGCATTTATATCTTTATAAAAACTACCACAAACCACAATGAATCATTTTTATTTAAAACTGAACAATGTACTACATTCCCTTATTGTTGAGAAAATTTCTGTGAGTAGGTTTGCATATTGATTTTGAAAAATACAAATTTTAAACCGATTTCTGAGATAAAAGTACTTACTTGTAACTTTATCTATTTTCTTATTTCATTTATAAAAAAAATATATCGGAATAATACGACACAATTAGATGCAATTAGATATTAATTAATTAATTATTTATTAATTAATTTTATTAATTAAGTTTTTTTTTTTTTTGCATAAAATTAGGTAAAAGTCATAATACCGTATAAATTCCTTGAGACCACTAAGTATACATTATTTTTCCTTAAAATAAAACAATTATTATTTTATGATTACTAATTACTTTTTGGTAAATTAATTAAGTAACTAACTACGTATCTTGGCAAAATAATTTTTCGGTTTACAATACCATAATGTTAAATTCATATAAAAAATTAGTGATTACTTATAAGTTTTAAGGAATTTGATTATAAGTGACAAATGTTTAAAAAGTGTTTGAAAATAAATAAATTAAGCGTGGTCCTTTCAATCGATTCAAATGCACGATGACCCTCATAACTGATTAAAATAACCAACGTCTTTTCATTTCTGGAACATATAAAGTATTATATGAATTAAGTAACATTTAAAATTATAAGTTGATTACTTTGAAAAATATATTGATGAAGTCACAGAAAACGAAGATTTGTTTTCATAGTTTTGAGGATGTTGGAATTTTTTTATAATTTTATAATTATACAATTCTGTTGTTTTTTTTTGTTTTTAAATTTTGAAGAAGAACACGTTCAACATTATCTTAACTTTTAAATTAAAAGCCATTATTCTACACCCCTAATCCTTCAGATTGTTCATAGTATAGTAGTAAATCTCATCACTTATCGGATACAGAAAAACCTTTTACTTATAATAATCTATACATGTAAATAATAAATAATAAATGACATGGGTTTGCGTGACAAACACAATACACAATATCTAGACCTATATTAGATCTAGTAAAATAATATAAACAATGAATAAAATAGGGAAAACAGGAAAAACAGAAAAACCAATGACAAAAATACAAATAAAACGTGATTTTGCCAAAATAAAATAAAATATTGTCATCGATCGATATACGAAAACACTTTTATTGACTGACATTCTATAGACATTGATTAATTGTTATAAATTAAAGTAAAGTAATATAAAATAAAAAGTTGAGAGTAATGTAAGTATTATATAAATAATATTATCTTAATATGATAATGAAGATGAATAGATATATTTTTTTTATCAAATACTTACTCGTAGATTTTAATTCTAATAATTAGTGTCTTCTCTTCTTAATGTCAAAGTCAATCAAGACAAGAAACTCTTTCCTCATTTCTTTTAGAATAGATTCTTATTTAAATATTTTCCATTTTCATTTTCAAAATTATATTTTTGACTTTTTTGACATTTATTTTATGATTTTGAATAAAATTAACAGTTTGAAGAGTTTTTGTTTTAAATTGAAAAATAAAATAATCGCTTAAAAGTGTGTTTTAATTAAATTAATTAAAAATTAAAAATAAAAGACTGTAATTATATCGGTACTGATAAAACCGAAAACAGAATAGAATATAGATAATACTTACAGATACTAAAGTGGAGCTGAAGATTATGCCTAAGTATTTATCCGAAAATCTTTTCATCATTTTTTAAATGCTATTGCTGAATATTCTTGTTTAAGTTGCTAGCTGCAATCTAACTTTTTTGATTATACAAAAGTGTCCATTGTTCCCCAATATTAATGTATAATTAATTATTTTGAATTGTTCACATTTGAACTGTGAAATAGTCGACTATTTCCCTAACAAGTTGTGTTTCGCTTATGGTCTGTTTTAAGAAAATATTACTTGCTGACAGGCAATATTTTTCTCTTAAATATAACCTCGTAAGCTAACAATATAATAAATAATAATTATACAACGCGAACCTCATAAAAGACAGCAGAAAATCATCTAGCCCAAATTGGCTGTAAAAAAGGCATACAAATGGGAAAAATCACGTGAAAATACAAAAAAAAAACAAAGTAGGTCAAACAAAAAAACAAAATGTGTCCTTATTGTCGCTTACAACAAATATTTGCTTGTAATATATTTTCAGCATTGCTTATGTTTGTTGTGTGTAGATAGAAGATGTTAGGAAAATATAGTTTTTAATGGTAATTGTTGATTTCTAATTCTGCAGAGTTTGCAGTTCAACTGAAAAGATTTTTCTAAACGATATTCTTAATATCTTTTAAATTTAGAAGCCAATGTGCTTTAAAAAAACATTATCTGATATAAATTTTTTATACAAGATGTTTTAGATATCTTAGTTGAAGAGACAAATATTGAAAATCCAAATTTTAAATTTAAGTGCAATTCAAACATTTGTATGAATTGAAGATTTTGAATTAGTGCAACTTTTGTAATTGAACAAAAATATTTAACGCAAAATCCAAATTAAAAAATTACAAGCATCCAATTTCATACATTAATTTTAAACTTTTTAACAATTATTGTTTTTCAATTTTACAGACTTACATACAATAAATTACTAATTAAGTATCATATTCTGATACTAAAAATCAAGACTGTAAACAAAAATTACAATTAGTTGGAAAACATGTTTCAATTAGTACTTAGAATTTGTAATAATAAGTAAGTAATAATTTATTTATCAAAGGTATACAAAAATACAAAATTTCTCAGTTGTATATTTTAAAAAGGAACAAAAATACAAAAAGTATATAATTACAAAACAAACTAAGAACAATGATAATAAATTAATCTAATTTACAAAAATACTCAGCTTTTTGTGATTTTTTAGTTTTTTTTTTTTTTATTAATAGAAAAGGTAAAATATTTGTTTTAAAATTTTGTTTATGAATATTTAAGTTGAAAGTACGAGACGAAGATTATAATAAAATTTTTACTTACAAACAATTCGGTGATTGTTTATTTATAATTTAAAGCAGACAGTTTACTAGTCTTATTTTATAATAATTTAGTAACGAACTACTTACATAAAATGGAAGATTTTTTAATTTAGAAATGTAATTAGATTTTGATAAAATTAAAATATATCTTAGATAATACATTTAGTAATTTATTGAAATACTTATGTTAAATCTGAAATTTTGAAATAATAAGTACATCACAATAAAACATGTATGGTGTGATTATCTTAATATTATTCGTTACAACATAAGTTCATATTGGAATTTACCCTTTTAATCGTCCAAAAGCACATAAAGAAAATAGTTTTTACTTTGGTACTACTTAACTTGTCACATTTTATTTACGTCACATAAAATGAGCAATTCTTTGAAATATTTTCTTCAGAGAGAAATATTTATAAAATAGAGAAAATTACATTCTTTAGAACGAAGCTCATACTGTCCAAATATTTTGATTGATTCAACAATTGGCATTAGAACTACGTTATGATGGACAATTTTCAATAAAACAGTTTCTGGTTGATATATATTGCTGTCCAATACAGTATGACAAGAGGTTAGGGTTACATTTAATGTTTCTATATAAAATCTTTGTTCAGTAACTTAAGGACAATATTCAATTATTGAAAGAATTCTTCCCTCCATCTTTCTTCTAAAATATTAAAAAGAATATTTTAAGATTTTAATGATTTGGTTTAGCCGTTAAAAGCTTGTCGAATTATAAATGCTAAATATTATTATGAAAACATTATTTTAATTTGATTATTTTAGTTGAGTTTGATCTTTTTCATAATTGAATTTTTCTAATATAACTTTGATACAAAATTTAAAAATTAATGAACTTAAGTAATTTATGAAAATTATTTTATCATTTAAATTATAACATATTTTTCTTCTCTTGCCACTCTCAAGTTATATAATAATAATTACAATTATGACTGGAAAGGTGAATTAATAGAATATTTGAGAATTACAAGCAATAATAATTTAAATGATTTGAACTTAGTAAAAGTATGGGGCAAAAACATAAAAAAAGAGGTAAAAATTTAACCCACGAATTTCACACAGATTTCACATCAATTTCACAAACGATTTCACAATCGATTTCACATGGTTTGCACATTGGTTTCACTAACAGGATTTCACACTGAAGTAGTAATTGGTTTACTACCCCCTTCTCTCTATATTGAACATCAAACATAAATCCCAAAAAAAAAATAATTGTTCAGATTTTGACATCATTTTTACCTTTTTTGACCTTTAAAATTAAAATTTATTAAAGAAAACTGAATCAACTTTGATATTGTAAATTTTTCACTTTAAGTTTCATTTCAAGTAATTTCCTAAATTATTAAAACAAAAGTTTTGTTTTTCATATCTTTATGGAAAAAATCTTTGTATAGCAGCGGATCCTAAAAAAAGCCAGCGCTCTTACGTTCTGAGTTCAACATAGTGTTAAGATTTAATTATCCACACCATGGTATTTTTCTCAGTTTATCTTTATACCACTTATAATAATTAAATGAGTCTCCAGTTTCACGCAATTCTATCATAAAAACTTATATGCTGTATTGAATGAGTTGGCATACCAAAAAAAAAAAATTTTACCATAAAAAAAGAAAAAGTTTTGTATTTTGTTAGTTTATAGATGTTTTTTTTTTGTAGGATGATCTTAATAATTCTCCTGAGATGCTTTTTCACTTCCTCTCATTCTTTTATTATTCCATATTTTTTTGAAGACATTTTTTTGGGGATAATCGTAATTGGAAAATTTATTTATTACACTTTTCTGAAATTTTCAATTTAATTTTATTCGTTTTTTTTTTTAATGTTATCAATTGTTTAGTCTAATTAAAGAAAGTTTTACCTCATCCACAATAATAAATGAATTGACAACTTATTCCTCAGTTATTTTTTTATATTAAATCAATGAAGGTGATTATTTTAGGACATTCTAAATTTTCTAATTTCAAACTTTCACTGTACTTAACTGTGTAACTCATTTAATTATCAAAATACAGTAAAACTTGTTTATCGGATCATTAATTTTATAACAAAATTTTTATCTGATTTGACAGATTGATCAATTAAATTATATACACAAAAAAAAGTGGTCCAATTAGACAAAATGTTCAAATTAGACAGGTTTTACTGTACCTATTACTTTAAAATTTTTATTTTATTTGTTTATTTTTTTTTTCTTTTCAAAATAATTAATATTTTTATTATTATTAATTTTATTTTTCTTTCTATGTTTCTATAAAAACAAAAAAAAAAAAAACACACACACATATTTTTATCTCTGTTTTCCTTCTTCAAAATAAAAAAAAAAAAAAAAATGATGAAGCTACGATGGGGACTAAAAAAAATCTGTTGGGGACTTATAAATATTACTGTACCTAGGGTAAGAATTTCAAAACTAAAAAAAAAAAAACAAAATTAATTACTAACCTTTTTTTTATTGTTTTTGTGTCATATTTTAATTTTTCTTTTCTTTCCAATAAAACTAATTAAAATTTATTGTTGATTGATTGTTGATATTTATTTGATTTGTTTCGGGAATAATGGAATTGAGTAAATTCTAGTACAATAATTGGGACTACAGTCAAAATCGTTTACATTCTACTGTATTCCAAATATTATTGTTCAAGTTAAAAATCAACACTTTATTTTATTTGTAACTAACATTTTTTTGTTTTATTTATTTTTATTGATTTATTTGTTTATGTTTTTTTTGTCTGCATTTTTGATTTTAGTCATTTTATTCCCTTTTTTTTAATTGTTCCTTTTTTTTTGACTACGCACACATTAATTAGGTACTTAGTACCCTGCACATGCATAATAAGTACCCCTTGCCTTTATAAAATTATATATACATAATTAATTATTGTAAATTTTTATATAAAATGAAGCAATTTACTTATATTAAATTAAAGTTATAGGATATCATCGATAATCAAGTCAATTATTGCTTCAGTATATTTTGTAAGTGAGCTTATGAAGCAATTTGATTTTACTCCGATTGACACAATGACTCCAAAGAATATTATAATTAAAAAATTCTTTGATTATATGATTGTGACGAATTGAACAATTTAAATTTAGAAGAAGAAAAATAAAGGATTAAATTAAATTTACTCAATAAAAAAGAAATTTATTAAATAAGTGCAAAAGAAAATAATCTAATTTGAATCTTATTGATTTTGAAAATTTTTTTTTTGTCATTTTTATTGTTTTTATTAGAATATTTAAATAATAAATTTTACAGTTTTGAAGTCAACCCATTTATTTTTAACACACTTTAGAGCCAGATTATTCATAAATGATATGGATTAAGACTCTCGATTTAAAAATTCAGGACTTGATTACTACAGAAAGAACCATTTCATGTCAATGTTAATGATGAATGATTGAATTACAAAGTTTTATAAATAAAAAAAAAAAAAAAAACTCTTTTAAGTGATCCTGATCCTGATTCAATTGTGTAGTATGAATAAATTCGAATAAATAAATTAAACAAAAATTTTGTTGAATTTTTTGTTTTCTTTTTTTGTTTTGATTAAATTTATTAAAAACAGAATTTCTACTGATATCTTATGAAATGATTATCCAATAATCCAGTAATCCAATTTTCTACGAAACCAAACTACAAATATTCTTATTGAATATGCAGAAAAGAATTTCCTAGTCTACATTGACTATTTCATTGTAGATATTTTCTTTATCTACTTATCCCATACTCAAAGGAATAACGAGTAGAGAGGATAATAAAAATAGTTTTCTATTTGATTTGATAGGAAAATCAAACATATGATTTAAATTTTATTTCAAATATTATTAACTTTTGTCAACTGTTGGAGTTTTTTTTTTTTTTTAATCAGATTCAATATTGATTTGATTGAAAATTTTGATTTAGCAAAATATTCAAACCTTCTACACTTTTTGTGAAATACGATAAAATTATTTATTCCCAGAGAAATAACATTTTCTTACGATGCAAAATTTCTGTTTCATTTGTTTTTATTGTTTTTTAAACAATCTTACTTTTTTGTTATATTTATCAATTGTTTTTTTTTTTTATAAACGAAAATAAAGATAGGAAAATGATTTTTTCTTTTTGTTCAAAGAAAATAAATTGGATCAATTTCAATTTTTTTTTTGTTTTTCATTTTCTTCTTCTTTTATTTTCTTCTTCTTTTTTTTCTGGATTACTTGGAAAAGTAGTCCTGAAGTATATAATCCAAATGGGTTTACTAACAGAAATGAAAAAGGAAAGACGCGGGAGTATCTATTTTTTTTTTGTTGGTTGTATAAAAATAGAAAAAAAAATGTTTTCATTTAAAAGAATTTTTTTTTATTTTCTTTATTTCTCGGCACGTCTTTTTCAAATTTGTGGGTAACCAAAAAAAAAAAAAAAATTTTAGGTATTGACCTCAGTTCTGTTTATCTGCAATAAAAAAAAAAGAAGAAATAAAAAACCTTCTTATGAAACTTACTTATACTTTAAGGATTGAAGGATTATCATTTTTTTTTTCTGTATATTAGGATTGGTATTGAATGTTTTTGGACAAAAAGAATAAAAAAAAAAAGTATAAATTGTTGAATAGAGAGGAGGAAGATTTAATACGAATAAATGCTGACTTCAATGAATATGTTTATTTTTTTTTTTTAAATATCATAAGAGAAGGATATAAATTGAAATCAAATCAACGAACCAAATAATATTTTATATAAATTCATTATAATTTTCAATGTGTAATACCTTGAGAGGGGTAAAAATATAGAAAAGTTTTTAATTTGAATATTTAAAGAAATTTCGTTGAGAAAAAAAAAATTCAATTAAATTAAATGAATATTTATTAAATATTTTGTATAAATTTATTTAATTTCTTCATTTATTTAACGTAAAAAAATAAATATTATTTGCGTTTTTTTTTTTCGCTTAGATTTAAAATCTAAATTAAAATAATGTTAATGAAGAAATTTTCACTGTCAGATCTTTAAATAAATTAAATTAAAAAATTTCCTCATCAAATTACAATAAACTATTATTTAGTGTCTCATTTTTAAAGTTTTACATTTTCTCTCTACTTTCTCTAATATCTATTATTTTTTTTTTATAAGTATCCTTCATCATATGACATAAACAATTTCAATCCATCTATCCTTCGTCTGTCACATAAAGTGTCATAACCTTGTGAACCACCCACATATACCCACTAAGGTCATGCCATCATTTTATGAATATTTCCTTATATGACAGCAATTTAAAAAGTGGTGTTATGAAAGGAAAAGACGAATAATAAAATTCTTGAGGCATAAAAAAATATATAGGAAATTAGCATTATTTCCTCCTACTTTTCTTCTTGTTTTTTTTTTTTTTTGCTTGGTTCTTTAAGAAATAAGTAACTGAGGAAATAACCCTTTTGCTTTGAATATTTCTTATATTTTTTTTTTCAACTTAATTTTTGAATATAAAATCCACAAAAAAAAAAGGAGTAAACGACTTCAGTTTTTTTTTTTGTACTCATCCCCATTTTTAAATAAATAAATGAAAATAAATATAATAAATTAAATAAATTAGTAATTCATTTTGAAAATTGTTTGTTGTCAAATAAATAAAGAATAAATCTAATTATTATGATAAGAGAGAGAAAAGGAGAAATTTTTGAAGTAATGAATTTTGAGATTGAATCAATATTACTAAGATGAAAATAAATAAATATTATTGATTTAGGTAAATTTTAGATATTTTAGATTTTTGTTTTTCTTGTTGAGATTGATTGAGTATAATACTTAAAGGGTGAATCTGTTTTTCTTTCTTTCTTTTTTTGTTTGACTTATGATTGTAACAATAATGTGATGTTTTAAGAATATATTTGTATACAAGTAAGTACTACACGTGTATCGTGTATGTATGTTAATATTATGACAGTTTAAAGTAATAAAACAAGCATTTTATAGTCAGTCATTCATAACTAGTGATGAGTTTGGAATTTATGTATTAGTATTACGTGCTTTTTACTTCTTACATTTCATTATAACTTATTTATTAAGTTTTTAGTACATACTTACGTATATTCTTATTTATTCTCGGTGACTCAATCATAATTCTAAATCCTGATAAGATCTGTTTCGATTGACTTCTTTGAAAGTCTTTAGAACGTGATAGATCAAAAATACCTACAAGTTCTTTTTTTATTTCTTAAATTGTGACTTTTTCCCATCATTCTTTCAATTTTTACGTCATCACAGTATATTAATATCTCCGAGAAACATTTATTGTTCTTTAGAAATAAAACAGAAAATTGTAACATTCTTTCAGGTGTGTAATAGTAGTTCAACTCGTAAAATATGTTAACAATTTTTTTTTCCGTTCTATTAAAATAAAAAGTTTATTTATTATATTTTGAAGCAAATAACTGAAAAACGTCTTAATTGAAAATATTGAATATTTGATAAAATTTTATAAATAATGAATTTTTTGATAAATACTTGAACATATAAATACTGATTCACATAGATGAAGTTTTAAAATGGAACGAGGTAGTACATACTTTTTTTGTTTTTAAATCAAAATGAATAAAATAAAAAAATATAAACAAACTCTTGACTCCTTAAAAGGTTTTTGACTTTATAGCCCACGGGTATCAAAAATTTTAAAGGCAAAAACAGAAAATCAGAGAAAGAGAAAAAAATAATAAAAACCAGAGAAAGAGAAAAATATTTTTTAGGTACTTTTCAAGAGCCTACAGTTTTTTTTTTTTCTTTGCAAATAAATGCCTTCCCTTTTTTCCAGTGCGTAATTTTTAATGAATGAGAAACCAATACCTACTAAAGAGATATTTTAGCATTTATTCTCTTTCCAATATTTTTCTATAAAAATATTTCAAAATTTATTCCAGTCATTTACAAGAGAGTAAATTCTTTAAAAAAAAAATGCTTAAAAAGAAAAAGTTCGTTTCACAGTCATGGAAGAATGGTTTCTTTTATGAGCAAAAAATGTTTACCTTTTTTTTTTTTGTTTAAATTTAAAACTCCTTTATTCATTAAATTTTCAATTCCGGAATTTTAATGTATAGACTTTATTATATAGAGGTAAAAGATATTGGTGAATCCTAATTACACGGGTGTAATATAACATTCAGAGAAAGTATTAAATTCTCTAAAATCTATATGTATACTCGTCCTTTCAAAAAATGTTTCATAATAAAATTCACTATACACTCACGTAGGCACTTATTTTATTTGAATCCTTTAAAAATATATTTTATGTGTAGAAAAAGGAACAAGAAACAATATCAGTTGATTTTTATGATTTTAGAAAAATATGTTTGGATAAAGTATTTTTGGGTAAGATTATATGTGGCACCACCTGTGGGGTCGTTTATCGAAAAATAATAATCATTAAATAGAAGGAGTAAAAAAAAAAATAATATCAAATTTATATTTTTGTACTTTATACTACGATAAGGTAAAAAGACGACAAAGTTAAACCCAAAAGTGGTTTTCCATATTTATTTTTGAGGTGAAGAAAATTTCTTCCTTTCTCTACATCGTATATTTTCAACATTCTGTTTTATATAGAAAAGTAGAAATCCGACAACCTAAATCAATTTTCGTCTTTTTACGTTTTTGTTGAGATTTTAATGAAAAAGAAAAAAAAAACGCGTTTTTAATTAAAGTGTCGTCATATTTATTTATCTAAATAAATTTATAATGAGAAAAATTTACGGAATATTTAGTTGATTTTTTTTTGTGTATATTAAAAGAAATTATAAAAATAAGTTGTCAAAAAAAAAAATAAATAGAAGAAATAAGTATTGGGGAGGTGAGAAACTTTACTACCCAAACATTTTCTTTTAATTTTCTTTTCATAATTCATATTTTTAAATTAAGAAATCTAAAGAGGAATTTTATTTAGTCTCTTTAACTTTCTATCTATTTTTGTATGTACTTTTTATAATTACTTACTTAATTAAATTATGTTTACTTTTAATATAAATGTCATTCTCATCTCTCCTTAAGTTTACTTTCTCACAGGCATACCATTAACTTTGACTTTATATAAGTAAACATAGTCACCCCATGTCTGACCAATCTACCTTTAAAATAAAAACAAAACTCTAGTGTTTAGTTAATTTTCAAAATGCCTAAAGCTTTCTATAAAATATGAAGATTTGTTCCTCGTTGTTTACCTAATCATGTTTAAAGGACTTTCTATAAATTCAAAGTATTTTTTATTTATTTATTTAATGTACATGTGTGCGATTTACTTGTAGAATTCTTCAAATTTTTATAATTTTTGTCAAAATATTTTATAACTCGTTTGACATTTTTCCAAGTAGAAGTCATTTTTTGAAATATTTAAATTGAATATAAGTGAGGTTATTATTAGAAGTGAAGGGGTGTATGAATAGTAAATTTAATCAACGCGAATAAGTTATGATTATAATCCTATAAGATTCATATCTTAAAAAGTAATAATTTTAAATTCATAAGATAAGATAAGAAGCGTAACAAAATGATAGAATTCTTTAAATTGAAAAATTACTCAGTTTACTTTTTAGTTTTCATTTGAAATTAGTTCATTCGTTTAAATTTTATAAATATCAAAAAAAAAAAAAAAACTAATAATAATAAATTGTAATTTAATAATTCGTGATTTATAATCAAAATAAGTATACAATACAAAATTAAGTGAACATTAAAAATAGCACAAGTTTGTTCTATAAAAATCAATTGAAATGACGAAATTATATTTATATTGGCGCACACATTAATTATACTTTACTCTACATTATTCTTTAAATTTTATTATTTAAACTTTAAATAATATTTTATCTTTGTCTAGAAATAATTATAAAACTAACCTACTGAAAAGTAGTGGTACACAAAGTGACACAAATTATATTTTCAGTGAGGGAATAAAGAAAATTTATTTATTTTAATGTAAAATGTAAAAACTCTTTTACCTATTTTTTTGTAATTAATTTTATTTAAAGTTTTTATTTTTTTATGGAAAAATATTGAATAACTTTTTTTAAACAAAGGAAAAAACTAAAAAACAGACGTAAAACAACAACAGAATTTTCTTAAATTATCATTGTGAGCAATTTTATTGGAATACAAAAAAAAAAAACAATAACAAAAACAAAAAAATGTTTACGCTGGATTACAGTGTCAGATTAAATGTTAGATTAACTTAATCCCTTTGACACACCAAATACTTAGGTTGAGAATATTGAATTTATATTTGTTACTCTCTCTCTCTCTCTTTTCTTTTTTTTTCATGTTGTTTCTCACTCTCTTTCTATTTGTGACGATAATTTAAAAATTTCCTATACTTAGTGCATAATGTTTAACACTGCTTTTGGTTTTACACTAAAAAAGTGTTAATGCGCAACACACCATATTTAATAATAACAAATTTGATTAATTTTTACTGTAGTCCATTCACAATATATGTACCTAACTAAGTCGTTTTGGTTTAATTAAGCCTGCCTAAAATTTTACATAAATTATGATGGACGGATAAGTCTCTTGTTAAGTTTTCATTTTTATTTTTTCTTATAAATAGATATATTTTGTGAACCCTTTTTTGTTTCCATAAAACAATCACACAATTTAACACAAGTAAACTGTAATTATTAAAAAAGTTTAACAAAAAAGATTTTATAGATTTTATGTAAAATCTATAACTTCAATATTTCAACAAAATATTTATACCTGAAATTGTGATTAATACGCAACACTGGTCTTGGTATGGGTCTTGGTATAAATTCACTGTTGTTGCTTTAAATTTTTGTTGTTGTTATTATTTATATAATGATTATTTTTCAATCAATTGATGAATTTTCAATTATTCACAGAATATATGATTTTGATTCGTTTTAAATTACAATATGCGGTGTGGTGGGGGGTAGGGTGAAGTCTTATAGCTTCTCATTTTTTCTCTCTTTCTCTCTTACTGTTCTTTATTGTATTTAAATTTTATTTTTTTTGTTTGTGGACATTAAGTTATTTTAAAACATGGATAATCTTCTTTTCATTTTAAATTTGTTTTTAATTTAATTTCATTAAAAAAAAAAAAAGTCAGATAAAAAAAATGTTAAAAAAAATCAATAAACCAAGAAATTCAATAATTACCAGTTTTTTTGATTTAACATTAAAAGATGTCCTATCTGCAAAGGTAAGATAATTATTGTTATATTTTTATTTACGGACAACTAATTGAGATTAATTCATGATTGATCATATACTTGTTATTTGTATTACCCTCACATATTGTGATTTTCACACAAGTATTTAACACAAGTAAAATAAAATCGAGAATAAAACTTTTAAATCAGTTACTAGAAATAAATTTAGATACTCACTAAATTAGTGTAGAAAAAAAAAACACAACGATAAACATTTTTCTTTGAAATTGTAATTTAATGTCAAATTATACTGTTTTATTTTTGCATAAACCTCCTGTAAAAAAAAATGTATTTATTATAATTTCAAAATGTCTGGGTGCGTCTTGGATAAAAATTTTAAGATTATAAATTTTTAGATGGAGAATGGTGAATGTGGAGTTGTTTGTTGTTGTTGTTGTTTTTTTTTTTTTGTTGAACAGTTGAACTGGGGTGGAAAACAAAAGTAAAGAATAAAAAAAACTTTTTTGTGTTCATCTGACAGAATCAAATTGATGATTTAAATTCAAGAAAAAAAAAAGAGAAAACAAATAATGATGTCGTTTATTGTGGTGTTTTATTTTATTTCTTTAAATTCAATTATTATCAAAAATTGTTTGTTTGTTTAAACTTGATTTACTTTGTTTATTGACATTTATTATATTTTTTATTGTTTCACATTTCTAAAATTAAACCAAAAAAAAAAAAATGGTGCGTATGGTAAATAAAATCAGACATCCTCATATTTGGTTCATATACTTTTACTTTACCACAATTCTTACAAAACAATTTTCTAAAAATTTTTTTTTTTTGTCGAATAAATTTACAGAATCAAACAATGTTAAAAAAATTTGTTTTATAGTTTTTTTTTTTATCATTTTTCCTTATTTTTGGAGGATCATGATGATTCTGTAAAATCCACTAATGTCAATATAAATAATTTCACAAACACAATTATAATTATTCATTTTAGGTAATTCACAAAATAAATTAATCTATTTGATCGATTTTTCTCTTTTTGGTTGAAATGAAAAATATTCGAGAGAAAGAATTAAAATAAATTAAGAAATTAATTATTAAAATAAATTACTACGAATTATATAAAATTAATTTTCGACATTTTCAATACTTTATTCACTTTATTTCTTAATAATCAATTGATGTTTTTTTTTTATCTTTTCTTGTTTATCAAATTAAAAATCTCCATATTATGATTTTTTTTTTTTTCATAAAATCAAACCCCATAAATTACTTATGTATAAAAGCAAATGGGTCAAATATAATAAAAGAATATTTATTTAGGAAATCTCATTATTATTTCCCTTTTTTGTCAATTTACAAAAAAAAAAAAACACAAAACAAAAAGAATTACATGACGTAATGAATCAAAAATATGTATCTCTTTGTTATTTATTCCCAAATTTACTAATATGCTGCTTTTTGGAAAATAAATTCTAAATTGACTAAATTGACTAAATGTATGACGATTATTTTAAAACATGCAAAGGAATAATAAAAAATTATTTTAGATTTTATATAAATCATTTGGCTTTGTTATTTTATCACGTAAAAATAACAATTTGTTATCTACACCATTAAACGTTTCTTTTGTACACCATCTATAATTTATTGAATTTTAAAAGTTCAATTATTCCAAATTTTAACTTATTACCTAAAAATCCTTCAACACAATAATCGACAAAAATTAATTTGTTTATTAATTTTTTCTTCAGCTGAAATCAATTGAAATAAAATGAAAATAAATAGTTAAATAAAAATTATGGAATAGAAAATGTTGGTCATTGATTATTCACATCAAGAAAATGTTTAACCGAAGTGTTTGGTTTTGAAATTTGATTAAAATTATCCGCACTTTTTTTTCTTCTCAATTTTCTCCCACATCAATTGGTATTTTTTAAACATTGAATATTTTTTCCCTTATATTCATAAAATTCAATTTCATAGAATATATAAATAACACGTGGCATCCACTTTTACTTTTTATATCTTAACTTTTGGATTTGAAATGTAATTCTGTTTATCCATAAAAAGTAAATTGATTTTGTTTTTTTCTTTTCTTTTCTTTACATTTTTTTTTTATTTGGAAATGAGCAAATTTTTCTTTTTTATTTTTTTTATTTTCTTGTACCTAAGAAACATTTAAAATTTGTACTTTTTTTTTTGTTGATTTTAAGAACCAATTATATTGTCTGTTGACATTTCACTTTTGTTTTTCTTTTTTTCTAATGTCATTTTGAACAACATTGAGTCATTAACTTTAATCATCCAATATGTTCAAAAAAACAATCCGTGTAAATATTGTCAGGGAAATTGGTAAACATTAAGGAAGACTGTGAGAAAAAAAAAACGTAGCAAAAAAGAAAAATCATTGAGATTGTGTTTTCTTTTCTTTTTTTTTTTTTGCGCTCATTCCAAATTTATTTTATGTCTAAATTCAAAAGAATACATTTCCATTTGTGACTGAGATCAAATATTTCGCGTATAGATATTTACATTTTTCTTTCTGTTATCTCTCTCTTTGTTCTCATTTTCTTGTACAAATCACAATTTTATTTTTTTTTTGTTACTTTTAAATCCCGTACTAATAATATATTTTCCATTGCTAGAGAAAATGGAAATGGTTCAACAAAAAAGAAATGAAGTTGTTTCTCTTTAGTTTTAAAGATTTCTTAATATTCAAAAATAATTTGTTTTTTACAAAATAAAATAAAAAATAATGGGTTTCATTTTTTACTTGTTTTGTTTCGCTTGCTTATTTTTTATTTTTTTTTTGTTTTTATTTTTGGTTTCTTTTTTAGTGTATTTGCGTTGAATGCTAAATAATAAATTGAAATGCCTTTAAACAGAAAAAAGATGTAAAATAAATAAAGGTGATTTCCTTGTTATGTTTTTCCCTTTTTTTTTTTTTTTGTTTTTTGTTTTTAAATTATATTTTATTGAAATATTCTACGAACTGAAATAATTATGGAGGAAATAATAATAATTCCAATTATAAAGAAAAACTTTTTTTATTTATGTTTCAATAAGTTTCCGTTTTTAAACAGAATATAATTAATGTTACAGAAATTATTTAAGTGAATTAAAAATGAATGAAAATGGGTCAGTGGTTGTTTTTTCTTTTTCTTTAGAAATGAACCTTATGACAAGAAAATCATAACTTTAAAATCTTTTTATAAGAAAATCGTAAGAAATGAGTAATGAAGAATTTTCCTTTTTTTTTTTTGTATATCAAAATGTTATTGTCATCTTTAGAGAAAAATTAAAATTCTAATTGCACCATTATCTTACTTCATCTTTAATTCATTTAAATAAAAAAGAAAACATAATAATTTCAGTCATCCGTTTTATTTAAAATTCAATATGAATAAATTTGACGATTTTTTTTTTAAAGAATTTAAAAATTTTTATGCACTTACTAGACTAGACATAAAAATAATAAAAATCATAAAATATGCACACCTAAATGACTAGACTTAGAAATAAATATTATTTTTGTTAAATTTCCCTTTACCGTACCCATTCTTTGAAATTTTGTAATTTCTTTTTCTCTTTTATTAATAAAATTTGTAAAAAAAAAATTCTAATATTTTATTATTTTACAGCATACAGCAAGAAGTTGGATTGAAGGAAACTTTCAAAAACGTGAATGTATTAAATTTATTCCAAGTCAAAAAGATGAAGAGAAGTAAGTTTTATGTTTATACAATATTAACTCTATAACATTTTTAAGTTTCAAATTTTGTATCAAATTTTTAATTGCATAAATATTTTTTTTCTTTGTAAAAAAAAATTACTTTAAGTTAACTATTAAAATAAAAAAGTTGATCGTTTTTAAAGTCCATTAAAAATTATTCAAAAGTTCATCGTTTTTGAATTATTCAACTTCATAAATTTAAATATTATGAATCGGGGATTTTAATTTAAAATTCCTTTAGTGTTGGTCATTTGGAAAATTTATAAATTACATACTTAAAAATAACGATTCAACTAATAATAGTCTAAAATATTTTTTATGATAATAAATCTATTAAAATTATTTACCTACTTTCCTTATGTTCGTGTTTCCACTACAAACACTGTACGGAAAAATTCTTTTCTATTTTATGTAATAACAACAATAACAACAACAATAAATAATTGGAAGCTTTGTTATTGTTTTCTGTAAAGAATTATCAGCGAATTTAAAGAAAAAAAGGCGAACAAAAATAACGATTTAAAATTTGACCAGAATTTAATTTTTGATTGATTTTAATGTCTATCGAAAAGGTGACAGAAGTAACCTTTTTTAATGTGAAATCAAACTTTAGTTTGAAAGCAATTCTTGTCACCCCAAATAAATAAGAATATTGGCTTTTTTTTTTCTTTCTTCTTTTGGAATCTTGTGGGTATTGTACGTGTCTTGATTATTATTTTGACAGAACATAATTTCTTATCATCCCTTAACATTTCTTCTTTTTCTGTCGTTTTATTTTCTTTTTTTTTCACATATCACTTACAACATTTCTTTTTTTCCCTTTTTCTTTCTTTCTTTATTTATTTTTTTTTTCATTCTCTTTATGTTGTTAATGCAACCTGCTGTGGAAGGTCATTTCAAATGTTGTTTCAAATATAGTATTGGATTTCGTATTTGGATTTTATGATGTGTGATTTTATTGTTGAACCTTATTTGATATCAAATATAAAATGACAATTGATATTAAAAAAAAAAATAAAAGAAGAAGAAAAAATGTGAAAAGAATGAAAGAGAGAAAAAAGGACAAAAAAGGAATCCATTTATAAATAAATTATATATAAAAGAATCTAATAGAAATTCTATTTACCTGAAGATAAATTCTTTTTTCTAATAGAAATTCTCCTCAATGAGCAAAGATAATTTTTATTTCATTTCATTTCTTGTGTGAATTATCACAATGCATTATTACAAAAGAAATAATTCTGCTTTAAGAAAATATAAGATGGATTATTAGTTGATTAATTAATTATTGATGAAGCTTTTACTTTTGAAATTGTAGAAAATTCAAATAAATTATTCTGTTTACATCTTTTCGTAGAAATATAATTTTCGTATTTTCACACTTTTCATAGTTTACGTTTTGTTAAATTTTTAACTTGTTTTAGACAGAGAAAAAAAAACCACCTTGAAATAAAATTAGTATTCAAAGAAAAGTAAAATGATATTAAATGAATGAATGATGAATTATTTAGAATTTATTACGAATTAAATTATCTATAGCCAATATAATATATTCAATAGAATTTAATCGGTCCCTCTTAAATTTAACAAATAAATTCCAGACTAGCTTTAATGGATTACCGAATACACTGAATCTTAACCGATTCTAATAATAATGGAACATTACTTGATATTGAATACCATACTGTTTTTCTTTTCTTATTTTTATTAAAGATAAAAATATATCTTATGTAGCATAAAATTCATTAGTATCAAAAGGATATCTTGTTCTTTTCATTTAAGTATGCTGTATACTGTATATACCGACAAACAGATAGATGTTATTTTTGGTTTTATATTTTACCTATTATATGGTACAAGTCAAATGTTATTCTATAGAATATTAATTTTGTATTTAAAAAGAAACATGAGTGTTGTTTGTTTATTATTAATTGTATCAAGTAAAAGTTAAAGTTTATTGAAGTACTTTTAGTATATACGAAAAAATTTTATAGTCATTTTAATTACACAATTTCATTTAAAATTAAATTTTATTGTTTATTTGTATTCTTCGTTTAGAAATTAATTTTATTTATGCGGGTGTATGAATTGCTAATGTTTTACTAAACACAATTGTCATTTTTTTTTGTTTTTTTTTTCTCTTGTAATCGTTTGAATTTTTATAATTATCGAATGGTACAAATATAGATTTTTTTGCGTTAAGATTCTAAATTTAGTAATAGTTAATTAATGAAAAACCTTGTGATTAATTAATAAATAAATTAAAATGTTTCTTTAAATATAAAAATGGTTTCACTGTCATTTTTAAATTAAACACAATCATAACAATTTTTATAAGTTTAAAATTAATCATACAAATAAAACAATAACCGCATTGACGAAAAAAAAAATTGAATTATCATGTCTGAAATAGAAACGTGTTGAAATATTTTTGTTTTTATTTTTCCGAAATTGATTTTCCATTTTTAATAGAAAGCGTACAACAGAGGGAAAAAAATTGAATGAAGAGAAATTAAAGGAATTCTGTTTACATTCAATTATGAAAATGCAATTTTCACATTTATTATTTTTTAATATTTTGTATATAGTTTGATTAAGTTTCTTTTTTAAATCCCTTCGGAAAAAATGTTATTCCTGAATGAGAATTTGATCGTGAGGATTTTACATAAAGTATAAATTTAATAACTTGGGTTTTAAGCATAACATTTTCTTAGAAACTATATCACCATTAATGTTCACATATTTTACATAACTTTAACAATCAACCTTTACAAATATTTCAGTCGATAGTGGATGTCAAAGAATTTTCTTTAAAACCAAGGCTATATGTGATAAACGTATATTTTTCTTTTAAAAAATGAAATTATTAGGAAGCCGATAAAAAATAACATTTTTTTTGTGTTTATTATTCTTTCATAAATTCTGATAATTTTTTATATTTTTATTATTAGAATAAATTTACATATTAATGATGAAAAATGTGAACCAGGTACAATTTTTCTTTTTAGCTTTCTTATCATCACTGAAAATAATTTATAAACATAAGCACTAAAAATTTAGCTTAAAATATAAATGTGTAGTATGCTTGAAGAAATTTTTTAATTTTGAATTACAAAAAAAGTAGAATAATAAATAAAATGAAATTTTAACGAGTAAAAGATGAAATAAATTTAAAACTGTGTTACAACTACTGAGATTAATTTAATAATAATTTATAATTAGTGAAACTTTATTAAAAAGATAACTAACTAAAAGAGTCCTTGTTATTGTTAAGAGTTAATGTAACTTAACGCGTATGAATCGTATGACGATCAGTAATTAAATAAAATATCGATTAATATTTTCATCATTATAAAGATGTTAAGAATTCTGTTGTTAGAATTAATTAATTGATTCCATTTTGAAATAGAATAATGAAGACTAAATATTATATTCTGTATAGTTAAAAAAAATAATCAATATTTAAAAATGAAGGATAATATTCAAAATTAACTGATCGTATAATGAAAAGATTTTTATTTATAAAAATCCTCATTAAAAATCGATTAATAAACTAATTTCTCTTCATAAAGAATTAATTTTTCCACACATATTTATTATTTTTATATTCTATAAGTGTTGAGCTGTTTCAATGTTATTTTCACCAACAACAACAACACATCACGCCCTTTAACAAATTAAGACACAAACTTAAACTAAATTATTTGGAACGATTAATTAATTTTATTTCATCAAAATACACATATTTTGTATATTTTCAGTACAAAATATTTCTACTTACACCTACCTAGAACTATTTATTTTAAGAAATTCTATAAAACCATAACCTTTTGAACAGTATTAAATTTACAAAAGATTTATTTAAAAAAAAAAAAATTGTTTAATATAAAAAAGAAGAAGAATAAAAATCGATAATAAACATAAATTTGTCGAGAATTTTTATTTATTTTTTTTTTGGCCGGATACCTTTATTATTGACTCAAAAAAATAATTTATTTCAAAGGAAATAAATAAAAGGAAAAAAAAGAAAATTAGATGAAGCGTTAAATTAACAATAAGTATCATTATAATGAATTTTCTTTCCTTTTCATTTTTTTTATATAAAAAGCATTTTTCTTTTCATAAATTATAGAAATAAAAAATAAATTTTTGTATTTTTTTTAAAGAAGAAAAAGAAGAAGAAATTTCATCGTATAACAATTTATTTAAAATAAAATATATAAATTATAGACGCACACCACGATTGTACGCATGATAAATAATATGAAGAAAATTTTTAACACACACACACACACACATACATACACATATACAAAATTATTTTAATCATGACAAAAGAATAACAAGAAAATATAAAATTTAATTCAATTGAAATTCTGTTTGGACGATCTTTTTGAAAAATATTTATTTATAGAGATGGAAAACAATAAAAAAAAAATTTATATAAGAAGAAAATCATCTTTCATACAAACATTTATTCATTTTTATTATTGGAAAAATATTAAATTTAATAATAACGTGAGTTTATATTTAGGTTCATTCCGAAAACATCAACACTTTACACTACATTGTGTTCCACTTTTTTTTTTCAACGTTCCTTTTTTCATTTAATAAATTTTCACCTTACAACTAGAAAATTTATGAAAAGAAAAATGTCAAAGTGCACAAGACTATCAAGCATGAATGTCTATTGAGTGAAAGTTTTTAATTGGATCTTATAATAGAGATACGATAAATTGTCTTTGAAAATTTATAAATTAAATAAAATGATATTTTCTTTTATATTTTTTTATTTATGCTAAAAGATATTGATGTGATGGATGTAGTCCTTTCCTTTTACTGTATATAAATAAAGGACTTATTTTATATTTATTTTATTTTTCTTATAAAGTAAAAGATTATTGTTAGACACACTTTTAGTATAAAAGCATATGAAATTATAATCGAGAAATGGTTTTCGTGTATTTTTACTATCAGATGTGTCTTAGGGGTTGATTGAATTTTATATTTAATACCAAATTATAGGCAGAAGTAATTCGCGGTGGGGTAAAATCCAAATATCAATTGATCAAAAAAAAAGTGTTTATCTTTTACTTGGTTTCTACATTTAAACACTGTTGTACTGTTTTTATTTATCCTTTTAAAATTCCTTGTACAAATTCTGTGTTAACAGTTAAAACGAAATTGTTTTTGTATTGTTGTCTCAGATGTTATTTGTCGGAAGCAATTAAGTTACTATATCGTTAGTAGGAAATTCTGTTCAAAATAATTAAATAAATGGAAAAATGGAATTTCAGAGATTATCGGTTTTGTAGTTTTCAGTTGGTGAGTATGCATAGGATGAAAACGGCTCTGTCAACCAAACATATATAAAATCCAATAATGACTGTGCGTTACGTTTGATATATTATTATTTTACAAAGTTCGTGGTAATAATAAAATCAGTTCACGACCGCAACAAAAAAAAAAAAAGATACAATAAATAAAATAAAAAAACATTTTATTAAATAAAATAAAGTTCAACACAAATTAAATTAAAGCAGATGATTCAAGTGGTTTTTTTTTTGTATCAAATATTTTGTGTAAAAAACGTGTAAGATTTTTGTTTTTATTTATTCTTATAATTAAATATAATTATTTGTTAACTTCATTTGTGAACTCTAATTATTTGTAGAGTTCACAGAGTATTATATGTCATTTGAATTATATACGTATAAGAATATTTATACCTATGAACCTGATTATACAATTGAAAATAATGTTTCAAAGAATTTTGTTGGATTTAAATATGGATTACAATAATGAAGCAATTCTGAATTTTAATAAAAATCAATGTTTTCTTTAAAAGGAACATAAAATATTTATTAATTTCACGTCTTCCAGTCTGTTAAATCAATTTTAAAAAGTTTTATTCAAAAATCAAATTTTCAACTTTAACTTAAAATAATTTATACGTTTGTTAAATTTTAATCAACCTAAGTAATTGTTTTTTTTATTGAGAGGGTTGGTGGGGGGGCTTTTAAAAGTTTTATTGTAACAAATAATTATTATGAACTCTTTTTTTTTTTTTTCAATTTCTAAAATGTTGCCTTTCAAGTTAAATTGATCACAGTAAAATTCTTATAACAAATTCTGATTACTAAATTTTATATAAAAAGAAATAAAAAAAAATCCCTTTTTTTTTATTCTCATCTTCTTATTTATGAATACAAAAAATAAATTGTTAAGGCGTTTTAGTTGGATAAATCAAAACGTAAGATGTAGAAGTGATTTTTTTTATGCGAATCATTGTAAAAATTTTAGTGAATCTGCGTAAAAAAAATGAAGAAAGAACAAAAAAAAAAAGAAGAAGTAAATTATTTAAAGAAAATCAGTTTTACTCGAATTATAGAAAAACGTGATGATTGTAAAAAAAAAAGTAAAATGTAAAAAAAAGAAAGAGAAATATTCATTAAGATGGAACCTTAAAATAAATTTTTTTATAAAAGAATGTCAAGATTGAATTTCGATTTAATTTAATCAAAAATTTTCTAAAAGTAAAAATAGAATCACTGAATTTTGATTATTGATCGATTTTTATCCAGTTAAAATTAGATTCTTTTTTCTCTGTTTTTCATTGTCATTTTTTTTTATTTTGTTCACAAAAGAAAAATTTAATTTAATTCAAACAGGTTAAAATTCTATTTTTACTTGACACTAAACTATGTTAGAAATTAAATGTTTTTGAGGCATACAGTGAGACTCGGTTATAACGAACTCCACTAATAAAGTACTAACGGTTATAACGAACTTTTCTGTAGGTAACCCGTTTTCTTGACAATGATTCGTATATAACGATCTTCTATTTTTTTATCCTATGAAGTTCGTTATAAACGAGTTTCATTGTATTTTATTTGTTTGTTTTTTTTCGTATGCTTACAATTTTCTTTATCAGAATTTCAGAAAAATGTCGAATATTTTATAAAATTCATTGTTTAAAAAAATTGCTTTTGTTTTTCTGTATAATTATTTTGAACGTTTTTTTTTATAGACAAAACAAAAGCTTATTTCTATAAAAAATAAAATTCACATTTGAATACAAAAAAAAAATGTGTGAACCACATAAATTTGATTGATTGATTCAAAATGAAAACAATAAAGAAAAGGGGAAAATCCATGAAAAATTCTTTATATGGTGGAATTTTTTATATGCGAACATTAAAAGTATTTACATCACTTTTCATTGTGGTTGTAATCAGGGTTGAAAACTGAAAACAAAAAGAACATTTAACTTTTAGGTTTTTGTTCAATTTTCCTTTTTTTATCAAATTTTATATTTAAATATTTTCACGATTTTCGTTCAGAGATTTTAATTGAAATTGAGGTTAAACTTTTTTTCTAGTTTTCACCCAGATTTGAGTTCCTACCGCATAAACTAAACTGAGATTTGTAGAATAGAGCTTCACTTCCTTATTGTTGTATTAATGGATAATATTTTTTTATGTAGAAATAAAAGTGGGAAACCAGATAATGGGAAAGAAAACATTAAGGATTCATTAACCATTTAGTGGAAATAAAAATTCCTTACCTAAAATTGGTCAATACGAACAAGTTTTTTTTTTTTGTAATTTTTTTCTGTAAACGAAATTGAATAAAATTTTTAAAAGGAAATTTATAAAGATTTAAAATTTTCCTTTTTCTTCATTTTATCTTTTCTTTTTTTTTTTTTTTCTTGTTAAAAGGTTCAGCTTTTTAATTAAATTAAATGATTCTTAGAATTATTTCCTCTTTTTTTTCCTACTTCGAAATGAATTTAATTTTAGAATTTTTTTTTTTCGACAAAAAATTGTTAAAAATATAATTTATTTTTGTTTATTTTTTAATTTTATAACAAAGTTTTGTGATTCTTTTTTTTTTGATACTTTTCTTTAAAATCAAACTTTCACTCATAATGAACTTTTTTTTAAACTTTAAATGAAATTATTGTCCTTTTTTTTTTGTGAATGAAAGACAAATTTAGCAAGAAATTTAGAAATACTTTTCGTATAGAAAATAAGAAAGGATCCTAATTTAATGTAGAGACATAAAAGTGTCTGGATGTTTATTCTTAACTAAAATATAATTAAAAGTTAGCCGATATGCTTTCAATCTTGTTGAGTTTCAAATAATCTTTACTTTCTTTCTCTATGACACATAAAATGTCATTCTCTATTCCTTCTGTATTTTATTAACAGCAACTTTATAATTGCCATATTTAAAAGCAAACACTAAAGATTTATTCTAATTGCAACAGAATTTTTAAAAATCAACTTTTTATAGGAATTCATCTTAATTTTATTGATTTTCATAAAATTACAAAGAAATACATTATTTTATTTGTTCACAATTTTACCACGTTGTGAAAACTTAAAAGTTTTTTTTATTTATAAGAAAGTGAAGAAAGAAACAAAACAAAAAATACGCTTTCAGCATAAAAATTAATATCAACAAGCAACAATGTTATTTTTCCTGTGCGAATTTAATAGAGAAAAAAAAAAGGGACGGCAAAAGAAAAATAAATCATATTTTATTCCTAATACTTCCTTTTATTGAAATTCATATAATTTACATTTTCATTTTCAATTTGGCGTATTTTCTCACTTGAATGAATTAAAAAAATAAATAAATATTTTATTTTCAAAACGATTCATTGATTTTTTTTTTATTAAAATATTATTATTTTTTTTTGTTTTGTTTTTTTTTTTTGTTTTCAGTCAAACCAATCAAAAATGCTGAAATTGTTTGTATGTGTGTGTGTGTTTTTTTTTCTGGTTAAATATTATTTTTAACTCAGTGATTACCCTAAATAAAAATTGAGCCCTAAATATTGATTTTTAAAAATGTTGTCATACATTTTTTGTGCGTAGATAATTTTCCAATTAATTATTTTTTGTTTGTGTGTAAAATTTTATTTGTGATTTTATTGAATATTAATTGTAAATCAGATAGTTGAATTGAATAATCCTTTTAGTAAATGTATTAGTAAATTTTATTTAAACTCTATTCCAATGTCTGTATCTGATGACGATCTGTTAAATATTCGATTATATTGTATTTTATATGAAAACAAGTGGAAACTAATTAATTACTCAGAAATTGTTTGTTTTACAATTAAATTATCATAAAGAATTCAATATCCAATTCAAAATAATAACTGAACGTTATAAAGAAAAATTGTAATTTATTTGTTATTATTTGCAATATTTTTTGTTTCGTAACAATAGATAATAAGATAGTAATAACTAAGATGTTTGAATAAATTTAATTGGGGTTTATTAACGTGTCTTGTATCAACTGGACAGGGTCATATGTATACGATTGTAATTGAAATCGAAACTATTATTTCTACCACGCTGCGTGGTTGCAGAACCCGGAACCCTATTTTAATGAGAGTTGGGTGTATTGCCACTCTCCCACAGCGTGACTAAAAATGACTAACAATATATGACTAAAATATTTTCTACGGTTTTTCCCATAATTTTTCCTTTTTTGTCATCGGATATGCTTTCCACTTTTTTTCTTTCTAAATTATTGGAAATAGCATAAAAATACAACTGATGTTATTATGAAAAAAATAAATAAATTAATTAATAAATAAAACTAATTGAAAAAAATATAAACAGCATATGTACCTACTTGTGTCATTTTTGGTTTCATAGAAATGGCAACAACCTTAATATGGCACCTTCTTTTTCAACAATATAGAAAAAACACAATAATTAAAAACAATTCCAATAATAACAAAAACAAAAAAAAAATAATCAACGACTTCAATTTCAATTAAATAAAAAAAAAATATTGAAAATATGTCGATAAAAATTCAGAATTAATATTAAAAGAAAGAAGAAAAAAAAAACGTAGCAAAAGAAATAATTATGAAAACAAATTATGTAAATAATTACAATAAAAATTATAAAATAAAATCAAGAATTTTGTATTTTATAAAATATAAATTCAATCTTATAATGTACAACAGTTGTCTACACCTTGTAGTGTGAATCGTGTTTTATTTAATGAAATTAAATCGTGAAAAATTAATAAATTTTTTTACTTAATATTTTAAATGAAAATTATGTGCTCGGAAGTTGAGGGTGTATAAAATAAAATGCAATTATAAAAGTGTATTAATTATATTTTAATTAATAATTTAATTGTAATTATTTTAACAGTTTGGTGAATTTTTGTGTCTATTAATTTAAACATAAAACAATTAAAATTAACAATTAAATTAACTTACGTTAAATTATTAATCTACTGTGTATTCCTCTTCTAAACTTTTTACTGTAGGCACAAGAAAAGAACAAGAAAAAAAAGTTAAATATCAATAATGAAGTAAAATAAATTTAATAATAATTAGAAAATATTTTTATTAAAGTTATATTTTTTTTTCGTTACGTATTTCTACGGTGAAGTGAGAAATCAAATTATAAATTTATAGAAATTCAAAATGTCGTGTTAAACAAGTTTTTACTTTAAACTTTAAAGAAAATTATAATATCAAAGTTTCGCACTTATAAACGAAAATAGAAAAGATTTATTTTTTGTTCAAATTTTCTTTGATTTTTATAAGAAAAGAAAATAAATTTGAATAAATTTCTGAATGTTAGAATTATTGTCATCTACATTAATTTTGACAACTCTGACGTTGTACATTTTTCTATGAATTAATCGTATAAAAGTTTTTAAATCTAAATTCAAATTTGTTTAAGTTTTTTTTTTATTGTGGAAACACGAAAAACATCAGATTAATCACAGTAAATAAATTTATGTTTCTAAATTAACATAATTGATTTATAAATATTTTTAGGTGTTGTTGTGGACAATCACGTGTCACTCATACAGTATTAGCTGGTGTTGATATTGGATCACCTGGTGACACATGGCTTGTACAAAAACATACACGAACACATTCAACAGATGCCTATGGGACCATAGAATTTCAGGGTGGACCACATCCTACTAAAGCACAGGTAAAATTATTTCTATATATATAAAAAAAATTCAAGCTAATGGAAAACAATTAGTATAAATTTGGTTTTGACATTTAAAGTTCAAAAGGTGATTTCTATTCTGAATTCGTAAAACTTTGAACAAAATTTAAGATTTTATAATAAACAAAACATCCTTTAATTATCACATTTTTTTAAGATGTTCGAAAGACAGATTTGTTGCAGTTAAAAAAAGAGAAGATAATAAAAAAGAAAATATTTTCTTATTTTATGCAAATTTTAATTCTGTTAACACGAAAAATAAAAAAATCATATAAATTTTTTTTTATTTTTTATTTTTAACGTTTAATATTTTTATCGAGTTTCTCTTCTTTCTTTTTAAACACTGTCATTTAGCACTCGAATGTATTTTCTGGTAATACTATGAAAATATTTTTGTGCGTCATTAGATAATGAAATCAGCATCTAAATCATTTAAAATGTTTCCATAAAACCTACTTTATTTTCTTTTACATAATATATATTTTTCTAACAAACATTTGGAAGCTATAAAAAAGAACCTTTTTCTCTTTTCTTTTTTGTATATTTTTCTATTCTTCACTTTTTTTTTATTTTCGTAAACTTACGAAAATAATTTACACAAAAGTTCAAAAAGAAAGACAAAGAGAAAAAAAGTGAAAATTTTAATTAAAATTATAATAAGATCATACAAAGAGTTTTTGAAGAACAAAACTATTGAATTAAATAGAAAATATAAAACACGCAATTTGAACGAATAATTAACAATATATATTTAATGTTATACTTTACAGTATGTTAGACTTTCATATGATACACGACCAGAATTGTTAGTTCAACTTTTTACTAGAGAATGGAATTTAGAATTACCAAAATTGTTAATAACTGTACAAGGTATATTGTATTTATAAATTGATTTACATAATTTACATAAAAATTTTGTTGTAAAATAATAGGTGGTAAAGCAAACTTTGAACTACAACCAAAATTGAAAAAGGTAAGAATTAATTTGATTTAATTTAAATATAATTTAAAAGACGTTCCTAATTGAACTTCACTTAAATAATCCTCTTTTACGCTTTTGATATATGTAGGGGGGATGGAAATTATTTCAACCCCTTTTTCATTTTCTTTCTAACTTATAACTTTATATGTGACAGTATATATAACAGTATAACGGAATATTGATGTTATCATCTTTAGTCAGAATATTCTATCTCTTTATTCTGATAATAAAAAAATAATAAAAATAGATTCTCTCATTTTTTTTTTTGTCGTTTTCATATTTTTTCTAGAAAATATGTATTACATAAAATAAACTTAAAATGAAGGAAAATGGAAAGAAAAAATGAATATTGAGAAGGTAATTGAATTTCTTTGCTGATTTGTGATTTTAAGGAAGAAAAAAAGAAATTGAACCAATTTGTTTGTCTAAATTTTTTTTTTTTCCCTTCATTTTTCTTTATTTTATTCGTTAAAAATATTTTCATATAAAATAAAATAAAAAAAAATTATATCCTATCAGAAGAAGTGTAACTTTTTTTTTTTGTGATCTCATTTCAACCTACTTAATATTATATATCTTCATTTTATATTTTATTTCTTTCCTTTCCTATGTTTTTTTTTATCTATCTATAAATTTTCTTCCTGTACCGCTTTATTCTCCGAGAGTTATAAATATAATGAAAGTTTGATTTTAAAAGGAAAGAAAGAAACTTTTTACTAAAAACACTTTTAAATAATATTATCTACAAATAATTTAAGAATCGTGACGAAAATAAGAAGAAAAATAAGTAAAACTTATTAACAAAAAAAAAAAAAGTTTCTTCAAAATATAAAAGAAAAAGTATTCAGTTTATTTGGATGATTTTGACTTGAGAAATTTTTTTTTTAAATGAAGTTAAATATCTTTAAAAATTTTTTTTACAGGAAATAAGAAAGGGTTTGCTTAAAGCAGCAAAAACAACTGGTGCCTGGATATTTACTGGCGGAACTAATACTGGTATGAACGATATTTTATTATAACAATAATCTAATTGTATAACAGATTATTGCAAGCTAACATAACTTATTGCGTCAGTTTTGTATTTTATACAAATGTGGTTAATATTTATACCAGAATTGTGCACAACAAATTTAACAAACGCGATGTTAAAGTTGTTTTAATTAAATTCAATAATTCTGCATAACTGCATTGATCGTCATATTTTTTCGAAAACAAATTATTAATGCCAATAATTTAATAATATTTTCATTTTATGTTATAAAGAATTTTTTATTAAAAACAAATAAAACCAACAAACACAAAAATCATAAATAACTAAAATACGAATTGCAAGGTTTTTGTAGAATAAATGTTTGGTTTTTATAAATACCAATAGAAAATATTAAACAAGACGTTGTTGTTCACTTTCATCAAACATAGTAAAATAATTGATAAAAATAGTATAACAGTATAACAGTATAACAGTCTTAATTTAATATTATAATATGTGACAATAATTTTGCAGATTTTTTATTTTAAAAATACAATAATTATAATTATGTGAAAAAAATCCTATAAAATTTATGTATGAAAAAAAAACATAAATAAATAAAACGCTTCATTATTCTTACAAATTGCATGCAAATTAAAAATTCATTATTTTTTTTTTTTGTGTTCAACAATTTCACTCTGACATAAATTTTACATTCATTAATGTTTCGTTCTATTTTCAGTACAAAAGAAAATCCTTTCACAGAAATATGAAAAATAAAATATTTCTTTTATTTAATTTTTTTTTTTTTCTACAAATAATTTTTTGTCTTTTCATATTCGACTTTTTTTTTTTTGTTTTTTATTTTATTTCATTGAATAGAATTTTCCTATGAAATGTAATTATCTCTCATTATAATTCCAGATACATACATGATGTTTCTTTTAATACAAAATTATGTGGAAAATCTCATTTCTATAAATTTTCCAATTTTAATTCAACTTTTATTAGAAACATTTTTTTAAATCTCATTTTTTTTTTTTTTATGTAAAAAAAAGTTGATCACCAGAATTTTTTTCATATTTTTATGTCGTTGATTAATTTTTCTTTTTTTTTTTTTTGGGATAATAAATAAGAAAGCCTTTTTTTCGGAATACTGAGAAAAAACGTTTTTTTTAATTCAACGAAGGGTTAAAATTCTAAAGATAAAAATATACTTATGCACTTATAAATTTAAATCCTAATTGCTTTTGGACCAATATTTTTTAAAAATCTTGGATAATTTTTTTTCTTTTCTCTTTCTGTTTGAATAATTTTGAACACAAATTGTTTTTAATTCAAAAGCACTTAAAAGGTGTACACCGTCCAGTATTTTTTAATTTCAATATCGGAATATTTTCTCTTGATAATTTTCTATAAAAAAAATTAATTCTGTATAAATTCTGTACGCATATCTGTAGGTTAGAAAATTGGGAAATTATATAGAGATATTTATATAAACATTTTCAGCGTTTTTTAAATTGCAAAATATCTTTATATGGAATTAGTTTTAAAAAAACACAACTAACTTGCTAAATTCATATGTTCATGGATTTAAACAACTTTTTTTTTAGACAAAAAAATAAAGTAAATATTAACCGATTGTTATGAAATTTTTACTGCAAGACTCTTTAATGGATGTAAAATAAATGACACCAATTATACAGGATTGCCATCAAGATGGAATTTTGAAATTTAAATTCAATTGTATATTTTATCTTTCATAAAAGAAACTAAAAAGTTTGTTGAACCCTATAAACTCTCTTCAGTTGTATTTTCTGTATTTTTTGAAATCACGAAATAAAGATTTTATTGCATTATAAATTTTAATGTTTTTTTTTTGTTATCTTTCTTTTCTCTTGTTAAACTCAGGTGTAACAAAACAAGTGGGTGATGCACTTTTATTAGAAGGTCAGCAAAGGTCTGGACGTGTTGTAAGCATTGGTATTGCACCGTGGGGTATTGTTGAACGTAATCATGAATTGTTAGGACACAATAGGGACGTACCTTGTCACAGTATTAGTTCACCAAGGTATTTATCTTTTATCTATTCTATATTTTGTTTCTTTTAACTTATAAAATAATATTTCTTCTTTTTATTTTTATTATTTTATACAGATCTAAATTAGCAGTACTTAATAATCGTCACGCTTATTTTTTACTAGTTGATAATGGCACACAAGCAAAATACGGGGCCGAAATCATTCTACGACGTAAACTTGAAAAATATATTTCAACATTAAAACTTTATCCATGTAAGAGATTTTTTATTGCAATTTTCATTTTGTTTTCTTAACAAAAAGTTTCGAATGAAATTTTTAAAAACTTTTTTTTTGTTTGTTTTTTATTCTTATTTAATAATGTTTTTTTTCGGTAAAATGATTTCTTATAATAAAAAGTTATTTTTTTTAACCAATACAATATAGCTTACTATTCCAATAAAGCTTTTTTTATTTATTTTGTTTTGCTGAACAAAATAAAAAAAGAATAGGAAAGAGTTCCATTTATTTATTTCCGTTTTAACGTGAAAACCAATCAAATATACATTTTTTTATACTTAATGTTATTTTTTTCTTTATCATTGTTCATTATTATTTTTTTTAGTTACACATTCTAGTACTCCTGTCGTATGTTTAGTTATTGAGGGTGGCACAAATACAATAAGGGCTGTGTTAGAATATGTAACAGATGTGCCACCTGTGCCTGTAGTTGTATGTGATGGATCTGGTCGTGCTGCTGATTTAATTGCTTTTGTTCACAAGTAAGTAAATATATTTATTTTCTTTTATATGTATGTATACCTAATATATGATTGAACGATTATAATCTCCACTATATGTGGATTGTATGTTACTAAATTGTTCGATGATGTTTATTGATTGTAAATATGTGACTATTTTGTGTTTATACCAAAAAAAACAACAAAGGGGTGATAAAGTCAATAAAAAAAACATATAAATAATATATTTATTCTTTTGATGTTCTCTAAAGATATGCATCAGAAGGTGATGAGCAAACTGTATTAGAATCAATGAGAGAATATTTATTGAATACAATACAAAAAACATTTGAAGTTGGGGTTGATCAAGCTGAATGTTTATATAATGAACTGTTACAATGTACAAAAAATAAAAATTTGGTAATTTACAATTTACTTTTGAAATTTTGTAAAATTTAAAACGTAAATTAAATTTTGTTTTTAATTTATAGATAACAGTATTCCGAATACAGGAGAAACCAGAAGGTGAATCACAAGAATTAGATCAAACAATTTTAACAGCATTATTTAAATCACAACATTTAAGTCCACCAGAACAACTAAGTTTAGCATTAACATGGAATCGTGTTGATATTGCCAAAACAGAAATTTTTGTTTATGGGCAAGAATGGCCACATGGTGCATTAGATGAAGCAATGATGCAAGCATTAGAACATGATAGAATTGATTTTGTTAAACTTCTATTAGAAAATGGTGTTTCAATGAGAAAGTTTTTAACAATTCCACGTTTAGAAGAACTTTATAATACTAAACATGGACCAGCAAATACAATGGGGTAAAAAATCTACATTACTAAAATATTGATAAGAACTTTTATTTACTTATTTTTTTTTTGTCTAGTTACATTTTAAGGGATGTCAGACCACACATACCAAAAGGTTATGTTTATACTTTACACGATATTGGCCTTGTTATCAATAAATTAATGGGAGGTGCATACAGGTTTGTTTTTCTATAAATATGATTTCTGTTAATTATATCTCTATTTGAAACGGTAGCAATGTTAAAGTTAAAGCTTGAACACGTATTAAAATTCACTTCAATAAATAAAGTTATTAAATAAATTTTATCTCTTGTGTAAAAAATCCTTGATTTTTAATTTATGCATTTATGTTATTGAAGTATTTCAAGAGAGTCGTTAATTTAATGGCTATTATTTCGTTTATAATTCAATACTTATGTAGAAACCACTTACCTAACTTATCGTTCTTAGAATTAAGTTCAAGTATACCTACCAAAAAAAAAAATATTTTGTAAGATCATAAGTGGGTTAGGTTAAAGTTAAATCAATATGTAAAGGGATGTATTCTTTTTTTTTTTGTTCGATTTCCGGAGTCTTAAGAAATTGAATTTATTATATTTCCACTCCTTTGGGCAATCTTCTGTTTAAGTTTTTTTTTGTGTTATCAAACCACCGGAAAATACTTAAAATATTGAATTTAATAAAATATGTGAGTTTCTTGATTTTAATTGAATTTAACCTATGAAAAAAGGGGTAGTATAAAAATATTTTATACAAAAATAGAAACTATGTAAGCAGTTTAAGATTCAGTCATCGGAAGACATACTTCGTTAACTATTGGATTCTTAATTATATAAAATTGAATTCAAGTCAAATTGATTGAATCTAAAAAGTCTTCTAATTTTATCTCATCTAAAAAAAATTTCTGTAATCAAAATGGATTATTTCTCAGATGGTTGCTTTTTCCCCTGAAGTCTGTTGTGTCTAAGCAAGAAATAACTTTGTTTTTTTCTTAAATCTATTTCAATCAATTTAATTTTACAGATCGTATTATACAAGAAGAAAATTTCGTCCAATTTATGCGAAAGTAATGAACAGCTATGTTAATAATCATAGGAAATGTTCTACATTTCAAAGACAGCCTGGTGCGAATTCAATGAGTTTAGTAACTGGTTTACTACCATTTACAGCAGATATGGCATTATTTGAATTTCCATTCAATGAACTTTTGGTAAATTTTTAAATAAATCAAATCTTCAGTGTCAATGTTTTTTTTTTAATAAATTATTATTATTTTTCTGTTTATTTATTTACTAGATTTGGGCAGTACTTACAAAACGTCAACAAATGGCACTATTAATGTGGACACATGGTGAAGAATCATTAGCAAAATCATTAGTTGCATGTAAATTATATAAAGCAATGGCACATGAAGCAGCCGAAGATGATTTAGATACTGAAATTTATGATGAATTAAGAAATTATGCAAAAGAATTTGAGACAAGAGGAATAAAACTGTTAGATTTTTGTTATCGTCAAGATGCTGAAAGAACACAACGTTTATTAACATGTGAATTAAATTCATGGTCAAGTCAAAGTTGTTTATCACTTGCAGTTGCTGCAAATCATAGAGCACTTTTAGCTCATCCTTGTAGTCAAGTTATTCTAGCTGATTTATGGATGGGTGGTTTAAGAACAAGAAAAAATACTAATTTAAAGGTAACGATATTTTTTATATTCTATTTTTACTTTTACAAGATTTCTTAATCATAATTCAAAAATTAATCATAAACACGAATAATTTCTAAACCTCAAAATATAAAAATCATTGATCATTTTTTTTTTTGTTTTAATTCTTTTGGTGGAAAATAATAATTATTAAAGGATTGAACTTTTCTTTCTTTTTTTTTGTTGTTGTTTATTTTGGGATTAAAGGGTTAAAGATAATGTGTGAAATTTAAGGGTAAAAAACAAATATTTTAATCATTAATCAAATATGTAAAAGTAATTTTTTTTCTTCTGAATTCAATGGGTTGGATTTTCAAAATGGTTTTTGATTCATTTTTTTTTATGAAAATTTCTTCCAATTTTTTTCCCCCGTTGCTCTTTTAATAGTAAAATTGGAATGTTAAAGCTGACTTATATGTGTATCCAAAGTTTCTTTTCATCTACTGTTTTCTACTATTTACAAGAAACTAAAATGCCAAATCGTAATGTTATTTCGAAATTCAATTTTCAGCTTTCATTCGGTTGTTAGTTGCAGTGAAAGATCAGACAGACAATGTTTAATACTCAACACAATACACAATAGAAATTTTTTATGTTTAGTTCTATGACATCAGACATGACAGGTTTTAAGAGTAAACACTGGTAGTACTTCGTTCCAAATAAATTAGAGAATTCTAAAGACGTAAAGTAAATTTAACAATTAAATACAATAATAATAAATACATTGAAATTGTTTTCTTGCAATTGCATTAAGGTTTACTCTTGTACAGTGAATTTAGAATTTTTGATAAAAAATATTTGAGAAGACCTTTTCTTTTTTTTTGATAAAAAATGAAACCAGGGTTGTAAGTAGAAGAAATGGGAAAGAAACATTGAAACATAATTGTATAATAAAAAATATGAAATTAACATTTTTAACTAAAGGTTTTCATTACAGTAATTATAATTATCATTATTACAAATTACATGTTAATTAGTAAAAGTTAAATTTTTAGTCTTCCGTCTTTTTTTTTTTTTAATATCAACAAAAAAAAAATTTATAATGAAAATTATAAGAAAAAAAAATTCTAAAATAATAAGAAAAAAAAGTATTTACTTACTACAAATAAATTAATAAAACATAATTAAAACATTTTTATTTAATTATTCTTAATTTAATTTAAAGTCTGAGTGAAAAAAAAGCAACGACAATTCACATTATCATTCATATTTATTCAGTTATTTTAATTATACATTTTTATTATTAATTTCCTCTCAACCCCCTCTGCTGTGTTGACATTATTTTATAAATTCTGTATTTCTCGTATTTTCTTTTGTTGTATATTGTGTAAAAAAAGGGACATTTTTTATTCGTTTTTTTTTTTTTGTTTTAAAATTTAATTAAAAGTAAATAATTGAGAAATTGTCTCTTTCTTATTATTGTAAATCTCTAAACTGTATTTATTAATTTTATAAATATTAAAATAGTTAATTTCATTATATGTTTATATAGTTTTATGTTAATCAATAGTTAACGATACAAAAAACAACATTATTATAAAATCACAAGAATTATAAATGATGAAGAATATTTTCTGATTTTTCATAATAAAATATAGTTTTTTGTCTTCTTAAATTATTTCTTAAAAGTTCAAATAATTGTAAAATTTCTGTGAATTGATTTTATTTTACTTGTTGTTAGAATATATAATTCTAAATCTAATTAAACTGTTTGTGTTGCTCAAAAATTTGTCTGTTGTTGACAAAAGGTATTAACTATAAAATTGATTTTAATAAATGAGAAGGATTGGAGGGGTTTTTTTTGAAGATGATCTTAATGAAAACTCCAATAGGTTTAGGTACACAACGTTCATACCAATTCTTTCGTAAATCAACAGACAGATTTACAGACAATTCTAGTGAATGTATCGAAAGAACAATTTTTAAATTGGTCACGAATTACGACTTGTACTAAAATATTCTATTGGGACTTTCTTTTTGTATATTCGAAGATCAACTTTCATAAATGAAACCAATAATTACATTAAAAGTGCTAACACTTCTTTGTCCTCATAGTTGTCCTCCTTCATTTTATTTCTTTTTATTTCTTTAGAATAAGTTGAAAAAAAAAAGAATATCAAAAACTAAATGTTAACATCCTCATCCTTATGTAATTTGCACAAATGAATAAATTTATTATTTCAAAAAAAAAAAAAAATACAAAGGAGAAAATAAAAATAATTTAAATAATTCTTTAGAAGAGAAAAAAAAAATGCTTTCAGGGCAAATCGCATTTATTTATTCTGAAATTTTCCGTCTTCTTCCTATTTTGTATAATTTAAGTATTTTTATGTTTCGTTACATTTTTTTTTTATGTTTTTGATTTAGGAATTTTTTTCCGAGAACAAAAAAAACCCGATTTTTTTATTTTATTGTGTGTGTGTGTTTTTTTTTTGCAGGTAATGTTGGGTCTGTTGTGTCCACCATTTATAAATAAACTGGATTTTAAATCAAAAGAGGAACTACAGTCTATGCCACAGACAGAAGAAGAATATTTGGAAAATCAAAATTTGGATTATGAGGATCGTGAAAAAGGTCTAACAGATGCGGAGGTAACATTTTCTTTTTGTTTGTTTTTTTTTTTTTTTTTTCGTTTCTAATTGGTTTTTTTTCTTTTCCTGAATTTTTACTTTTTTTTTTTTTTTTTCAAATCACAAATTTATTTTTTTAGTGGAATTGAATTTTTTTTATGATTTTGTTCTTTTTTTGATTAAAAAGAAAAAAAAAAAGAAAACATGAGAAAACAGAAAAAGAAAATATATATTTTTTTTTAATAATAATTTTTGTAGAACCCAACAAAAAGGCGACTGTCCGTTTCTTTAAAATATAAAATTGGGAATCAATCCTGCTCCCAGGTAGTTTTAAATTCTCTCTGTATATAAATTTTTTATTTTTTTGTTTTATTGTGAAATCAAAAATTGTCTTCTTTAAATGTTTTATTTATTTTTACCGTTATTTATTTTATATTTGATTAATAAAAAATAAAAAATGAAAGAGAAATTAACTTGAGAGAGAGAGAGAGAGAGAGAGAGAGAAAATAAATGACGTTTATCATTTTTTTATTATAATAAAAAAAAAAAACTCTTCACACATTTCTTTGTTTTATCACAATTCTTCTTGTTTTTGTTTTTGTATTCACTAATTTAGTATCTTAAGTATATATTTCTTCAGCACCCTTTTTACATTTTATTGTGAAATTGGCTGTCGTTTTTTTTTTTTTTTTTAAAAACTTTCTTTTATTTTTTTTTTCCTTCAAAATTTATTTTTGTTTTTTATTATGTTAATTTTTTTTTTTTTTTTATTGGAATAATTGAAATAATACGATTGAAAGATGTTGAAATTATTCCTGGAATAATTTGTAGAATGGCCCCGTAGCTATAATGGGATACTGCAAGATGAAAGAGAAAACATGACGAAGATTTAGTGAAGTGTAATGCAAGATTCAATTGAAGTATTATGCAACGAGAAAATTTCTTAGCTTATTGATAAGAATTTTCCAGCAAACTATTTATGATTTTGTGAAATCATATTTGTTACTCCAACAAGAGTAGTAAACAATTAAATTTGGGTCAAATAAAAGTATTGACCAATTATTTGAATTGAAATTTATGAACAAATTCCTAACATGGTTCATTTTGTATCGTTTTTATTGGTCTATCCATTATTGCTCAGCCTTTAGTCTATTTTTTCTTATTAAATTATTAAAATTTCCAACATTTTCCAATAAACTCATCTTGTAAATAATTTTTGTTTCTTTTTCTTATGTTCATTTTCGTCTGGCTTTTCTAACCAAAAAGAAAAAAAAAATGTCAAAGTTCAATTTTTACAAAAAAAATTTTTTAACAAATTGAAAAAATTCCTTTTTATTAAAAAAATATTTTTTTTTTTTTGTTTAAAAAAAGAAAGCTTAGTGAAAGAAAGTTCTAATGGCTTGTGTGTTGTTATATTCTAGGCTCTTTTGCCAGATACGTATTCAATGAGAGACACCAAAGTGCAAGAAAATGGAAAAGTATGTTTCTAGTTTTTTTTTTTTTTTTTGTTTTTTTTTTTTTTTCATTTATTTTTTTTTTTATTTTTTGATTTTGTTTTGTTTTTTTTTTCCTTATCACCAACAAAGAAAATAGTTTTTTTTCTATTAAAAACATTGATTTTTTTTTTCATAAATAAAATTATAGGTAGGTCTTTCTGGACCAGATCTTACAAAAGTTAGTTTTTAAAAATAATGAAAAGAAAACAGAAAATTTAAGAAAAAAGAAAAAATAATAGATTTTTTTTTTTTGATCAGTGAAGCCCAAAACATAAATTTAGTTTCTTTTTTTTTTTTTGTGACGTTTTATCGTTTTGTTTTTTAGTTTTTTAGTTTTTTAGTTTTTGATCTTATTATTTTTTTGTTTAATTTAAAAATGACAAAAGAAACCAGAGTAATAAATTTATTTTAATTAAATCAAATTTTTGAATAAATGCCAATTAGAATGTGTTTGGGCTGCGTACTTTTTTTTTTTTTTGTGAATATTCCTTTTCTTGTATTTATAAATTATAAAATTGTTTTCTTATTCTAGTTTAATTATTTTGAAAATTTTTATGCACGATATTTATAGCTTTGAGTAATAAAAATATTATTCTGATAGAATATCAATTGTCATTAATTTTTTTAAATTCAGAAAAATAAAAAATTATAAAACATAACCTAGAAAAAATCGTTAATCCATCCTTAAATTATAATTATGGGAATCCATCCAAAACCCCATTTTGTTTTTCTTTTTTATTTTAGCGCAAAAATTAATTAAGATAAAACAATAATTGTTTGAGAACATTAATAATGCTTTGTCTTGTTGAAAAAAAAAAACAACATTAATTTGTGTTAATTGTTAATTGTGTATGAATATGAAAGATAATTACGTACCGTAACCAATTGATGATGATCCTGTTAATATTATTGATGTTTATGTTTTTTGTACTTTTTTTTAAAGAAAACGGAAAAAATTAAAAGTGAACAATTGACATTCTATTTGTATACTATTTCTATTCTTTGAGTAGTATTTTGTTTGATTGGAATTCTTCTGTATTTGTTTATGAATTAAAATTCAATTATTGAACGAGTTAAAAGAAAATACATAAATAAATTATTCAAATTTGTTTTAAAATTGTATTTATAAATAAAAAGAACCAAAAATTTTGAATGTCTTTTTTGTTTCATATTTAATCTGGAATTTGTTTTTGTTATCTTTCTCTTTGTTTGTTGACTTTAAGAAAACACTTTTCTTTGATGTATTTTATTAATATTTTTAAGATAATATGAAAAGAAAAAACAAATTCTATTTTCATAGGTTTCATTAACTGAATCTGATGTTGGACATCATAATCGTGAATATTTTCAACTTCCATTTGATCATGAAGTTAAACAGCATAGACCATTAAAGTTAAAGAAGAAAATTTATGAATTTTATACAGCGCCAATCACAAAATTCTGGGCTGATTCTGTAATTTTTTTTATTATTTATTTATTAATTTTGTATTTTTTTTTTATGAATTTTTATTTTCTCCTTTTATAAATTTCAGATGGCGTATGTTTTATTTTTATTATTATTTACATATACAGTTTTAGTTAAAATGCGACCAACACCGGGATGGCAAGAAAGTTATGCAATTGCATATATTATAACATTAGGCTGTGAAAAAATAAGAGAAATTGTATCTTCGGAACCAGCGGCAATAACGTAATTTTTTTTTATTTCTTTTCAATTAATAAATTTTATTTTTTCCTTTCTCTGAGAACAAATAAATTTTTATTGTAAGAAATAAATTATAGCAATGTTCTAATCTAATTTTATATTTTTCTTTATTATTATTTTTTTAAAATACAATACAAAATTAAAGCCACAAGTTTTCTGTATGGGCTTGGAATATGTGGAATCCATGTGATGCTGCAGCAATTATATTCTTTCTTATTGGATTATCATTACGTATTAGACCAAATACAATGGATATTGGACGTGTTATTTATTGTTTAGATAGTATTTACTGGTACTTGAGAATATTAAATATTTTAGGCGTTAACAAATATTTAGGTAAATAAATAAATTTTTGTATAAGTTTCTTTAATTTTAAAAAGTTAAATATTCAGTGTTGGTTTTAATTGCGTAAATTTTATAACTGACAATTTTTAAATTACTCTTTGGACATTTTAACTTTTTCTTACTGACATACTAACTGTTTATTATTAAAGAGATTTATTGTAATTAAAATTTATTAATATATAAAATCAATATTGTAGGTCCTCTAGTCACAATGATGGGAAAAATGGTAAAAAATATGATATATTTTGTTGTTTTATTGTTGGTCGTTTTAATGAGTTTTGGTGTTAGTCGACAAGCTATTTTATATCCAAATAATGAAGCCAGTTGGAGATTAGTTAGAGATGTAATATATTTATTATAAAAAAATCTATAAGAAGAGAATTAATTAAATTTAATTTATATTTTTATTTTTCCCCAAAAACAAACAAAACAAACAAAATAAAAGGTTTACTTTCAACCATATTTTATGTTGTACGGAGAAGTTTTTGCAGATGATATTGATCCAGCTTGTGGTGAAGATCCAAAACAAGGACCGTGTGTTACTGGTCAGTAATAATAAGTGCTTTTAGTAAATTAATTTTTTATTTTATTATCAAAATTTTTGGAAATGCTCGATTTTTTTTTTTGTTAAATAATATTAATATTTAGGAATTGGAGAATAAAGTAAACATAACAACAATAATAACAAAACATTCCTACATAAGCAAATTTGTACAAATTTGATTATAGAACAGGGATAAATACTTGAATCATTTAATAATCCTTAATGAAGAATATCACATTCAATAATATTTTATTTATTTCTCGATTATATTTTATTTGCTTTTTTTTTCTATTTCACAGGTCGATGGGTAACACCAATAACAATGTCCATGTACCTTTTGATTGCGAATATATTGTTAATAAATCTATTAATCGCCGTTTTTAATAATATATTTATTGAGGTTAATGCTGTATCACATCAGGTAATTGATGTTGTTGCTTCTTATTATTTATTTAAAATATTATTAAATATTTTTTTATAATTTTTAATTCTTTCTTTTGTTAATTTCGATTTTGTTTTTTATTATTTTTTTGTTTGTTTTTTGTAGATTATTTTATTCAAAAAAAATTCTTTAATTCTTTTATTTTATTTTATTTCAATTCATTAATTTTAATTTGATGTCACTGTTTAGTTTAGAAAGTTTCAATGTATTAATTCATATTTTAAAATTAATTCTTGTTTCTCGCGGTCTGAGAATAGGAGTGAGAATACAACATAAACCAACGAATCTTATCATTTTAATACTACGGTCATTGTGTGCATACTTTAACATGCGCGTTTAAAGTTTATCATGGAATATTAAATTAATTATAGAAATAAATTCAAAATCATAACTTCTACTTGGAAAACTTTTTAAAGAATTCAATAACTTTTTGAACTTCAAGAGAATAAAATTATTTCTTATGAAATTTTCATGCTAAACTTTAAATTTAGACAGTTCAGTTCAATGTAGACAATTACAGAATTATTCGAAATTCAGAATCGAAATAAAGAAGGATTAATTATTATTCAACGTGTTTTTTATAAAAGAAAGTTCGCTTTTTTAAATATTCAAAGTTTTATTTAGGTATGGATGTTCCAAAGATTTACTGTTGTTATGGAATATCAATTGAAACCAGTACTGCCACCACCATTAATAGCCTTTAGCCATTTTTATTCCTTATTAAAATATTGTATACGGAAAGCGAAAGGTATAGAATATGGTAAACAAATCCAAATTATTAAAAACAATTTGGATTTGTTTAGTAAAATTGTGTTTTTTTTTTTCTTTTTTTTTTCTAAAAAATTGATTTTAGGTTTACAAGGGCCACGTGATAATGGTTTAAAATTATTTCTTGAAAGAGATGATATGGAACGTTTATATGATTTTGAAGAAGAATGTGTTGAAGGTTATTTTAGAGAACAAGAAATAATATTACATCATTCAACAGATGAACGTATTAAAAATACAACAGAAAGAGTTGAACATATGACACAAAAAATTGAAGATATAAATCAAAAAGAAAATTTACAAACTGTTACCGTCCAAAATATTGAATTTCGTATAAGAAAAATGGAAGAATCAACAGAACAAATATTATCACATCTTGCTGTTATACATCGTTTTATGTCAACACATACAACATTACAAGAAAATTTACAAAATTCAACGGGAAATATAATAAATGAATTACGTTTAAGAACAGCGTCTGAAAATGATTCAGTTAATACATTACAAGTACAGCCAAGAAGAAAATTTAATCGATCTTTAACAGAAGTTAGACCAGATGCATATATTTTTGAAGATGGTTTACATTTTGAGGTTTTACCTGTACCTGAAGAAGCTGATATTATAAGATCAAGAGAAACCTTAAATGATGTAAATGTTGTGTTTATTTCTTCATTCATTTAATACAAATTATTTTATATAATATTTAATTATTTCTTTTAGCAACAAGCAATAAGAAAATTGTCAGTGCAATCTGAAGATTCAGAATTATTTGATGAAGGGCAAAAAATATTAAATCCAATAATAGAAATTACTAAAAAGCCACCGTTACTAAATGTTCGACAAGAAACAACAAGCACAGAAAGTAGAGATACTTTAACACCCATGGAAAATAGTGATGAACAAACGTTAGTTGGTGACGGATCAAATGAAGATATTGTCGATTTAAATTTTGAAGGTTTGTTTTTCATATAAAATTACTTTATTGATCTAACATAAAATGTTAAAGGTATTAGACAAAGAGCAGTTCGACGTAGAAATTCATCAATGTGTAGAAGAAATTCTGAATGCACACAAGATATTAATCGGTCACAAATTAGTTTAAATCAAGCAACTGGAATGACAAAACGTCAACTAAGTTTAACACAATCTGAACCTGAAAGTGATATCGGTAATTGATTATTATTCTATTTCTCTATTTATAATTTTGTTAATTCTGTTAATATAATATAAACAGCACCATCTGTAAAACCAGTAAAATCATCAAAACCAACAAGGAGTTTATTATTACAAATTCATGCCGAATATACTTCAATAACAGATGAATTGGAAAGTGTTTGTCATATGATAACATCACCAACAACATCACTCAGAGGAGAGTTTCCAAAAAATATTAATGAGTTAACAAATCCTGAATTTGCCGCATTAATTGAAAAACAACATTTAAAAGAATGCGAAGAAAATGATTATGCAATGCTAGAACATTTATTTCAAGCACGTTGTTCAATTGATGAAACAGATGATTCTCCAGAGGTGAGTTTATTCATATTTTTTATGTGTTGGACTTTCAAGATTAACCAATTTTTGTAGGGTAATCCGGTTGATATTCCCCAACGTCGAATGCTACGACGTGAAACAGCTGTTGAACTTCCAATGACACCATCAAAGTCAAATACAATTTCACTTAGTACAGATGATAATAATACTATTGTTAAAACAGAGCATGAGCGACATGAAATAAGTCGTAATTTATCCGCCGATCGTCAACTATCAAATTCCAGTTCACCTCAGAATGTACAATATAATCGTACAGATTATTTAAATCCAGCAACGGATGCATCACACAGATTATCTAGAAAATCAAGTGAAAGTTTACATAAAAATTCTAGTACAGACACAGAATATTCGTTGCAGCCGTATAGGGTAATAAAACAAAGTTCGAATGAAACAAATACATCATTGAATAGTTCTTTCAATATTGATAATTCCTCATTTACAAATGATTTATCAATGGATGCTGACGCAAGCATTAATTCCACTGTTATTGAAAATGTTGCATATGATACAACAACACCATCTAGAAAAATTGTACCAACAGTAAGTAGTGATATACCACGACCAGGCTTTCCATTATTAAAAAAACAATTTAGTCTTGATCAAGGTATTAGAATTGATGATAAAAATATATTTATACATAATCAAAGAACAGATTCTAGTGATAAACAGCAAGATATAATTTCACAAACTAAAATATTATCAACTGATATTGATGATAATAATAAAATAACATTTTCAAATATATTAATTAAAGATAATAGTTCAAGCACTGAAGATAGTAAAGATGAAAGAACCATTCCATCAATAAGTACAAATTTAGTACAAGATGAAATTGCAAAATTATCATCAAATATAAAAAGCAGTACTGATGATGAAAAGGATCCGCCATACAACGAAACCATGTGCTGATTAATTTTTTTTCTTTATTTGTATCATAAAATTGTTATATTTGATTTTATTTAACATTAATTAATAATAGTGAAATCTCTTTGTAAATTCTGAATAATTTCCAACATAGAAAGAGAGAGATTATTAATGTGACAGAAGATAATTTGCAATTGAATAACAATTGAACAAGTTAGTCTCAATATAAATAATTCATTATTTAATTTACTGCTTAAGCATTAGTTTTGCTATTAGTAATACTAGTCAGATGATACATAAATATTATCTGTGACCCCCGGCTGGTTTTAACCAAACCTTCTACGAAAATATGTATGTTTTCTATAGAGCATGAAATGCGCCGAGTTATAAGATTAAAATGCATTAGAAAATTTTAATTTAAATAAATTAATTAATTAAATAATTTAATAAATTTTAAATAAATTTCTGGATCAGTTTAACAATTTCTGGATCAGTTAAAAAATTTCTGGATCAGTTAAAAAATTTCTGGATCAGTTAAAAAATTTCTGGATCAATTTAAAAATTTCTGCGTCAGAATCAAACAAAAACAAAGTACAGACGTCACAATGGAGAAAGGGTGGTGGAGAAACGCGTGGTGGTTCAAAACCCACCTTAAAAAAATAGTAGGTCTCTAGTACTTATAACCCCCGTAGTTAAAGTACTATAAAAATTATATTATTAATAATATTTCCAGCCAATATAAAACTCGTTTTATGTACTTATGCAAAATATTTATTATTTTTTCAAAAAGTACAAAAACTCGTGTTTATACTTTTTGGAATATAATACAAAAAAATATCCATTTTTACAAAAGTTGTAATTAGCGGCCTTCATCTTACCCATTTAACCTAATTAGATTAATGTGAGAATTTAAAATCGACCAGAATTAGGGATAATATTTATTTTATAAAATAAATATTTATGGTGCAACAAAAGATTTTATACTTAATAATTATTAATAACAATATTGCACACTTAAAATAATTATTAATAATAATGAACTACATTTGTTTTAATCTGATAAATCTATAATTAAATGTTAAATTTAATATAAGGTTCAATTTATAAACCATTTTCTCCACCACAAATTTGTGAGATTTGAAAGAAAATTTTTTTATTCTTAAATATTCTTTCCAATTCTTTCATCTAAATATTGTTTTTAATTGGTTTTTATTACCAATTAATTAATTAAATACACATTCGTATTTATTATCCCATTTTATTTTTACTAATTGTATGTCCATGGTCCTCTGTAATTTTAAATATTATTACTGGTTTGCAACTTAATTTAATAAATAAACAGTCAAAAATTTTCTCTATTTTTTGAACAAAAATATCTAAAGTTTCATTTATACAGAACAATACCTTGATTTCTAGAATATATTTTTTTGTTTTTCATCTAAGTTTTGATTTTGCCCAAATCATTATTTTTAAATAAATGTAACAGCCGAACTAATATTGCAAAGCATTCATTTCCTCCTTTTTCTATTTGTTTCTAATACGAAACATTTGTACTTGTATTGTTTCCCAAGATCACAATCAACTCAAAATTGCATGGTAAATTTGTGTTATTGTCCTGTTTAAAAAAATCACAAAAATAAACAAATAGAATTAAAATTTTGTTAAACAATTTCCACACCAAATAAATTAATTTTCCATTGTTCTGTTTAACAATTGGAGAAAAGTCCCATGTTTACTCCTTATTACTTAGGTTTATTTATAATTTTTAATTTAACTTTTATATATTTTTTTTTTGTGTATTCCCTTTCTTCTTACATTTATTAATCTTTCTCTTCACATTGGAGGGAAAAAAAAACACTGCAATATAAAAGACTTAATAATAAAAAGTCTTATGAATTTAGAAAATTTAAGGAGATTTCATTATAAAGTATCTTTTAGACTTTATAATTTTATTAAAAAACAAATTACAAGAAGATAAAACATAGAAGTAGAAGACGAATTCAAACAAAAAAAAATAAAAGACATTTAATATTTGTATAAATCCATATCATTGTTTAATAAATAAAAAAGAAAAGTAAGTCGTCCGTTCACTCCAAAATAAAACAAATTTAAGCTCCTATACAGCATTGAACGTATTTTTTGTATTTGTATTTTTATTTTTAATTATTTTTTTCTTTTTTTTAAATGTTTTCAGATTTTATTGTGCCAAAAGAAAAAAAAAATAGTAATTGTTGTTGTGTTTCTTTAACCAAAAAAAAAAATGTTTAATTTCTGAAAATATTTTCATTTTTTTGTTGACTTTCTCTCAGTATTTTTTTCTTGTTTTAAATATTTAAAAAAAATAATAAATGTTTGATTTATTCGATCCTAGATAGAATATAGAAATGGCTTTATTTAATAATTTACCTGAAAAGTCTTTTAAATCTTACAAAAATATTTTTATCAAAAGAAAACGAATTATCATTAGAACTGAACATATTCCATTGTGAATCAAAGAAACAAAGAAAAAAGAAAAGCACAAAATTCAGTAAACTTCTTAAAAAAAATTGTTTCAAAAGTTTAAATAAATAAAATAAAAAGTGGGATAGAATACAAAATATACTTACCACCCCCCCACTTATCCACTTATTTAACGTTTACTGTAATTACCTATAAAGGTTTAATGTATTGAAATTAAATTTATAATTCAAAAAGTAAAACGGTTTCAATTAAATGAAATCTACAAATTACATGTAAAAGAATTTTCGTCTTAAAATTTATAGCGAAATTTATTTAATTTGATCCTTTTACAAAAAAAAAAAGAAATTATTGAAGGAAAAAAAAATTTGCACAATTTTTTTTAAACAAAAGAAAGTTTACGGCTTTTTTTTTTTATGTAGAAATAAAAATCGAATTTTTTATAATTTAAGAAGTTGAAAAGAAAACTTAAATAGAAAAAAAAAATGGGTTAACATTTTCACGGACACAAAACAGAAATATCCGTTACACTCAGTGTGACTTATTAACGATATTCAAGAAATGCTTATTGATTGAATATTGGAGGCTCTAAATATGTTTCTCTAAATATTTTTTCTGTATGCTATAACTGATGTTCACGTTATAATATTGTTTCGTGTTGTTTACATAATAAATAAATAACAATTGGCTAAATATTTGGCACACAGTACTAAATAATGAAAAAAATTAAAAAAGAATAAAAAATAAGAAAAATTGAAAATTGAAAATTGAAAAGAAAACAAAAAAAAAAACCAAATAACAATAAATATGGCCTAAATTTGTGATTTTTTATTAAAACAAATCCAGTAATTTTTAAGATTTGATAATTTAAGAAATGAATAATTAAAAAAATAATTAAAAAAAAAGAGAAAAAAGTTTTTAAAAAGTCAAGGAAATCAATAAATCTAGTGACAATATTTAACTAAAAGAAAAAAAAATATATATATAAATATAAATATAAAATAATGAATTTAAGATTAATAAATCAAATATAAATTAGTTTGCTGAATGAAATGGTATAATTAGTACGATGTAAGTTGTAAAATAAAAAGGATAATTTTAATTGTTGATGATAAAAAAAAAATCAGCCGAAAAATAAATTAGCTATTACGGGCCTATCGGCAATATACTCAACTAATTAAAGTGGAGACTCTAGTGGAGACAAAAAAAAATTTAATATGTTTTGTTTACATAATTTTTTGATGAAATGATTTTTTTCTATATTAAAGGTATAACAAGAATAACTGATATTAAGTAATATCGATAATTGGTCAATATCTAGAGAAACTTTCTTGAGTCCAACAAAAGTCTCCACTTTGTTCCGTTATTACACGTTTGGAAATAATTTTCACCCTGTTTTTTTTTTTTTTTTTTTGGTTTAACATTAATCCTTTATTTTACAAGTCAGAACGAGAGAGAAGATAAATTTTCTTAATCACTTATTCCTTTTTCCTCACATATATTAGTATATAATTGTCTCTTATCTCTAGATTTCATTTCTGACCAAACACAACAACGCGTAGAATCCAATCAAAATTTAAAACAAAAAATTATTTCACTTAAATGGAGATTTCCAAACGTTATTGCAATGGACCTCAAAAACAAAAACAAACAAAAGAATCTTTAGTTTTAATTTAATGAAAAACAAAAGAGAAATATTCTTATGAAAACTGAGATGTTTAAAAAAAAATAATAAATGTTAAATTGTTGTTCAAATTAAAAAATAGAAGAAGATGTAAAATTTTTTATAAATTCAAATTAATAATACAACAATTGGTAATGTGCTGCCTTCATAAAATAACAAAACGTTACATTTGTATCTATGCAAAAAAGTTATATTTTTCTGTTGCACAATTTCATTGTCGGATACAATTTCTAATAAATCTTTCGATTTTCTTAAATTCAATTTACTTTGTGTAATCAGCAAACGTCATTCTTTTTATAGAAAGTAAAGCGTATCTAATACGGTGCCATAACAATTAGACAAAGTATTTGTAGCACTGAAAAGGGTCAATCAATATTCATTAGAATGAGATTCTATTTCAACCGTGTGGTCAAATTTGACACGATTCTGTTTAACTAAAGTTTTACTGTAGATCAATTTTGTCTTTGGTCTTGTTAGTCTTTCTAAAGTGATAACTTTTTTTCTTTATCTTTAAATTTATTTTACAATTTTTGTTTTAAATTTTTAGAATTAAATCACGTCCAAATATGAAAAAGATTTGAACATAATTTTTTTAAATTCACTAATATCAGATACGATCAAAAAATTGCGTTAAAATCTATTTTAAAATTTTAAAATTTTTTAGAAAAAATTGGAAATACCAAAACAAAAAAACAAAAAAACAAATTTAAGAAAAAATGAAACCTTTAATTATTTATTTTTATTTCAGTGTTATTATCTTGCACTGATCAAAATTTTAATTATGTAATTCTGTAAAGAAATGAAAAAATGTGTGATTCTATTTTTTTAACAAGAAAAACCAATAACCCCCCCCCCCTCCCCCTACCCCTACTACGATCCCCCATTTTATTATAAGAATAAAATAAAAGAAAAATGTTTTAAATTGTAATAAATTTTAATTACGAAGAAATTTTTTTAAAATATTGTAGCTAAAATTAATAACAATAATTTCTAATTTTTATCGTTAAAACAAAAAAATCGTTATTATTCAAAAATGAACAAAAAAAAAATTAATATTAAAAATTGTATAGAGCAAAAAAAAAAAAGAATATGGAACAATTGAAATGTTTTTAATCATTACAAAAATGATTTCTAAATAAATAAAAAAAAAAAAAAATATCAAATAAATATAAAACAAAAATGTTTTAGAGTTTTACCATTTTCCCATAACCCCCACCAACCCCCACCCTTCGAATATTTAAAATTATAATAAATCAATAAAATCAATTTTGTAATTCTTTATTATTCACTTTTTAATCTAAATGGGTAACTCTTTTATTTTTATATTTAAAAACATTAAAATCAATCATTTAATCAGAAGATGAAATTAAGATGGTTGATGTTTTAAGTTTTAAAGACAAACACACAAAATATATCTTGTTTTTAATCTAACAGAAAAAAAAAGAAAGAAACGAAACTAAAGGTAGCAACATATCTCAAATGATTTTTAAAACATTAAATTAAAAATGATTCAAAATATACAGTACAGTTGCGTTAATTTCAATTAATTAACTTGAATTCTATTTAAAATTTAGATTATCAAGTCAAATATAAATATTAAATCATTCTAAGTTTGTCATTTCTGTTAAAATTATTCTTCTTTTTTTTTTATTAAACTTCCGTGTAATAGAAATAATATCCAGATCTTATGATCAGATGATACAAGACAATGTTAGTAACTCTAAATCTGATCAAATCTTCTGTATTTTTAATAAAAAAAAAATAATTACAAATCAGAGAGAAATTTATTGAATGCAACAATAATATTCAAACTATTTGCGTCTGTACTGTATAATTTATTTATTTCTTAAATACACAATTAATATAAAATGATTGTAACAACAGAATAACAAAAGAAAAAAAAACAAACAAACATAAAAATAAAATCATATCTCTTTTGACTAGAATAAAAAAAAAAACATAAACAAATGAAAGTTCTATAACCAATAAAAAATATCATTTAGATTGATGAAAAAATAAATATAGAAAATTTCTTTGTAAAATTTTTAAATGAAATTAATTTCTTTTTCTTATTATAAATGTTCGTTATTTTTTTATTTTGTTTTTTTTTTTTTTATTTATTTATTTGAATTTAATACAATAAAAAATTTAAGGAAAATAAAAAGATGAAGTTAAATATTGTGTTTTAATTAAAGATTCGTCCGGCCGTGTGCACATTGGCTGGTTTTAATCTAACAATTTTTCTTAGAATATCTATATGCAGATGCAAGTCAGAAGTAGTCAGAAGTTTATTTACTCGTTACCTGGTTTCCCATTAAATAAATCAAATCAATAAAATTACAGATTCAGTTCTTCATTTAATATTTTTCACTCTTTTGTTTTAATCTTGCCAGAAGTTCTAACGTAAAAATAGTTGAATTATGTGGAGGCACCAGGTATTTTATAATAATTTAGAAAAGGTAAGAAAATGGTTACAAAAATCTGCTGTGAATTTTAAATCCTAAAATGTAAACTCAAATTAATTGAATATTCATTGGATACTATTGTGACATTTTCAATCTTGTACAATAATGAACCATAAATTATAATAATAAATCATTTATTATATAAATGAGAATTTTTAAGTTCTACAAATGTTTACTTTTAAATATTTGTCTGAATTATCATCAAGGAATTATCATTAAACGATCAATAATAATAATTACGCTACTACCATTAAAATTAATGTGTTTTCTACATATTTTGTCATTATTTAATTCTGTCAAATAACCAACGAAATATTTTGTATAATTTTTATAATTACAAAGAATATAATTGCAAAATAATTTAAAAGCTAATAATAATTAAATCATTAAAATTTTTACATTTTTTTTTTTTTAAATAAAAATGACAATTTTTTTTTTAGAATTTTTAAATACCACAATATTACAACAACAATTATTATTTTATGAAGTTGTACAATATTGTAGTTTAGTGTTTAATTTAAAATTTACAGTAAAACATTTATATTGTTTTAGTGGAAATCAAAATGTTATTGAATCAGTTCTTAAGAATTTTTTTGACTCTCTTCATTTTATATTTACCTCAAGCTTTTAATTATGGCAAGTAAACCTACCAATAATAATTATAATTAATAATTATATTCTAGATCAAATTTAATGTATAATTTTGTTGTATGTTTTTCTTCACAATTTACATCATCTGTTAGAATTTTTAAAAGATAAAAATGATAAGCAACAAATTGTTGTAAGTGTTTCCAAAAAAGTGTAAATTGATAAAATTAGGTAAAGAAATAATTTTAATTACAGAATAATAAGAATCAGAAAATAACAAGTTCCGATTTTGATGTTAGCGCAACAAAATGTACAAATGAAAATGGAACAATAAAATGTTGTTTAGGTAAAAACTAAACTATAAAAAAATTATATCAAAATAATAATTTAATTCTTCTAATTTTTCCATTTTCATGTGGAAAATTTACATCGTGTTTCTGATGTGCAGGCATTAAATTACGTGAGAGAAAAGGTGGATATTTATATTGTACTGAATTTAGTTTTATTTCTAGTGGAATATTCATTAAAGTTACATTCAATAATATCACGATACTTGAATCAAAATTTAATGGTAAATAATAATTAAAATTGTGTGAAAAATTATTAACGTTTATTACATTTATTAATTGTAGGTGAAAATCTTCCATCGATTTGCAGTTTTAAACCATTTCTAATTCAATTAGAAGTTTGTGGTAAAATTTATAATGTAAAATATATCACTGATGAAGACAATAATAAAGGAATACATTTTTGTTTAGATTTTAAAATAAATTCAAGACAGGATAATATTTATACTTTGTTAGTATCTAAATTTTTAAATAACATAAATCGTAGAATGAATTATTATTAATTGTATTTTAATGTTATTCAAATTTTATTCTAGAAAACTTGCGTGCATTGTAGTTGGACGAAATCACACATATTTAGTTAATAATAATAACAATAATAATAATAATAATAAAATGCAAACTTCTTTGACATAGAATGCAGACATTAAAAGGAGGACTTTTATAATTAAAGAATTTGTAAGAAGAATAAATTAGTTTTCTATGTAATAAAATTATGCATATTGAAAGTGTACATTATCCTAATTTTAATTTACTTCGACAATAAACACTTCTAATCTAAGCATCACTTACAATAATCATGAGTTTTTAACAATTTAAAAAACTGACAGAGTTCCAAAACATTTTCAAATTAACATTCCCAAAATGGTCAAAATACACTAGACTTTGTAACTAACTGATGAATAAATAACAATAAAAAAATATCTGCATAAAAAAAAGTTTATATGTTTTTATGTTCAGAATTACTAATGCCATGAGCATAAAGTAAATTAACTTAAATCTTCTATGACCAGTCTGTTTCATTCTTTCTTAGTTAAGTGCAAAAATGTTCGTGAAACTCACCATTTGGTCTTATGTATCTCAAAAAAAAAATGATTAAATAAAAAGTTTAGCATAAGAAGACAGAACGTTGCCCAATTCAATTCAATTGTAAAGCTTTATTGTTTATTAATCCTTAAAAATCATTTTATTTATTTAAAATTTAGAAGTAAGTATGTAAATATTTTGTTGTTTTTTTATTTGATTGATTACTTAAAATGTTTACTATTATGACGTGGTAAATACAGAAGTTTATCGCATAAAATTTAAATAATTTTAAACCAAAAATTAAAAAAAAAAATACAACAAAACAAAATAAATTTTGTCCAAATGAAATAAAATTAACTTTGATCTGTGACAACCGGTTACATAACATTTTATTTAATCTTCAATAATTACTTGAATCAATCTGGGTAGTAAGTAGTCGATCAACAAAAAAATCATAAACGAAAATATTTATTTGTTTTGTTTTGTCTTTTTTTAAAACTTAAAAAAAAACTTACATAGATTTTTTTTTTGTATTCGAATTGAAACAAAAAGTTCTAATAAGAATTTTGTTAATAATAATTAATAAAATATTTAGGCGTGTTAGAGCTTAGATATTAAACTTTGACATTTAAAAATTTTCTCTCTAAATTATTATTAATCATAATAAAGATTGATAACTGACAGGTAACAATATTTAGATTTTATAGTTAAATTGTAATATAGAAAAAAAATAAAATATTAAAACGTGCGATGCAATGATGAATTATTACACGTTTTCTTAAATCGATTTGTTTTTATTGTTGTTATTGTTGTTGTTGTTGTTTTCTAAATATCGAAAGAATTTTGTTTATTTTTTGTCTTCCTTTGTTATTTTATTGTTGTGTTGTTTTGAAATATGGGTAAATTATGGGAAATTTTCAATGTTTTATTTTTGTGTTTTTTTTTTTTTTTATTAAAAAATTTATTAACGATTAAATAAAACCAAAAACAAAAATTAAGAAAAATAATGTTGAGTTTGTAAACAGAACAGAACAACAAATAAAGAGTCAAAAAATTTTAAATGCACGTAATCAATTTGTCGAATAGGAAAGATTACCAATTATCCTATGAGAATTATATCCAATTAGACAATATGATCTGCATAAAGACAACGAAGAGAATTCATTAATATGATTAATGGTTCGATTAATCAATACATTAAAGATGATATTAGAGATGTCGCTTTAACATCTTAAATATGTTACTTCATATTTACGACGTTCATATTTTTGTAAGAACCCGTAAAATTAAATTAGTTGAAAACGATCGTCAATTAATATTTCAATGTTTTAATATTGAAATTTATTTTAGAGCAATAAAGTAATTTTTCGTGTGAATATTTTAATGCGTAATGCCATAAAAGTATTTTTGCGAATGACAATCAATTCAACTGATAAGATAATAATCACATTCATTTTAAATTTATTAGAAATAAGAAGGATTTCATAATATTTATTCAATATACGCAATTTACTTGGAAACAGTCTTATCAATTTATTATAAAACTTTTAGTAATCATCAAAACATGTTAACACTTTAGAATTTATAGTGCAAAAAGCAGTTGGAATTGTTGTTGAATTGACGAAATATTTACGTTAGATATAAAATAAAATTGATAAGAGGTACATGTGCGTATGAAACGATTCAGGAAAAACCACAAACCACAAAAAGATACACTCATCACAATATAAAAAAAAATAAAAATATAAGATTTTAATATAAAATGTTCAAGGACATTTTATATAGATTTTGACTGAATACAGTGACCTCCATAATTAAGAAAGAAATTGACTCTTGTGTTTACATATGTATGCGTACGTTTACCAAATATATGTATTTCATAAGTTAATTTTTTAATATACTTACCTAATATTTATAGAAGTTGATTGGACCACAAAATGAATTTTTTAAATTAACACATCATAGATCATTACATCAATATATAGTTAAACAGTTGATTAGGGTTCCCATTGAAACTTAAATCATCATCAAACTAAAAGCAAAAAAAATTATTGCAAACATTTTTATACTGCATTGTTTACTTAATTATGGGTTTTTCCCAAAAAAAAAACAAAAATCTTCTGGTTTGTTTAAATTATTCTATTAGTCATCATCACCATCATCTTATCGTGATATGATTGGAATTTAATCGAAAAGGATTTTGTTATTAATTATCAGTAATCAGTATTAATTATCATTATTAATAAGAATAAAAGGATAAATAAAAAGTTTAGGCGTATTGTACAAAAAAAAAAAAATATATTCAGTAACAGAATAACAATTGTTCAATATAAACATGTAAATGAATTACAAACATTAAATAGTAAAGTTCATTACCATTTATAATATTGAACAGACAGAAAAAAACGCAAGTAAACAAAATAAAAAAAAATAACAAAAAATAAATAAACTGACTATGAACTTGAGAGTCTGCTGATCTTGTGATTTTAGAATATCGTTTGTTTATTTTTATTTTTTGTTAGTTTTGTCTATTGTTGAATAGCGTAGTTTCCCAAGGCCAATAAAAATCAGGTTTTTATATTTTTTTTTGTAATTTAACCCGGATTATCCTAAAATATTTAGTTTGTAGCATAAAGTAAATATTGACTGAAAAAGTAAAAGCGCACAGAAATATTTTTGTTTTTTTTTTTTACGTTTAAGAAATATCAACAAATATTGCATATATTATTAATTTATTGTTGAAGAAAATTATTCTTGTATTTGTTTTTTGTTATTTCACCAAATTATAGATAAAAATTTTTATAGCTCGTAAAAGTTTCTGTAGTTTTGCCACACTAGATTAAAGCAAGATTTTTATTTATCTGACACAATTGGGAGAAAAAATGATAAATTGGAAAATGTAAATTTACGTCTACACTCAAATAAATATTTTATGTGAATTAAAATAAATTGCATGACATTTAATTTCTTGACTAAAAAATCAATCTCCTTAAAAACTAACTTAAGAACTAAAATAAAAATTGAACAATTTTTTTTGACGGGAATTTTAATAATCAAATCACACTGACATACTTTTCTTAATAATATTCTTAGGATTCTTAAAAACTACGATAGAAATCTTAATTCATTCAAATCATAACATTAAAACACCACCAATGAAGTTTTAGATTTCTGAAAATAGAAAATAAATTGTCATTGTTGTTTCATTCAAAATGTTAAAGTTTGCTTATTGTCACTTGAATTTTAATTGAAACATAAATCATAACATTGGATTTGTTGTTCTTTTTAAATTTTAAAAAAGCTTTAACAAATTAAATTGTAACAATATATGCAGATTTTAATACAAAACAATTTTGTATTTTATTCGAACCTACAAACGAACTGTTCACCACTGATATTTTTACTAAACTAAAATCTCATGCATTATTTGTGTTATTTAAAAATGTTTAAACTTTTAGTTTTGTAGAAATTTAATACTTTTAGAAATAAAAGACAATTTGTGTGTAATTTGAATATTTCATACAAAGTTCTGTACTACAAATTTTTATTGTCTTAAAATAAAATACGAAGAAATTAGAAAAAAAACTCTGTTGTTCAAAGATTTTATTGCAATAATTATAAATTATTATTTAATTTAAACAGAAGATAATTTATAATTATATAAATTCAAAGAACACACCTTTAGAAGATGATTTAATGAATTTGTGTGAAAATTTAATAATTCATCATATTTATTCATGAATATTTTTTTATTGATAAATTTTAATTATTTTTCTAATTAGAATTCAAAGAAATTTTTCATGTGATTTTCTGTTGAAAAATTTTCTAAAATTTTGTACCCGTTTGTCAGAAATTGAAAATAGAAATTAAGTCAATATTTCATTTAATAAAAACAAAAAATTAATCCTTGTTTTAACAACTTGGAATTATTTTTTTTTTAAAAATTTTTAATTCAATTTTTGTAAATATTTAAGGTTCCAGCATGTATGGCCACAAACAATCCAATAAATTTATTTAATTTATGACGTAACGTTAATTATAGGAATGCATTTTTTTATTTATTTAACCACAAAATGGTTAATGTGCGTCTATGAGGTAATTTAATTTACAATATTAAATTTTTAAAAGACACAAAAACAACAACAACAACAACAACAGCATATAAAAACAATAATAATTTTTTCTTTATCAAAAAAATTAAGATTTTCAGAATTAAGAAAATAATAATAATGTATGCGGTTGAATTCCCTTGAAATCCGTATGAATAAACAAACGAGAAATTTATAATAAATAAAAAAAAAAACAATTATAAGTTTTGGTATAAAATCGAATATTTTTTAATTTGGAACCAATAGAAATAAAGAATAAATGGAATAAGAATTAATGAGACATGATAGAGCAGATAATTAGGTACACAAAAAAAAATAACTCTTTGTCAAGGAAATTGTATGAAAATAGAAACAAAAAAATAAAAAACAAAATGTAAAAGAAACTTCATTGAACTTCACATTGACCATGGAAACGGTCTATGATCGCTGAAGACAACAGCGTATAATTTGATAGAAAAAAAAAAATCATATAGAAAATTCATTTAAAAAACGATTTAGTCAAAAGGTATGGAGAAAAGAGATTAACCGTGTTTTTTACTTTCAATTCTATTTCGAGATATTTTCTTTGAATAAAGAAATACAAAAATTAAATCTGTTGAATGGATTGATTGATATTATTGTGTCACAATAATCATCATCATCGTGATATCTGGTGTTGCATTTTTAAATTTCAAATTGAATTGAAAAGTAAAATTTCTTAAATGTTACTTTATTTTATCAACGAATAATAAAGTTAAATATTAAGAAAAAAATTACATAGATAATAAAATCAACTACATTGCTGTTCGTTAAAATTGAAACAGCTTTCAAGCTTTATTTATAAACTGAAAAAATGATGAAGGAATAATTATTAATGAAGAAGAATTCTTGTATATTTTTTTAATAAATAATCATTGTGAATAATTATTGTAATTACTACGTTTGATAAATTTTATAAATTAATTATTTATAATTGATCACATTAATGTATCTTCACGAATATATCTATTGTATATTATTAACGTGTTTATATGATAATTGTTTAACTATTAATTAAATTATCAATTAAAATATATTTTAATGTTTATCAATTCTTGATTTATACATATTTTCATTTAAGAATATTTCAATACGTTGACATTTATAACATTTAGATTATATGGTTTAATAACGTACCCTTGTTGTGTAATATTAATGAGAGTCACATATGTTGTTTGACCACGAGTAAATAAAAATAGTACAAAATAATCTTAGATAAATGTCTTTGGTAGTTTGATGAATTTATATATAAACGATGGTTGCATTTTTGTTTTTTAATTATTTAAAGTTAGATGAGAGGGAAAATACAAATTAGCAAATCACCGATATTTATAGAATTAATACTATATGTTTGATAATTAGGATATTCATTTTAATAATACTATAAAATTGAAATAAGAAAAAAAAAAATCGGGTGAATAATAAAAAAATTACGAAAGAGTTAAATGGATTAAACGACGAACCGGAATTTAGAAAACAAAAAACTTAATATTAAACTGGTTCAAATTTATAACAACCATAATGACAGTTTAAATTAAATTAATTTATTTGTTTTGATCTTTGCACGTTTATCCTCAAAAATCGATTTTATACGAATGGGAAATTGAAATTTATTGCACCAAGCGAACATTCTTTATTTTTTGTCTAGAATAAAAAACCAATCTGGCCAACAACTAATTTCCTTAAACGCAATTTTTAGTTGCAATTCTTAGTTCATTTATGTCAAATTTTTAATTCAATAAATTCAATAAAATTTACGCATATATGAATTGAATTACCGTCACCCAGTTATTGTTTTTTGTCTGAAAAAAAAATATTGCAAAAAAAAAATAAGGAAATATTTAAAGCGTTTAGTTTATTTTGTAGATTACTCTGAAAATATTTTGCCTGATTAAAGTTTTAGGTTACAAATATGAACATCGGGACCTTTCGATATTCGGTCGAATATTCTATTCGAACGCGTAATCACATGCGTTATATAAATCCTTTAACGTATATATTTACAATCCAATGTACCTTCTAGATTCTTTTGTTGTTTTATTAATATTTTATTTACAAAAAATGTAAATTATTTAATACAAAAAAAAAAAAAAAAATTACAATGATTTCAGTGAAACACATCTTAGAAAATGACGTATCTAAACAAGTTCCAGTTCAAAATTCTATAAACGAAAGTTAAATTTGATTGTAATTTAATTTCAAAAGCTTTCAACACACGGGGAATTTTTTCTCAAAAAAAAAAAGAAGCACAATAAAACCAATAAAAAAAAACAAAACAACAACATGCCACATTTAGATGTGATGATGTTCCAGACGATATAGTTGTTTTTTTTAAATAGAAAAAGGGGGTTAATTCTAGTGACAATTGTTAATCGATCTGTACTCGTAAATGTTCCAATTAATAATCAGAAGAAATTGAACTAAATATGTCTGATTTTTCGATAGTCACTGTTATCTTTTTTCATTAACAAAAATTTCCGGTTTATAAGACGATGAAATGAAATTAATTTTTAAAATAAAAATTCTGAAAATACATAAAACTGAGTCAGAATTTTTAAGAACTCGAGTAATACAATGATCGTCATTTAACCAATTCTTCTTTGACACTCAAAGATATATGTATATAAGTCGACATTAATCGTAATCCACATACAAAAATACAAAGTTAAGGTTCAACTTATAGGGTATATAAATATAAGTTTTAGTGGAGTCTATTGATTACTCTTAAAACAAACTTTGCTGTTTAAAGTTTACTAGACACAACTTAAATAAATAAATTAAATTTATTTTTTGGTGAAAAAATTCAATTTAAAAAAGAAATCAAATATGTTCAAAGTAGGTTGTTGTTGGTTATTTTTTTTGGTTTTCTATTTTATTTTTGAGAAAAGTGTTTTTTTTTTTTTTTTTTTGTTCATAATCAAATTTAATTAAATTTAATTAAATTATTTTTCATCCTTGTTAGTTTTAATTTTAAAAAATTTTATTAAAAATTGAACAAAATTTTTTTAAATATTTTGTTAAAAATTAATTTTGTTTTCTCTTACAAATTTAATAATTAAAAAATTAAGGAATTTTTGAATAAAGTTTATCATTCCAAAAAAAAAAAGTGTAAAAATAAAAAAAACGAATTTTATTAATTAATGAAACTAATTGAAATTGTTAAAAATTGAATTATTTATTGATCAATTCCAAGAAAATTCGAATTCAATAGTTTAAAATTTCTAATCAAATTTTGTTCTGAAATTTTAAAATTTGTGTTATTTAAAATTAATTTAATCAAAAAAAAAATAAATTTCTATCAAATATTGAAGAAAATTAATATTATGAATAATTTGTTCTAATTTTTAAAAATAGTTAAAAATAAAATAAAATAATTTGTGTTTCAGGAAATTATTCTCTTATCGTGCCTTGTTGCATTTGTCTATGCAATGCCTGTTGAAAATGATGGATCAATTATCATTGAAAGTGAAAATTTAGAAAATGATGATGCAACAGATTTAGAAGGGGCTGAAACTGCTCATCGTGGTTTTGGTGGTTTCGGAGGTTATGGTAAAAAATAAATGTTACACATGAATTTGAAAATAATAAGTGATTTAATTATTAGGAGGATATGGTGGCTATGGAGGTGGATTTGGTGGATATGGTGGAGGATTTGGTGGATATGGTGGAGGATTTGGTGGATATGGTGGAGGATTTGGCAGAGGTAAGAAAATTAATTAATGGAATTCGGTTATTGAGGAATTTTGTATTTTTTCTTATTTCAATATTTTTGAACACATTATAAAAAGTAGAATTTTTATACAACATCAATTGAATTCCTATTTTTTTCCAAAATTAAGTTTACAATTTATCGTTTAGCTCTAAAAAATTGTTTTTCTCAATTCTCAATTTAATATATTTTTAGATACATAAATTATATTGTTTCAGCCATAATCATTAAAAATAATAAAATTGATTTAATTTTATAGGATTTGGACACGGTCATCATCATCATCATCATGGAGGATTTTTTGGATAAAAAATAATGTAAAATATAAAAAATATATAAAATATAAAATTAAAAATAAAAACATAGTGCTGTAATTTAGATAATAAATATAAATTTTTTTTAAAAATTTAATGATTTTCATTCAAACAGACGTAAAAGTTGAATTTATACAAATAGCTAATTTTTATCAGACGTCAATTTTAACCAAAATAAATTAAATCAATTTTCACTCATACGTCTTAAAAAATATAATTCTCATTGGATCGTCTCTTTTCAATAATAAACTAATAAAATACCATACAGATAAAATTAAAAAAAATAACATCTTAAAACGTTGTAAATTTACGAGCTATGATAATGTCGTTAAAAAACGACACAACTCTTAAATTAACTATTCAAAAATTACAGACGCAAAAAAAAAACAACAAAACTTGAAGCGAGATAAAGCAGGTTATACCCAGATCTATTTTTCTCATATAAATTAATAATTCCAAAATTATAAAATTATCTTTCAATAAATAAAATCAGAATAAAACGCAACCATATGAAGAACATTAAACCATAAGTTAGTGTAGCGTTTTGATAATGTGTCCCATAAAAACGTGATATAAAATATTAGAATGTTCTCACAGAATTTATCAATTTGCCATCTAATGAATAAAAAACAAGAAGTAGTATATTAGCTATAGGAAAATTAAATTAAAGTATCCAATGAATGAAATATTTGAGAAAAGATTTAATTAAAAGTTTTGAACATCCGTTTTTTGGTATAAGTAAACTGATCTACACTATATAATCCAACTATAGAATCCAAATAATTTATCTGCCTCAACGAGATTTGAACCCAAGACTTAGATTAGGTTCAGTTATTTTTCTCCATCATGCGCTAATTAGAGTGATCTACATAAATTACTTATCTAAATATTTCCAGAATTTCAAATTTTTTAAATGTCGACCCTATTTTGTAATGTAAAACACACAATTGTGCCCAGCTCTGTTTTTATTAGTTCTTCAAGTATCCACTCATTTTAATTAAATATTTAGAACAAATCCTGGAGTAACATTATTTTTATTGTGTATCGGGTAATGTGTATTGGGTTATAGTTCTGAAATTAGATCAACTGATATTACAAAATAATTTTTGATCAAAGTAAATCCATCAAGTTAATACTAACAACTAAATTATGTATGTGAAGAATGTGTAGGTATTATTTCTAGAATTACATGATAATTCATTTCCGGAAATGTTTTGTGTTTACTCAACGCAAAATAATTTTATTACAATTTAATTGATTAAGTAATGGCAATTGACTCAGTTCTTGGATGTGGTATATTTATTACAATTTTTCTCAAAATTACTTTAATCTTTACTGATTAGTTAATAATTTGTTTTTAATTTAATCATTAGCTGAGTCAATGATAGACCGGAACAGTAACCATAAATTCTTCATTTATAATTTAAAAAAAAATTCAATTAGATGATTATACTTTATTGAAAGTGTTTCGCATTGGTACAGTTCTAAAAAATACAGATGATATAATGTGATACATATGTCACCATTTGAATCGAATGATTATAGTTGACGTACATAGATAAAACAATAATTGATTCGAAAAATCTGTCCAATAATTAAATAAATGGAAAATTTTATAAAATTTCTTTAAAAAAAAAATGAATGGCTGTCCTAAAATATATTGCCAAAAAAATATGTAAATTAATTGGAATTTACAACGATTTAAATGGAAACGATTGACGCGTTATAACAAGTTTTTGTATAAAACTTGAAGAATATTTAAGCAAAAGTTAAAAATACGATCAACTGCATGCGATATAAGAGCTTTCGGATGGGTTATTTTATTATTAAACAAAATACGCAATATCTAGTCTAGATGGTTGATTGTTAATCCAGACCATTCTTGTTTTTTTGGTTTCAGAAATAGAAGAATGGATTAATTTCAAATCTTCTTTCAAAGTTTTTTGTATAACAATAATATTTCTTATTTGAACTGAAAAGAAAGAAATCATTTCTAAGAGAAATTTTATTTGGCAACAAACAGAAACTTTTCAATTTGTAACAAGTTTAAAATTTAGTTAAAGTTGATCAATCTGGATTGTCTATAAACCAATTCTTTTATGTATAGGATTTAATCCAGAATCAAGTATTATGGAAAATACAAAAATGTTTTTGATAAACAATGCTAGGGTATAAATATAAGCTTTCTCACGAGATTATTGACAATTATAAAATCAAATCATTATTAAACGTACTGATTAAAGTAGAGTTTGTTCTTCATAAAAATTAATCAAAGTGATTGTGATTAATTAACAAAAGGGAAAAATGTTCAAAGTATGTTTGTGTAATTATATTTCTTTGTGATTATTAAATTAAGTCCAAAGAGAAAATTAAGAATTCGGAAACAAAATTTCAAAATTATTAACCAAACCATTAATATTTTTAACAGATTTCTTTAAAATTTTGTTGCATGCTTAAAACTTGCATTTGATTTTGAACTTCGATTCGTATAATTTTGCTTAAATTATTTTATTTTTGAAAATTAATAAATATTTGGTTTATACATTTTGTGATATTTACTTTACTTTAATCAAAAATTATTTATTTATTAAATTTTGGTTGTCTTAAAATTGTAAATGAGTAAATTTGATTAGTTCCATTTCAAATAAGATTCATAAAAATAAATCAATCAATTAATCATAATAATTGGACGACAAAATTTAAGAGTATACGTATAGTCTTTGAGGTCGAAGGCCAAAATAAAATCAATTAAGAAATTGAAATCTATTCATTTAGGAGCAGAATAAATATCCTCAAAGAAAAAAAAATAATTGTTTAATGAAAAAAAAAAATTCAATTTCAAAAAGATTTTTTTTTATGCTTTCATTTCTGCTTAAAAAAAAATATGTAATACATTTTCGTAATCAAAATTATAATTGAAAAAATTCTCTGTACAAAAAAAAAAAATACTCCGCTGATGGTCCATTTAGAAAACCAATTAATAGACCCGTAGAAAATTGTAAGAAATAAAAAATAAAGAAATTATAAAGAAATCTATAAATCATAATTGTTGCTTTCAAATAAATGTTTTATTTACAATATAAAATTTGTGCACTCAATTTTTATTTGTCTTTTTCTTTTTTTTTGTTGTTGCTATAAATAATTTAGGTTACAAAATTATAATGAAGGTCGATATGCCAATATTTTTTTTTTTTTCATATTTCTAAGGACAATCTTAATGTATTTAAATTCATTTCACTTCAAGTAGTAATTATTATAGATTGTAAATATTATAATTTGTTACAAATTAATATTTAATGACTAAATTTCATTACGTACGATAGACTTCCTTTGCTTTACCAAATATTAGTGCCTAAGAGAGCCATAATAAGGTCCATGGACAATTATATTCTAATATTTAAGATTTTAAATGTTAATTGTTACTAATTTATTTTATTATTTTAATAGGAAATAATCGTTTTATCATGTTTTATTATGGTTGCTTATGCAAGACCATTTTACGATGATTTATATGATTTAGAAGAAGCTGAATCCGCTCATTTTGGTATTAAAAATAAATTCTATTTAATGATTTCAATTATTTATGGTTTACCTATTATTTAGGACATGGTGGATATGGTGGATATGGCGGATATGGTGGATTTGGTGGATATGATGGATATGGTGGATATGGTGGATATGGTGGATATGGTGGATATGGTGGACATGGTGGATATGGTGGATACGGAGGAGGATTCCATCGAGGTACTATTATTTTCTTAAATTTAAACTATTTTTCAAATCTTATCGCTTCAATGATAAAATATAAATAAACAGAATTTTCATATCAACTGACCAAAAAAAAAAACTAAAGTTTCCGTTTTCATTCACAATACGAAACTGATAAAATATTCCACACTTTAATGAATGAATGATGCAATCACTTAAAATATTTTGCGTATTTTTTAAATTAAATTAATAATTTCACAGAAAATTAGTTTAAAATCCCCGAACAACGTTAACTATTTTTGAAGGACAAAAAAAATTATTACGAAAATGTAAAACCATAATTGAGACAAAATTTCTTAATTATTTATTTATTACAATCCGTTTTTTGAATTTTAATATTTCTTCTTTTGGTTAAAATGAATTGATAAGATATGATTAATCCGCAATAAGAAACGGGAATTTTTTGCAATCGTTAAATTATTTTTATAGGATTTGGAGGTTTTGGTGGAGGATTTGGAGGAGGTTTCGGTTTATTCGGTGGATTCGGTGGTTTTGGAGGTTTGTTTTAATAATTTTAATTAAATATTCAGTTGTAAAAATTTATTTTTATTCTTTTTCTTAAAAGGACGATTTGGTGGTCATCGGCATTTTGGTGGATTTTTTTGATAATCTAATAAAATAAAATAAGCTAAAATAAGATAAGATACAAAATAAAGTACACTAAGATGAGTTAAGATAAGATAAAATAAACTAAGATAAGATAAAATCAGCTAAAATAGAATAACGTAAACGTAAAATAAGATAAACTAAGATAAGATTAGATAAGATAAGAAGATAAGAAAATAAAATAATTCAAGATAATTAAGATAAGATACTTTAAGATAAGATAAGATAATATTAAAATTTTATAAGTTTTGATCTAAATGAAAATAAGATATAATTAATTTAGAAAATAAAAGTAAAAGTTTCCAGAGAATTTTCTTTATCTTGTTTTATTATAAAAACCTACAAAAAAAAATTTTTAATTTCTCTAAACGAAATTTTTTCAGTATCATATACCGATAGTAAGTAGCGATCATTGACCCCATTGTCCATTTTTAATCAATTTTTCCAAATTCATGACTGTGCAGTTTTTTTTTTTTATTATTGCGGAAGAAACTACAGAAATTTTTAAAAGTTTAAGAAGATATAAAAACGACCAGTGTACATCAATTGAATTTACTAGCAGCTGACAAAAAAAAAAATACTTTTTCTGATTCTCAATGAAATTCGGATTTGTTGCTTTTATGTAAAATTGTTTACCTAAAGAATATAATTTAAATTTCAACACACATATTCTGGGTAATCAACAATGAATAGTTTTAATGTGATAGCAATGAAAAAAAAAAACAAACAACACAAAAATTATAACATGTTCGTTGAATTTTAAGTCTTCCGTTTCTATTTATTCGAGACAGGATCTGAGTTGTTATATTTAGTGCTGATGATAAACTAAACTTTGACTAATAAATATTTCTAGATATAATTTTATTTTTTTTTTTAACAAAATAACAATAAAAATTAAATGTAAATTTATACGAATTTTTATAGTGATTCAATAATAAGTTAAGATTTGTTTACAATAACAAAAAAAAAAAATTTAGTGTATTTTAAACTACGTCTAAAATCAATAAAATACTTTATGTTGTTTTCTTCGGTACTGTACCAAAAAAAAAATATATATATATAAATTCGCAAACTATAAAAATATGATGGATTAGGAAAATTTTCAAAACTAATTAACATTCAATTAGGATTACTCACACCAGTATACTTATCATCATTTAATGTTTATCATAAGTAAATAAAAAAATATTTATAAGAAGATTTTTTACAATAATATACAATCAAATATTGATTAACATTATACATGCGTTCATATACATAACTCTTCTTCTTTTTAACTAATGTTGATGATGTAATGACATTTTAATCATTTTATACAAGAATTGTATAAAATTACTATTTATTACATTTTTGATCTAACATTTAAAATCATAGAAAACTGGGTTTAGTTGAGAATCAAAAATTTTTATTATCAAACAAAATTAAATGAAAGTCTTAATTTTTATATCCTTTAAGAATAAAATAAATAAAAAAAGTACCTTCAATAAATTTCAATAAGGGTAAAGGTGAATTAATACAATAATAAAATTTCTGATCATTTTATGTAGTGCAAATTATATAAATTAAAGCAATACATTAACAGTACCTAATTAATATGTTTAACTTTCCATTTTATTTTGGAGGTTAACATTACATTTAAACCAAGTCTTCTATATGAATAATCTCTGTGTATCGTAGTTTATATTCGAATGTATGTAGGAACATATTACTACATACAATTCTTAAATACATGCATTTATTTTTCTTAAAAAAAAATCCCCCGAAAAAAAAATGTTTGATAAATTGTTGAAGGCAATTCTTGACGGTTTTATATATAAACGAGTTCATTTTAAAATATAAATTCAATTTTAAAACAAAAGTGTTGTTAGTATATCCGTTCTGTTTTGTGTGTAAAAATAAAAAATGATTAAAGTACGTTTGGTTAATTGACTTTTTTAATTATTTAAATTTTTAATTGATGTGATGATTTATTTGATGATTTAATTGATAATTGTTATGTTTATAGGAAATTATATTTCTTTGGTGTTTGGTTGGAATTTGTTATGCACTTCCGGCCATTGATAATAATTCTCCAGTTGTTATTGGAGATGCTATTGCACTGGAAGCAGATAAATCACAAGATAATGCCATTGATAAAACTGATGATTTAGAGACGGCTGAGAGTGCTTTAATTGGTGGATTAGGAATTGGAATTGGAGTTGGAATTGGTGGCTTCGGCGGCGGTGGCCTTGGCCATGGAGGCTACGGAGGCTATGGTGGTGGTGGTTATGGTGGTCATGGCGGTGGTTATGGTGGCGGATATGGCGGTGGATACGGTGGTGGATATGGTGGAGGATATGGTGGAGGATACGGGGGTGGATATGGGGGAGGATATGGAGGAGGATATGGTGGAGGATATGGTGGAGGATACGGAGGATATGGTGGATATGGTGGTGGTGGATTTGGTGGTCATAGAGGACATGGTATGCTTAAAATAATTTACTAATTTACTTACATTTTTTAAACAAACCTTTTTTTTTTAAGGGCACGGACATCATCATCATCATCATCACGGATAAATCAAAATATAATACATTAGTTTCTAATTTAAGTTTATTTATAAATTGTTGTAATTTATGTAAAATATAATAAATCATTAAAAAAATACAAATTTTATTCTTTCAAATGAATGAATTAACAGAAATTAATTAGTAAAGTCGCATTTATTTAGTTTTTTCTCGCTTTAACTGGGGCAATCACAACTTCTTTATATTTCTTTGGCAATTTCTTTATTCTGAGGTAACTCAATAACTTTCTAAAATAAAAATAGTTCATTACATTTTTTTTGATGAAATGACAATATTAATAAAATTATTATGGCTTTAAATAGTTCTAATTAATTATTTGTTTATTTAACATTATTCAATCTTTAATTTACTTATTCTTTATTTTGTGTATTCGAAAGTGTTATTTGTATTTTCAACATAAAATTATGTTGTTATGTAACGCTTAGTATCAAGCATGGTAGTGTATTATTTTGTGCAAACAAATTCCTAAGAAATTAGTAAGAAATATTCAATGCTAAAATATTATATGAAGACTCTTCTGTCAGATGCAATTTACCTGAACATTCTAGATATTTATTATATTTTAGCTTTTCAATGATTGAATGCCTAAAAATACATTAAAAGTCAAAATTACTTTTATTATTCACTAATTTCTTATCGTACGATTAGTCGTAAGCTGAAACAGTAAAAACACACATCGGCAATATAATTGAATGTTTGTCAGAATTGCAATAATCATACTTAAGTTAAAATGTTGTTGTATTCCAAAAAATGATTTGATATTCGAGATATAATTCATTTCACATGGTAGTTTATCAAAAAATAATTTGTTGTTATATCTTCAAGGCTAACAAGATAAAATCTGTTTAAATTTTAAACCAACTTATTCTATAATTTAATTAATTTATATATACAAATAGAGAATGTGCAAGATCTGGATATACCGGTCGATCTTCAGGAATATCTGCTGTGATGATATAAAATGCAAATAATTATTTATTTACCTCTTTACTCATCTAATATCAATAATTTTACTTCATCAATATATTCAAATTTTCCCATTGTTTGTTTATTTATATTTTCTATTTTATAATAATTACCACATACAGTCAACAACACTACAATTTGACTAACTTTTTCTTATCTCCATAATATATTATTGTTTCTAATAAAAATTGATTTAATTATAGTGTAATTATAGCTTATTAAATAATTAAATAACACACAGATGGTAGGTAGGGCTTAGTATAAATACCCCGAAGTAAGCGATGATGTTGAATAGTTTGATTTTAACTTAGTTATTGTGTTTTTTATATTCTTTATTTTGTTCTCATAATAAAATGAAAAAAGTTAAGAATCTTATTAATTTGTAATCGTAATAATTATAATAACAATTGTCGATACAATTTGGATTTTACATCGAAATATTGTTGAAATATAATATCAACCAAAATTTCTCTTGTAGTAAAAATTAACCCCTTATAATTTAAAGTTTTGTTTTAAAACTAATTGATTTGACGGCTAAAAATGAAATAAGAATAAATATGCTATTTTTTTTTTAAACAAAAATTACGCAAAAAAAACGTAATATTTCCATCATATTCTGCTTGTAAAATTGTTTATTTGTGTAATAAAACTAAGCCTAATTTATATACCAAACCGAATTTTTTGTTTATTCAATCTGAAGATGACAAGATTAAAATTTTATTTGTCTGTCAGACTATCAATCAAATAAAAAATTACCATTAAATATAAAGTTTTTATATCCAGTTTATTTAAAAATATTTCAGGAATATTTTCTGCTACTTTGCATAATTGGATTTTGTTATGCAATACCTGATAAATATTCGTCTATTGAGTTAAACAAACAAGACGATGTTTCTCAAAATAAAGAGCTTTTTGATTTAGAAGGGGCTGAAAGTAAAAGGTATCAACCGCAACCGGTTAGTTATGGACATGGAGGATATGGCGGAGGATATAGTGGAGGATATGGTGGAGGCAAGGGTAAAGGTGGTGGTTATAGTGGTGGCGGAGGACATGGCGGAGGATATGGTGGAGGCAAAGGTAAAGGCGGAGGATATGGTGGCGGGCATGGCGGAGGATATGGTGGTGGATATGGGGGTGGGCATGGCGGAGGATATGGTGGTGGACATGGCGGAGGACATGGATAATAATCGCTGCTTTATATACTTAAAACACTTAAAATGTAACAATGTTAAATATATAAAATATTAATAATATACAAAATTAAATGAACCCAATTTTTTTCAATAAATTAAAGGCACTTTTAGCTTATTTGGTTCATAATTATTATATTAGATCACCTCTAAAGTAAGAAATATTTTGTTTAGTTAAGTTGTACTAGTAAAATTTAAAATAAAATAATAAAAATTACGAATTGAATTTTATGAAATTATTAATTTTATGCAGATTTAACAAAAATTCAAAAACATTAAATTTATATTGTTTGATAATTAAGATTTTCAATTACTAAAAATAATTCTCTTATTGTTCAAGAATGTTTATAATCTGAGCTGTTTTATGATCATAAATTTGTAAAAGAAAAAAATCATGCTATCAAATTTGATAATTGAGTTCGTTGTATCTTAATGGGTTAAATAAAGTTTAAATATTATAAATATCACATCAACGTAACCTATAATGATAAAAATCATGTTTTTCTAGTTTTTATAAAATCTAGAATTATATGAAACAGGATTATTTTCAGTTGATACACATTGGTGCCAGTTGTAAAAGTAGCTTCCTAAATATATATGCCATAAGTAAATTAGACATACGTATTTTCTTTTATATGCCAAATAAATGAAAATCACAAGCGTATTGAAATAATTTTTTTTGTCTGATTCAATAAAAAGATCAGACAAACAAAGAAGAATAGAAGAGAAAAGATTTAAATTTTTCATCTTATTAAAATTGTTTAAAAATTTTGTAATATTTCATCTTACATCTTCAACTCTATTAAATACGTTTATATGTTGAGACGTGTGTATATTGATGTGGATTTTCCAGTTTTATCTTGCGTCATTATTTTTGTTTCTATATAATACTGATTACTGAACTTGAACTTCGTTATTTTGAATACATTTTATTGATTAATAATTGTAATTGTTTACATTATGAATAACAAGACAAATTACAATTTTATAATATAAGATTATGATTTGATATAACTAACTTGTACTTTTATTACTTACATTACAATAATGTTTATATTGTATATTGTTTTCGGAAGTGTCATATCCACTGTTGTTAAATTTTATATTGTTGTTGACCATGGAAATTATATTATATATTTATAAAAAAAAATGCTCTTCTAATTATAAACAATAAATGAATCATAATTCAGAGAATTAGCATCCGAGTTTCACAAAGAAAATATAAACAAAAATTACGAATTTAAAAAATAAAATGAATTTTAATCTGAAGGTCAAGTTTCGTCTCCTGTGTTGAAATCTTTTAAATACACTTTTGTTTTTAACATTTTTGAAAGGTTGAAAAACCAACTTGTAATTTTTTTTAATGCTATAAAACGTAGGTACATACCAAATGACCCATATAAAAAATAATGATATATTTATTGATTGAAATGTCATTGCCAATTATATGTAAAAAAAAAAAAAACATACTGACTTAACAGAAATTTTTATGTGGTTGATCGCGACTTAACAATTTGTTTTAAAACCGAATAACCTTGTTTATAGCAGATATTTTGATAACTGTTCTTATTATACAATATTTTACTTATATTATTAACTTTAGAATAAATATGCAAATCTTTATACGATAATTTCATGTTTAAACAAGTTCTATCATTTTTTATTGTTTATTTTGTTTCTTGTTGTTCACTGATAATTTAAGATGAAAAAAAAAATGTTTTCAAGTAAGAGTAAAAGTTAACCATTGTAGAATTTAGAATAAAAACTTTTAGATCAATCATTTCATTATTATTATTTTTATTATTCAAATTTTATTCAAAGAAAATCAATAAAAAAAAAACTCTGGATAGATTTTCTTATTGGTTTTAGAATTTAATATTTCATCTTGAGATAAATCTATAAAAAAAACTTATGAGAAATATATTACAAATATTTAAATGCAATATCTTTAAATCACTGAATTCATTTACATTTAAAATTTAAATCACACCACAATAAGAAAATTGGTTTGAAACTTTGCTAACGCCTTATTTTTGTCTTATTTTGCTTATTTTTCATTTCGTATTATTGATTTAGAATAATTTTTATTTATTGCATTAATAATACACATTAAAAAAAAAAGAATATATAATTAAGATTGACACAATTAAGAAATAATTTGGGTTTTAAATCACATTTTTCAAGTTCAAATCTATGTCAGCATTAAATTATGCTTTTAACAGAAAAAAACCCATAGAATAATAAAAATATAAATTGTTAGAATGGATTCACCGGAAATCTTTCAGTTTTTTTTTTTTCTTTGATTTTTTTTTTTTTTTTTGAAATATTCATTAGGCATCAACAAGAAGAAAACAGCAACAAAAGATGTAAACATCGGTTTTTGTAATTTAATTAATTTAAAACGCAATAAAAATATTATTAATAAAAAACAAAAATCTTGTTTTCAATATGATTTAAAAGAAGCTTTCTATATATTTGTGTTTATTAAATATAACTGCAAATAGATAAAGGGGTTAAAAATTCATTGTTTCTTATAGTAACTTATTTCTTTATTTATATATGAGCTCAAAAATGTTGAAATACAAAATTACAGACAAACAATTCTAAAGATGTTTGTTTGTTCTCTTATCTCAATCGACTAAAATGGGAATATTGCTCTGGTTTGACTAGATTAGTTTTATCAGATCCTATACAGGGAATATTTTGAAACAAAACCAAATTTCAATTGCTGTTATCTTACCAAAAAAAAAACTGAAAGCTCTGATACGAGAAATATTATGAATTTGTCTTATATTTTGTGAAGATTAATTAATAAACAATTCAACTTTAAAAATTTCTTATATAATTTTAAATGAAGAATAAAGATACGTATGGACCATAATTACATAACAAGAAACAACATATTATATTTCAATTTGATTAAGATCGTGGTAAAATCCGATTCTTCCTTTAATAATTTTTTGATATAAATTTTGTTATTGTCTTTTTTTTTTTTGTGGTTTTTTAAGTGGTTTTGTTTTCATGAGAGAGGAGACTTTTTTTTTTTTGTTATTTTTGAAGATTCTTATTTTGTATATAAAGCATAGGTTCAGGATATTATAGAATTATTCTAATCTGAATATCAGAAAGTGTTTGTTCAGTTTATTTGTTTTGTGAATCCAAATTAATTAGTCAATAAAATGTTAAAAGTAATTTTTTTTTTGTACTCTTTTAAAAATTTTTTTTTATTTATTTATAAATTATTTAGAGAAAAAGTTTTTTTCTTATTTGCAACCGAATCTATTTTCAAAAATTGTTGATAATAATGAAATTTTATTATTAAATTCATTGAAGTTCAGAGAATTATATAATTAATAAATCGTTTGAACGATGAAGTGTTAAAGAAATTTCTAATTTCATTAAATATTCTGTTTATAAGTTCTTCAATTTTGTGTTCCTTTTTTTTTTGGTTTTTGTTTAGTTTTAACATTTGTGATTAAGTTTAATTTTTTTTAATTATTTTTTAATAGGAAATTGTGGCACTATCATGCCTTATTGCATTTACGTATGCTGTTCCAGCTGAATATCCCGCTGTAATCCTAGTACCCGAAGCAAGCGGTGATCAATTAAATGATGATGATGATACTGTAGATTTAGAACCAGCTGAAACAGCTCAATTTGGAGGTACATAAAATTCTAATTATTAATTTTCCAATTTGTTCAACTGATAGAAAATTATAAAGACTTCGATCGGTAATATCGAAATTAATGAAGCTACATTTCTAGTGAACTTATATATTTGAATGACAGAAACTACAACAACAATCATTAGAATCAAAATAAAAATACGTTGAACAGTAATAATAATAACAATAAGAAAACATTCCCAAAAACATCTTCTTTTAAAATTAGATGAACAAGAGAATGTTAAATTTACAATAAACTTAATAGAAGATTTGACAATTAATAAACTAATTTTATTTTAAAAGGATACGGTGGTTATGGAGGAGGAGGTGGTAGAGGTTTTGGTGGAGGTGGATTTGGAGGAGGTCATAGAGGATTTGGTGGTGGTAAGAATTTTTTGATTATAATTTTTCTGTTTTTCCTTTAATAAATTAAATTTACTTTTTTAAAGGTGGTTTTGGAGGCCGTGGTTTCGGTGGAGGTGGTTTCGGTGGAGGTGGTTTCGGTGGCGGTGGATATGGAGGCTATGGAGGTGGACACAGACATCATCATGGATAAAAAACTACCTAAACGTATTACTATGAACATAAAACTGTAACAATAATAATAATAATGATATTAATTATTAAATTTGTATATTGAATGAGAAAATAATACCCTGATGTATAATAATTTGATGTCCTTGTAAATCTTTTTACCATTGTAAAATAAAATATTTTAATTTTTATGAAATATCTTCGTTTTATTCTTTTTTCCCCCTTAAACATTCAATTGTTGTTTTTGTGATTTATTTATTAATGATTTTATTAAGAATCATAAAATACGATCAGAATAAACTTGAAATAAAAAAGGAAAAACACGTTTTAAAGTTGTCGTTATTTTTACAAAAAAAATTTTCTAAAATCGAGAAATTATATTTTATTTATTTATATTTCATAAATAAATAAATTTAAACAAAATGTAATAAATAAATAAGTATTGTTCATTAACTTTAATATAAAGGTTCATTGGAATAAAGAAAAGAGGCCGCAGTTAAAGAATACCAATACTAGAGCAGGCAATGTGCCGAATCAAATAAAAATGCATAGACAGAGGATTGTTGGTTCAGAAGCCATCTAAAAAATATTAGTAACGTAAGTAGTCATCATAGAAATTCATTGTTAAATGTGGTTGTGGTGTATATGAGCAAGTATATCTAAAATGCCTTGACATGAGCCTCGTCTAAGACACAAAATATAAATAAATATATTTTTCATCATTTTCTTTTTCTTTGTTAAGATTTATCAGATGATTACAACAATAATGATTAAATTCAATTAGAATTTCTATCATTTATTTATTGTTGTTTTATATAAACAAGAAATTTCTTTATAAAATTGAACACAACACAAATGTTTCTCATTAAATTTTAGAAGGCAGCAGTTCAATTGGATTAAAAAACAAATGGAAACTTGGAAATTACAGTTCCCTGAATTGAACAATTCTTACATTTTTCTTTTTCTACTCTTAAGTCTAAATGCTAAGATTCTAAATCTTTGTAATTAATTGACTATAAACTTCGGCTTTCAAAGGAATAAATAAATAATTAGTAAACTATACTCTAATATTATAAAACTTATATGGCATAAACTTCCATACGAGGTTTTTAATAATTACAACGTGAAACTTTATTCCAAATAAAAACATAAACTTTGTTGAGTCTATAATTTTGACAAAAATATAAAAAATCTTTAAATGTTTAAAGAAAAACATGTTCAGCGATATTTAAGTAAAATATAACAATATCTTAATTTTTCATAATAAACTTAATTCATTCTAAGAATCAAGGTAAGTATTCCATTTTTTATTTATTTTATTTTTTTTTTATTGAATTTCATTTGTCTTTTCATTTGTCATCTTTTTATTTTCTTTTTATTTGTAATTTAATAAACCAATCAAATTATATATAGAAAGAGAATATTAAGCTTCATATTAAATATCATTAATTTATTCTATTGTTGTGGAAAAACCAAAAAAAACCAAAAAAAAAACAAAAACATGTTTTTGTTTTGTTTTTTCTAAAATCTTGAATGATGCAGACAAAATTAAAAATACCCATATCAAATTTAAATGATCAAGAAAATAGAATTTAGGAAATATAATAGGGAATATATAGACACAAGGGCATATCTGTGTCTGTATGTACAAATTTTGTTGTTTATTTATTTATTTGTTTATATAGGAAGTACCAACGAGATAATTAATAATTAATTAAATAAAATAATTTTTATTTAAAGAATAAAAAACCAAAAAAACAAAAAAACACAAATAATTGTAAACATTTATTTATTTTGTTAAGTTAAGATTTCTTGTATGCCAAATTATTAAACTTTAATTAATTTTTGTATACATTTTCTGTAATCAAATACTAATTAATAATTAGTACACATAACACATTTAAATTAGAATTGTAGACTAATCATAATTTAATACAGTTTGTTTTTTTTTTTCACTCTTAATTGTAGTCTGGCCAAATAAAATAAAAAAACAATAATAATTAATTTATGATAAATATTTTAGTGTCTTAATTTATGTTTATATGTATTAATGTTTATTATATTTAGAGCCCGGATATATAGGCATTAAAAACCGACGAAATAGGCAGGCAAAATGGCGCTTAAAAATAGAGAAATAGGCAAGGAAAATAGGCAGTAAAAATTTATAAAAGTTATGTAAAAAATGCAAAAATTTAGATAAAGAATTTGTACAAGGTAGAAAAGCCAACAGTAAGAAATAAAAAGAAAGGTACTAATAATTAAAAATGCTAAAAATTTAAATATGAATTATTTATTTAGAAAAGATATTTAAATTACAGTGAGAAACTGTATAATATTTCAAATTGTCGGTCGTGAAACTTCTTCGTTTATCCGAAAGTATGTTTTTATACAAATTAAAACTTCGCTTAACATCGCAGGAAGTTATAGGAGCATTCTTAAGCGCACAAATTTCAGCAGAAGAAAATTCAGGAAACTTGGTGAAACGGAATTATCAACTAAAAATAATGATGATTAGAAGCAGGGAAAAAAAAGGCAATTGCCTAAAAATCCGAGCTCTAATTATATTTATTGAATTCCACAAAATTCATCTAAACTAACTTTTTTTATGAAATGCATAGCATTTGTTGTGTTTTTTTCGACCATATGTTGCTTCTTCTTTTTGTTTTTGTTTATTTTTTTTTTTGAGTAAGTTTTACTCGTAGTTTAAACCGGAAATCTATTTATTATAAACAGTTTTTTTTTAATAATTTTTGTTAGAAGGTCAAATTTCTTTGAAAATAAATATGCGCTAAGAAAATTGTTTAGTATAAAGCTTTAATTCTAAATATGATTATTAAATACAATTAAATTGATTAATATAAATCTATTCGTAATATAATCTATAACTAGTTACACTGAAGACTTTAGAAAGATGTTTAAGAAGAATTGGCCCAAAACATAGAATTTGAAAATACGAAGGATAATTTTAACAATAAACTCAAATAAAAGAATCAATTCGAAAAAAAATGGAGATGCTTCGTCTTTCGTTTGACTTAAGTCTCCAATTTAACCAGTTTTATTATGGTTAGGTCGTAATTTCACTAAATAAAATCTATTGTTACAATTTTAACCATTTTTCCCCTTCTTCTTATTAATCTCCTTTGATTTCAGAAGACATACGAAAATTTTCATACTTTATAACAAAAAAATATTAACAACCAGAAAATTCTAGTATAAATAATCAAAAAAATAGAAAAAAAAAGGGAGTTCAATGTCCATCGTCATATATTCATATAAAACTCCAAGTTCAACAAGGTGTGTCATATATATACTTACATACCTATATACATATATACATGTAAGTATTAAACTTAAATACAAACTTAATGTTAAGTTAACTTATATACATATATTTAATTTGAGCTTTAAAGATACATCATATACATTTATATACTATGATATAATTAAGCATTGTGATCAATGTTATAATCATAGTGAGTGTGAAATATAGTGGTGGTTATTATAGACTGATCTGAATGATAGAGTGAGAGGGATAAAGAGGGGGTGAATCATCATTTTATATATTATTGTTCGTTGATTAACTATTCGTTTAAATTTCTGAATACATAATTCTAGTAGTATTTAATTTTGTTGTTGTTTTTTTTTTTCTTTTTTCTGCGGTTATTTTTTTTTTTTTTTTTTTTTGTTAATTTGAGTTGAATTTTGGAATTTTGTTTTTTTTTTTTCTCACTCTTAAAAATCAGTATATAAACAAGTAAATCTGATGATACAGAAGTATTAAGAAAACTCTTGTTGAGTAAAGTTGTGTGTTTGATAAAAAGGAAATAAAAAAATAAAAACGAAAAATGTTCAAAGTGAGTTTTGATTAATTTTTTTTTGACTTTTATTTAAAGTTTTTATTTTGATTTTTTTGTTTTGTTTTGTTTTGTTTATTTTAAAATTAATTGTTGTGTTGTTTTTTTTTTCTCCATTAATAGGAAATATTATTATTGACCTGTTTAGTTGGAATTTGCTTCGCATTTCCAGCATATGAAAGTAATGAAGAAATTGATAGTGACCAAGATTTAGAGCCTGCTGAATCTGCGCAATTTGGTTATGGTGGATATGGTGGTCTTGGAGGATTTGGCGGAGGATTCGGTGGACTTGGAGGTGGTTATGGAGGTTATGGAGGTTATGGAGGTAATTTATTTAATAAATATTTCTTTAATCTCAATATAAATTCTACATAAATTTTTTCCTTTTATTTTTATTAAGGTTATGGAGGAGGTGGTTATGGAGGATACGGCGGTGGTGGTTATGGTGGATATGGAGGTAAAAAATTTCGCATTATTAATCAAATTTTCAATTATTTTATATTTATATTTAATTGTTTTAGGTTATGGCGGAGGACATCATCACGGACATCATCATCATCATCATGGATAATTTATTCGATTATTAATTAATCAATATAATATTATTGAATATCGTCAAAACTACATTTAAGTCCATCTTTGTCATTTAAATTAAATGTAAAAAAAGAAAAAAACATAAAATAGGATAATTAAATATAAAAGAAAAAGAAAACTTAAAAATTGTTGTTGTTTTTGTTTTAATGCAAGTATTTTTTTTTTTTCAAAAAAAAAAAAAATAAAAATATTGTTGACAATGCCAGAGCTAAAAAATGTTTATAAATTTGTTTATAAATCAATAAATTACAAAATTCTCAAATTTTTATTAAAAAGATAAAAAAAAAAAACAAATTTTGAAAGAAGGCACAAACAAAAATGTCTCGAGAACAAAATAAGTTACAGTTATAAATAATCATTTCGATTTTTCTGTTTTCATTTAAATAAATGGTCACAGAGATATGAATAATATCTATTAATAAATTAACACTTCTTGTATTTGGGAAAACCCCCCAAAAAAAAACACTGTTGACATGCTTCATTTTACCCATAGCCAAATAATTTAAATTTAAATAAACTTTCTTTGTTAATTATTTTTAATGAAATTTGTAAGAACCAGAAAAATAACAACAAAATTTACTCATGTATTGATATTTGACATAGTTGTAAAATAGTGAAAATATGTTTATTTTATCAATTAAAATGAATATGAATGATCTTCTATCTATATTTGTTAAATGCATTAGAAAAACCCATAGAAGATTGACTTTCAATTTTGGATTCCAGGAAATTACAAATTTGAACAACAATTTTTTTTTTCTCACAGACGTAAGTCAATAATAATATTGTTGAGTTCAACCATAATAAGTAATAATCATAAATAAACGTTAATTAATAAAGTCGGACAGTCAGACTTTTTCCCGATCAGCTGATGGAATTTAAAATTATTATTGGTACCCCTCTCATATTTTTTCAAATTACTTTACTTTTATATGCATGGTTAATAATTCGAATCATTTATCATTTGAAATTATTATACCTACCACTAATACCATACTAATAATTAAACATAATTACATATTTATTAATTTCATGAATAAGAGACAAACACATATTTCTTAATATTATTAATAGACTTAACAAATCCTTTTTTCCTCCTATTGTGAATTTGGACACGAAGCTTAATTTTAATTTTACTCAACAGTAAATGTTGTCTAAAAAATAGTGAAAGAGAGAGAGAGATACAAATACAGAATGTAAACAATTTATGAAAGAGACAAAACATTGCTTAGAAAATGTTCCATGAAATTAGACAAAAGTGTTTTATATTTTGCTGATCTAATAAAGATAAAATAAATTCACTGCGTATATTTTTAATTTTGTTCTGGATCGTCAATCTATTGTTATTAAAATTTATGTTGTTTGTCAGAATATAATCTATATCAGTTAAATTATAGAATTACAAATAATTCATTTTTATGACCGGTTATTTTCAGCTTCCAAATTGAATATAGAAAACAAAAACAAATCAAAGTCCAATCACAATTTTAGAAAATGTAAACCCCAAATTGAATATAAACAGACCATACAACATACATACATAAAACTTAATTGAAAAGATTCCCATGTATCTAATCTTGGTCACCACCATATCAAAACATTCGTTACATTTAATTCTGGAAAATTAAAGCAAATTCCAAGTAAATAAGTATTGAAATTTTTTATAAGAATAAAAAAAAAGTTCTTACAAACAATTCATTTTCTTTATTGTTTTCTTTAATCAAATACATTTATTAATAATATAATAATAATAATAATAATAATAATAATATACATTACATAAAATTCTTAATTTTATTATTTTTATTTATTTTATTTTTTTTTTATATAATAAGCAAATTCTAATAAAATGTTCAAAATTACAAGTAAAATAATGTTTCCCATTGAAAATAAATTTGTTTCCTTTATTTTTTTGTTATTATGAAATTTTTCAAGTTTAAAAAAAGGAAAAAAAAAGGAAAAAAATAAAAACTTTCCCATTGTGAAAAATACATTTTATTTTTTTTTTTTTGATGATTTTAATTAGTAACTATTTTATTTGCCTAAAATTTATTTACGTTATAAAGAAGAAAGAAAGAAAGAAAAAAAATATAATTTGTGTATAACGTACGAAAAAGATTTATTTATGTTTACCTTTCTTCTTCTTTTTCGATGCTTTTTTCTTATCTTTTTTTTTTTTTTTCTTAGGTGTTTCATCTGTGTCTGAAGAACTTACACGTTTAAATTTCTTTTGTTTCTTACTTTTTCTTTTTTTACGTTTTCTATTTGATTCATCAGAATCAATACTTGAATCAGTACTAGACTCTGAACTAGATGATGAATCACTTGAACTTTTTGTACGTTTTCTTTCAAGAATTTCAAGTTTTACTGGTTTTTGTATATCTTTTTTATTTTCCATTTCTAAATTATTCTTTTTTATATCCGATTTTATATCATCATTATGTTCTTGTTCCATTTGTTCATCATAGTCTGGTACAAAATTTGCTTCATCTATTGTTGAACGTTTTCGATCTAATGGCATTATTTTAAAAACTTCATTTGTTGGTATTTCTAATTTTTTTAAATTTTCTTTTATTTTTCCTCCTCTATCTTCATTAAGTTGAACAATTTGATCTTCAAGTTTATTAGGTTTTAATAAATCACTTGGTTTCTTATCACGTTTGTCATCTCTCTCTTTTCTATATTTTTTATCCTTTCTATTTTTTCGATCAATACTGTTTGATCGTGACCTCTCCCTTTTTCGATCTTTACTCTGATTCTTTACTTTTATTTTGTCTTTACTTTTAGCTCTTTCCTTACTTCTATGTCTTTCTTTATTTTTCTGTTGTTCTCTACTATCCATTATTTTTCCTCTCATCATTTTATCATCAAAATTTTTATTTCGTCCCTGATAATCCTTTTCTCTACTTCGATTTCTCTCTTTACTTTTTCTGTTTGATTTTTCTCTATTTTTACTGTTATCTCTCATCTTATTTCTTTTGTCATCCTCTTTAAAATTACGTCTATCACGATCTCTTGATCCTCCAGATGGTTCATAATATCCCCTTCGTTCTTCACTTCGTCGACTATTTTTACGCTCTTGATCTCGACCATTTTCTTCATTCTGTTTAGTAATACGTTCAGTATTTTTTTTGTGACGATTTGGTGAAACGGGTCGTTCAATTTTCCCAGTTGTTTTTCGTTGTGGAGTTTTTGATCTTGATTTACGTTCACTATCTGATATTTTACTACCCAAACGATCTTTAATGGATGGACGTTTCGATTCTGATTTTATTTCTACAGATCTATCATCCGTGGTACTATTAACGGGAACAGTTATTTGTACTGTTTCTAGAATAGGGCTTTGTGGATTCACAGCAGACAATACTGGTGATTGATCTTTAGAAAATTTATCATTAGAATATAATTTTTGACGTTCCACACTTATTTTTTTAATCTCAATTGGTCTGATTGCATTAATGGCTCTTGCAAATATTGCATTTTCAGCACGCTTTAATACTTCATTTGTTACTTTACTTTTATCTTCTGTATCTGATTCTGTTACAGAATCATTAAATTCAGTTTTTCTTTCATTTGAAAAACTTCCGTCTTCTTCAATCTCCCATTTTGACGGTTCAGGTAAACCAACTAAAACACCACTTAATTTTTTATTATTTTCTTGTTCGATATCTTCAAGTTCTGGACCAAAATCAAGATGTGCATGAATATCTAAAACTGAATCAGCTTTATTTAATATTGCTGGTAAAATTGAATGGTCAAGTTCATTTAATTCATCACCATTATTCATATCTGTAATAAAATTAGCTAATTCATTTGTCATATTATTATCATCGACTATATCGGAATATAAATCAGTTTCTGTGTCAATTTTTTTTGGTGGTGTAAACATTGGTTTCTCTTCTTCATTCACAATACTCTCAATAGCTTCAATTGTATCAGCATGAATAATTTGTAGCGGATCCAAAATAACGTTTTTCTTTTCTTTTGGAATATCTTTTTTACAATCCTTTTCACGTTTCTCTTTTTTCTCTTTTTTGTACTTCTTTTTTTCAGTTTCTTTTTTACGCTTTTTCTTATCCTTAGATTTTTTCTCACGTTTTTCTTCATCAGAAGAATCACGCTTTTTATCCTTCTCTTTGATGGACTCTGTGTTTATTTTTTTTTCATCCCGAGATGATTTTTCATCTTTTCTATCTTTCTCATGATCTTTTGAACGATCTTTACTATTGTATGACTCCTTTCGTGCATTCCATTTATTCAAGGATTTTGATCTGCTTCGTTTCTTCCTGTCAAAATTTTGGGTGTCATATCTTTCTCGGCCATCTTCAGGTCGACCAACACCACTTCCACCTCTAGGATCACCTCTCGGATCACCTCTAGGATCTTCACGATTTCGTGTTTCTTCGTGACGTCGATCTTCATTTGGATTAGGACCACGATCTCTTTCTAATTCCTTAACCATGGGCGACTTTTTATTAAAAACAAAATCACCAGGTGGACGACGATAATCTTCTCTAAAGTTTTGTCCTTTAAAATTAGATTCTTCTTCTGCCCTTTGTTCTTTATTCCATGCATCTCTTTCATATCTATCTGCAGAACTTTCGAAACCAGGTGGTGGTGGTTCATCTGTGCCCGGTGGTCCTTCTTCAAAACGCTCATTATAAATAACATTAACATTGTTCTCATATCTCATATCTGGTTTTGGATTATTTATTTGTGATGGAGCGTTATAATTCTGTATACGTAATGGTTGTTGATCACGTGGTGGATACCTAAAGTAAAAACAAACAAAAAAAGAAAAGAAAAATACAAATTTCAACATAATATTTTTTGTTAACAAAAAAAAAATACTTTTATTTTTATAAAAAAAAAAACATTTTAAAGTAAGACGACAAAAAAATTTAATTAAAAAAAAAAGAGAGAACTGTAAATTATTCTAGACTTGTAATTCATTGTTAATTTCTGTAAATTATTCAAGACTTTTATGTTTGTTGTTATTTGTGTGTTTTACTTTAAAATGTTTTTATTATAAATTTATCTTGAAAAAAAATATATTTATATTTAAAGCTATAAAGAAAAAAAAATTCGTTCTAATCATCCGTCATACAATCTCTGATGTATAAAAATTTAGAAATAAAAAAAATGTGCATTTTATTTTTAAGGAAATTTCTAAAAAAAAAAAATCAAATCAGAAAAAAAAGTTTCAAATTAGAAAAAAAATCAAAAAGAAGAAGAAACAATTAGAATTTAATAATTGTTGTTGTCGTTGTTGTTTTTTATTTGTTTTTCTTTTTTTCGTACACAAAATCATTTTTTCTATTTAAAAATTATTTATAAACATCACAATTTATTATATCTTTCAATAGTTCATTCCCATTACCTGTGTAAATTTTCCTAAATAAAAACAAGAAAATTTTCAATAAATACTTTTTTTTTTTGTTTGTTTGTTTTAATTTTCTCCATTTGTTGCACGATGTTTGTTGCACTGGACGGATGAATCGTATCCAAAAAACATTTATATAACCAAAAAAAAACAATAAAAAATAAACAGTTCAGACTCTTCATCTTTGTCTCAGTTGTAGAAAAAAAACAAAAAATAAGATTATAAAACATGTCGGGGGGGAGAGCTAAAAAATTGTGTTTTGTTTCAATTTGATTATTTTTTTTTTTTGTTTAATCGAATTTCAATTCTTTTCTTTTATTAAAAATTTTCTTTTAATTATCTCATGAAATTTTGATGAATTTAGCGAGTAATAGGAACAATATAAAAATAATGAAATGCACTTAGATTTTTTTTGAAGAAGAAAAAATAGATTTAAAATTATTAATCGTTTTATTGTCTTACGTTTTACGTTAAGTGATTTTTCTCACATTTAAAATCATAAATTTTTTTTCTAGCATTTTTCTTACAAAAAAAATAAAAAAAAAATTAATCAACAATCAAATTGAAACAATTCTCGATGGGGAGTGAAAATTTTTAATTAAATATAAACTTTATTTTATTTAAATCAAAATATTTTTTTTTTTTACAATAATTAGTATAATTTTTACCATTAAATTTCATTTATGAAAAATAAACAAATTATAAGCACACAGCCTGAATAGATTTTTTTGTCTGTTTTTTTTTTTTTTAAATATTCTTTCAAATTAATAATTAATTTCACTAGACTACAGAGATTGTATAAATTTCTTCTTTCTTTTTTTTTTTAGTAAGCAAATTAGTTTTATAATTTAAAATTATTAAAATAAATTGTACATTATTCAGTTAAGAAATCGAGAATAAATATTAGGTAGAATTGAAATAGAAAAACCTTTTTTTGTGTACCTTTGTCAAATTTAAAACCTTATTTGAATTACTGAGATTCAATTTTAAAAAACCTTGTGTACCTTTGCCCAATTTAAAACCTTATTTGAATTACTGAGAATCAACTTTTGGTTTTTTGAGGTGTTAATTTTCTTTATCAAGAATTAATAAATTTTTCAAAAATCTCAGGTTCGAAAAGGTGGTTTTATTTCAATCTGGACATTTTTATGTAATGATAAGATCTAATTTAGAGCAACAGCCTCAATTAATCAATAATTAATCAATTAGTAATAACAATTTTATAATACAAAATTTAGGTTTAGAGGGCAGCAACAACACACAAGTAAAACTAAAACTTTAGAATTTTATATAAAAAAGCAGCAAAAAATAACAACATCAATAATCAATTATGATACATTTTTGATTAAAATTGATTATTGATGTTGTAAGTCTATTAATAATTGTGTTAAATCATTTTATCTTGTTCAATAAGTTAAAAAAAATAATAATAACTAATTCACTGTTTTACTTTTACTCGCTTTAGTGCATTCTACCCTAAATAATTCATAAATTCTAATTAACAATATTTCTTCCATTTAAATTTTTTCTGTTATAAAAAATATTATTAAAATATAGTTTGCAAATGTTACCAGAAATATTTCAATGTTTAACAAAGTAGAAAATATTTGTTTGTTGTGTTAAAAAAAAAAGTAACGGACACATTTTTCTAAATTAATTTTTACATTAATATAATTAATAAATATTTTTAAACATAATTTACTCGTGGTAAACAATAAAATTAGTTAAAATGAATTAAACGAAATAAATGTTTAATTGAGATCTCAAAATTGTTTTATCGTAAATCATACACATACACACACGTGTAGAAAAAGAATTATAAAACAATAAGTTAAAAGAACAAATAGTTCTTTATGTTTAAAAATATTTGTTTCTAAATAAATGTAACAGAGCCTTAATAATTTATTTTACTCGATCATTTTAAATGTTAATTAAAAAAAATGTTTAAACCAAAATAAGAAACATGAGATAAAAAATATTTTACAACTTTTATAATAATTTTTCTGTGTATGATTTAGGAAAGAAAGCAAAAATATGTAGCAATTGTAAATGTATAAAACGATAAAAATGATTTTTGTTTCTTAAATTTAAGTTTCATTCGAAACATATAAAATTTTTCACAACATTTATTTTTACAAAAATAAAGAAATTTATGTTCCGAGTTTCACAAATATTTTATACAATTGTGTTGCTTTTCATATATTTTTCACAATTTATTTAAGTTAATTTTTCATTCGTGAAACACTACGTAAATTTTAATTTAATAAAAATAGGATATTTTTTCTTTATCTTTGCAATTTCATTAATATTTCAATTCTGAAATATTTTGACATGATGAATTTTTGTTGTAAATTTTAATTGAACATGAATAAATTTTAATATTATTTTAAAACAATTACAGTGACTAAATTGTTTCGAAAAGAAAAAAAAAAGAAAACTAATTAATGTGTAATTTACAGGAACGTAATCAAAGATTTTATTTAAAATTTACTGAATGTTTATTGTTGAAAATCAACAGATTAATCAATTTCATCAAAACAAATAATAAAGAAATAAATTCAAATTTAAATTGCACAGAACAAACAATATAAAAAATTTGTAAACATTTTTTTTTTCATTGAAAATATATTTTTAGCATTGAATCAATTCCAGAAAAATTATCATAAAATATTAAATAAATATCACAACATAATAATCCTATTCCATCACAGTATTTGTTGAAGAATTCTACAATATTTTTTTAACATTATTGCATTGAGATCTTACATTCACATCTAAATAGGTGAAGAGTTAAGTTACAATTACAAATTGCTTATTAATAAATTCAATTTTATTTTCAGACTAAATATTATTAAAATTCAAACAATTTAAAGTTTATAATAAAAGTCTAAAAACTTAAAATCAATTTTAATTGTTTTGGTTACAAAAATACCAAAAATGTCGATGATTAATGAAGAAAGTTACCAAACAAATTTAATAAATTACTATAAGACCTTATTAACGTTTTAACTTTTTAATTAATGGATGAATTAAAATATATTGATGGGATTATCAATAATACAATAAAAGTTCATATTCAATTTAATTTGGAGGTTAAGATTATTTGTTGACGGGTCAAACAAAAAATAGATTTGTTATCATTTTCAGTTTAATAAGTTTGAAGTAGTTTGTCTTATATGTTTTTTAATTCAAATTAAGTTTTAATAATCATATTTTTGTCATTCATATTTTTTGAAATTTTAAACAAATGATAATTTCTTAAACATTAAATTGCTTGAAATACAACAAATATTATTTGTTATCTCATCTCAAATGTATAATTTCCATGTTTTTTTTAAAGTAAAATTAAGGCGCCTCTACAAAACGAAAGGCAAAAGGCATTTTAAGGCATAATAATAAAATTAAAGTAAGAATTACATTTTTGTTTTTCGTAATATTTCTATATTACTGATCTCATAATCAATTATTATTATCACATATAATAATATTACAATATTGGATCTATTAAAAGATGTTTTATTTAAAAATTCTATAGAGAATAATTTACAATTAAATTATATCAGATTATTACATTTGAACAACAAAAATCACATATTTTTCATTATATCCGCACTTAAATTATATAACTTTTGAACACTTTTGTTGTTTTTTCTTTAAATATATTTTTTTTACACGTCTATAATTTAACTTAACTTAATTCATTTAAAAAAAATCAAATTCCTACAGTCAAACATTTATATAATTTAATATGATATTTAAAAGAATCATACCTGTTGATTGGTGCTGAATATTGGTTATTATCGTGAAATCCTTGAGATGAATTTTGTGAATAATTTGTATCAGATTGATTAAATATTGGCCTATCGTGCCTGTAGTGACCCATATTTGAACCTCTTCCACGACCTCTGTATGATCCTCGTCCACGAGAGCTATTAATCATCGAAAAAACAAAAAAAAACATTTAAATATTTAAAAACAAAAATATTGGTATCAAATCCAATTTGATAATTAAAAAGCCATCAGTGTATACATCAGACAACCTAAATATTTCATTTTTTATTCAATTTAGGAAATTTGTTGTTGCATCTTTTTGTAATCAATTTGCTACAAAATCATAAGTAAGTTTGGTTTCTATTTAACAAATTTAACCAAGTTTCCGAAATAAATCAGTCAGTCATTCATATAAAAAAATTATGAAATATCTTTTCTTACTTTTGAAATTGATGATTATTGTAAGGAGAGCGATCTCTATATTCGTGGTCTTTAAATCCGTCTCTACGATTATCTCTGTCACCTCTAAATCGGCCATATCTAAAATAAATATGATTTAAGAATAAAAAATGAATTCAATTTTTACAAAAATAACTACCTATTAACGTTGAACGACATTGACCGACTCCTCGATCGTCTAGGTGGGGTGCGCGAACGTTTGCGTAAAATTGGGCTTCGAGAACGCTTTCGAGGAGGTGAACGGGATCTGGATCTATAATTCGATTCATATTAATAACTTTCAATTTCCAATATAATATTACATTAATTATTTACCTAGAATATGATGATGAACTTCTTGAAGATCTACTATAAGAACTTGATCTCCTTCGTCTTCTGTCTCGCTCCTCTGAAATACGATCATGAGATCTTCCACGTCGATCTTCTGGTGATCTCATACGCCTTTCATTAGGCGAACGACGACGATCACCAGGAGAACGTCGACGATCCATTTCATGTGATCTAGACCTGCGGATCATATGAGGACTGCGACGTCTTTCTTCTTTGCGTCTTTCCTTTTCTCGCATAATCCGATTAAAAGCCTCAAGTGGATCATCAATTATTCTACAAATTGTGAGACTTTTTTTAAAAAACGAACAAAAATATCAAATCTAGTTTACAAACCCCGTTCCAACTTTCGCTGCAACACCCTGATAAAGTGAAGCTAATGAATTTTGTGTTTCCATTATTCTAGGATGTCTAATATGATGTTGAGGTGGTCCATACCCGCCACGAATTGAATTGCCCATGTAAGGTGGCCTAGGTCTTTCATTTAGATAAGTCGGCGGGCCGTGTTCGTAAATTTGTTGTTGTGGCGGATAGTTATTTTGCTGCATTCCATAATCACCACCTTCAAAAGATCTATTTGTTGGAACAGAATGTTGTGAAAAATGCATTTGGTTTGGTGCTCCATAACCATTTTGTGACTGTAACGATGATTCCGGCTGACGATGAATATGCTAAAAAGAAGATTGTTAAATGCTGACATATATTTAAATAAGACATTGCAACTTACATGTCCATGATGCATTTGTTGATTTTGATGTTGTGACGAATGTCCCAATGATACGATTCTTACATTATCTGTTGAAGGTATTTGATTATAAACTTCTTTTTCATCTACTGTTGGAGTTGCTGATCTTTCGTCTTGATTTAAATTTTGATAATGTGACTGGTGTTTTGGTGGCGTATCTAATCCTGGAGGTTTAAGATGACGACCATGTCGCCCCAATAAATGGCGCTCCTTATAAGCACCGTGACTTGTTAAATGAGGAGGTGGTACAGTGACTGTTATATTATCTTCGTAATCAGATTCATTTTCTTCTGAAAGAAATATTTTCTATAAAAAATGTTATTTAAAAATAATCTCTTTACCTTTTTCTACACCAACAACTTTATTAGGTGATGTTATTTCCGGTTTAGGTTTCGGCTTTTCAATTTCTTCTTTTATTTCTGGGATTGGTTTTTCTACTTCTATTTCTATTTCTTCTTCCTTTGGAGTAACTTCTTCGTTCCTTATTTGAGGTTTTGGACGCACTAAAACAATTATTTTTGTATAATATAAAATACCAAAAGTACGAGAATATAATTTTATATACCTTGTTGAACTCTTGGCCTACTGTATCCAGTTTCATTTTTGAATGAATTCACAGAATTTCTTAAAAATCTGTTTGGAATTAAAGAGCCTGGTGATGAACCTTTTTCTTTGCAATCTGGACATTCATTATCTTCTGATTCTAATAGAGCTGTTCTTACACCTATATTGAGATATTAATATTAATAATATGCTTTTAACAATATCGTAACTTTTTTACATTCATCGCAAAAGGAGCTTCCACAACATGGTATCATGACAGCATCGACAAATATATTTTTACAAATACTGCAAATTAAATCTTCAGGAATTTCCTGCTTTGGCTCCGGGGGAGGAGCTTGTTGTGGAATTGATTTCGCCTCTCCTTGTCCTTCACGATCAATAAATGATCTTGGAATCCCAGTATTTCGTTTAACATCTGTGTCCTATTAACAAAAATATAAACTATTTCTTCTATAAAAATTAATTGGATATGCTTACAATTCCGCTTCCAAGTGGGCAATTTTTAATCCAATGTCCTTGTTTGTGACATTTAAAGCAACGATAATTTATTGGCACTTCACCTATTTGATTTGCCCCACGTATTTTTTGGTAGCTAGAAATAGAAAGCATTATTTAGAGCAGTTGACAATAAATTCTAAAGAGTTTTCTTTTAATATTTACCTAAATTTAAATCTTTAAACAATCCAGTTAGCAAACAATTAATATTTCGTTTTTAATACTTATGAATATAATTTAAATATATATTGAAAATTGAACTTACTTATTTGGATCATAGTCCATAGTGCTTTGAACCATCATTGCTTGTATTTTGTCTTCCTCTGAGCCATTCATTCGTGATAAATCAACCTGCGTAGTCTCTGTTTCCACAATAGCTCTGTTATTAATATTCTTATCAGCTGACGGTTCCCATGATTTTTTTGGTTGTATTGCCAAAGGAATTCGAGCAATTATGAGAGACGTATTTTTTGGAATCAATGATCCATCGTCGACGTATTCTAAAAAAATTTTTAAATTTTAAATTCTTTTGCATTAAATTAAGTTTTGTTAAACCTTTACCTTCTTTTGTTTGTGCATTTGTTATTTGCAAGTCAAAATCTACGGTTTTTCCGAGACGTTTTTGGTGCACAATTGCCTTTTTTAAATCGTTCACAGATATATGTAAGCCATCAAATGTTATCGTGTCAAAATCCAATGCACTTTTGAATTTATAGTGAACAGACATTTTTTACTTTCTCTGAAATAATATTAAAAAGAATATTAAAATTGATATTTTCGATTTCAAATAGTAAAATTTTTAATTTCATGAGGCGCTTGCCGGATAAGCCTGATTATTTTATTTTGTAATGTTTTAATCTGAACATATATACTACAAAATATTGAAAACAAAACAAATATTTAAATATTTTCTGTAATAGATATCATAAAATCAGTATTAATAGGCAAATAGAGTTTCACAGCTTTGTTGAGAAAAAATTTAAATGCGTCAATAATGGATGAAATTAGTTTAGACACTTCATTAGACAAATGACTTTTTACCGTAAAATTTGTTTATATTTTACTCACCCCGTGTAAACTCGTATTAAAACATATCTTCTAAGTATATTTATCGCTTAAAACTATTTTAATTATCAATTTACTATAAAATTTGCAAAGAATGATTTACTTTTCAATATTATTTGCAAATGATTGACTGTACTATGAAGTTATTTATGATTTTAACTGAACGAAAAACTACCAACAAAAAAAAACGAAGATATTACACGAGCCTAATATAGATGTCGCTTCAAACGGAAAAAAGAATAATTAAAAATTAACTATCTTTTTGCAGCGTTAAAATTTAGCGCGCGACTCAAATTTATATACTATAAAAAGTAGTAATAAAAAAATGATTACTTGCGAAATAAATAGGTTTTTTTACAAACAATTTTTGGTTAAATATGATCCATTTTTGCAATGATTTCATACCATCGTAGTAATTATTATTGAGATGTTGTAACACGGAAATTATAAATTTTTCTTTAAAACACATTTAAACGGATTTAAATTTATATAAAATCAGTAAATCTAACGGAAGACAAATGTGTTCTAGAATCTATAACAATAGCAACTGTTAATTGGTTATCTTTTCAACATAAAAATTAATGTTTTTGACTTCAAAATTATTATAATTACTTTCGACTTCATTTCTGTCGTTCCACTTTACCGACTTTCAATTATCTACAGTGTTTAATTTTTGTGGTTATTTAATAAATAGAATATAATATACGACTAAATAATTATACAAAAGAATTATTAAAAAAATTTTCACACGTTAAAGAAGTTTCAGTATTCACTTTCATTTTCCCTACCACAAAAAAAGATTACATTTGTGGCAATTCAAAATGTGAATGTGAAAATAGAATGCTAAAATGCGTTACTACAAAGTAAGTTTTTAGGTTGATGGGGTTGGGCAACTTTTTTCATGGTTTAAAATTAAAAAAAAAATAAAAAAAATAAAAAAAATTAAATTCTCTTAAATATATTATTATAATACATTTATTCATGTCTTTGAAGCAATTTGTAGTTTTAATTATTTATTTATCACTAAAAGCATAATTAATTATTTATACTTATAGTAAATTTTATTATTATTTTTTTTGTATTTTTTTTTCTCCTTAAATATAATTTTTATTCATTTATTTGTTTTTTTTTTGTTATTTTATAATATAATATATATATAAATATATATATTAGATTAATGTTATTGAACATATAACTTTTAAGTGCACTTATTTATTATTTATTACTAAAAAAAAAAAAAAGAAATTATATATTTTATCATCTATTTTGTCCAGAGCTCCACAAAATAACCAAAAAAAAAAAAAAAAACGATTTCTTTTTTTTTTTCAAATTCTTACATTTTTTTTTGTGTGTGTGTGTACCATCTAATCTATCAGAAATCAAGAACACTCAATTCAAATTTGAGACAATATATCAATATATATAAAAAAAAAAAAAACAGTGAAAAAGCTCTAGAAACCCCGACGACAATTATTATTGATGTTTTTTTTTTTCATTTTAATTTGTTTAAATTCATTAATCTGATTTCTTTTTCTATTAAATGATTTTAAATTATTTTATTTTTTTTTTTTTTTTTTACGATGTTTTGAATTTTTTAATTAATTTATTATAAAAAATATATATTTTTATTTTTTTTTGTTTTTCAGCATTTTTTTTTTTCTTTTTTGTTTTTTTTTTTTATTTAAATTTTGATTAGAAATGAATTATTTTCTCTAAAATTTATTGTTTCGATTAATAATTAATTAATTAATATAACTGTTAATTTTAACAAACAAAAAAAAAAAAAATTTTTATTTTAACGATTTAATAAACACAGCCTTTATATATCTAAAATATTATATATTTTATAATATTTTCAAAATTTTCTCCTTAATTTTTTTTATTTCTTTTATATAAAAAAAAAAAAAACGTAAAATCTAAAATTCATAAGGTTTTTTTTTTTTTTTTTTGAGATAATTTTATTTAGTTAAAAAAAAAATTAAATACAACAATAGAAAAAAGGTTACTCTTTTCGATATTAGTTAATTTTTTCTTAATAATAAAAAATCAAAACTGAAAGTTAAGAAAGAAAAAACAAAAAAAAAAACAATCATGTCTACGTATTTTCATTATCAAAAGGTATAATCTCGAATAGATTTTAAATTAAAAACAATAATTATATAATTGTTCTGATATAAATTCGTTAATATAAACTTTGCCATTAAAATACAAATATAAAAATCTACACAAGCTATTTTATGTATTAAAAAACCGGTAGCCTAATAGATTTGTTTTATAATAGTTTGAATAAAATTAAATTCTAACTTTGTGGCAAAATAAAAATCATTGAAAAATTTTCTTTTATTTTTGTTATCTACTCCAAAATATCAAATCCATTCAATGGAATTATGTACAGTTAATCAAACGTTATGATTGATGATTATTTATTTTTTATTACAAATATTATAATATATATTATTATTCTAGTTAGTATATATTGTATTGTAATTTATAATTATATTAATGTTGTATTTTGATTAAATTTTAAATAAAAAAAAAAAAAACCAAACCCATTTTTCAATATAAAATGTCGGTAATGTAGATTTTAAAAATTTGCTTTTCTGACAATTTATTTACATTATTATTATATACTAAGTGTTACTTAATTATATTTTTATAATAATTACTAATAATTTAAATTAAATAAAAATTGTAAAATGAAATTAAATGAGTACAAAATAGGAGCAGTTTGGCGACCGAAAACAATTTTAACTCAATGGGTCTTTTTTTGTAAATTCAAAATTCTTAACTATTTCAATGTGTCGATACAACAGTTTGATATACAATAAACGCCAACGCAACTGATAGTTAACACAAAATAAGTTGACATAATATACATTTTTTTTTTGGAAAATCTTTAAAATAACGTTTCTAGTTTTTTTTCAAAATTATTTTTCTTATGCCAAGTCATTTTGAGTTTATTCTCCTCTTTATTACACAATAGTAAAATTTATAAAAAATTGTTCTTTAAAGAAAGAATAAGGATATCTTATTATTAAAAAAACCCCAAGTATAAATTATTTATGTTTTAAATATTTAAATATAAAATAATTGTTATTTAATAAGAAAATGAAAAAAAAAATAACAAAACAAAATTAAATTATAATTAAAAATCAAACCTTAAACTGTTTTTTAATATTATTATTTATTGATTGTTTGATTTTGTGGTCCAATTGTATCACAACGTCTGTAGTATAACAAATAAGGTATACGTGGTGCCCGTGGATGTAATACACTATGTTCATGAACAGCTTTTACTGTACTATCGTCGTAACGCACCCAACTACTGTAGCCAACATGAAATACATCGGTTATATAATGTCCTTTCACAGCTTCTTTACCATCATGATATACAACTGCAAATAATTTATACTGTTTTTGTTTTGAAGTATATTTATTTTTTGATGACAGGAATTCTGTAAAACAAAAAAAAAAAACAAGTAATTAAAGGATATAAAAAAAAACTTTATTACAAGAAGAAAAATATCAGTAAAATTGTTAGTTTCAAGTTTTTTCTCTTTTTACGATAAATAAAATGAATTACAAAAAAATAAACAAGAAACTCTAATGAAATTTCATCTAAAAGATCGACAAGAACTGTGACCAATTAAACTTCATAAGCATTATTATTCTACCACAGATGTAACGCTTTCAATATTATTAAAAAAACGAATTGATTGCTGACTATTCTGTGGATATTTATTAGATCTTTAATAAAAACAATCATTCACTTACTTGCATCGATTTTAAGTTCAATAGGAAATTCGACAGTCTTTAATATTTTATGTAAAACATCCATTTTATAATCAAAGCATTTAAGATGTAGAATTAAAACAATAGGAAGTTCTTCAAGCGTTACTTGTTGCCACGCGGCAATTTCTTGTTTTGTTTTCGAACATGTAACACCTTCAAGTTGATCTTTACCAACAAGAATCTCTAATGCTTCTTTTACTGATGAAGCTTTCTGTTATGGAAACATACAATAAAAAAAGTTTTAGTTATCAATTGTACAAAATATAAAGTATTATTTAGTTTACCTCAATGTCTAGTTGAAGTGTAAAAAAGGGCTGAACCACATCAGTAGAATGGTCTCCTTCTCGTTGCACACGTGATCTAAGCTGACCACGGAATATGTCACTTATTGGGGTTCTACCAAAGTCTGTAGTTCTTGTCACAGATCCCTTATTTCGATTACCGTAAATAACCTTAAATATTAAGGAAAAAAAATTAAATAAAAAAAGATTTAAAAAAAACTAGTTATTTGTTTCTGATTGTATTTTCCTTTGGTATGATTTTGTAAATTCATTATCAACCATACACACATCTCAGAAAATACTGTTCCCGACTTTTGGCCACCGCACACAATATTTAAAAATTGTGACGGCCGGCTTAATAAGTTGGGGTAAGGAAATTAAAAGTGACATTTAACTTTTGAAATTTATGGTTGAAAAAGAGGGGAATCGAACCCGCCACCTTAATGTTCACAGTCACAGATGCTAACCACTTCCCTAATCAAGATGTTGTTATAGACAGAATAAATTTAAGTATCATTCTCGTTAGAAATTGTAATGAAACGAAATACATTAAACTTATAGAATATCTAATTAGTTTTTTAATTATTATTTACCTGCCAATCATCACCTTCATCTCCATGAGAATCATTACTAGGATCTTTACCATTCAATAATTTTGGTGTTTTGTCAACAAGCTTCATTGACTATGAATACAAAAAAAAAAATGAGTATAAAATTTCAAATGTAATTTAAATTATTATTATTTTTAAATATTATTAAAATGTTTGTTCCTCAACTAGGACTAGAGTTATTTAAAAAAATTCTAGTCAACTCTCAAGTGGAACGACTCAAACTAATACGAAAAATAATTGACAAGAATAGTCGAATTAAATAACAATTTGGGATGAGATTAGTCTGCCACAGGTGTAACGCTTACTAATTTATTGAATTAGAAAATTAGAATGCTGACTCCATGTGACAATTTTTATTATAGTTTTCATTAATTAAGTATGTAATTATTATTTACCTCCAGCATTTCATCATTTAATTTATTTAGAATACATCCAAGAAATTCTTCGGCATCTTCCTGTCGTCCCTCAACTTGGAATACATCAGATTGAATGCCATTTAACATTTTAAGAATTACAGATGGTTCAAATGGTGGATCAGTTGTTATATCCGGTAATTCCTCTTTCTTTGAACCTTTCTCACGACGAATAGTACGATTTGCGGGTGCCATGAATGCAAATTCAGATACAAAATCAGACCTAAAAAAATTGTGAGTAATTACATCAAGAAATATTAAGCTGCTAATATATTTACATTGCATCAATGATCGGAGTTGAACTTTTAGTTCGAAATCCAACTGCCTGCGTGGGCAATGAACGCATTAAATTGTAAAATGGAGGACAAGATACAAGTGCTTGAAGAATAGCATTAATGTAACAATAATTCGAACGGTTTATTAAACCCCGCGGTACAATACTGATACTATTATTATCCAATTGGTATTTTGTCAAAAAATCTAGAAAATCAAAATTAATTTAAAGAGTGTTATTAATTTAAATAAATTAATTAAATACCTCCTAATTTATAACTCCATTCATCAGCAGGATGTTTAACAAAGCCAGTAGAAGTTTTCAACTTATTACTAATTGATGTAAATCCCTGTGACGATGCTGCCGAATAAGTAATTCCACCAGGCGGCAATCCAGGGCTTAAATTACTTGTGCCTTCAAAAGGACTAACTTTTGCAATTGGTTTCTTACTTAACACTGCATCAGATGTTGAAATTTTAGTTGCTTGTATTACAGGTTTTTCTGCTGAAAATAATCCCGCCCACGATGTCGAAGAAGTAATACTTTCCTTTTGTGTTTCATCTAATGCAACTTTTACTTTTACATTATTATTATCATTACTTAAATTGTTAACATTATTTAAATTATTACTAGCACCATTCAATTTTGTTTCATTTAAATTAAATTCATTCAAAGTACGTGATACAGCAATAGTTATATCTTTATCTTTTTGTTGCGGTAAAATTTCAGATTGTTTTGTTTCAACCGAAGGTAAAGATGATAACGTTTTAGATTCAATTATTAATTGCTGTGGTACAACTGTAGTTGATACAGACAATGGAGATGGTGCCGCAAAAACTTTTACTGAACTTTCAGAAACTAAAGGAGATAATAACAAAGTCTTATTCTCATTAGGCATGTTAATCGGAATTATTAAATTTTTATTTGTATCAACCATGGTTGTTTGTTGTGATTGTATTGTTGGTAGATTTTGTATTTTTGGCACAAAAGGTGGACTTGTTTTAATACCAGACGTTACTACACTACATGTGAATGGTGGTGGTGATAATTTCTGGCGTAATTGCGCATTTGTTGTTGTGGTTGTTGTTGATGTGGTTGTAGGTGTTATTATACCTGTAGTTGAGGATACAACTGTAACCATTTGTTGTTGTTGCTGTGATTGAGGAATTTGTGTATGTGCTTGTGACAAAAATTTAACATCTTTATTATTGTTATTTAAAGATGGCACAGCTGATACAGCGACTGATGTTGTACTCTTCTTATTATTATTCCACGCTGGAGGTTTATTACCGCGTTCGTTTTTAATCATTAATTTATCATGTGTTGTTTTAATAATAATTTTACTTATGTTATCATTATTATTATTTTTATTATTACTATTATTGTTATTATTAATATTATTTTTATTACTATTATTATTATTATTACTATTACTATTATTATTATTATTATTAACATTATTATTAAAAACTGAATTTGGCACGCTCTGAATGTTAGTGTTACTATTATTCATTGGATATAGTCTATTATTATTTATATTACTACTAGTTTTTACAACAGTTGTTACAACTGGCACTTTGTTATTATAATTCGTGACTACAGACGAAGGAACTTGGTTAACATCTTTATTTATATTTATATTATTATTATTATAATTAACAATAACATTTTTCTCATTTACTTGTTCAACATCATTTGTAGTTACACTATTATTTTGATTAATTGTTTGTATTACATGATGCTGTGATTGTTGTTGCTGTTGATTAGTTAATTCAGTCAAATTTGTTGTAAAGATTGGTTGTTGTTGTTGTTGTGGTTGTTGTGGATTATTTATTTTTACCGCCAACCCTGGATTTGGGGGTGACTGAGTTGTATTTACATATTCTTGTTGTTGATATTGTGATTTTAATGATGTAAATGTGGCTACGTTTGGATTAAGGGCGTGTTGTGAGGGAGGTAGAGGAGTCTGTTGTAAAATTTGTTGCTGTGGTGGTGTTGATTGAGGTTGATGATGTTGCTGCTGTTGTTGCTGAGGTTGTAATATCAGAGGTTGAACCATATTTGCATCTTGAGAAATATCCTCGATCATGTCAAGTTGAAATAATTCCTCAGGGGCTGCTTGCATGCTATGCTCAATATGTTGATGCTCTTGAAATTCCATCGACATATGCGGATGCCATAATTGATGTATCATACCGTCTTGGGTATGAGAATCTTCCCCTTTATCATCTATAACTCCATAGTCATGAGGTATCATTGTGGGATACATTAGACCGTGAGCATAACCGTACATAGGTGGTTGTGTATACATTGGCATATGTCCACTAAGATATAATGGGGATCCGGTAGCATGTTGAGCATTTGGATGTCCCATAGGAGATGATTGTGGTGTATAGTATGTCTGTGGGTAAGGATAACCAGCAAAATATTGGGTATATCCATGTTCCATCATTGGAGACAATTCAGATAATTGTTGTTGACGTGGTACAAAATCACGGCGGTGATTACCATTACCTCTTCCACGACCTCTGCGGGCACTTCCTCTCATATTGGGTTGGGTGTTTTGAGGTTGAATATTTTGAGGCTATAAGAAATTATTGTATTTATTGATCTCAAAATGTACCTTTGTAAGACAAACCTGTTCGAGAATAGACGCAGTTTGTGGAACTTCAGCAGTAATAAATGCCGGGCTTCCTGCAGTCATATATTGATGAGGCAGTCCATGGGTCATATAATGTCCATGAACATTAACATTCGCTGTTAAATTACTGACATAAACATTGCCTGGTAATCCTGATGGACTGACCATAAACATGGCACCACTACCACCACCTCCAACTTGTGCACCTTGTGTATGATAAGGTTGTTGGGCATAAATATGACTTTGATTTGGACCATTATTCCCATTTGGATGATGATGATGCTGTTGATGGTGGTGATAAGAATTTGCCGAATGAGACGAAGGCATTGTTGTCACTTGTGACTGAATTTCTGTAGAAAATTCTGTGGTTGAGGATTCAGTACCAGTTTCAGAAGGTGTCTGTTCAAAGATTTCACCTACTAAATTAAAAAACAGGTATGAACCAAATATTTTAGTTATAATTAATGACAAACTTATACACCATGCAATATTTTCTTGATCACAAGAAAATTTAATTGAATAGAAATTTAATATAATAAACGTATAACGTATTTTTATAAAATCTTAAATTAAATATAATAAAAAAAGCCATAAGGATTATATAGTTAGTAATGAATTAACTTTTTCTTTACATAAAATAATAATTTATTTAAAAAAACAATAATAAAACAGTTTAACAAAAAACTAATTAATTAATTACTAAACTATCTTACCATATGGCTCTTCATGCCAAGTATTGTTCACATCAGCAGATCTATTTATTTCTACTGTCGATGTTGTATTATGGATCCATGATGATTGTTGTTGTTGTGTATTGTGATCACTTGAGTACAATGCAGTTGTGAGATGATTTCTTTCACTATCATCGACATCAGACAGGTCTAGGAATTCATAACACTCCTGCTGCTTCAAAATAAAAGTATGACATACAACAAACACGTATAGATAAATCCATTGATACAAAATCTAGTTATGTATTACAATATATGATAAAAGATACAATTTTTTTTTTATAAATTTTGTCACTATATGATTCAATTTCAACTTTGATTGCAATGTCCCGTGGTATTATTTTTCACACAATATTGAACATGTGGCGTCGTCAACAAGAAAAAAAATGAGCAAATCGGAACTAAATTACATAATAATTTCCATACAAGTTTAAAAAATATAATTGAAATTACCGAAATAAAAAATGAAATAAGTGAAAGTTAATTATTTTTTAATTACTAGCGGAAATATAGAACAAATTATTTATAGTACATATTAAACTTATTACAGAAAAAAACAAAATAATAGTCAAATCCCAAAAAATGTTATAAGATTTATGAAATAATAAAAATTAACAGTAATTTTATATTATTTTAGTTGATTTGCCAAGTAGTTAAAAAGAAAGTATGTACTTGCATGAAAAAAATGTTTGATCGACTTTTGTAATGACGGAACGCAACGAAACGCAACGCATGGAAAAGCAGCACACCTCAAGCTGGCATACACAAACTTATCAACTAATTTATATTATAAATGCTTTTGGTTAGTGTTATATATAAAATTGTGAAGGACTTTATTGTGGCATTGTAAAAAAAAAAAACAAGTTACAAAAAATATATTATAGTATATTCTTAATTATTACATTCGTGTGTATTTTTTTAGGTTATATATTTAATGATGATTTTGCACATTGCTTACAAATATACCCTTTAATAAAAATATCGCTTCTTTTTGATAAAATATAGCATCGCAAACAAAACACATTAAAAATAAAACAATTTGTTGGAAAAGCAAGGAAATATATATTCCACTTCAATAAATTTATAATACACACTAAAATTTTTACTTTAAAATATTTTCAAGTTAACATTTTTTTAAATTAAAATTCGACCATATTAGACCGCAAGGGAGAAAGATTAAAACTCGTGTTATTACATAAAAATATTACGCACTATATTGTGTTTAATTTTACAAATTAAACACTTACCGATTTATCGTGTTCCATGGCACGCTAATTCGTCGGACATTTCTTGCCCATTATCAATAGTTTTATTTGCACTTAATTTTACACTTTTTATTAAAAAGAGGACAGAAAAAAAATATGACTGATGACGTAAAGATTTACAGTTCATTGGGAACGAATATATTTCAGTTCATTAGCTACAAAAAAACAACAACAAAACTCAAAAATAAGAACCATGCGGAAGTGGGCTTGCCATTGCGATAAAATGTACCACGATATTGCCATAATATTTTCGGGGCGAAATTAAAAGAAAAGCATACTGGCAAAGATTAATCGATTTTCTTATATATATCAACTTTTAAGAAGAAAAAAATTCTTTAATTTATTATTGAGATTTTTAGCGCATTCAATGAAAATTGCGCCTATTTATAAACGCTACAATAAGTTTAACAAATGCGTTTCCAAGAAAAGATAGTAATTTTCAACTTTTAATTCATTGAACTGGAATAGAAAGAGATAGATAGAGATAATGTATATAGCTGAGCGAGCTGTTAAAATAAAAAAAAAAAAAAACAAAATAGAAACATTTTTATCAATTTGATAAAAAATTATACTTCAAAAAATTTACCAAATAATAATGGAATTCTTATCAGACAATAATATTTGTGGTCAAAATATACTAAATATTGTAGCGTGTGGAAATTCAATAATATCTGAATTACTCAGATTAAAAAGTTATATTCCAGATATATTTCGGTAAAAGGGATTCTAAACTAATAATTGCAAAAATTATTTAATATTAAATCTTTAATTTGTTTACAGTCTTGAAAGTAAAGACGATCAAATTAAATATGCAGAGATTATTCTTGATTTTAGTTACTTTAAAATTTCTGACGTGCAAGACTCCAAAATTGAAAATGATTCCGTACTTAAAATAATTTTTTTTTTATTTCCTCAAATAAAAATTTGTGTTTTTATTCTAGGAACTACAAGATCTTGATGACGAGTTTCGCGAAAATCACACAGAAATTCTTAATCGATTCTATTTGGCCTTTGAAAGTATACAGCAGTATATTACGGATTTAAATAATTTTATACTAGAACTAAATGATGGAGTTTATATTCAACAAACATTAGAAAGTGTTCTACAAGACGATGAAGGAAAACAACTTATTTGTGAGTCTTTATTCCTGTACGGAGTAATGCTGCTAATATTGGATTTACACATTCCCGGTATAATTCGAGAAAGGATATTGGTGTCTTATCACAGATATAGTGCACAAAAAGTCCATGGTGACAGCAATATAGATGATGTTTGCAAATTGTTGAGATCAACCGGATTTTCTAATACCTCTAATGCCAAAAGAGTTCCAAACTATCCAGAAGATTATTTTAAACGTGTTCCTATTGACGAAGTATTCATTGAAATGATTATAGGTCGGCTTAGATCAGATGATGTCTACAACCAGATTGCTATTTATCCACTTCCCGAACATCGTTCAACAGCTTTAGCTAATCAAGCTGGAATGTTATTTGTTTGCCTATTTTTTTCACCAAAACATCTTCACAATTATTCCCGAATGAGAGAAATTGTAGATAAATTCTTTTCTGACAATTGGATTATTTCTATTTATATGGGAATAACGGTAAATTTAATAAATTCTTGGGAATCCTATAAAGCTGCAAAAACTGCTTTGCTTAATACAATTAATCAAAGTAATGTAGAAGAAATTTCACTGAAGCACCACAATTCATTAGTACAACTACTTCCACAATGTAAAAATATTCTCAAAGAAGGAGCTTTAACAGAATATTTACTAACAAAAAATATAACAAAAGTTATTAATTTAATTCGTGAATGTAATGTTACATTACGATGGCTTATGTTGCACACAAATCAATCTGTTATTGATTCTTCTCTTAATAAAAAATGCAAAATTGTTAAAGAACAAGTAATTCAGGCCTCGAAATACAAGTCTATTAATCTTTTTGAATTGTTATTAAATACAAGTCAACTAGAACTTGAAGTGCGGGATATTCTAAAGTTGGTAATTTCAGAAAAGGAAATACGATGGAATAACTATAAAAAAGAGGCAAGTGATCGCATAAAGGATTTAAGTGAAGTATTTTCTGGAGACAAACCATTAACAAAAATTGAAAAAAATGATAATCTGAAGTTATGGTTTAGCGAAATCCATACAGAAATAAATAATTTAAATTGTGAAAATCTAAATATTTCTGGACGCAAAATTGTACAATTAATTCAGGCCTTGGAGGAAGTTCAAGAATTTCATAATCTTGATTCAAATATGCAAATAAAACAATATTTATTAGAAAGTTGTCAATTTCTTCATCAAATGATTTACACAATTAATGTCAAAATGGATATTTTAATAAATCTTCAATTGATTGGTGATTTGAGTTATGCATGGCATATAATAGATAATTATACAGGTATAATGCAAGAAAGTATTAAAAAACAACCAAGTCTTGTGATTAAATTAAGAGCGACGTTTTTAAAATTATCTAGTGTATTGGAAATTCCTCTGTTAAGAATTAACCAATCGAGAAGTGAGGATTTGATTTCTGTTTCACAATATTATAGTAATGAGCTCGTGAATTATGTTAGAAAAGTAGTTCAAATTATTCCTGAAACAATGTTCGGCATTTTGGCAAAAATTATTGAAAAACAAACTGAAGAAATAAAAGAAATTCCAACAAGATTAGAAAAAGATAAGCTAAAAGAATTTTCACAATTAGATGAAAGGTTGATTGTTGCACAGTTAACTTATTCAATTTCTGTATTTACAGAAGGAATTTTAATGATGAAAACTACACTAGTCGGAGTGATTGAATTGGATCCAAAACTTCTTTTAGAGGACGGAATTAAGAAGGAGCTCGTTAAAAATATATCACAAGCATTACATACAGGATTAATATTTAGTACAAAAGTAAAACAATCTGAATTGGAATCAAAACTGGCGGATCTTCAAAAAGTAATAAACGGTTATAGACGATCGTTTGAATATGTACAAGATTATCTTAATATACATGGACTAAAAATTTGGCAAGAGGAAATGTCACGTATTATAAATTATAATGTCGAAAAAGAATGTAACAGTTTTCTAAGAAGTAAAGTTTTGGATTGGCAATCCAAGTACCAAAGTGCAACGATTCCCATACCAAATTATCCACCCACTGATACAATTTCTGTGAATTTTATCGGTCGTCTTGCAAGGGAAATTTTACGTCAAACAGAACCAAAGTATAATTTAAATTATTTTAATAATTTTTTCTTTTAATTTATAATTCTTATTTGCAGAGCTTCGGTTTACGTTGATTTACAAACTTCTTGGTTTGATTATAAGACACACAAAGAACTGATAAATCAAAGGTTTTTTCCAAAGATAACAGAATCAATTGGCCCAGCTGGTTTAATTGGATTGGATAAACTTTACTCTTTTATGATTGTATCTGATCTGCAGACACTTATTTCTATGCTTCAAAAAAGTATAATCACAGATAAAGTTTGGCAAGATCTTTTGAATGTATTAACCAAAGAGATTCATCCCACAACAACCTTAATAACAAATCCTATGAAATTTTACTCGAACTATACTTCAAGATGTGTAAAGATTTTACCAATTTTACTTGATTGTATTTTAAAAATCGGACAAAAACAAATTCTTAGGCAGCACCTAGCCTACGAGTTGAGCATAAGTTGTAAATTTAATTCAAAAAATTTAGAATCATCTTTGAAAACATTTAATGAGTCACTTTTGTACGAGATAAAATTACATGAACTTGATGTGTCACATCCGTTACCACAAAATGAGTTACTTGCTGAACTAAATAAATATTTAGAATCTGCGGGACTATATAATCCATTACATAAAATCTATACAACTACAAAAAATTCACATTATATTGCATTAATTATGTTCCTGTTTGTGATCTCAAATTTAACAAAATTGCAATTTTCAAAAAATGTTTCATGTTTAATAGCAAAACGGTCATCTGATCAAATTGACGGAAATCCATTTATTGTTGGTATATTAACCTTTCTTAGGCAATTTCATAAAAATATTATGATTACATTTATCGAATATTTATCACAATATGCTGTATCATTTATTGACAGTAATTTAAGGTTTGTCTAAATTGATATTGAAACATTTAAAAAATTTTTTTATGCGTTTTTTTTTCATTGCAGCATGAAACATGAATTAGGTCCCGAAGCTCAAACAGTTATACATTTTCTTGAACAGTTTACGAAATTAGCTGAAATTCCACGTGATATTTTAGAGAAAAATATCCCAGAAGGAATTTTGAATCAATATGAATTTCTATCTCAAAAATGATAAAACCAAATTTTTATCCATTTTTTTTAAAAATAAAATGAGGTATATTATTTGTATAATAAATTTTTTTTTACATGCTTTATTCAAAGTCAAATAAAAAATAAAAAAAATAATATAATTATAATTGCTGTATTAATAGTAATAAAAGAATTTTTATTTTTTATTTTTCAATAATTAACTATATTTTAATAAAATAATGCAATTTAAAATTTCGAAAGTATATATTTTTTTTTTACTCAACAATTATTTAATATGAATTGTTTTAAAATAACAATAAAAAGAATCTATTGATAAAAGTGTCAGGTACCAACATTAAAAATGTCAATTATTAAAATTTAAATACAATAATGTTACCGCTATGTTGGCATTAAACAAATTTGATTAAACAAAACGGCAAAAATTTAAAAGTTTTTCTAAAAAATTATAATTCAAAATGATAGGTATGGTATACTTATATAGTACCATTAACCATTTACTTTCACTGTACTAAATATTTAAATATATTGCTTTGTATTATGAATTTAATTTTCATTATTTATATAAGAATAAAATTAATAAAAAATTTACAAAATAATAAAGAAAAATTTAATATAATAACTGAAAAAAAAAATACATAGAATATAAACAGACAAAGATTGTTTATCATGTACCTCCTTCACACTCCTGATCTTTTCTCACCTAAGGTTATTTATGTGAACAAGCTAACTTAGTCAAATACATACTCAAATAAAACGCTTCTTTCTGTATAGATAAGAAATTGATGATAACATTTAAGTTTGAAGTTCACAACTTACAAGGACTTCGATGACGTCTAGAAATTTTGCTTAAATTTAACATAATTTCATGCATTAGCTTGTTCGTACCACTAATTGTATTTAAACATACTTATTGTTTCTTTTTTCTTATAACATCGTTTAGTTTAACTTTCTTTTTTTGATCATTTATTTTAATTACCATTTTTCAGTTGTTAAATATGTTTTAAATTTTTCTTGACATTCATTACTTATCCAATGTTGTATTAAAAGTTTTTTTTCATCAACAAATATTGGTGACGATGATGCAATAAGCTTTTCATTAAGCAAATGTCTTTGTTGTGTCTTCATTGATTTTAAAGCCTAAAGTTTAGAAAATAAATAGTTAATTTAAATATTATTTAAAACAAAGAAACAAAAATATGCTAAGATCAAAAGTGCGTAATATTGTGTTTCTTATATTTTTCTGGACAATTTCAGAAGCATTTTATAAAGAAAACAACAGAGTACCAACATGTGAAAATGAGTATAGTGTCTGTAATGTTATTCATAATCGGTAAGATTCTAGTAAAATATTTTGTATTTAATCTAAATTCCTTTCTTTGATTTTATGTTCAAAAAGTTTCTGGATGCCCAATTTAATTCAAAGTATTTGTAATTGTCAATTACCAAATGTTTGTTCAAACATGTACTCCAATGATGGTAATTTTATGAACGTGAATTCACGAACACAAATAAAATTTTGTTCACCAATTATTATGAGTTTAGAAAATTGTAAAGAAGATCAAGTAGCATTAACACAAAAAGTGAATATAACACAAAATGATCTTGCTAATATGCATGTAGAAGTTAAATGCAAATGTAATTCAAATATGTATTGGGAGTATTTAGGTACAGATGGTAGTCGACAAAATAAAACATACGCACAATTTGTAAATAAATATTCATGTTCAGGTAAGAAGCATTCTAATTTATTGATAATTAATATTACTTAATATGTTAAAGTTGTTTACACCAAATGAAATAAGGTGAAAGCAGATTTTTATTGAGAACAAATTTATCGATAAATAACGATTACGAAACATATTAATGTTTATTATATTTTTCAATTCAATGTTTTTTTTTTTTTCAAATATTTTTCAGATTTAATCAATTCTTTTGAAAATGATTTTTGTGGTAACGCGAGAAGTGATCTTGGAATATTATATCAATTCGCTCGCTGTCCTAATAATCATTCTTGTTCATATGATCCAGAAATAAGAAAAGAAAATGGAACCGAACTTTTTTATGAAGGATCCATTTTTAAGGCTCGTTGTGTTCCATATTAAAAGTGTATACAAATTATATATAATGTTCACTAGCTTTTAATTGTATTGATAATTTTAATCAAAACCATGTCTATATGTTATTATTAGAGATAAATTTTTAAGGTTTGTGGTCGCTTGTATGTATTGTATATAAATCACGAAAGCAAAAAAAGTGATTACTTTTTATAATATTTAATTTTTTTATGGGGAAAATATGACATTTGATTTTTGTTTATGTGTGAATAAATAGAAGGATTTACTTATTGTTTTAAAAAGAAATTGTTTCATTAAAATAAAAATACCTGAGTGGAATGTGATGCGACCACTGAAGTTAGCCTTAATAATTCTTGTTGGAATTCTGTTGCATTAACAATATGTGTTATTAAACCTGTTTCCAGTGCGCTACTAGACGTCAATGATTGACATAGTAAAAATAAATCAGTTATCTAAAAATAAAAATGTTTATAGATCTGTCTTAATCCGAAAGTATAATCACAACTTACCGCACATGATTTTATTTTATTTGATTGTAGTACAATTGAGTAACCTTCCGGGATTTGACCAATTTTTGCAAAGTTTGTTTCAAATATTGCTGTTCCATCAGAAATCACCATATCAAATAGTGGAAGGATTACTACACCTAATCCCGATATAACGCCTTGCACACCACAAATAAGTGGCTTCGAAAAATTGATTAAAGTTGTGAAGAAATTACTAAAATAAAAATAACATTTAACAACTACACAGTATTTTCTTAAGTTTTATAGATAAGATTTATATTAAAAATTTGATTAAATCTACTTAATTAATTAAAAAGAACATCTCATTTTTAGTTATTATTGAAATATAAAAATAAGTAACAAAATCGAAATTTTTTTTGAAATAGTACAATTACGGAGGTACATTAAAATGTCCCAGTAAAAACAAAATTGAAGAAAAAACAACTGAAGTAACTAAAACAATTATTAAAAATATATTAGAAAAGAAACATGTAGGAGCAATTAATTCTTCCAAATAATAAATACTAGCAAGAGACAAAATGGAATTGTTTAAGAAAAAGAAAACTATAAATACTCAAATGAAATCGAATGATGTTGTTTTAGGAATGAAAGCAAAAAAAAAAAAACAAAATTAATTAAATCAAAAAAATTTATAAGTAAATCTTACTAAACATTGTCCCCCAATTCTTGTGCAGCCATTTTCCTTTTTTCTAAATTATTTTGTATTAAAGATGTAAAATCAAGTCCATTAGAACTTTTTTTATCACTTGTGATAAGTACTGCATTGCAGGTGTCATCTGTTTCTAAAGATTTCAATGCTGATATAAGTTCTGTGATACACTGTGATTAAAAAACATAATGTTAATTTTTTATTAAATTGAAATAAAAATGATTTATACCTGTACAGTAATAAAATTATTTAACTTTCCGGAAGCGTACATTAATGTTAATTGAACATAATTTTGCAGTCTAGTTATAAGAACTTCTTTGACTTCAATAGGTTTTGTCTTTGGTTTGACTTCAACAATTTTAATTGGTTTAACAGGTGAAATGTTCTTCGATTCAATATGTCCACGAGTTGATCGTCTTGTACCTGTTGACACAATTTCAACACCAGTTTTTGCTAATGCTTTTTCATATTTCTCCTTCATTTCAATAATAGAATGGTGACCCACGGAAGTAGTCGACTCACCTGTTCTAATTTCTTTTCTAACGTTCGGCTTAGCAAATTCAAATGTTTTACCTTTTAATTTTTTACAGATGGATTCACCTATTGTTGATGATGTGTTGTCGGTAGTGTTCAATGATTGATCTAAGCTTAAACGTCTTGGGCTTGTACTGGAATATGAACTGTTTGAACGTCGTCTGATTATCATTGAGTCATCACCACCTCTTTGTTTATAAACATAGTCCCATGATTCACTTTTTACTCCTTTAGGACCAATAACTTTTTTTTTGGCCATATCCTTTTTAATATTTAAAATTCGTGGACTTGTTACATCACGTTTAATACGTGCACGTGGTGTTGTCGGTGCTGCATTATTTGAATTGCCTTGTTTCATAACGACATTACGTATAACTTTTGCTTTTGATGCAAGATCTTTCCTTTTTTTGGATATATCAACTAAATCTGAATCAATTTCTGTGTCAATTTCTGGTACATCTGCATTATTATTCTCACGTTCAAGTGAGTAAATCATTTTAATTGCACCCTCATCTCCCAGAAGCTTATCAATTTCTGATAATTTCTTTTTTTTTATTGATTGTGGACTAACACTGCCATCGCTCGATCTTTTATTATTTAAAATTGTAACACTTGCTGTTTCATTTTTATGAATAATTTCGGGTGGGGGCTTTACAGCTAAAACTGTTTTTTTAACGATTGCTTTTTTTGCTGATGTATTAATAAGACTTGCATATGAAAATTGGGTTTCCGGTGCATCTGGATCCCAAATAATTTTTTTTTTAATTATTCTTGTTCTTTTAAATGGTGGCTGTATTTCAATTGGAGTTTTAATAAGTTGTTCAGACTCTTTGATTACAGTATTTGAAACAGAAATTGGTTTTTTTTTGTTTTTTAATTGAACAGTAACAGGAGCAGCAACAGGAAGAGAAATTATTTCATTTTTATCTTCTGATTTTTCAATTTGATCTTTTTCCTCAATTTTTACTTCAGTATCACTCCAATCTTGAACTAGTGAATCTACTAATTCCGTTGTAACAGATTTCTTTACTATTCTTTTAACGGGTTTTGGTTGTTCTGGCGTTTTAGTTTTTTTCTTACCCTTAGGTTTCGGAAGATTCATCATTTGGCGTAACGCAATTGCACGTTCAAGTTCTTTATCATTGTCTATTTTTTGTTGTTGAAATGTAACTTCTTTTTGGGGTTCATCAACATTTAATACGATATGATATTCATTAATCATCGTCCCATCGTTCATGTATTCTTCAATTTTAACCTCCTCAAGGTTATCATCGTCTTCTCCCTCTAAGATCGCAATTAAATCCTGATTATTCTCTTCAGATTCTACATTATCACATTCGTTACTAGATAATGTTATTTCTTGACCCAATATTAACTCATGTGGAATTTCAATTCCTCCAGATTTATTTAAATCTGGTTTAATAGGTGATATTGGAATTTGCTCTGACAAATTCAAAACTCGATGCTCAAGAATCTGAAAATTACCCGTAAATTTATTTTTTGGTTTTGATTTGATTTTATCATTTATTGCTTGTTCAACTTCTTTTTTTGATAAAATCGAACTACTTAACGAAACAGATGGAACTTTAACGCCTTGTCTAGGTTTCGCAGCATTACGCCCATTACTCAATGGATCTAATTCGGGATGTTCCTTGTTTCTACCCAAAATATGACAAGGTAGTTTAACCGAAGATTCACCTTTATCATTCAATACTTGTATGTATAATTCACTATGTTTCTGAGGTAATGCTTTCATCTCTGAAACACATTCTTCAACTTTATCCGGTGTTCCTTTTGGTTTTGCTGATTTCAACTTAGTACGAGGAATTTTTGGCACTTTATTTAAACTTTCCAATTGCTTCCTTGCTATCTCTGAAGTTTTAAAGTCAATTTCATCTTCTTGCTTTGAATCGACGACTCTATGAAATTTACCACCATTATCTTTTTTTGATTCTTTAATTTCTGGCTCTTTTTGTTTATTCGTTTGTGTTTCCTGAACCTCTTCTTTTTCTTTAGACGGATTGACTTTCTTCACAGTTTCCAACGTTGTCAATACCTTTGGTGTATCATCATCACTCATCAATGTATCATGCTCTGTTGAAGATGTCAGTACCGCTTCTAGTGCTTTCATTGGAGATATTTGTAATTCTACATGAACATCACCTAGAATCTCATTTTTTTCTTTTTCATTACTCTGGGTTATAGTGAAGACTTCTAAAAGAACCTCCTGGTCGTCCACGTCAGATAATTCAGCTTTTGTTGATTCCTCAATTTTAACAGTAGAAATGATTGTCTCTTTTTTATTTTCCACTTTACTATCTTGATCATTAATTAATTGATTTGCGTCCTCCATAATTAATGCATTAAAGCATCTAAATAACAAAAAAATTATATAATTATTTAATTATATTTAATAGGGAACGTTTATTGATTTAAAAAACAATGCATTTGAGGTTAAAAACACCATAAAATCACTGTAAAATAATATCAATACATCATTTTTAATTTTAAAAACTAATTGGATCTGATTTCAAAAATACAAAACTGGTGCTAACCTAGCAATAATCCTTCCAATTTAAAGATGACAAAAAAATTATTTTCTTTTCAAATAAACGCCATACATCATCTATTCAGACTTCTTTAAACACACAGCACTGTAACTATTTCCGAATTTGTTAACGAATCTTACAAATTATTAACCAAAAATAACAACAAATAGTTTATTAATTATTTAATTAATAAATTGTTTAAGAACAAAATTAAAAATAAATATCTTGAAATGTTGTAAAATAGTGTTTGGTTTTTTTCTACAACACGAATATTTCCGATTGACGAATATGAATATTTATATTCGTATTTGGTCACTTATGATAGTCTACACATTATTGTCTACACACTAAAAAAAAAATTCAGATCAGTTTATAACAGCACTTGATCAATTTTAGGTCTACACAAGATCAGTTTGATTAATCAATTTTCCGCAAAAATTTAAAAATAGTTTTAGATAAATTTTTTAACTCATTTTAACCAATATTGTTAATAATAAATAAATAATAAAACTCAAAATAATTAAGATTTATTTTCTTTCTCAGATTTTATTTCACCTCAACCTAAATTTATTCGAACTCAAACTTTTCTTACAAAACAAATACTTTGCTGTTGAATTATTATGCTATTAAAATGCGGGAAAATATATGTAGAGGTTATAATTTATAATTATTATTAATTTGCTGAGTTTCAATTAACCTTATAGATTAAACATATTTTGGGCTATAAGTAAATTAATTCTTATTAAGTAAAGCATTACTTTGTAATGGCAGAAGAATCAAGAATGTCTAAAAAGTATTTCTTCGAATTTAAATTTGCTTTAGCTTTCTCTACAAGATATATTTTGAATTACATCTCTTTATACTATTCATATTAATTATCCAAATAAGTAATTATATTTATTGGAGTTCGAAAAACTATATTTAACACAAAATTTGTCAATGACATTTTGCATTGCAAATTGGATTAGAATTGCAACAAAACAATATTATCAATTCATAATTCAATGAACTTTAATTAAAATTTCGTTTCTAACTTCATATGCAAAGAAACGCTACAATACTGTTAATTGATAGTGCCTTTACACACTTCGTAGATTATATAACTCTCGTGTGTTTGTGTTGCCACGAATGTATATTTTTTGAAATTAATATTTTAATAAAATATTTAATTCCAAAATTCAAGCATTACAATTGACTTTTTATTTTGTTTGGGAAAGCAATACAACAAAAGATTTAAACGAAATAAAAATTCACGTTGTTTGGGGACATTCTCGTTATTCGTGTGAGATAACGTGTGATAAATATAAGCCAATAACGAGAATAATTTTTTTTCATTTTTTATACAACGACATTCAAAACAACTGTTGAAAACGCAGCGTTGTTAGAACTGTTATTATAAACGAAATAAACTTTAGCTTTCAGCTATATATTTTTTTTTTTAATAACAATTTTTTATTTAAATAGTTATATGTTGCGAAGAGTATTTTCGTAAATTATATTTTCAAATTATTCTAAACGAGATAAACAGCAGCTTATCATTTCTTTTTTTCCAAAAAAAATAGTTAAATTATATTTAAAAAAAAATAAATAAAAATTTTAATAAATGTTCTGTGTAATAAAATAATTTTAGTTTTGGTGCTTTAAACAATATACAGTGAGTTTTATTGATATAATATTATTTACAAGAGAAATTGCTTTCTATTTTGTTGTATAAATCTTATAACTGGCCTTTGACAAACAAAAAAAAATAAAATAAATTGTATAATATATTTTTTTATATTATTTATTTATTAGCTACTAATACTAATTATATTGACGGTGTAACCTTCATTTATTATAATTATAATAATCAATGCAAGGTATTATTTGTGCCGTATATCGTAGGTTTAATTTAAAGAATATTTATTTAATTAATTAATTTTTTTTTAAAAAAATAAATAAACCTAAATAAAAAGTTTATTCTTTGATTATATAGATACTGATATATATTTGTAGATCTTTATATAAATATAATTATAGAAATTTATATAGACAATTTATATATAGTACATTTAGTTACAATCTTATTAATTAATTATTTATTTTATAAAATTTGCACATGCATACATTTAATTATTGAATTAATTAATTCAAAATAATACAATTTTTACTCATTATCTGTAAATGAAATTTTTTTTGTAAAGATTTGCAAAAACCTATAATAATAAACTTTCAGGGTCATCATCTCGAAGAGTTTTTTAATAGAAACTGAGTTGAAAAAAAGAAAAAAAAAGAAAAAGAAAAAAGTTTAAATCATTAAAGTTTTTTTCTTTATAACTTTAAAAGAAGAAGAAGAAGAAAAAAAAAAAAAATGGTTACGCAAAAAGTTGTACGTATGTTAATGCAAATTATCTATATAGTGATATATTTTTATCTATAACTAAATGTTTATTTATGATAACACAACAGCATATATTTATATAGTATATATAAATATATCTTATTTTTCATAGTTAACTATATATTTATATTTAATTTTATAAATATATATAATAAACAATTATACCATCTTAATTAAAAAAAAAAAAAAAACAGATTTAAACTTTAGTATGCAGTTGGAATTGAACAATTTCATATACCATCATACACACACACACACATATATATATATTTTTATTTCAATGTGTCTCTGGCAAAGACAAATCATATTATTATAATCTATTATTTTATATTTCTGTACTTACAATTTATAATGTTTTTCTTTTTTTCTTTTTTTCTTTTTTTTTTTTTTTTTGTAAAATCTAACCGAAATTTAGTATGATAAGAAATAAAAATTAAATTTTTTTTTTTTTTTTTATTGAAATGTGTTAACCAATATTTGCCATTTAGAATTTATTTAAGGAACAGTTATAACTAATAAAAAAATTATTCAACACACCTAAACGTATGTACATTTATTAATAATTAATAATTTAAATCAAATCTTTTCTAATTTTAATTTTTAATCGTTTTTAAAAATAATTAAAATTGTGTTTTTTTTATATATGATTATATCAAGTATAATTGTTTGTGTGTTTTTATAATTGAAAAGTTATAGCGCTTTTGTAATATAATTTGTAGTTAAATTACGTAACTGTAATTCTTGTGTATTTTTTTATCAATTTTTTTTTTACAATTTTATAAAATTATTTGAAAATAATTGAATTTTGTTATTTTTTTTTTTTTTTTTCCGATTTAAAATTACCAATTATTTTTGAAATTGTTCTAGAATTATGAGAGAGTTAAAGAAACCTATAAATAAATTTTTTTTTGTTACGAATATTATTGAAAACTATGAAACATAAAATTCATAGAAAAAAATGAAATTGTGTTTACCTTACTTACGGCATAGTGACGGAATTTCTAAAATAATAAAAAAATCGAAATTACCTTACAATTACGTCATTATTCTTCGAACTTGACGTTTTAATCTTTACCTACTTAAAAACGAGTTCCAGAAATCTGTTTTTAATTCTTAAAAAAAATTGATATATTTGTTAATTATATTTTTCCGTTTTGCGTAAATGTTGAATGAATTTAATTCTGTATATTCAATACAAACTCAAAATTAAATATTGAATAGTATTTGTTGTTTTGGTGATCACTATAAAAAAAACAAAAAAAAAATGTTCAATCAAATAAATAAAAAATCAAATCAAATCTATAAGATACGAAAAATAATATCTGTATGATGTGATTCTCTTAATTCTTTATTTCTACCTGTGTGCATTATGAAATTTTGCTATACAATAATTTTTTCTACATTTTTGTTTTTTTTTTTTTTTTTTTTTGAATGAAAGTTTATTATAAAACATACAAAAAAAAAATATATATATATAACTTTTTAATTTCACACTAGAATAGTATATAAAGAAAACCATATATAAACTCAATAGTTTTGCTTCTTTTTTTTTTTTTAAGTATTACATATATACAAATATATTTTATTTATTTTTTTATTTTGTCTTACGTCAACTTTTGTCCAAATTTTTTTTTATTTCAACCAAAAATAATAAAAAAAAATACTTGTTTAAATTTTCTTATAAAAATATATATTAATAAATGATTATAAAACGGAAATGTTTTATTTTATAAAACATATATATGTTAATATATAAATATCTAAATATCTAAATTCTAAATCTAAATCTAACTCTAAATTGGCAATGAATTTGCATCAGTAAAATTTAAAAAAGACTTTTTTTTTTTTGTTGTATATTAGATACTTACACTATCACACATTAAAAATACTTTTTGCCTATCGTACAATACTATTATTTATATTATTATTATTTATATTATTATTATTTATATTATTATTATAATATAGGTACACTATTATTTGTGTAGTATCTATATACACAAATAATAAAATTAAAGGCAACTATACTGATTAACGTATATACATTCAAACAAATCAAAATCAAAAAAAAAAAAAAAAAAATACACACAACAACAACAACAACAACAACAACAACAAAACCGCCATTAAAACATTTTAAAGTACAATAAGCCAACATTTTTTTTTTTTTCTTCTATTTTGAATTATAAAATAATTTTTTTTTTTTTTTCATACTTTTTAGTATCATTTTGAACTTGAAATTGGAGACTCTCGAAACTTTTTTTGTTTTTTTTTGTTTTTTTTTTATTTTCCAATTTAAATACTTTTTTTTTTATATATATCCCGAAGTGCATCAACTGTTTGGTTATTAGCATTTTTTCTTTTTTTTTCTGTTAAATATTATTAAACTAGAATATTTCTTATAAAAATACTGGCATATATTTTGCATATTTCAAATTGTCGACAATGTTTGTGACAAATGTTTTGTCTACATTATAAATCCTATCCATCAAATCCAATCAAATCCCATTATAATTTTTTTTTTTATTTTTGTATATAAAATCAAGCAAAAAATATTTTATAGAATATATTGTTGTTGTTGTTGTTGTTTATATAATTAAAATGATCTTGACCTTAATTTTATTCTTGTATTAGAATTGTCAAAAGTACTGTGTACCATTAATATTAATATTATTATAATTATTGTAACTGTTATACATGTTTTTAGCAGAGTTTTGGGGAAATAATTGAAAGCCCATTATTCGAACACAGCCTTCTTTAAATTTCAAAAAATAATTCTTTTTTTTTAAGTTGTTGCTTTTGTTGCTGCTGTTGTTGTTGTTGTTGTTGTTGTTGTTAAAGACAGTTTTTAAATAGATGTACATACAATTGGAATAATCTATATACATTTTTTTTTTTTTTTTTAACTAAAGTATATAAAAAAATAAACGTTTTAAATAACTTTTGCTGTTACAATAATAATAATAATAATGTTTGTGCTACTTTTAAATTATATATTTAAGAGGAAAAAAAAACAAAAATAAAATTTATATAGAGTTTTAAGAGAGAAAAAAAAAATATTATATTATTATTTTTTAAATAGGTTTTTTTTTTTGTTTAACAAAAAAAAAAAATCAGCCAACGGCATTCATCGTTAACTTCCCACTTTCTTTTACGCGATTTGGCACTAAAGTCATTATACTTTTGTTTATTTAAGATTGTGTAATTTTTTTTTTTGTAGAAAGAAACAAAACAAAAAAAAAAACCGAAAAAAAACACAAAAAAAAAAAAGAACAAAAGAAATTTTAACCGGTGTTAACGAATAGGTTAGGTTACGATATTAAATGATTGAAAAACAATAGTCAAATGATTTAATAGATTGTTACTGATCATGTGACAATACACGGTAACAAAATTTGCATTATTATTGGACTTTTCTAATTTTAAAAACTTCTGTTTTTAAATTAGTACAATTTTTATTATCCAGAAATCTTAATCATAAAAATAAATAAATAAATTTCTCCATATGATAAAGATTTGATATTATTAAAAGTGTGTAGAAAATTGTAACATAAATTTTAATCTTAAATTATCTTAGATTTATACTGATTAATTTTTTTTGTTTTTGTTTTTGAAGAGAAAGTAGATTATAAATAATATATTTGGTCTATGAGTATAGTTTAATATTTTAAATTGTGTGGTATTATTTTATGCATGTTTTTTGTTTTTTTTTTTGTTTTATAAGAACTAAATAATTTAGAATTTTAAGTGCACTAAAATAATTCAAACAATAACTAATTATACAAATTTTTTTTTTTCTTCTTTTTTCTATTTTTAGGTACCCTCAATTAACATGAAAGTGAAAAAATTATTAAATTCACAATGGATAAGTTTGATACTTCTTCAACTGATATGTTTAGTTTCAACATTAGAGTGTCCATTAGAATGTCGTTGTTCTATTTTACAAAAAAAAAATTATGATATTTATAATCATGTCAAATGTTTAAATGCATCTGGAATTAATGACATTGACAAATTATCATCTATCACTTCATTGGATTTATCAAATATTGGATTATTAAAAATTTCACAACGTTTAGATAAATTAAAAAATTTAACAGAATTAAATTTATCACATAATTCTTTAAATGATTTTAGCAAATTGGGAAAAAGAGTAACAATGCTAGATCTTAGCCATAATCGAATTAAATCAGATAAATTAACAAATATACCATCTAGTATTAAAAGTTTGGATTTATCTTATAATAAAATTACATACATTCCACGAGATATAATGAATTTAAAATATCTTAAATCTTTGAAATTAAATAATAATCCAATAAATTGTAGTTGTGAAACACTTGAGGTTCGTAATTGGTTACAAAATCATAATATTTTAATTGATAATGATGTTAAGTGCGAGTATCCAAATAAATTTCGTGGTACAACATTAACGGAAATGAATGAATTAGATGTTTGTGAAAATTTTATATCACCAGCATCTAGATTAATGTGGGATGATGAGAATGATATAATGCTCGCTGATGGTCCCGTTACAGAAAGTGGGTCTGGTGAAAATGATGATAAAGATGAACTGGAAACAGGATTTATGCCTGTTAATGGAAAAGAAACAAAAGGAATTTCTTCAGACTTAAAAATAATTGCTGAAAGCTCAGGAGAAGGCGACGAAAGTCCGCGTTTTCAAAGAATTTTAGAAAATACTGAATACGAAGATGAGAGCGGAAGTGGTGCAATTCCTTTTGATAATATATATTCATCGACCACAGATGTTCCTATTAATGAAAGTAGTATACTTGTTAGATTTGATACTGGCCTAGGGATTTTTAGTGCAAATAATAAAGATGAAGTTGATTCCACAACTCTAGGACAAGAAGAAACTACTGAAGACGATGGATCGTCTATTTCTGGTGCAAATGGAGATTTTGAAAATATCGATCCTTCAATAAATAGCACATTAAGTAAAGATAAGGAAGAACTTCATGTCTCCGCTACCGATAATAAAGCCACATATTTTTTGCTTATAATTTTTGGCTGTTTAGTTTTAGGTCTAATAGTTTTCGTGGCATTAAAAAAGTCAAGAAAGCAAAATCGAAATAGACCGAAAATTCTTGATCCAGAAAAACAGCTTGGAACAGAATTATCACATATGGACAAACAGAAGAAAAAGCTTGGTAAACCTGTTGAGCATGTACCACTTATGGATAAAGTCGATAGCAGAGAATATGCTAAACCAATTAATGGCACTAATATTGATGTACCAAAAACATATCAGGCTATACCAAATATTCCGGAAGCATCTGATGATGCACCTTTACTTTTACCTAAAGAGGAAGAAGAACGACAAACAACTTCTCCGGAAACAGAAAATTCAAAACCAAATATATCTGTACCAGTACTTGATGATCATGTAGAAGAGCCAATTAGTGAACCAACTCCAGTTTTATCTACCTTTAAATCCAAACCTGCTCCCGAAAATAGTCCTGAACCAAAATCATTAGGTCCAAGATATAGTCCAGTATATTCTCCAGATACCGGCAGAATTAAAATTAAATTAATTCAAACACCAAAACCTAAAACTCCTTTATTGGTTACCAAAAGTTTATCTAATGCTGGTGATATAATTACCACACCAAATCTAAATCAACGTCTGTAGGTTTTGTACAGGTCCTTACCAGGATATGTATACTAATTAATAATGTTTGTAATAATTTCTAAATGTTTAATCGATTTGTTGTATTTTTTTAAAATTAATATTAAAATACAATATTATTATACGAATTGTTATAAATTTATAAAAAAAAAAAGAATTATAAATTTTCTTACTATACGAAAATTTTATATTATTTCATCAAAATTTATTAAATTGTCACAATAGTTCATTGTGTAATATACAAATGGACTTAGGTATTTATTAATCAAATCCGTAAATTGAAAAAATCTTTTTGGTACAATTTTTTTTTTCTAAATTAACAACATGAATATTTACCATCGATGACTTTCTAATTTTCTTCATTTTCATTAAAATTATATTTACTTTTTAATTTATTAGAAAAATTAATAAAAATTATAAAAATTTATATAATTTAAGTAAATAGGATTTTCTATTATTAAGTCAAAATCTTTCAAAAAGGAAATTTTTCCATTTATTCTATCAATATTTTTTCTATTCTATTGGCCAAAAAAATTGTAAATATATTTTTCAGCCTTATGATAATGATATGGGCTTTTTTTATTTTTGTTTGCTAAATAAATTACATAATTAAAATCTTATTTACGAAAATGAAACAAAAAAGAAATATGTGAACAGTAAATTTATTAATAAATCTTTTAATAAACAAAAAAATAAATAATTATAATATTAAAATTTCTGCAATATTTATTTATATAAAAAAAAAAAAAAATACACTAATTTTTTGTCTATTGTGATATCTCAACTATGTAAACTAAAGAAAAAAAAAAAAAAAAAACAAAAACAAAAAAAAAAAAAGAGTAAAAAAAATTGTTCCTTTCAAATTGTAAGAAAAAAATTTGTATCATTTATTAATTTTTAATAAAATAATAAAGAAAAAAAAAAAAAATTAAGGCAGATTTTTGTTAGGTTTATTTTATAATTTGAATATAAATATTACTTTTAATATATTACATCGAAATAAATAAAAAGAAAGAAATAAAAATATATAATAATAAGATTATCAGTAATTTGCGTATACAAAACCAAAGTTCACTTTTTTTTTTTTTTTTTTTTGTAGTTTGTTAAATTTTCTATATTTTTTTTTTTGTTTTCTTTATTCATTTATTTATAAATTAGAATGAAACACTTTTGTTTTCATTCTTTTACAAGAAGAAAAAAAAAAAAAAACTTTAATGATTTATTCTGTTTTTTTTTTGTTATAATTAAAATTTATAAACATTTTACAAAGAAAAAGAAAAATAAAAAGAACAAAACCACAAAGCAAATTATATTGTGCATGTTTTCGGATAGAAATTATAAATAAAATTATAAGAATATTGAACATATTATATTGTTTATTTGTAATGTTGAATTAGAATGTATAATTGATATAAATTAAATATAAATATTATAAATATATAAAATGGTATTGCAATTAAGAAAGAATTTTTAAACAATTTCATAATCAATAATCTAATAAGGATTATTGATAAAAATTTGATTTATAATTTTATTATCTAGCTAAAATTAAAAATGGGAAAGAAAAAAACAATAATTATAGAATTACATAAATCATAAACTACTTTCAATTGGGCATGCGACAATCTCATCAACATCTGGAGGATTTACAGAATTTTGAACGATTGTATTGATTTCATTATCATTTCTTATATTGTTGTTATTCTCATTTTGTGTTTCATTATTTTCAATATTGTTATTGTGTTTCCTCCGTGAATATGGACTTTTATGTTTAACATATAAAACATCATTTGTTTTCTGAACAGTAGAACTAGGACTTTCAATATCTTAAATATGTGAAGAATATGAAAAATATGATTATAGAATTTATAGAATTTATAGAATGTTTGAACAATTTAATACCATTGATTTCACTAATATGATTAATTGATGTATTACTTGTTCGAATAGTAGAACGTTGCCTTTCATTGATAATATCTCTTGATAGGATAACCTTAATAGAATTGAAAATTTAGTAACAAAATATTTGTAAAGGAATATTATTTTACTTCTTCACTCCTGCAACGACACCTTCTTGTTAAATTTTCATTTGCATCAATTTTATTATTATTCTGTTTATATTTTCCACGTGCAGAAAGTTCATCTAAAGAAGCAAATGTATTATTTAAACGAGGTAATAATAAAGCATCTTCATAACAAGGTGGCACTGATTCTCTTGGATCAGGTGCATTTAACGAAGCTTCCTGTTCCATTCTCATTCTATTTTCTCGCATTCTATACAAAAAATAAAAAATTATGAACGTTCAAACAAAGAAACATTTAATTAGTTCAAATAAAATATTTGAATGGTATGTCTTTTTCTATTTTATTTACATATTTCTTTGCTCTTCCAAATAACTTTGCCTTTCATCTTCCCTCATTGCTAATTTTCGACCCTCCATACATCTTTTTATACTCATAATAATACAAACACTACCACTGAAAACTAAATAACACGATAATATAATAAATAATTTCTATGGAAATCTATTGAGTTAAATTTTTTATAATAAATAATTAAATATCAAACATACCAATTACGCCTACCATCAAAAATGTCCAAATTTTTTCGGCAGTCGTTAACACCCGCGTATCTGGATACCAAATTGGAAAACAAGCTACTTCCCAAGTCAACCCATACAATTCTTCTGGGTTAACGCATTTAGTATTTTCTCGGTCACCAATCTATATATAATAATTATTAATTTAAATTTTTAAAAAGTTTAACAAACAATTTATTCACAATGAATTTCAATGATGAAATCTCATACAGCTAAATTTTTGTAAATAACATATTTTGATATTTAAATTTATACTTACACGACTATATGAATTCATAAAATGTGAATAAAATTCAAAGAATGTATTGTCTTCACAATCGCAAAACCAAAGATTATCACCAATAAATAATTCTTCTAATGCTTTATTATCTTCAAAAAAGTCACTTTTAAATGGTTTAGTTAAACGATTACCAGATAAATTAATTTTTGAAATTTCAGGAAAATTTCTAAATGTTGTATTTCGAATTGAAGTTATTCTATGAAAAAAATAGAAATAAATAAATATTTATATTAAATTTCTGTATAATCGAATTTATCTTATATTTAATTTTTATACCTGCACATACTCAAATCTAAAATTTGTAATGAATCAGAATGAAGTAGGTCTGTGATAGTCGATAATAAATTATTGGATAAATCAATTTCATTAATATTTGGTATACCATTAAATGCATCTGGATCAATTGAAATAATTTCACAAGCATTTAAATTTAAGTACGTTAAAGATTTTGCAAAAAATTTATTAAATCTTGATATATAATTTCTACTCAAATTAATATTAATAAGTACTTCATTGTATTTAAATGTATCACGTTCTATTTTTGTTATCATATTAAATGATAAATCTAAATGTTTTAATTGTTTCATATAACGAAATGTATCTAAATTAATATTATTTATTGAATTAGAGGACAAATCAATATTTTCTATTAATTTATTATTTTTAAAACTTTCTCTATTCAATTGTTGTATCATATTTCCTCGTAAATTTACATTTGTTAAATGTTGAAAACCATCAAGTTCTATTCTGTCCATATTACAATAGGACAAATTAATTTTTTTCAATGAATTTGAAAAGACTGAACCTGTTTTTGTTATAAGTGCAATTCTATGATTTCGTGAAAGATCTATTGTACTTAGTCTAGGCATATTTGTAAATATATTTGGTTGTAAAATTCCTAATCTTGTATTACTTAAATCCAAATATGTTAAATTTACAGATATTAAATCAGGAAAATTATGAATTGGATTTGATTCAAGATTTAAATATTCAATATTTGGTAATCCTATAAAAAAAATTTCACGATTATATTTAATTAATATTATTTGTTTTTTACTTACTTTTCGTTAGATCTTGATTAAGAATTTTTCCAATTTTACACTTTCCAAGAGATAATTTTTTTAATGATGTACTTGAATAAAAATCTGTTCCAAATAATGATGTTAATGGATTTTCATTCATGTAAAGAATTTCTAAAAATTCAATTTGAAAAATTTCATCAGGTATTTCCGTGAAAAAGTTAATAGACAAGTCTATCCATTTAATCTAGAAAAAAAAAAAATATAATCAATTGAAATCCTAACGTCACTAATTTATAGTATTCTTTATTTTTTAATTACAGTAAAATTACTGATAGTGAAATCAGGTAATTTTGTTAATCCAAGTGATGAACAATTTATTCCTTCTGAATAACATACACAATCTTCTGGACATAATTCCTCGTAATTATGAAATGCACTTATTGTCGATGTAAGCAATATAAAACACACAATATAAAATAACAATTTAAACATTGCTTAAAATTTTTAATTGATGGAATGTGAATAAAATTTTTTGGTTTAATAATGAAACTAAATTTATTATTTAAGTATAAAAAACATGAACTACGAATTAGATTTTTTAAAATCTCAAATGAATTAATTAACGAAAAAAAAAATACAATACAAATAATTTTTACGAATCACAGGTTAATTTTTGGGTGTGTTGACAAGAGTAACTTTGTACTATTTTTCTATAGACCAAAACTGACTTAGATTATATATTTTTTTTTTATCTTTTTTTATTTTACTGATATTATCCAAGATATAAAATTCTGTTTATTAATCATATGTTTTTTCATTATGAACGTATTTTTATAATAAATTATTTTAAATTTTATATGAAATAAAAAATAACATGTAATAGATTGTAGTGAAGTAGAAACGTTTTCTTATCAAATGAAAAATGCATGAATTGTGTCATCGTATATATGACTTTTTTTTACTAAAAAAAAAAATTATTTAAAAGAAATATAGAAAAAAAAAAATCTCTATTTATTTATTATTGAATATTTCTGAATATAATATTCATCTAAATTAAATATTATACTGAACAAGATTAATATAAATTAATAATCATTCAATTACGTAAGTAAACATTTTGACTTTTCTCTATAACTTTTCTGAAGATGAAACGATCGTCTTTTCTTTATATTTATAACATTATTATACACAGTTCTAATTGCAAATAAATAGAAAGATATTAAATATATATACATAAATGTATACCTAATATATCAAAAGGATATTTGGTCAATTGAAGGTCCAATTAAGTGATGGATTTACTTTAGGGGATGGTATATACATCTACATGCATGATGATAAGTCTATTGACTCTAAACGACAAACTTTGTTCTTCGATCTAGAGATTTTACTATACTTAAATAAACTGATTTTCTATACCTTTTATTTTATACGTACAAATACATATTTATAACAATATTTAGAAAATGTTTATCTTTTTTCTTTTTCTTTTTCTTTTTCTTTTTCTTTTTTTTTTTTAGAAACAGAAGTTTATATGGAAACTCAATGTAGATAATAAAAATATCAGATATATATATATGAGTCCATTTGATGACAATCGGATTTTGCATAACGAAGATGTTTTACGTATATTTTTGTTATAGTACCTGGTAGTTAATATTGATATTTTAATCGGATAAAATTTTTAAAGTCTATATTTGATTTAAAGTATATAAAAACGGATATAAATATATTTATATGATTTAAATGTTTTAGGTCAAATCAAATATGTATAAAAAGAAATTTATAAATTATATTCAATATCGTATAAAAGAAAAACTTTTGTAATACAATTTTCAATATCTTATAGATTTTTTAACCGATTTCAGATTTATCTTAAGGTTAGTTTCAAATTTGTCACAGTTGACATGAACGCAAACATATTTTTTTTTGTATTATTTATGTAATTTATTTTATCATAATTTATAAAGAATTGAATGACAATGAAAGAACACAATTACTAATATCAATTAAATGCCATTATTTAAGAATGTAATTCAAGCAATGCGTTACATTTAAAATAATGAAATTCTTTTTCAGTTAAATTTTTCTTATTGATTTTTCTTGCAAACCATTTTTTTTTTTCTTTACACAGTCTTCATTTTTTCATCAAGGTTTAATCACTTTTAGTGAAAATTTTAATATAAGATTCAATAATAATAATTTTATACAGAAGTTATAATATTTCTCTATAACAATCATTACAAATTCTATTTTACAAAAAAAAAAAAAACATGAAAGAATAAAATATAACATCAACAAAATAATAATAATAATAACGTAGATAATATGAATCGTCATAGACATAAGATATTCAAAACAGAAAAAAAAAAATAAAAAAAACTGTATCCAAAAATCAAGAATCTTTTAAATAATACAACAAAAAAAAAATAAGAAAATAAGAAAGAATTGTATATTTATATAGATATGGAGTATTATTGCGCCCAAATCGTTTTTTTTATTGCCTGCTTCTTATGTTAGATAAAAAGTGTCGCATTTCCTTATGATCTATTGAAAAATACATAATATGCGACAAAATTAAATCTCTTCTTCTTCTTCTTCTTCTTCTTCTTCTTCTACTTCTGCTTCTACTTCTTTTATTTTTTTTTTTTTTTTAGATTTCTTGTTTTGACAAATCGATCTAGATAACAAAATTAAATAAAAAAAAAGAAAATATTGTACAATCAGAGACGAATTCAACATGATAACTTTTATTTGAATATTTGAAAAAAAAATTGTATTTTTTTTTGCTTATCTATTTCCTAATGACGGTATATAAAAAAAGAAAAAAAGAAGAAACACCAACCTGTAAATAGTATCCTTTTGAACTTTATATATATATACATCTTATATACATCTTTACAAGAAAATAAATATATATATATATATATAATGTATAATATTTAAGAAAATATATGTTTCATCTAAATTAAATTCCATGGTTATGAAATTTTTGATGTAATCATAAAATTATTCAATTTCAGAAATGTGAAACAAACAAATTCCCAAATATCTTCATCGGAAATGTCAGAAATTATACCAACTTTCTGACATTTAAATCCGAAGTAAAAAAATACAAAAGCCAAACAAATGAAAAGATTTCGTTTCAAAAAGATAGATAACTCAAAAACACCGCATCCCTTACATACAAATGTGGGTTGAACCTAAATATTTTGATTTCATTTTTTCAATTTTATTTTTATTGTCATTTCATTTTCTTGTTGTTGTTAAAGGATGATAAAAGGTATCTTACGTATTTTCATTTAGAGATGAATAAAAAAAAAAAAGAATACACACCATTGGAATGGGGTATGATTTTTCTAATGTATTGCAAAATACAGGAAATTAACTTCTACACAGAGAAAGAGAGAAGAAAAAAAAAAAAAAGAAAATAAATAAAGCGGTAGAATAAAAAATAATAATAATAAATAAAATATATAAAGAGATTTGATATTCTATTTCTATATTTATATTGACAATAATATAGAGAATAGAATTGAAAGACGTGTTAGTTTAATTAAATCTGTACAATTAATAATTAGTAATTACACAAATGTACATACTAATTATATAATTAAATTTTTGATTGTAAATTAAAATTAAAAATACTGAATTATATTTATTTATTTTCTGTTGTAAATTAAATCAGTTATGATTACACGTGAGTACACTGATTTTCAATGTCGCATTTTCCCTTATAGTTCACATCATCAGAATAAAATTAAAAGTAAAAGTAAAATACATACATACATATATGTATCTAATAAGAGAAAAAAAAAATGATTATTATTATATAAATTAACTTAAAATAATGATAAATATCAATATAATATAAATATAAATAAATATAGAACAATAATTCACGTATGACTATAAATAATAATTAAAGAACTCTGCTAAGTCTAGTCTACTTATATATAGGATAAGGTAAAGGAAAATATATATATATTTTATATGCATTAATATGTATGTATATATATATATATATATGTATATGTATTAGCAAAATGTAAACCTTCCAAAGCGATATTTTGTAATATATTTTGGAGGTTCAGTTATAAGAAGAGAATCTTTATGAGAAATATCGTTTCTAAGTATAACAGGGTTGTAATTAGTTTATGTTATTTAATAAAAGGGTGTATTTTTTTTAACTATTTGTGTGTGTGTTGTTCATTTCTACTTTTTATGAATTCTTAAAATATTTTTCATATAATTGTAGATTTTCAATAATTATTCAATTGATACCCAAAAATAAATTTGATTTTGTGTGTACTGGGCCTTACAATGTAGAATAATGTATAATCTTCAAAAGCATAAATGCCAAGCAGTTTTATGATGATAACTTAAAAAATTTTCAATATTGTGCCTTATTTTTCTTATTTTGTTTGAATAACCAATTTTTATAACCAAAAACCATATGCTTGTTTCTCATGAAATTTTCCATTTGTTTTTTTTTTTTTCAAATAATTGTCAATAATTTTTAATTTTTGGTTCATTTAACTTTTAATGTTGCAGTAAATATTATAAACAATTTTTTTTTTTTCAAATATAAATTTTGTACAAAATAAAAAACAAAAAAAAAGCTCCATATTTTAATCACTTAAATTGTGTAAGAAAGTCATTATTCAAAGAGAGAGAGAACAAACGTAAAAACAAGAAATAAAATGTGAAAAAGGTAAAAATAAAAGAATAATAATTAAAAAGATAATTTTTTATAAATGTCCTTAGTTTTTTTTTGTCTTATATTATTATGTATGTTCATCTGTGTTATTTTTAACATTGTGTTTCACCAAGATAAAACTCAAATTGCCTTTGAGCTAAGCCCTGTGTTCTGTATGGTTTTATGAGACAATTTTACGGACGTTTAGACTTATTTATATGAATAATAAATTATATTATGACAAGAGTATTCTTTTGTTCTATAGATAGAATAATTGTTTTATTTAAAGTGAAACATAACATAACAAAAAAAAAAAAAACACAAAAAATAAAAGAGAACAAAACAAAATAAAACAAAAAACAAACAAGGAATAAGAAATTACTATTTAAGAATGAAAAAAAAAATAATAATGAAAATGTAATTTTTGTGTGTTCTTTTTTTTCTTCTTTTCTTTCGTTGATGAGCCTAAGTTATATTTTTATATAGATCTTATATAATAATAAACTGTATAATAAATTACACACTTATATCAGCAAATCCTGTGTGATAATATCCTATTACTTGAGATCAAAATAATACATCAATTTTCTTTAATGACTATTAGATATATATGCTTCTTTATGATAATATATTTACTTTTGTTTTAATGTCGAATTATAAATATTGAGTTTTTTTTTTTTCCTTGAAGAAAAAGGGACATAATTCATAATCTAATTAAGCCTAAAGTCTTTCTCTAGTAACGAATAACCATTTAGAAATTTTCATGACGTACGTATCGTTATTTATATTTTGTTTTGGTCCTTGTTTATAAGTATTGTCTATATAATATTGTTTTATTTTTACCTTCATATTATATACATATAGTTATATACATAAATCTAAGAGACATGAAACCCCAACATCTTAAATATCAGTCGTATAAATCAATTCGTATTAGCTGAATTATTATTATATTTTACCTCACATCTAAATGAAATGTTTTAAGACATTCCACCCTTACCTACTAACCCCACCGTAAACATTATCACCATCTTACTCATACATCTCTTTTATCATTATAATAACTTGCTTGAATCTCGGTTGTTCTCTCTGTAAGTAGGCTAAGAATTCGCGATAGCCGTACATCTTAGCGATGAATTATCGCGACGGGCGGATTACCACTCAAGGGGTGGAATTTCTTATATAGAAAATAAAACGAAATATTATTTGATATAAAATAAAGTATTCAGATAATATAAGTCAATTTTAATATTTACTGATATTATGTTAATATTTTGCATTATAGAGATGATGAAGAAGAAGAGGAAGATGATGATGAAAAAAAAAAACAAGTGAAAAGAAAGTAAAAAATTATTATAGAAAAAAATAAAGAAAGCACTGATTTTTAAGATGAAAGCTAAAAATAAATAAAGAATTGAAACAAAAGAGATAAATCTTAATAATTTATTCACAATTCATGGTTATAATTTATCGAAGTGGGTGCTTTTGTATATACGAGGGGTGATTGAGATTAAGAATTTTGAAATAAATTATAATACTATCTGAATTAAATAATCTTCTTTTAGAAATTTATAGATTATTTTTATACTTATAACTATTTTTATTTATTTTTTTTTAAAAACAAACCATTTTTATTTTATTGTAAATATTTTTAGTAATAATTTGTCATTATAACGTTCCTTATTTACACGAATTATAAATTATTTTACGTATGTATGTATAATGTATATATGTATGTAGGTATGTATAAATAAATCTAGGTTTATATATTTTATTTTATTAAATAAATATTATTCTAATAAAAATTTACCAATTCTACACTGAATTTTTCATCCGTTTATCTCACTTTATCTTAAAAAAAAAAAAAAAAAACACAACATTTTCTTTTTTTGTGCATGAATTATTCACTGATGAAATTCATTTCGTTTCATTTATTTAATCCTTAAAAGAAAATTCTACTTCGAATAAATTGAAATCAAATAATATACCTAAAGACTTAAGACTAAAAGATTTTAGATTATATATTATCCTAAAACGAATTGCTAATTATGTTGTTTTTAATTGAAATACGCAACTAAATCAGTTCATTTTTAGTTTTCTTTTGTATTTAAGAAGCTTTTTGTAAAAGATTTGTATATTTTTTTTTTATATATATATATAAATATATATTGTATGTATTAGTAATAATAAGGGTGAGATGACGTCTCAATAAATATATGTATATATTTATATATAATGATGTTATATATTATTACTTTTATTATTGTATGGTAACACCTGAACTGATTTCTTTGTATAAACGAGTGTAACATTTATGTATCTATATAAAGATAAATGTTTGAATATGTTTATTTTATAATATAATAGAAATAGAGAGGGGGGGTTTATAACATAAATAAATTTATGAAAATGTCTAACACTTTTCTTTAAAATACAAAAAAGAAAATACTAACCCTTAATTTTGTATTATATTATTTGTCAATTTACTTTACTTTTAGCATATAGGAAATTTTATTTTCTCTAAAAACTAAATAGTAAAAATATCGTATATCAGTAACACTTTTCAATGTGTAAAAATAAAACTCGATTTTCATCAATATCACTAAAAAAAAAAAAAGAAGAAAATGAAATAAGAGAAAACGGTGAGATTTAAGTTTATAAGAAGAAAAAAAATTGTGTTAAAAGAAAACTTTTTGATTTAAAATAAGTCGTGTGTTTTGATATAAAATAAAAGAGAAATGTAGAAAAAAAAAAATAAGTAAATAGATAAATGTCATTGATTATCTCTGTTTAAATGTGTACATCTAAGCTAAAAAAAAAGAAGAAGTAAAAATGAAAATATTTTGTAAGTAAAGAAAATAATATATAAGACAGCCGCGTGAAAAAAAAAAAGTTACCTAGCAAGCAATATATAAAATTATACCTTAATACTTTGAAATAAATCTAGAAAGAAATCAGTAAATTTTGTGCTAACTCGTCAGGTCGTTTACTTAATAAAAAGTGATTCACAAAACACAGGGTAATAATAGAATATTTTCATAATATTTTTTAAATCAATAAAAAAAAAAAACAAACAAAAAATTATTATCACATAATTTTTTCGTTTTCATAATTTTCTTTTAAAATTTTTTGTTGTTTCCCTTAATTTTTAATTTAATGGAAAGAAAAAAAAGTTTATTATTTTTTGTTTTTTTTGGTTCTTTATATAGAAAATTAAATAGGAAATAAAACTTATGATGTATCCTGTATTGGATTTCTTTAAGTCCCACCTTCCGAATTAGAGATGATTTATTTTTTATTAGATACCCCGCAGTGAATAAGGGAAAAAAAAAAAGAAGAATTTTTATGAATGGATATTTAAAAATTCATCTCTCTCTCACTGAATTTATCTACAGTAGCTATTTAAAATAAGTTATAATAATGATGAATTGAGGTAGCACACATAAATACACACACACACACACATTAATATACTTATGTATAGATATAGAATATATCTCAGGGAATAATATTACCTAAATATATACTTACATTTATTTAAAATAATAACTCTTTTACTTTATATTAAATAATAAACATTAATGCCTGAACTGAAACAAACAAAAAAAAGAAAAGAATAGAAAATTTGGAAAATTGTTAAGTTTCTTTTATTATTTATTTATACTTTAGTTTTCATTATAGATTGTAGAATATCACATTTGTTCTTTTTGATTAAATAATATTTTGCGACATATCCGATATATACGTTTAAATATCCGTTTCTTATCTTTACTTTAGTTACGTAGGTTTCGTAAGTTTCCTTCGTTTCTATAGAGAATTATAATTAATAATATTATTTTGTTATTCAATCAGGTTTTTTTAAAACAAAAAAAAAAAAAAAATACGTACTACATGAATTGTTCATTGTAACCACCTTCTTTCAACAACACATCATAGTTAAATGTTTAACCAAAAAAAATTTATATTTATTAAGTGGAATGAAGGGGAAAATAAAAGAAAACTGTGTGAAAAACAAGAACCAAAAATAGAGAAAGAAAAAAAAAAGGTTATGTATTAGAGATGTTGGAGAAAATTCATTTGGGCTGTGCGCAACAAGTAGATAATGTACAATATATATTTACCATTAGATACGTATGTAGTATGTCTGTATATACACAGTACATTAGACACACACACACACACACACATACACATACAAAAATAAATTACAACAAGACATTATATGGTCGTGTTGAATTTTCATGTTTATTTAATAGAGAGGAGACGACATTTCATAATTGAAAAAAAAAACAAAAAAAAAAGTAACCAACATAAATTTCTATTGAAAATAGAAAAATAAAAAAAAAAATATCTATCTAACACAAAAATAATTAAAACTCCATTTAATTTGTTTTTTTTTTTTTTTCTAATTTTCTAAAGTTTTTTATTTAATTTTTTTTTTTGTTTTTTTTTTCTTTTTTTTTTATTTCTCAATTTTTTTTTTTTTTTTTTTAAGAAATACATTTAGATGGTATTCTATACCTTAAAAAACTGCATAATAATTTATTTTTAAGAGAAGAAAAATTTTTTTTTTTTTTTTTTAAGTTTATATCAACGGAATGTTTTTCCTTTTGTTTTTTTTTTTTTTTTTAATTTATTAATTTATTTTTTATTTCTTTCTATTTTTTTTTTTTTTGTTTTTATAAATATTTTTGTTTTTTTAATTTTTAATTTTTATTTTTTAATTTTTTAATTTTTTAATTTTTAATTTTTAATTTTTTTTTAATACTAATATTGAATAATTTTTGTTTTTTTTTTGTTTTTAATATCAGTACATTAATAATATATTAATTTATTAATTTCATTTATTTGTTTTTTTATTTTTTATTTTGTATTAATTTAAATAATTTTACTTACAATCTGTACAATTTTTTTCATATTTTGTTTAAAAAAACATTATTTCTTTATTATTACTAATAATAGATTTGAAACTAAAATAATTTTGTAATAATATTTGAGTGTTGTAAAAAAAGAAAAAAAGAAAGAAAAGAAAAGAAAAAGGAAACTTAAAGGAAAATACATAAAAAATATAAAATGTACAAATAGAATTATCTATAAATTAACTTTTAATAATTAATAACTCGTCATCATCATAATAATAATAATAATAATAATAATAATAATAATAATAATAATAATAAATTCTTAATGATAATTATAAACAAAAATCACTATTTAATGCCTAAAGAAACAAGAAAATGAAAAAGAAACATTTTTAATTTTAATTTTTAAACATTTTCATTTAATTTAAATATTTACCTACAATCAATTATCAAAAAGTCCATTAGGAATTTTATTTTTATTCGAATTTTCTTTTCTTTTCTTTTATAAATTTTTTGTTTATTTTTTTTATCAATTTTTGCATTTGTATTTTTTTTTTATTTTTTTATTAATTTTTAATTATTATTTTTTTTTTTCTTTTTCGAACATCTTTGGCATCTTCATTTACTTTAATTTGATTAATAATTTAATACAGTGAAACTCGGTTATAACGAACTTCATGGGAGCAAGTACAATAAAAAAAAGTTCGTTATAATTGTAAGATCGTTATAATTGAATCAGTGTCAACGTACAAATTAAAATGGAACAGAAAAGTTCGTTATAAGTGGGGTACGTTATAACCGATTTTCACTGTTAATTATAGAAAATAATAAATAGTACACAGTACTTTGTATACAAATATTTATTTTCTTTTCATTTTTTCTTTTTTGTTAAATATTTTGTTTTCAAAATTTTTAATTATGAAACAAAAAATAAAAATAGAAACAAAATTAAAAATATTAATACTATATGAATTCAATAATAAAATTTTAATTAATTTTCAATTGATCAATCACGTTCTGTTGGATTAAATGAATTTAATCCGGCTAGCTGAGATGAATCATATAATGACATTTTTAGTCTTTTACATTTAGCACGTCGATTTTTAAACCAAAATTGTACATTTTTACTTTCAAGTCGTGGAAATTTTTGTCTATAAAAAAAAAAAAAAAAACTTACATTGTTATTTATTATGTTTAGCGTAATTTAATTATACTAATTACCTGTATGGCATTCTATTTAAATCTTCAGTATACTTTAGAATTAAATTATGTGAAGGATGAGTGTTCATTGCAAACCATTGTTCTAATTTTGGTACTTCAGTAACAGGATCAATAAAAGTTCGATTTCTTTTACGTCTTTCATCATTTGATAAGTTTGAAAGATTAACACCGCCAGACCCAATTGCATTGGGACCTGAATTATTTGTATGCAAATGATTATTTTGGTTCATAGCAGTAGGAATGTAATGACTCATATACATTATAGAATGTGAAAACATAGAGTTTGGTACTATCGGAAAAGATATTTCCCGGCGTGAATCTGGTGATGGTGACCGAAAATCAGTATTTATATCAGAATCTTCCATATCCATATCTTCTGATGCCGGAGATGTTTTTGGTGAATTACTTCTTGGATTTATATGATTATTGTTATTGATAATTTCATTATTATCAGAAATATCAGCATTCTGAGTATTTAATATATTATGACATCGACTCATATTTGGACTATTTGATTGTTCCATTTCAGATTTAACTTCATCAAGAATTGGTGACCGATTACGTTCATGTGTTGTTAAAGACAACGGTACCTAAAGTTTTAAATTCATTTTAAATATTATTTTATCCTAATTGTTTTCGATGAAAGATAATTTTATACCTGGGGTGAAACAGGTCGATCAATTTCTTCATCTATATCATCTGAATGTTGTGATAGATTATCTATATCTTCTGAAGGGACACTGTGAGGACTTTTAATATAATTTGAGTGGGTCATCATTATACCTGCATAAAATTAATTTTAAAATTTTTAATTCTAATTCAAATTTTATAATAAATACAAAATTTTACCTCCTGCATTTTCAAAACCATTTCCGATTCCATGTCCTCGCATTTCAGCCCTTTTTTGAGCTGCACGAGCATTTTTAAACCAATAAACCACATTGTTAACATCAAGTGGTTTACGTCCACGCCTAGATTCTAATGTATTTAACTGAATAACATATGACTGAATTTGTTGTCTTGACGGATGTGGATTTTCTTGAAACCATTTTTGCAATTTTGGTAATTCCATCTCTGGATCAAAACTAGTACGCATTCTTGTTTTTTGACTAGGATATTGTGAATGTAATGTTTGCAATGCTGGATGCCCTATCATACTATGATGATTTTGATGATGACCATCGATTAGAGAGTCTCTGGTTGGATGTGCATGCCTCTGTATCGGATTATATTCTGTATCAGTTTGTGGTGGATTTGGAAATGGTAATATTTTCGAAGTCATTGGAATTGAGGTTGGAGTCAATTGATTACTCCACCAGTGATCAAATTTTCTTCTCATTTCTTCATTTATTTCCAATGAAAAAGAATTATTTATATGATTACGACATATTTGTGATAATGTTATCTGTAATATAATTATAAATATTATTTGTTAAAAAATGTCCCCAATATATTTCATGTTTTATAAAAATGTGATTGTAATTAGGTAATTAAAATTAATGAAACTATCATGCTTTGATATATCATCCCCGATAATAGGGTGATAATATTTATGATAACTATTGCAATAATATTTCGTTATCCAATTACACATGATTTTGTTTGTTGATAATTGATTAATAGATTTAATAAACAGAATGTTAATCATCACCAGAATGTATATTCAATTTAATATAGTTGACAATCAGGCGTTTTTTAAATACATATTTAATAGCATTTGAGTCAAATAATAAATACAATAATTCAACAAAATGTACTTTGTGTAGTTTTTAAAATTTAAACTTATTATAACAGCAGAGTTTTAAAGATGACAACTAAAAATACACATAATTAATCATCTACCATCCAAAAAAAAATTGTTATCTAAGTTGAGAAAAATTCATGTATGAGCAAGTACAATTTTACTAAAAAATATTCATACATTTTTTACACAAAAAAAAATTATATACATAAAGTTAAAATTATCTTACTTCATCTAAAGGACAACCGGAAGATCTTAAAACTGCATGTGATTGAAGTACTAGTAATTTCAATAATTTATCTTTAATTTCAGTTAGTGATGATGGTTTAGATCTTAGAACTGAAATTCTTAATGTAATAATTGATGTTAACTCTCCTAAAATTTCACCAACAGATATTAACGGATTATCTGTAATTTTTTCCAATGACATTGGCTTCCAGTTTTTTATAACTATTTCACCTTTGTTAAAAACAAATTATTACAAATAAGTATAAAGTTTATAAAGAAAGATGTTCTAATAAGTAAAAATAAAACAATTATTATACCTTTAGCAGTATTTGCAATTTCTATTGAATATCCTAAACTTTGAAGTGTTGTATTTAATATATCGCAAAATGGTGTTGCTGAAGGAATAATAACATAACTGTCAGTTTCAATATTGGTCCTTCGTTTCCATGGGCTACGTGTATCATTGGCTATTGATGCTTGGAGGGATGTAAATGATTCAACAACACAGTGAAGTGGTAATGATTTTGCTGAAATCATAATAGCAACAAATAATAATAATAAAAATATAATAATAATAATAATAATAATAAAATGAAAAATAATAAATAATAAATAAATTATATTATGTGTACACGTTTATGATAATTTTAATATTCTGAAATCTTCAAAGAAAAGGTTATTTATACAAGAAGAGGTGTGATTAATAAAAATAAGCTCTTATGTTTTCTATCGTCCGAGACTCAAAAGAAAATGAATCTCCGCACCATAAACGTTATTTTATTAACCTCCTTTTGGATCCAGATTTAGTATTTAATACCAAATATATTTTGAACAAATATAATCCTAAATGTTAACTCGATAATACCCCCTTTTTAGCTTCACTAGTACCTTTTCTGGTTGAAACCTTTATCTTGTAGGTGAATACAAGATCTACCTTATGTCCCAGAATATATATACACATATATAGTCTTCTGAATATTTAACCAAAGATTTGACCAACCTGACCAGGAATTAGTTGGGTTAAAGGTTGTTTCATATAGAACTTGTTTAATTTTTTTTTTATATATCTATCACCTAGTTAGACATTCTAGAACGTTAACGATGTGTAAATTATATTATAATCATTTATAGTTAAAGGTTAAACCTCATTTTATAATAATATAATATTTATATGTATATAGGTAGATATTTCTAAATAAATTTTATCTTATAATATTTTTATTATAACAAAATTTTGTATTTCCAAATAAAACCAACTTTAAAATGGTCAGTTAGCTTTTTAGTTATATCCTTGGATTTTGAGAAAATCTTCTTCGAAAACTGTATAATATTATGTATATATGTATTTTTATGTGTTGTATGTATTTCCTATTCAAGAGAAATTTCTACATATATACGTTATGTATATATATATGGATGAATGTATATATAAATATATTTATATATCAGAAAGTTAGAGTAGTAGATCTTGAATTTAGATATAGGTAACAAGTTAGAGATATGTATAAACTTAATTTAATAAACAGAAAATTAAAAAGAAATGTTTTAAAAACAAAAAATTTATTGAATAATATTTGAATACTAAAATATAATCTCGGTTATTATTTTATAATATAAAATCTAAAGGATTTCTATTTAATATTTGACATTGTCAAAAAATTATATGACACCTGTCTTTTATGTTGATTGGTGGATTTTTCGCTCCATCAAATTTACTTGCGCTTCATTTCGATTCAATGACTAAGTATTTTAGCTTTAAAAAAAAAAAAAAAAGCTCTGACGGGACGCGATGAAAAGGATTTATATAATATGTATATTGTGGTAATGTATATAAATATTTTAAAGAAAATTCTATATAAATACGACAAAAAATTGTTCATCTTTCTGAGACCAATCAAAAACTTTTAGCATAATTTCCTGTTTTACTAATGTTTATGTTTTGAGACTAAAAATAGAAAAAAAAACAAGAAAATTTTTTCTCAGAAATAAAAATAAACGACAGAAAAAACTTATTAGTACAACAAACTTTAACGTCATTTTAATACGGAGGCGAGAATTTAAACTTTACACAAACAAGAATTAAGTTTGTTTTAAAAGACTATGACAACGATTTAAGAATTATAGTTCAAATCGATTATAAGATACTATAAGAAAATTGATAGGGGGGGGAATTAATTGTGTTAATCTTATAATCATTGAAATATGTGATTAAAAAATATAAATAATAGAAAGAAAAAAAATTATCAATAAATTATACACATACACACACACAAAAAAAAAATATAGTAAAATTTGAAAAAAAAAAGTTAAAATCTATACAAAAATATATATCGAGACTGACAAATAATTTGTTGATAGTATTTTGCACTTGTGTTGTCCGTCTTTAAATCAAAATAAGTGGTTTGACCATTTTTATTTTTTGGGGGAAAATGTGAACTGATCTGAATTGATTTTATTATATCTTTAAAGAATATAAAGATACATATTTATACATATTTTTGTATTGTATATATATATAAATGTATTATTGTTATTGAATTATTATATTGTTACTTTTCTTAAGGGTTATAAGGAAATTTATAACCAAATATTAAAAAATTATATAGAATCATTTATATATCTATGTATGTATGTATGTTTATAGATATATACGTAATACTGATGAAGTATAAAGTACAAATCTACATTACCAAAATCTACTTTTAAAGTTAAGTTTTAAGAGAGAGTAGGTATATAACAGAATATAAAATTTGATCTTAATAATATCTGGTATATATATATATTAGGTTCGTAGTAACATCAAAAATCTATATATAATAGAATATATAGTTACCAATTAGAATGGATAAGCCGGTTCGACTTAAGAATATCTCCCCTAAAACGATTTCTAGAGCATAAAATACAAATGATTCATCTTCGTATTATAATTGTATATGTGTATATGTCAATGGGTGGTTATATGTATAACTGTGTGTAAAATATAGAGGAATGGGGAGAGAGGTAGCAACCTCTTTAAAAGGGATTAAAGACGTACATTGAAGTTTAAGGGGATTGGATATCGACAATATCCGGTTGAGAGTGTATTATTTCATATCTCTTATGCACTGAAAATTTGAAATGGAAGGTGGTTCGATTAAGAATTAAAATACAACCAACAGAGATGAAAAACTTTAGTTATATGTATATTATATTATATGATTTTCATTTGTATAATAAATCCTTATTTAAAAACTCTTTTTATATAAAATTCTTACAATGTTTCATAACCACCCTATAATACACTTTAATTTTGAATCTTGGATTTATTATGATGAGGTTTTAGATCAAATAATAAGAGGATGAGTAAGTACAGAACTGAAAATAATAGAGACAGTTGAAGAGATGAAACTCATTTTTTTTTATATACTTATTTATAATCCTTTTTTACTTATATAGAAAATTTTACTTTCTATATATAAAACATATATTTATATATAAATACACACACACACACACATCACACACACACACATAAGTAATAATGTATATATATGTATTTTGTAAATCATTTTTGAATGTTACTATATTTTTTTTTTCTCTCTTCTTTATTTATTCATTATAAAATATATGAATTAAATAGAATCTGGTGTTTGGTTTAAATATAGGTAACAATATTTTAAGAAAAATAATACAACAAAAAAAAAACAACAACAACAACCAAAAAAATTGTATATCAAACTTATAATCTAATCACATTATGATGTGGGATGAAAATATAATACAATACATATATAATATGTATATAAATATATACATACATATATCTATATATATATACATATACTTATATAAGTAACCTTTTGGTCAGGTGAGCCAACTGGACTAATTCCACCCATGAGATTTTCTTAGGGGTTATCGGAACGGCTTAAAAGTCGGGTAAGAGTTTAAGTATTTTCTCTATGGATCGAAGAGGTTTGAGAAGTTTTGGGGGGCGGGGGGAGAGGGGGTTATACGTAAGGAATTGGGTGAAATAAAGGGATTATTTCAGTATATAAAGAGGAAATAAAATATCAAAATTGTTTATCATGCAAAAACCTTCAAAGTTATATAGATAGACAGATAGAGTTTAAACAATATATGAAATTATGTATAACCAAATTTTATATATAAACTTGTGTATTTCTTTTTCTTTAATTTTTACAAATTCTTTATAACCTTTTCTTTTTATTTTTCCTTCCACTATATTCTATTATAGTCTCTTAACATAATTTAAACTTCTTATGTAATATATTGCAGTAAACTTACTTACAGTATAATGAAAAGTATAAAGTATTAAAATATACAATGCATGTTATATTGACTGAGTGCAACAAAATTAGTACACATATAAAATGAATTATATTTTCTAAATTTAATTTGTCAAAGAAATATAAAAAAAACACACAAAACACACACAAAAAGTAGCAATGAGTAGATGAAATAATTCAATGTAAATTCCTACTTATTGTGATAATATTAAAATAAAAATAAAATCCATTTAATATTTACCGATTCATTAACACTATTGTATAGTTTATTAGAAAATGGTACACGTCTTAATAAAACTATTGTTAAATATAAGTATTAACGTGTTAGAATTCTTAAATCAATATCGCATATTGGATTATAACTTCTTGTAAAATCCTTTACAAAATAAAATGTCTGTTGAGATTTATAAACGATTTACTTTTTTCTTCTTTTTAATTTTAAATTTTTTTATTGTATTATACGCGGTAATAAAAAATACTGTTCTTGTTCTTCTTTTTACCTATGGTTTTTTTTTTTGGATATTAAAACAAATAATTTTTATTGGTTTACTATTATTTAATTTAATTTAATTTAATTTAATTTAATTTAATTTAATTTATATTTTATTTTTTTTTGTAATTATATTCAACCAAAATTATTAATTTTTTGTGTTTTTTTTTTTTTCATTTTCATTAATACATAAATATATTGAAACTGATGCTTAAATATTTACCTATATTTACCTATATATAAATACAGATATACAGATATACATACAAATATACTCTTCGCTGTCAAATAAAATATAAAAAAATAATAATAATAATAACAGGAAATAGGGGCTCGCAAATTTATTATACCACAAAAATATTTTATTCGGATTACAAGTGGTAATAAGCTTACAGGTAATTTTATTAATTATTCCAATTAACATCAAATGTGTATGGTTGGAAAATAGGTTTGTTAAATTTTTACGAATTGTTTCAAATATCTACTATCTATATATAATCGTGTAATTTCATTTATATATGAAATTATTATAAATAAATCTGATGGAAACAAAAAAAATAAATAAAATAAAAATAAAAATATTTTATAATCGCCTCGTTTGGCTAGTGATAATATTTTTATTTTTTATTAATATTATTATTTAACAGTTTCACTTTGTACTTTAATAAAAAATTTTTTAATTTCTTTGTGTACAATATAATTTGTTAAAATATTCAAAACTATTAACGATTCTTCTTAGGAAATCTGTATGTGTTCCTTAAGAGCCTGGCAATGCGCTGAATTAAATTAAAAATTGCATGTGCAGATGCTAGGTGGTTCAGAACCCATCTCAAAAATAGTCGGTCTCAAGGGTGAATTTTAACCGAAAGGTTGTTTGCCCCCTTGTAAAATAAAATAAAATTAACTAACTAACTAAAAATTATTAAATTTCTAAAAGGCATTGATAATTTTATATCCCTCCATACATATTATATTCTACTCTATGTACAAATTTCCCACCGAAAAAATTTATTTATTTTCAATTTTCATTAAATATTCTTATTAACAAAATTATACCAATTGTAATTACGAATAATAAAATAGACAAAAAAATGTTAATATAAATTTTATGATGTAAAAAAGTGATAAAGTTGGATAAATATTTTTCTTTTTTTTTTTTTTGTTATTTTTTTTTTCGATAGATTCTTTCTAAACTATAAGAATATAAATCAACTATATTTTATTCTCTTTATTTTCTAAGATATAATTTTTGTTTTTTTATATATTATATAAAATGTTGTATATTATAAATCCGTACGTACAATATACGTTAAATTTTATTTAATAAAACATTTTATACATCTCCTGAAGGCAATAACATATATAGGTAAAGGTAGATAGGTAAGGTACATTTAAAACCTAAACATAAAATTCTCGAAAAACAAATACAATAATCGTATAATCTCTAAGCTTCGCTAATGCTCTCATTCCTAGTATGTGTTAATCCTAACAGGAAAGAGTACATGTGTGTTTTTTATATACATATATACATATACATATACATATATACAATGTATATAAAAATATATATTATATATATATATATATATATATAACATTATAATATCTGGATTCAGAATGCCAGATAGCTTTATTTTATATAATACAATCTCATACGTTTCCAATCGTAAGGGTTTTAGTTTAACTTTTTCTTTTCTTTTTTTTTTTTTTTGTCAATTCCTATAAACTAAATACATTTTATAAAGATTTCAATTTTTTTGTTGTTGTTTAATTTTACCAAAAAGAAAAGCAAAAAAAAAAAAGAGAGAGAACTATTTTGATTTGCTTAGTAATAATTTTTTTAAAAAAAATTTATTTCTTAAAAGTTAAAATTAAAAAAAAAAAAAAAAAGAAAGAAAAGAAGATCAATCGAAATATTTAATATTTACTTAGACAAATAAATACCCTTAATATTGTCTGTATGAGAGAGAAAAAAAAAATTCTTTAAGATGTTATTGTGTTTGTCTGTCTGTCTGTATGTTTGATTTGATACAATACATATAGAATCACTACATACAAACATGCATAGAATATAAAATAACCATAGGGTTCAATAAGTCATGTTTTAAAATTTATTTTTTTATAGCAGCAAAAAAAAAAAAAAGAAGAAGACAAAAAAAAAAGAAGAAGAAGAATAAGAATAAGTTATATATACTCAATTATTAGTGACTTAATTGAAACTTTGAACGCACACAGCTGTTAATAAATTTAGAACAATGTATGAATGTATGTACACATAATATTTTACAATTATTACAACAACAACAACAACAAGAACAAGAACAACAAAAAAACTGTATATTTTTCCACTTACTCTGGCGTAAAATTTATATCGACTTAATAATTATAAAGCAAAAAATTGATTATTCTTAATAGATAAGTTAGGGTTAGGGTTAATCTTTTATTAGTATAAGACAAAAAAATCTGTAAAATTTTATCAATCAAAATAAACGTAATTTTTGATATGAAAAAAAAAAACTGAAAACTTTTTGAAAATAAAATATTTGCGTACATGCGGCTTTTTTTTTTTTGTTTTTTTCTAAAAAAATAAATAAAAACGTTCAAATTGTCCCTTCTGGTTTATTTTATTATATTCTTTGGCTATACGGTTACATATGTGTGTTGTATATATGTATATATAAATACAAATACATATAAAAATGAAATGTATTGTACAATACAAACATGGGGGAGTAAATCCGTTATCCCTGAGCCCGCTTGCCTGATGGGATTATAGTAAATCCAGATAAAGGGATAAAGAATTCTTCACCCTCCAAAACCCTTATATTTCCCTTTCTAACACACAAAATTTTTCATCTATTGGCTTCATGCATATGTGAACAATGTATAGTCTATATACACTTACTAAATGTAGGAAAATTTCAAATATATATTATGTACACTGGATTTACAAATACATTTTCATATAAAGGCAGCAATCTTATATTATTTATGTATTTAAGACAATGTTATGTCTTTTAAAAAAATTCTACAATTTTAATTTTCACCCCATCACAAAAAAAATAAATGTTTTTTTTTACAAAGAAAATTCTTCAATATTTTAATGGAATCAAAATGAAACGAATAATTTAAATTTTTCAATATTTTTAACGGATTTTTTTTCTTTTCATTTTAAGTTAAATATTTTGTATGAAATTTATTTTTTATTTACACAAAATTTTGTATTTTTTAATAAGAATAATAATGATTAAGGGTACTAATAGAAATATTGCTAATTAATTTTTTGTAACTCGAGTAAATTAGTAAATTTCATAAAGTATAAAAATTATCTGAACCATTAATAAATTAAAGGAAATTATAAAAAAAATTTGTTACTATCCAAAATTTAGTACATAAAATTATGTAATTTCTATTCGTAGTGTATATTATATCGATAGTATATAATAATATATAAATTATCTCTGTTGGTTTATATATTTCCTGTTGTATCAATCAACCCCATCAACATTTAACTCGGATTTGTCTGCAATACTGCTTAGCGCTTAGCCATTCGTATATATATTTATTGTATATACATTGAAATTATTTGTGTGGGATAATATAGTGTGTAATATGCATATACACAATATTATATCTATAAATGTATGTGTATACATATATATGCATATATGCATATATATATATATATATATATTTATAAACTAACAAATACATAGGTCGAATATAAATCCGTAATCCTCATCAGTTTCAATATATAGCTCCTCATCCGTACATTTCCATAACAAAACATTTTACGATTTTCATCATAGTGAAAGATAAATAAAAAAAATAATATTAGTTTAAATATTCTTACTCGTACATAATGATAAATCTAACAAAATTTTTATCAAACTAAAAAAAAATGACAAATATGAAAAATATGTAGAAGTTGTTGTTTTCTTCTTTTATAGAACAATTAAATACAATCTTATGTTGTGAAAGACGAAAAAAAAAAAAAAACAACAAAAACAAAAACAAAAATTGTTGTGGATAATACAATCTATTATTTTTTTTTTTTTCTTATTTAAATAAACATAAACTTTTTTTTTTTTTTGTTGTACGAATATTTTAATATTAAATGGATGAAATAAAACTAATTAGTAAATAAAAAAATATATATATATATATGTAGTTTTTAACCCTAGTTATCTATGAATGGGAATCTCTTGAATAACCTTCTTCTATTTCTATTATTATGTCACACAGAAATTAAACCTGCACATGAGATCTCGGATTTCATTTGAACGCTTCCAGCTTTGGGATTTAAAGATTACCAACGGCAAAAGCGCGTTATCCGCTTGCTGACGTCAGATTTATCCGTATTTATATAATAATATAATACCTATGTATATGTGTAACATATATATGTATATATATTAATACGTACATACATACTATGTATGTTGATGTGTTTTTGAAGAAAAACGATTATGCGATACACCTATATGACTATACTAGTATAATATATAAATCCAATGGAATATAAATACACTACGCACTCATATACAAACATTTTCTTTTTTTTTAAGTATATATATTATTAAAATTTTGATTTTATGTATGTATGTAAAATAATGGGTTAATTTTATTGATTTTTTGACATAACTTTAATTAAATTTTTCAAAAATATTCAAATAATATTAACTTTTTTTTTTTGTTTTTGCCACATTTATTTTTATTCGTTTTTTGTTTGTTTGTTTTTTTTTGTAAATATTTTTCAATATTTACAATTTCATCTAAATACAATTTCCAAATCTATTTCCCACTTATTAATGAAGTATACTATAATTTTGAAGTATTGATATGAAAGGGTACTTAAAAAATTTGTATTAAAATTTTTTTATGGTTAGCATAATCATAACCAAAAAATTACAATTTAAAATGATGTAGATCAATAGTTATGTTCGGTACATTAAATTTCAATTAATATTATTTCAATTTATTAAATTATTAATATAAATTAATCAACTTACAATTAATTTTGGTAAAGTCTAAATCTCTTCGGTCCAATGATGGTGATGGTATAAATTTTTCAGGACTATTTTCTTGTATATTACCATTTTCACTGTTACAAACACTTAGATTTGTTATTTGTTTTAAATTTATATTATTTGTTGTTGTTGTTGTTGTTGTTAATTTATTATTTAACAAAAAATTTGTATTAGTTGTATCAATTAATTTTGTTGTATTACCAATTGGTATTGTTTCATTTATAGGACTTTTATTAGATGTTTGTTGTATTGTTGATTGTTCTGATTGATCATGAGGTGGTGATAATGATAATTCTTTTTTTGGTGTTTTTGCTCTAGTTAAAGCAAGTGCTTGTGTCTGTTATAAATAAAGAAAAAAAAGAAAAATAATTAATACAATATATAATTAATAAAAAAAATTTAATAAATTACAGCGCACGCATTTATTGTTTAAAATTTTTTTTAAAAATAAATTGATTACTCAGAAGTGAGAGATATTTTTTGTTCGTCTGTGTTTTCTTCGTTTTTTTTTTCTTTTTTAACTCTTGTCATAAACACGGATTTCTTTAAATGTAAAAAAAAAAATATTTTTTTTTGAACTTTAATGTATTAAAAAGATAAACATAAATTTATTATGTTATATACATTCGTATAAAAATATATAGAGTAATGTAGACAATCATATATATATATAAATATATGAGTATAATATAAATATGATAAAATTATTCCTTTTAGTTTGTATAGTTTACGTCATACTTGTGATCTGCTCTAATCTGGGGGTCAATCGATGTTAAGTAGAATCACGAATATCTTCACTTTAAACTAACATTGACGTTTACAATAAATTTATATATGTGTGTCATTAATTTGTCTTATATATTGTTAATAATGCGTTTCTACAGACGCTACTGTTTCATATATATATTTATATTTTTTTTATTGTGTGTTGATTTTCTTTGTCAAACTTATATCACTATCAATATATTTAATTTATTTCATATAATAACTTTATTCCACTTTACTTCTATATATTATTACGTATTGTATTAGATTTTTGTTTATAACATACATCCAATCTTTCACCTACCACCACCCCTCCCCCCCTCCACCCCCTATTTGTAAATATTGTATTATCTTTCTATAAGAATAATTAGACAATTTTATTATTTATATTTTTCTAAACAAAAACAAACAAAAATTTATGATCATTTTAAAAAATCTAAAAATATAAAAAATAAATTTTAATTTAATTCTTTTTTTTTATTTGGCTTAACAAATTCTTTATCTTTTTGCTGCCGGAACTGGATACAAAATTAGATTATAAATACTAACAATTATTTTTTTTTAATGTTATTCCTCATACTGACTCTGACTCTGACTTAACTTAATTTTATTTTATCATTTTCTAAAATATTCATTTCTATATGCGGTTAAAAGTGATTCTAAATGAAAAATATTTTATAAATTTTGAAATATTTTGAACTTATATTAAGATTTTTTTTCTTCTTCTTTTGTTTCGTTTCGTTTTTTTTTTTTGTTTTTTTTGATTAAACAAAAAGAAAATGGTTTTCTTTTATATTATTAATCGTTTTTTCATAAAATTTTCTTACTCTTTTTTTTTGTTTTTAATAGAAAAGTTTTTAAAGAAAATGACAAATGATTTATTAAAGTTTTTAGTCACAATGAATGTTTTTTTTTTGTCAATCTGATTACATTATTATCTATGTCGTAGGTATTATAATTTTTCTACCAAAAAAACAACAACAACAAAAAAAAGAAACACCCAACATTTATTTGTATAAAGTTTGATTTTTATTTTCGAATTGGAATTGGAAGTAAAATTTTATTATTTTTATTTTTAAATTTTCATTTTCTGATTAGAAATTATTATTGATAATTTTCTGATATCAAAAATAATTCTTATCCATATTTTTGGTGGTGTATAATACAAAAAATGACAAAATATAAAACAGAAATTATAGATAGAAATTTTCTAAGATCGTAAACCAGCCCTAAAAATATTATAAATTAAAAAATTATCACAAAACAAAATTTTTAACCGATCTGCTTTTTAGTTATCTTTCTCAGTTGTTGTGTGTGTGTGTGTATTTTTTATCGTGGCGTGTTTTTTTTTTTGTCATCCATCTGATTCTGATATACAGTAGACATTTCATATTATCTTTTATGAAAAACATGTTGCAATGTCAATTTTTTTGCTGTTTTCTTTTTTTTTGTTGTTATTTTTATTTTTGATTTCTCTCTCGTGGTTATTGCCCTTTTGCCAGGACCATTTATTATATTGGTTGTGTTTCAAAAAAAAAAAAAAATTAAGTCAATCTAGTTTTTGTGGTTAAATTCTTGAAACTTGTTGAATTTATCACAAAAAAAAAAAAAAACTGAAAAAAAACTGAAAAAAGAAAACAGAAGGAAAAAAAAAAAAAAGACAACGATATATAAAATGAACCAGAAAAAAGAAAAAGAGGAAGATCTCTTTAAAATATAACCAAAAAAACTATACAACAACAACAACAGCAACAACAATTTTTTTTGTCTTATATAAAATACCAATAAGAAAGGAGGATGACAAAAGAGACGAATAAACGTTTATAAATTTTTCAAATATATAATTTTTTTTTTTTTTAAGATAGATAAAAAAAAGAAAATTGTTTGGATCAACGATATAAACAATTTATTGTTGAATTAATAAAATTTGTAGATTTTTGATTAGAATTTATTGACTTATTGATCAATCTTCCATTTTCGGATTTTAATCAATTAAAATATTATTTAAGAATTTTTATCATTTTCAATTCAAAAATATTGGAATTAACAAAAAAAAAAAAATCTTAATCTGTAAAGATGAACACCGGTTCGGTTACCTTTCGAATGTCCTGGTCAAATTTTTCTTTAAATGGAAATTTATTTGTACAGAAAAATTGTTTCAACAAAAGAAAATTTATTTTCTTTTTTTAATTTTTTTTTTTTGGGTTTAAATCTAAAGAATTTTTTTTCTTATTATTATTGAGCACATAATTTTTTTATTATATTTATTTTCAATTCACTTCGTATGTTTGTATGCGTTTGTTTGTTGTTGTTGTTGTTGTTGTTGTTATTATTTCTTTTTGATTATTTAAAGAAAAACAAGTTCAGTGAATTAAAAACAAAAAGAAAAAAACATTGTTTAAAGTTATAACATTCAGCTACCTATATCAGCTAATTTACTGGCCTAAGGGCCCTCTACAGAAAGAGGGAGGAGGGGATATAAAATTAAACAAAAAAAAAACAAAAAAATATTCTCGTCAATTTATTCGTCGCTTTAGAATATTTTGATAAGTAGTATCAGAAAAAAGAAGTTATAAGATGAGAGAGAAGAAGAAAAAAAAAAAGAAGAATTGGGAAAGAAATGGGCAAAAAAAAAACAAAAAACAAAAAACTAAAACATGTCAAAATGACTAAAGGCTTAAATTTTTATATGTATTTTTTTTTGTTTGTTTGTTGTTGTTGTTGTTTTTAATAAAACCTTTATAATAATATAAGTAACAGTACTAATAAGTATTATGCCTTAACTATAAGCACTAATAGCTTTGCGTGTAGATCGTATATATACCTTGGAATGCGGCTTTAACCCTTTTTTGTTGTTGTTATTCTTATTCTTATTCTTATTGTTGTTGTTTTAATTTTTTGATTAAATGTACGTATACTTTCAAGCGACTCCAAAAAAACAATAATCTTATATTTACTAAAATATAGTTTTGCATAATACAATTTTTGTTTCTTTCTATATGCTTAGGAGGAGAATGCGAAATGTTTAAAAATAAATAATAATAATAAATAAATTCATATTAGATACTTTTTTTTTTATTTTTTATTTTTTGTTTGTTGGTTGTTTATTAAAAACAATATAAGCTTGACATTTTGAAATTTTTGTATTATTATTATTTTCTCTCTCTCTCTCTCTCTCACTTTCTCTATCTCTCTCTGTCTCGCTTATTGTTGTTATTGTTGTTATTTGTTAATTCAACATTTATCTTAAGTCAAAAGATTCTTTGAGGGAACTTTCAAAAATTTTCAGTTGGTGCGGGCGAATAATTATATTGTTGTTGTTGTTGTTGTTGTTGTTTTTTGTGTTTATCCCCATAACTTTTATAATCTGTCTTTGATGCCATTAACTCATTAGATTTCTTGTATATAAATTTTTAAACACATTTATAGTCAATTCATAATTATAAATAAGAAATGTATTACATTTTTATTTTATATTTTGGCAGGATAAGATTAGTTAATTTAACCCCGATTCGATAATATAAAATTTTTATATATAAAATTTTTTTTTTTTTAGTTAGATTCCTTATACCCAATGATATCTTATTATAATTTTTTTTTTATATTTTTCGTTTTAACTTTATCGATAGCAATTTATACATTCATTCATTCATTTATACATGTATAGATATTTTGGTAAATCCATCATTAAACTAATCCGTTTGTTTAGCTTAACATCATTACTGATGGATTGTTTTATTATGTTTTTTTTTTTTTATATATATTATTTGTTGTTGTTGTTGTTGTGTTTTTTTGTTTTTCTTTCTGTTTTGTTTATAGCGTTCGTTTTTTGTTTCTTTTTTAATTTGGAATATAAAACAAAAAAATAGAATTTTATTTTTCAGTTGAAAATATTCTCTCTATTTAAATTTAACCAAAAAAAAATAAAAAACAAACAAATTTACCTGTGTATTATTATGTCCAGTATTAGCGGCATTTATAAGCCATGCTTCTGCAAATGTTTCCATTGCACTTTGAAAATCCATTCCTAGCCAACCAACTGCCGAACCAATTTAGATTTTCTAGGACTTTTTTTACTTCAGTTTTGTTTCGCAATTTTTGATTAAAAATATTTTTCTTTTGTTTTTCTTTCTTATTAATTTCATACTTAGTTTATACCCATTCAAATATTAGTATGTATGTTTTATTTTAATAATTTTTTTAATTATAGATTTTCGTTGACGTTTACATATACATATTTATTATATTGGTTTTTATAACCATAATTATATAAAAGCGTTAAATAAGTAAATGGATTAACATAATTTGTAATACGCACATGAATATATTTATTTGTTTGTTCGTTTGTTTGTTTGTTTTTTTTCAAATTTTGTTTTTACTCAAAAATTGTTATTATTGCTTTTGTATGTTTTAAATTTTTCTCTTTTGTTTAAACTTTTATAATTATAAAATATTTATTAAATATTTGAAAATTTTCTTTATAAAACTGATTATTAAATTAAATATAAATTAACCATGACACTGAACAAATTTTATTAAAACCACTTCAATTCATTTTTATATTTTTATATTTTCTATTTTATTAATATTAAAAATTGAAAATTAATATCAATCAGTAAAATTCACTTAATTTTATTATCGCAAATATAATTGATTCAAATAAAATACAAACAAAAAAAAAAAAAAACAAATAGGAAAACAAAAAAAAAAACAAATTTAAGTTGAAGTTTTATGCTTAGATAAATTTATAGTTTTAAGATTATTTTACATTTATGATATAATTCACTCATGGTCACTTAGTAAAATTTCATTTTTTTTTTAATTTTGCCTTTTTCTTAATTAATTTCTAATTAACGATAATTTCTAATTAACGATAAAGCTTTTAACAAAACTATGTTTATATTATTGCTTATTAAATTCATATTTATTATATTAAAAAAAAATAAATAATATACATTTTAAAACTATAAAACAAAATGTTAATTAAATTTTCTATTTTCTTCTTCTATTCTTATTTTATTTAATTTTAATTTTAATTTTTTTTTTTTTATTATATAAAATTGTTTCTTTTTTTTTCTTTTTTCTTCTAATCGCGTCGGCAGTTGTCGCGCAACTAAAATTATTTCAAATTTCAAATATAAAAAATGTTACAATATATTGTGTGATTCCTTTTCGTTTATTATTCGGTTAATAGTCGTGTATGCAATCGTTCAAGTTTTTCATGAGTATTTAATTTCAAGTAATATATATAACAGAAGAAGAAGAAGAAGAAAAAAAAATATAACAACCCAAACCACCCACAAGACATTGAATGACTTGTTGATAATGCGCGCGCAGTATTATATGGTTTTAACCAAGAAAGAAGAAAAAAAAAAAAATTCGTAACGAAAGGAAAATAAAAAAAAAAAAAAAAAACATTAAAGACGAAATGTTGCAGTACAATAAGAAAAGTATTGCAGTTTTTATTTAAATATTATCTAATCATTTAAAATAGAAAATTAAAATTTTATATATTAAAAATATTAAATACAATCATCTTTAAATGAATCCAATGAAAATATTTGTATTTCATTTATATTTTGTTAGAATAAAATTAAAATCAAATCTGGAGCAAAAGTGGAAACAAAAAAAAAAAAAAAAAATCTTATATATTTTATTTTGGATTTCTTAGAGATAAGCGCTCCGCCCACCGTCTATGATTGGAGCAAAAGATTCGTTTTTCATTTTTCTTATAACTTTGTCTTTATAAAATTTATCTCATAGCTATAGATATTTTATATATATTTACCTATATTTATCTAGTTAGAAGAAAAAGAATAAAAAAAAAAAACTCTTTTGAATAGATTCTATAAAATATCTTTCTTCTTCTTCTTCTTCTTCTGCTTTTTTTTCTTCTATGTAGTAAATAAATTAAAAAAATATTCTTTAGATTTTTGTGAACAAATATGAAATTAAAGTTTTTTTAACAGTCAGTACAAAAAAAACACTATTTTTTATTTTAATTAAATTTATAATTGAAGATAATCGTTAAACATTTGCTTTACGTAACTCATTTATTTAGAATTATATTAAAAGCTCAGTTTCATTTGTGTCAATTATCTTACATATATGAAATTTCAACTAATTATTTTACCTAATTCTTTCCATCCTATATATTTGTTAATATTTGTTTTAATGTTTAATGTCACCATGTGGGCTTGTCGTAGTCCAAAAAATTATAGTAGGTACATTATAGCTTTACTGGCTTTATTATTTTATTCGTCATTCTTGTTTCATGTAGAAAACAAATTTTTATACACTTTTTGTATTTATTGTTCAAAATTTTGGTAGCATAGATTTATAATATAATTTTTCTTAACACGAATTCATATTAAGTCGGAAATATTTTACAAATGGCTCCAATATTTAAATTAAGAAATTTCGGTTCCAATATTTTTATGGAAGATTCTTTATAATTTGGTTCTAGATTCAGTTATTGAATAGGCAAATATCCAATATGTCATGTTTTACAACAATTTTAATTTAATTAATACAATAAATTTTCCTAACATCTTTTGTTCATCCATCAAACTTAAAATTAGAATTCATCAACTTCAACATAGAATACTTCCAAATACAAATAAAAATTTTTATTACACATAATTTTCGTTATTTTTCATGGAAAAATTAAAACAAAAATAAGTAATAATAAATTTTAAAATTTTGTCATTGTTAATACCGGTCAATATTAAGTAAATATTGTACGTGATACGATGATAAAAAAAAATTAACCAAAATAAATTATATGAATTATTATAAAGTTACTTTATTAAGTACATATAATATTAATAATAATTCTATATTCTCGTAATAATTAAACTTTTCGTTTAATTCTTGTAAACACTTGAATATTATATATTTCTCTTATTTTGTCTTTATTACACGACAAATTTTTCTATATATACATAAGAAAATCTTTTAATACACATTTAAGATTACCTAGTTTTATATAATATTATATTTAGATTGTAAATGAAAATTAATATATTATTTACATTATAATTGTAATATAATATAACAACATAATTATCTTCTATCTAATGATAGACATATATACAAAAAAATTAAAGTTGTATTATTATTAAATCTTTTTAAGAGATTTGCATATGCGGAGTGTCATCATCTCCTGAATTTATTATACTTGAAAAAAAAAAAAAAACAAAAACAAAAACAAAACAAAAAAAAAAACTCTTTTTCATCATATTCTTATTCAATTAGACATTTAATTTATCAGTAAGCCACAAGAGTGATGATTATGTCAACACTAGAAACAATTTTATATTCATACAAACGTACATTTGTGTACACACACTTTTTTTTTTTTTTTGGAACTGTTCAAATATACAAATACAACAACAAAAAAATAAAAATAAAAAATAAAAATTGTTTCTTTTTTAAGCCATAATCTAATCTCGAGTGATCTGATAACGAAGTAATTAATTTTAATGAGGTAATGCAGCTTTATTTTGTGATAAGATGGATTTCTTTTCACTTTGTTTATTCTGTTTTTGTTTTTTTTTTGTTTTTTGTTTTTTTTACATTTTTACATTTTTACAATTTTTTTTTTTGGAAATCTTTTGTTTTTTTTCAAAAATGTTTTGAGATAATAAAGATATGATGATTCAAAAGAAAATTGTTTAGATTTATTTTCTCATAAGTTTATATGAGAATAAAAATGAAAAGACGATTGTGGAAAAATATGAAATTTCACAACTTATGACATTTTAATGCATTTATTTGTTAATTTTTCTGTAATTTTCTTTTTAACTTTGATTTATAAAATGTACGAGTCCATTAAGGATATTTTACATTTTTATGTTATGATTTTGTAGGAATTGTATTTGAATGGATTTAATGTATGAATTATATAGAATATGAATATATAGAATTTAACTGTCTATTTATATAACTTATAATGTTTTGATATCTATCGAAATATTTTCAATAAAGTTCATATTATAAGCTTGCTTCTTCTTCTTCTTCTTCATCTTCATCATCATCTTCATCTTTTATATATAGATATTTTTTTTTCTTTTAACTTAACTTTTCTTTCTCTCTGGTACATCCATAGATACTTTATAAATTTTTATTTGAATTTATTTGAACATATAGATACAATATTTTCTCTATTCTTAAAATTGATCGAAAGAAGTAAAAAAAAAAAAAAATAAAAATAAGTGCAATAAATTTTACTAACAAAAAACGAAAAAAACGAAAAAAAAAGAAAGAAAGAAAAAAAAAAAAAAACTAACAGAACAGAACCAATGCAAGCAAGTCTATATTTAAAAATAATTTTTTATATGAACTTTTTGGATATATTATATAAAAGGCAATAACAAAAATGCGCGCGCATTATAACATCCTTAGAATAAATTTTGAAGGTGGTAGTTTCATAAAAAACCGCCCATTTTCTAGTTAATTCAACAACATTTATTTTTATTTTTTTTTTTTTCTTATTTTTATACGAATAAAAATATAAAATAATTCTCATTCGAGTTATTTTTTTTTTGCTTCTTCTTCTTCTTCTTCTTCTCTATTTATTATAGTTTTTAATAAAAAAAAAAAACATTTAGAAAATAACAAGAACAACAAGAACAACAAGAAGAACAACAACTGGATGTACTAAAATTTATAACTGAGCTCTCCAAAAAAAATACTTATATGAAAAGAAAAACGTATAAAATATTTAACAAAAATATTTTTATTAGTAAATTTCCATACAATTAATTCTTAGAAATTTTAAATGGGAATAAACTGAAGAAAAAAAAAAAAGGAAATCTCCTTTCTAATTCAATATTCTTAAAAGAACCAAAAAAAAAAAAAAACAAACACAAAATACAAAAAGAAGAAGAAGAAGAAGAAGAAGTGCGATTATATTTTCAATTGTCTTCTTCTTCTTCTATTTTTTTGATTTTTTTAATCTAAGAAAAAATGTGTTTTAATGATTACATTATATAATTTTTATTTAATTTTTGATTTACAAGAAAAATGATGCACTGATAAAAAAATTACACACAAAAGTTAGTATACAGTAAAATTCTATTATAATTAAATAATCGTATTATAGATTTACGAATTACGAATATATTTTCAAATCAAAATAAAAATCAAATGAAATCAAAATCAATTAATTGAACTTAAGCCGCAAATGTATATCTACCTACATTTAATAATAAACGATTATCGTGAATTATCACCAAATTATTTTGAATTTTACAAAAATTGACCCGGCAACATTTTTTTAAAAAAAAAAATCTTTTAAAAATTTTTTTTTTTTTTAAAAAAATCAAGAATATTTTATTGATTTATTTTATTAAAATTTTTTGGTGAAAATTTTGTAATACAAAACTTTTTTTTTTGTATTAAATAAAATGTAATCTAGTGACTTGGTCACTTAAGAAAGGTCAACAATATATTGTTTGTGTGATTTGGTCATTTTAGAAGGTCTTTCAATATTTGTTTTTTTTTTTTGTTTTTGTTTTTGTTTTTGTATATTTTCTATATATTCCATCATCATAATTTTTTATGTACATTAATCTATAATGACAAAAAAAAATAAATAAAAAAGTTTGTTATATAGAAAATGGGTTTTTGAATGAACATTGCAATTCAATTGAAATGTAAACAACTGAAGAGATTTTCATTTTAATAAAAAATAATTTAGAGCGCGACTGTATACAATTACCTTACTATTTTCTATTTATATATTTGTGTGTGTATGTGTGTATGCATGTATATGTAATAAAAAATTTAAAAAATATGAAAAATAAATTACAATAATTGTAAACTATAATAAACTAATATCAATAATATTCGAATAGTATTTGATTAAAAAAATAATTCTATGTTGATTACTTGACTGCAATCATTAATTGTGTTATACGTCATTCTCACTTATATGCATGTTACTATCTATACTAATCAGTTACTGATAATCAAATATTTTTTTTAAACCATTTCTTTCTTCTTCTTCTTCTTCTTTTTCTTCTTTTTCTTTTTTTGTTTAAATGAAATAAAAAAATTATTTACGTGTAGATGAGAGAAATTTCTATGTGTTAAAAATCAATTTAAAAATAATTTAATAGTGTTCAGGATTAGTATGACAATTGATGATTATTAATTGAAGGTCTTAATATATTTACTGAAATGATAGATATTTAAAATATTTTCTATATAGAATAAGGTAACACTAATAATTACATTCATTGATTGAATAATTAAGGTATATAAGTGTTCACCTATACTAACACAATATTCCCTCATTTTAACATAAAACCAAATTTTCACACAGAATCATATATCACCCCTCATTATCAATGACTATACATAATTTCATAAATGCTTATGTTAAATGTTAACTAAATAGTTGGCATATTTTTACGATAACATTTTTAAATTTCTTTTACATTTTCTTTTTTTTTTATATATTCTTAAATTAACTCTTTTTTTTTTTGTTTGTTTGTCTTTTTGTGTCTTGGATAAAATTTTATTTACCCATTTTTCTATACCCATCGTCATCAGTATTTATTATTTTATATAAATGTAATAATGAATTGAACAATTATCGATTAAATTTTATTTTAAAGTTTTTGATTAAAATATTTAGAAGTGAATAAACAAAAAAAAATTGTTTAGTAAATAGAATTTATTTTAATAAAAATTTACATTTATTGTTAAGAAAAATTCTAAATAAACATTTTAGATAATTATTTTATTTTTGTTAAATATTAATTGATTTGAATCAATTGCACCGATCACTGAATTGATATTCTGCAATTATTGAAAATTTAAACAATTCTGGAAATAATTAATTTTAAATTAATCAATTTTGAATTTTTCTTTTAACGAAAAAAAAAACTCTAGAAACTTAATTATTTTAATACTAAAATTTAACTTTGTAAATAGTAAATCTTTTTATTTGATTTATACAATTCTTCTCAACTAATACAAAAAAATGAAAAAAAAAATGAAAAATATTCACAATGATAATTAAATGAAAATGTTTATTTAACACAAGAAGATTTTCCTTTATTTTATTATTAAATTTTTTTTTAAACAAATTTCACTTAACCTAAATTTTAAAATTAGAACTTTTTGTGCTTTCATTTTAATTGTAAAATAATTTATTGCAATTAGTTGATTGTAATTTTTTGTTTCAAAAAAAATAATATGAAAATTTCTGTAAAATTTGAGATAAGCGTTTTTCTTATTTAAAATTATCAACAATTTTACCCAAAAAAAAAAAATAAGAATGTTGTATGATTTTGGTTTCCCCCCAAATAAACAATTATTAATTATTGTTTTGAATTGTGATTAATTTTTGTATGTGTGGAGCTTTTGTAATCTAATAAAAATTAATTCTGTACAAGTAGCATACAATTTTCCAGATACAAATAGAAAATATTAATAATAATCTAGAATTTATTGTTAAAATTTAATTAAACATTTTCGTCAAAAATCTTCGTCCTTTTTTCCCCTCTTTAAACATTTGATTTTTCTTTGTCTCTTAAATAAATGTATCGATAGATTTTATAAGATTTTCAATAATACATAATTGCAATTTAATATTTTCTTTATCATATCATTTACACATACACACATACACACATACAAATGTATTGCACACGTAACACATTCACATAATATCTTTATCCCTGCTTTGTTTCAACTTTATTAGCTAAGTGCTAAGTGTTAAAACTCAATCAAAAATATTTATATATAGACTATGATATGTAAATAATTATCTACTATGTGAAGTATTATAAAAGATTTCATGTACCTTATAATATCATCTAATTTACTTAAATATATCATATACTATTAATGAATATATGGAAAATACACGGAATATACAATTTCTTCATAATATTAAGATTTTATATAATATCCAAATAAAATATAGAAAATTGGTATATATATGAACAAAGCTTTTTAAGGTTTATATAAAGAAGTTCAGTTGTTTGATCTATGGATATTGAATTATTTCTGTCAATTATCCAAAATTGAAAATAGAAACCCTTTTATTTTATTTTATACGTCCTACGATAAAATGTACAAGTATTGGAAAAAAAAAACGGATGTTCGCAGGAGAAAAAAAAAATAAAGAGAGGATAAAAACAAGAAGAAAATTATAAGAAAAAATTGATTTTAAATTTACAAGACAAAAAAAAAACAAAAAAGAATTTATAAGGGAAAATTATCCGTATTTATTGATATCCATAAACAAAATGTTTACATAAAAAACAAAAACAAATACAAGTACACACACATACATAGACACAACACACAGGTAATATATGTATGCTAAAGTTAAAATTATATCCTGTATATTCTTATATGTGACTCTACTCGTTTATTATAAATTTATCGTTATAAAACGATGTTAAAACTTTTTCCTAACAAAAATATACAAATAGATTTATACAATACATACATCTACCTATAGATGATATTTTAAAATAAAGTATTATAAAATATATATATATACATGTGTACATATATTATGTATAAAAAATATGTATCTCTAAATATATGTGGGTACATACACACACACACACACACACATACACATACACAACAGAGAAAATATCGCATATCTTGAACACAGAAACAAAATAACTTATAAATCTGTCATATCTTTTTTTATTTTATTTATTTTTGTTGGGATATAATATATAATTTATTATTAGCTAATAGAAAATAAATCGAAAGATAAAAAAAAAAAAAAAAATAAATAAAAAAAAAAAAAAAAGAAAAAATAGAAAATAGAAAATAGAGAAAAAGAAAAAAAAAAAAAAAATTCTGTGTAAGCCGATTTACTAAACTGACCTATAAGGATATTTTTTATTATATGTTTCTTCTTCTTCTTCTTTTTCTCTATCATTCGGGCATTATTATTATTATTATTATTATTATTATTTTTCAAAGTATGAAATACTGTGACATAAATTTCCATGTAACTCTGTGTTTCTGTATCGACAACTTTATACACACACACACACACACACATGTATATGAATGGTTGTGCTCCGCTTATGTATATCAAATGAACATTTTTTTTTTTTTAAGGACGAAGAATGAGTGATTATTCCATAAATTTCACCTAAATCGAAAATTATTTATAAAAAAAAAAAAAATGAAAGCTGAAAGTATCCTTTCAACACAACCCGCGACCATTGTACTACCTACAAATAATATCATTTTGTAGACTAATTTTTCACGTTTTGGAGCGAATACGTGACTTGACTAAAATAATGAACTTATTACTTTTTAGTACAGAAGAAGAAGAAAAAAAAAAGAAGCAAATATCATTTATGGATTAATGAAATTTTATGATAAAACATCATATATATCTATGTGTGCTGTTCAATTTTTATTATTATGTAATAATAAGGTAATAACTTTATTAGTGGATAGATAATTAACATTATTTATCAAGAATGTCCATTTAGTTTAACATTTAAAAATAAATTAAGGTTGTACATGATTGTCTTTAGCTAATGTACTGGCATCATTTAAATTTTTAAAAGGGTTAATTAGATGGAAACTATTAACCAATATATTATCCTTAAAGACTAATTATGATTTGTTTTTCCTTTTTATGTGTGTATGTGTGTGTGTGTGTGTGTATTATATATTTAAATATTTTATATAAGTCTCTGGTAGCTAGTAGTCGTATCTATATACGACTGTATCATAAAATCTCATTCAAATTTCTTCAACCAATCAGTTCTTTAATTTCTAAGAAAGACCACAACCACTAAAAAAAAAAAAAACCAAAAAAAAAAAAAAAAAGAAGCAAAAGCAAAAGCAAAAGCAAAAGAAAGAAAGCTTTCCTCGTATATAAAAAGGGTTTTTGTTTTTTTCTTTTTTTTTTTTTTTTGTTAAAGCGAACAGAATAATAAAATAAAACACAAGAAAAAAAAAAAAATGTATATAGATAGAAACAAAATCCTCCTTCCCTCATTTATTTATTTTTTTTGTTTTTTTTTTTTTTTTTTGTTAAGATGAGGAAAGAATAAGAACAAAAAAGAATGGTATTACATTTTAATCCTAGCAAAAAGATGGCTATTCTGAAATTAAACGTCCTGCTTTCTACTATATATATATATATATTTATATACGAACATTTTGATTGAAGGAAAATATTTGGTTTTTGAACAGCAGAAAAAAAAAAAAAATGAGAAGAGAAGAAAAAAAAAAAAAACAAAGAAAAGAAAGAAAAAAAAAAAATGAGAAAAAGAATCAGAAAAAAAAATTAATAGGGTGAAATTTATCTAAAATATTATTATGTTTAGGGATTAAAAGTATTATAACCTATTTGGTTTTGATATAAAAAATGAGTTGCGTGAGACAATTTTAAATTACAAAATATAATACATTGAGAGTTTTTTATAAATGAAAAAAGAAGAAAAAAAAAAAAATGGAAAGGAAAATTATAAATGAAAAATTTTGTAATCACTAAAAATTTTTTATTGGTAGCCAAACAAACACAAGAAAAAAAAAAAACCATTTAGAATCATATTTTTTTTTTGATTTCTTTCTGCGTGATACAAAATTCACAATTTAAATAAATTTTTTAATCAATACATTCAATAAATTCTTTAATTCTTACCCTAAATTTCTTTCATATATAAATTTACATCTTCTGATTTTCTTCAAACATTTTTAATAAATCTATTTTGATTTCATTAATTCATTAATTAATTAATTAAATCTTCTTCTTATTTTCTTCAAAAACTACAAAAAAAAAATAAATGAAATCAAATCAAATTTTCTAACAGTGCAGATTATTTTCAATTTTTTCAATGTCAATTTTATTGATCCTGAAAATATATTTGGAAATAATGAAAAACATCAAATAAAATTCTGTATTTTTTTTTTTTTGTTTTTTTGTTTTTGAAAAGACTTGACGCAAAATATAATTTAATCAAATTATCATTGAATTAGGGATGATTTTAGAGTCAATAATAAAAACCCTTTCTAGGCTACATCCGGAATTTTCTCTTAGGTAAAAATAATAATAATTGAACAAGTTTTATATTTTCGTAATTTTCTACTTTTTATTTTGTTGTTTCTGTTTATTTCGTTTAAATATTTTTTGTGTGTTTTTTTTTGTTGTTTTTAATTCACTTCCGATTTGATTAAATTTATTATAAGAATTAATAAAAAAATTTTGATTTAATTATAAGTAAATATATATTTTATAATGTATTAAGATTTGTTATTATTGGAAATATAGAATATAGAATATATTTGTTTTACTGTTGACTGTTATTCAATTACAAACAATTTTTAATGTAATTAAAGTTATGATGACGATTTTTTAGTAAAAAAAAATTTCCATACAAAATAATGCATTAACACACATAGGTAATTTTTAATTTTCATTTGGCGCTATTTACGTCAATTGTTAGACCAATTTCTTTATATTATAATTTTTTTAATGTCTCAATATATAATCGAATTAAAATATTGCATAATTATAAATTAAAATTGGCGGCCAATATTTATTCTGTATCAAAAATAATTATTTATGCTACTGAATTTACGTCATCAAATTTATATTGCCTGACAAATGTATGCCATGTAAAGTAATAATTTTTTAACATTTTAAATTTCAATTATCGATTGACGTCAAAAGAAAAATATATTTTTTAAGAAAAAAAAAAAACAATATTATAGAATATCTTAAGATAAATTTTTTGTATTTAGAAGATAAATTTTATTAAGCTATTTGATTTAATTGTTAAAATCGTGACGGTCATTTTATTACAAGTCTTAAGTCATCCGAACGTAAATTTAGTTTAAATAGCATGAAATTGTACATCTTGTTTGTATTTCTTATGTTTTAATATTTCTTCTTTTTGTTGCTTTTATTTTATTTTTTTTTTTGGTATTAAAAAAGAGGGTTAAAATCTAAACGTGCGCTACGCTCCTTCTTTTTAAAAGGAAAATCTTTGAAATTAAGTTTGTCGTTATGTATATATTTATATATATTAAATAGATGATACTATACTGATAAAGTACTATAAAATAATTTAGTCTGATATATAGGACTAAAATAATACTCTATATTTGTATGTATGTATATTTGTATGTATATATATTTGTATGTATATATATAGAAAAATTATTTTTCTCCTTCACTTTCAGCTAAAATATCATTTTAATTAATGGGTGGAAAAATTTATTGTCCAGAATTAATAAGAAAATTCTTATTATATTATTTTTCTTCTTTTTTTTTTTTTTGTATTATTTTATAGAGACAAATATACATACATATATACACATACATATACACATACATACATACATATAAACATATAGTTAAATAATAATTAATGTAATTGATTTTTATATAAAACAGAATGTCATTAATATCCATACTCGTGTATAAATTTATTATAAGACAAAAAAATAAAAATATATCTTTAAATATGAGTAAACATTAATTGAATTGAATAGATTTCTATTTTGTCTCTTTTAAGTATATAGAACATAAAGAAAAAAAAAGGAAAAAGGAAAACGGAAAAAAATATAAGATGTACAAGATAGATGACAAAAATATTTGAATTAAAACAAAAAAATAATAAATAAAAAAGAAAAATCCTAATAATTTATCCGTATCATTTTATTTATAGAAATATATTGAGAATAGACAATTTTACAAAATCTACAATCAAATAAATAAATAAGAGAAAATATTTCTTTGTATAATTTTTTTCCAATTATTTCTTTTTTTTTTATATTTTTTTCCATAAGACTGTTACCATTTCGTTTACATTTCATATTAAGGACTCTAATTTGATATAATCCTTCTTTGAAAATTTTTGTTGTTGTTGTTATTGTTATTGTTGTTGTTGTCTTATTTTTTCTTCTTCTTCTTCTTCTTATTTTTTTTTGCATACTGATGTAAAAGACACCGTCGTATTAGTCAATTATATAAACATACATATATATAGAATATAATAAAGAAAGCAATGACAACAACAATAAATAATTATAAGAACAACAACAAAATGAGAGAAAAAAAAAAAAAAAAAAGAAAAAAGAAAATCTCTTAAAAATTAAGCTCAACTTCTGTTATAGCCCTCTTAAAAGTATGTATTTAAATATAATTTATATTTGCCAGAGTTGCGAGAAAACATTTACAGAAAAATATAAGGGGAAATTTATATTCCTTCTATAAATTTTCTTCTTCTTCTTCTTCTTCTTCTTTTTTTTTTATAAGGTTGAAATTTTTTTTTTTTTTTTTTTTTAATCTTTGGACCGACTTAGATGAGATTACACTTGTTTGAGTTCTGATGTCACAAAGATGAATAAATATCTTCTCTCTTGTATTCTGTTTTCTTTTTTTTTTTATATATAAAACTGAAATTTTTTCATTTTTTTTTTTTTTTAACTTCATTATAATTTTATAAGTAAAGGAAATGAAGGAAAAGAAGGACAAAAAAAATTCTTTTTTTTTTTTTTGCATACAAATTCTTTTCTATTTTAATTTTTTCTTCTTCTTCTTCTTCTTCGTCTTCTTCTTCTTCTTCTTCTTCTTCGTCGTCTTCTTCGTCTTCTATTTATTTCTGTAAAATCAACAACAAAAATATTATTATATTTTTTTTATTAAAATTAAAATTATTCTCAATGTATGTACATTTGTATATTTGTATATTTGTATGTGTGTGTGCGTGTGTATCGCGACTTAGATATAACAATAAGAAAAATTTATATACAAAATAAAAAAAAAAAAACAGGAAAAATAAAAGAAAAATCTCTATTAATCCTTTTGGAGATTTTCAACGAAAAGAAGAAGAAGAAAATGGAAAGAATAAAATAAAGAATAAAAAAAAAAAAAAAGAAAATGTAAAAGTTATTCAAATTGATAGCACGGGTATTTTAATGGGATCAGCAACCCTTTGTGTTTTTAAGAGTTCAGATTATATATAAAAATACAATTCCAGTATTATACTCGTAGAAATTTACTTAAGCAAAAAAATAAAATAAAAATAAATAAATACAAAATACAAAATATAATAAAAAAAAAAATAGAATAAACCAAAGTATAGAGAATAATAGAAGATTTATTTTTTGTCTCCATCTTTACATCCATAAGCCACATAAAATGACAGTCAATTAAAAAAAAAAAAATATATTTATAATCATTTTCAACATTTCAACATTCAGAAATAATAAAAATTTAAATAAAAGTTTTTCCTAAATAAATGAATAAATATATTTGTAAATTATTGTTTCCATTTAAAATATTGACATAAGTACGAGTGATAATTATTGATAATTATACGAGTGATAATTATTAAGTGAACCTGAATTTATTTTAAATATTCAACACAACAGAAAATAACAATTAAAAAGGAAAAAAAAAGAAGAATTTAAAAAAAATAGAGATTTTTGTTGTTGTTGGTGTTGTTGTTGTTGTTGTTGTTGTTGTTGTAGAACCCCTAAACTAAACTAAAAAAAAAAAAAAGAAGAAGAACAATTTTCTCAACTGAATATTTTAAAATATATTCCCTTTTAAAATTACAATTCACCATTAATATCCCGTAGGATTATTTGGCGATCTTTGAACGCTTTTTATTTCTTTTGTCATTTCAACGAAACCCTTTAAGAGTTTTCATTAAATAACAAAGCTTTCTGTTTAGATTATTATTATTTCAGTTCAGGCTATCCATCTATTGTTTTTCTCAAGAATTTTCTTTGTTTCTTTTTTTTTTTTTTTCCTCTCTTCTTTTTTTTTATTTTTATTCTTTTTTTTTTTTTTATTCTTTTTTTTTGCTTTTCTCTTGCGCTTCTCTTGCTGAGAGGAAGGCTGAATAAAGAATATAAATGATATTTTTCTTTCATTTTTTTTTTTAAACGAATTAATTCTAGTCAGACCGTTGCTCTGTATTCATATTTGAAAAAGGATTTATTTCAAATTAAAAATATTAATGAAAGATTTTTGGGCAAAAAGAAAAAAAAACAACAACAACAACAACAAAAACAACAAAAAAGAAAACAAAAAAGAAAAGAATAAAAAAAAAAAATATAAATATAAAAAGATAAAAAAAAGAAAAGAATTTATAAACATTTATATAAATTCTATGTGTAAGGTACATACAAATTATATATCTGTATGTGTGTATGCTATGTATATTCTATGTACAAAAAAAAAGAAGAAGAAAGAAATATAGAATAGAATGTACATAGTTAGAAATGTATATACACACATACACACACATACATTCACATATATAGTTTGGTGTAAATAATCGTATTGTGGTAGACCATTATCTTGAACATCTTAAATAACAAACTAAAACTAAAAACAAAAATTTAACTCTCTACAGATGTCTTTTATACTTAAGATTTATATTTCAGAAATATTCTAGATACGAGTAAAGTGCCAAAAATTTATCCAAATTAATTTAACCATTTTCAAAAATAAACAAAAAAAAAAGTCCTTTTTTCTTGTTTCGTTTTCATTTTTCTTATTAGAAATTTTTTTTATTGTTTTAGTTTTTGGTAAGAAAACTATTTTCTTTCTCGTTTTTTTTTTTTGGCGCATGATAAATCAACTAATTAAATTTTTCTCTTTTTATCTTTTTTTTTTTATACTGCAATTAATATTTTTTTTTTTTCTATCGAAGAATATTTTTTTTTTTACCTATAAATTAAAATATTCGAAAGAGAAAGAAAATTTTTATTAGATGAATATCAATAAATTTCATTTATTTAGATAGGGGTGTCTTCTTTTTCCTTTTTTATTCTTTAAACATATAAAAGAAAGCAAAAAGCAAAAAGCAAAAAAAAAAGAAAGCAAACACAAGAAAAAGGAAAAAAAAAAATAGAAGCTTTTGATAAAATTTAACTGGCTAGAATTGTCGAACAGAACACCTTATTTGTTCAACCGTTTGAAGAAAATTTTTAATCTTTCTTTTTATAAAATATTATAAAAAAAAAAAAAAAAAAAATGAACATAATCATACCAATTATCTATTCAAGATGAGAATATTTGCGTGGAGCGATTGCAACTTTTTTTTATATTTATAAAAGACAGATAAAAAAAAAAAAAGAAATAAATATTCCGTTTGGTTCTTTTTAAAAACATCAAAAGATGTGTAGAGGCTAATGATTTGTATAAATTTTTATCAAAGGTATTGGCGGTTTAAAGAGAAATTTATAAAAAAAAAAATGTTTGTATATAGATTTTTATTTTTTGTGTAAATATTTGATTTTTCATCGTAACACTGTTGTTGTATCTGTATTTTCATTTAATAAATTGAAGAAGAAGAAAATTAAAAATGCCCATTTTCCAATATTTCATTTAATAGATTTAAACATGAAAAATATTTATATTTCGAAATGAATTTTCACGTCAATTTTAAATCAATAAAATTACTAAGAAAAAAAAAATGGTTTAACAATATTTTGGTATTATCTGAGTTGATCCTTATTCATAAACAATAATAAAGAACATTGTTATGTATGCAGAGTGCATATATAAATAATTGGTTATAAATATCTATTAGAAGATTTATATCACATCAAATTCCCCACCAAAAATTTACAAGGACATAAATAAATACAAGTGAAAAACCACAAGGGCAAATATGACGAAGGGTAATTGTCAAAAATATTTTCTTGTCTTGACATTCATGAGTTTTTGTAAATTTTAGTTTGTGTGAAATAAATTCAATAGACTTGAAGATACAACCTCAACAACAACAACAACAACAATAACAATAAATAAAACAATAAAAGTTAAAAGGTTGTTACTAAGAAAATTGAACCATAAATTTTGTAAATATTAACTTTATAAGAACGAAAGATATGAAAGAGTTAAATGAAAATTGTAATCCTTTAATTTATTTTTTAGTCAAAATTTTTTTGGTATATAAAACTTTATTTAATAGGATTAAAAAATTAACTTCAATACGTGTTTTAGGTAATTAGAATTTTATTTGAAATTAATTTAAATAGTTTTCATGTGAAAATTAGGACAAGAATTTGTCTTTAAATAAGGATACAACAGTAGAACGATTCCCAACAGTATAATAAAAAAAAAAAAATATTTAAATGAAACGAACATTTATGAATAATATAAAAAACAATTCATATATGATTTAAAATTAATATTAATCGTTTAATTCTTGATGTAAATAAATAAAGAAAAAAAGTAAAATAAGGCGACATTTTTTTTATACAAAATAAAAAAAAAATATTATATTGGTTTTAAATCGTTGTTTCCTAAAAAACAATATTATTATGCATATAAATATAAATTATATACACTTAAGGAATACAATAAAATCAAAAAAAAAAAAAGAAAGAAAAACCAAAAGAAAAGCTCGCATTTTCATGTTTAAAAGTACATTTACATTTATACAATACACAAATATGTGTAATTTATATAAAATACTCGTTTATGTTTCATTTGAAAAATTTTACTTGAGTTCATTTACATAAACCATGTTAGATATCTTCTTTTTTTTTTTTGTTTTCTTCTTTTTCTTTTTTTTGTTTCTTTTTCTTTTTATATATATAATATAGCTTACCAAAGATGATAACATTTTTCTTTGTTATTTTCCAAATGAAGATATGAATACAAATCTATATTATTTTTTTTTTTTGTATGCCAAAATATTATACCCTTAAATCAATGCTTGAAAAACTCAATGAAGATAATAAAACTAAGTTTTCTCTTTGTTCAAACAGATGATGCCAATCTTATATGTATATTAAATTTCTTCTCATTTTTTATTATTGGAAAAAACTGAAGCTAGTTAAAAAGAATATCTATAGATGGTTTATTATTATTATATTTTTTTTTGTTGTTGTTGTCTGAAGTCTATACATATATTTGCTCTTTAATATGAATTGAAATATCCATAGTTATTTACAGTATATTATAGAATAAGTATTATGATGTGTATTACAATACTATTTTAATTAGTATTAATTACTTTGCGTTTACTACTGTTGGACAAGATTTTTTATTATTTTTAAAAGAAAACTCATCGTATCGTGCTGTTAAATGTAAAAAGAACATTATAAGAAATAAAACAATAATATTTAGTAATTTGTTTTTGTTTTTAATAATAAAATAATAAAAAACAGATTAAATACAATATAAATAATTTTATAAATAGAAATAAGTTACACCATAAACACCCCTAAATAATATAATATATATTCGGTTGGTGACTTTTATATTTAGTTTTGATTTCGTAATTAATGTTAATATGAATCATAAATAAACATTTAAGTTAATAAATAAAATGTTACTGAAATTAATTACGAGTAATTATTTTAATTAATTAATTAATTAATTAATTATATTTAATAAAAAAGTTATATATAGCGGGAAAAATTACCGCTAGAATAAAAATGTGTGGTTTGTGTCATGGATAATTTTGTTGTTTTTATTTGATTATTTCTCATTTTTGAAACAAAGCATTTAAATATTACAAATTAGAAATATAATTTAATTAATTTATTTCATAAATATTATTATTATTTATTTTTTGCAATAATATTTTTATAGTAATATTATTTTGAATCCTTTCTAAATGAAATTCAATATGCTATACAAATACAAAATATGTTGCGCATCAAAAGACGTAGAAAAAATTAAAAAACAAAAATTCTTTATTTTTTTTTTTTTATTTCAATTTATTTCTATATAAAAATTCAATGATTATTATTAAAAGTTTAAAAATAAAGTATTATTGGCGGTAAGGAAAAATAAAAAACCTATTTTATTATTTCATAATTTTTCAGAATTATAAAATATTTTCTTAAGAACAAAAAAAAAAATCAAAAAAATAAAAAAAACACCGCACTGGAAAGAAGAGGATTTGAATTGTCTTAACAAAATTTTATTCATATTATTAAGTCTTTAACATTTTGTGAAAAGTAATTTAGACATTTTGGTTTAAATAAAATAAAGATAATCATTTAAATATAGTATTATTTTATATATTCATTAAATCTATAATATTTTAGTGTTTAAATAGTGTTGTTTAATTATATATTTAAAAAAATATATAAAATGTGTCACTGACAGATTGTGTGTGTGTGTTTGTGTTTTTTTTCTTCTTTATTTTTTTTTGTACTGTCAAAACAATTAACTTAATAATTGTATAATTGTATAAAAAGTATGAGAAATTTATCAGGTAAAATAACAATAATTCTTTACTCTATTTAGTTTATCTAAAAATTATAAATATTTATTTAAATTTAAGGATTAAAGTAAAAAAGAAAGAAAAAAAAAATCAATATATTATGATTATCATTATGACATTATGATAAACAAGAAAATATTATTATCTTAACGTACTAAAATATAATGTTTTTTTTTGTTTTATTTAAAGATATTTTAAATTTGAAATAGTTTTTGTTTGATAATAAAATTAGGAAATTAATGAAAATGAAAATTGTGAAATGTTTTTATTTTGATATTTAATTTTTTTTTTTTTAATACAATTTTTAATGCAACGACATCTTTCTTTGGATATATTTCATTGTTTTTCTTGTTTGTGTCTAAAATAGTGTTATGGTTTGTGTCTTTTCTGAAAAGTTTCGCAAAGCTATTCTTACTATTTAAAAGAAGCTTTGAAGCTTTTTAAAGATTTGTATTATAAAGCTTTTATCACTTGATTCTAGTTCTAACTTAAAGCTTCGTATGCTTTAGAACTTTGTTAATTGGATATTGATTATTTTCTACCTGAAAAAAAAATAAAAATATTCATTAGTTTTTAGCATAATTCTTTTGCAATTGAATTCAACCAATCAAAACTTGTAAAACAGGGTCAAATTTTGAATAAACCATAATGCATTATGAAAAATCAATAATTAATTCACTGACTTATATAAAAATAAAGGTCACATATACCGTTGCTCATATTTAATAATAATAAATATTTGTTCTTACGGAAAGGACTTGACTAATAACAAATACAATAAAAATTGCATACAAATTAAAATATTAAAACATTCATTATAAAAACTATTGAAAAACAAAATGAAAGAATTGATTCTATATAAATAAAGAACTCTATATAATCCTTAAAAAAAAAGATAAGAAATGAATTTTTAAGAAATTTATTTTCAGTTTCTATCAATAATTAATAATATCAGATAAAAACAACATAATAAAATATTTGTATATATTTTCTATGAATTTCATAATTCATACATAAACATACCCTAACCTATATAGGGTGTGTGTTAGGGTACCCTAACCTATATTTGTTCACTGTTTCTAATTTTTTTTTTTTTTGTATTTTTCTAACAAGAAATTATAATGTAAAATATTCGCAATTTATTTGTGAGTTTTACATAATAATTTTCGGTACTTACTTCTTTAGAATAAATAACATCCTTAATCTATAAAAACTGTTCTCGCATATCTCTCTTCTATATATTGTTGCGTTCGTTTAAAGTACATACTTACTTTAGAATATTTCTTTTTTTTTTTGTGAGTGTGTGTGTGAATGTATTTGTGTATATATTTATACTAAACTTTTTTATATACCAAAGAAGAAAAAAAAAATTATTATTAAAAAAAAACAAAAAAAAAAAAAATCTATTCATAAAAAGTATTTTAGTAATGATAATCAACGTTTATAAGATCAAAATCCATTTAAATTTAGCCGCATATGTAAATGACCAATATTGTATTTATTTATTTTCTTCTTCTTCTTCTCATTTTACAGATTCACAATAATTACTTATTACAAGATTATTTAAGATGTTTATTGAAAAGAGAGCAAGTTTCTTTATTGTTCTGTTATTAATCTCAGAAATTAATTCTTTAACAGAAATATTATCAAGTGGTAAGTGAGTTTTTTCTTTTTTGTTATTATTGTAATAATTTGTTTTAAGTAGAAAATAAAATTTAAGATTTATTAAAAGAAATTCGTAATTAGTAATTTGTATTTATTTGTATCATTATTATTTTATGGTTACAACAACGTTTCTAAACGTCCAAGAATATATTATTAATGCTATACAACCAAAGAAAATTCTCAAACCAAATCAAACTAACTCAAAAAAAAAAAAAAAAGCTCAAAAGAGACAACCAAAAACGTCTTACAATACCAATAAAAAGTATAAACATGTCATATTTCTTTTATAGGATTTATATTCAAATTTTGTTTTTTTGTTTTTTTTTTTTTTTTGTTTTTTTTTGTTTTTTGTTTATTATATTTATATATACAATGTAACAATGTAACAAAGTGTATAGGTACTCATCATGAACCTCACTGTTTATATATAAATATGTTTGATGTACTTACATTTTGTATATGAGTTAGTATAGGTAATATAATATTATAGTTAGTATATAAACATAATTTACATAATGTATTTTTAACAACACATGTTTTGGTTTCAAAGAAAACAACAACAACAAAAACAACAACATACAAAAAAAAAGAAGAAAGGTATACAAGAAAATAATAAATGCGTGTGTCTTACTAAATGCATTTTATAATTCTTTAAATATCTTCTTTAGTATTCTTCTTGGTAAATATTGTGTAAATTTAAAGAGCACATAATTAGATGATTACTAATTAATGATTATTTAGTTAACCATATTTTTTGTTTTTATTTGTTTTTATTTTTCGTTTTTGTTTTTATTTTTTTTAAAAAAAAAAAGTGCTATATTTCTATTTCTACGGCTGCACATAAGTTGTGTGCTCGATTTTATGTATGTATGAATAGAAATTTCTTTTAAGAATTTTCATTAATTTTCGATTGTCTTAAAAATATTTATTTCATCATTTATTCATTTATTTACTAATTTTAATGTAAATGCATTTTATTTGTTCTTTTTAATTCATTAAAATATTTTATTTATTTATTTTTTTGATTAGAATTTATGTTGTTGTTGTTGTTTCTCTTTTTGTTTTCTGTTTAAAAATAAATTAATAAAAAATTTGTTATTTTGTTTTATACTTTTTTTTTTTTGTTTCTATTTTATAAAAATAATTTATATATTTTTTTTTTCAAACATAAACTTTTTACATTTTCTTCTTCTTCTCCTTTGTCTTCTTCTTCTTCTTCTTCTCCTTTGTCTTCTTCTTCTTCTACAGTTTTCCAATTCCCTTCTATATATAAATTATTATATATTGAAAATATGATGATAATATTCTAATCCTGAATAATTGTACAAAAAAAAAAGCAAAAGAAGAAGAAGAAGAAAAATTTGTAAGAGAAGAGAGAGAAAAAAAAGAAAAACTTTATTTAAATCCATGATCCATGTCTAGTAATTTACGATTTGTATTCAATTGAGTTATAATATAACCGCAAGCAAAACAAAAAAATGTTAACGTATATATATATTATTTAGGTATAGGCAAAGAGCTTAGTTTCATTTTGGTTGTTCTCATTCTAAGTTGTTGTTGTTGTTGTTGTTGTTGTTCTTGTTCTTGTTGTTGTTTTGTGTTGTTGTTGTATTTTTGTTTCTGGGGAAAAGAAAAAAGAAAAAAATAGAAAATTATTTGTATAATATTTTCTTATCTAATTTTATTCCTTTTATCTTTTGCAAGTTCTTTTTTTTTTTTTTGACTTGACTTGACTTGTACATACATAGACCAAAAAGTCTATCTTCTATGTTTATATGTCTGTATGTTTGTATGTTTGTATTGTGTGTATTTGGATAACTTTATTTGCCTATATAGATACAATTGTATAAGTTAAAAGTGATTTAAAATAATTAAAAAAAAAATACACAAAAAAAAAAATTAATTAAACAAAAATTCATGGGATAAATTTATGTCAAAAAGAAAAAAAAAAAGAAAAAAGAAAAAAGAAAATTAAATAAAAGAAAAGGAGAGAAAATGTATAAAAGAAAATAAAGTTCACCTTTAATACACAAAACACAGTATAACCTCCTGTAACAAGTATTCGTCCTTTTACAGCGATTCTATCTTCTTTTTTTTTTTTTTTCCCCTCACAAACAATGTAATAATATTGGTAGATATGTATATATGTATATATACGTAACGTACGTATATTTATTTTTACCCTCTTTTTATATAGCCCTATTTTGAGTTATAAAACTTGATGCCATTTGCGTGCTGTATACATTTCTGTTTTTTTGTTTTTGTTTTTTGTTTTTTGTTTTTGTTTTTCAAGGCAAAAACAGTAGATTTCTGTTTCGGTTTCTTTTCTCTTCTTACATAACAAATGAACAAGAGAATGGATATATAAGAAAGACTTTATATTTATACTGTTTATAACTAACTGATTCTTATGTTTGAATTTTTGATTCTTAATCTAATCTAATATATGTATGTATAAGAAAAGAATAAACTCCCATTGTATGTATATAGTGAGAGAGAGAAGATATATTTACCTTCATTCATTTTAATGCAACAACAATAAATTTAAGAAGAAGAAAAAAAAAATAGACATATAAATCATAATTAGTTATTTTGTAGACAATAAAATAGTTTTGTTTCTTTAATTTAAAAATTAAATTTTATCACTTTCTTTTAATTACCTACTTTTAATTATACCAATAAGTAAACAAATTATTCTTAAGACAAACATTTTATTTCAAGAATTATTTATAAATGTATGAACGTCATTACGTCATCATACATCAGTACGTCATCATACATCAGTACGTCATATTCATTATATGTAATTAGAATTTCAATAATAGTTTTTTTTTGTTTTGTATTTGTAAAGAGAATATTGTTTAATTTTCAATTTTAACTAAATTGTTTTTGCAAAGAAATTGAAAAAGAAAAAGAAAAAAAACAAGAACAGAAACAACAGAAATAATTTTTATTTGAAATTTTAGTTAAGAATAATTACCAAAATTTAAACCCATCCAACTAATGATTTTAAAAAATAAATAATTTTATTAAAATCAACACCACCCATTTTTAATCTGTCCAATTCATATGATAGTTCCTTTGAATTCTAATAAAAATAGAAAAAAATATTGAATGAATTCAATTAAAAATTAAAAATTAAATTAGAATTTTTTTTTATAATTATATTAAAATGAGGTAAAATAATAAATAATAATTTACCTTTAATATTTTTAAATGTTCTTCTAATTCATTACTTCCAATTTCTTCTATAAATTTTGAAAATTCAATACTATCCATTTTTTCAAAAAATAACACATACATTTGATCCTGTGGTACAATTGATAATATTTCTTCTAATAATGTATCAATTCCACCCAAACTTCCACCAATATAATCTAAAATTCATTTTAACAATTTATTTATTTGAAGAAAAAAAATTTATTTGTTATAAATATTTAATAAACGTAAAAATATAAAAAAGGGGAAGACCAAGAAGTAGAAGAAGATGAAGAACAAGAAGAAGAAGAAGTAGAAGAAGGAAGTTAGATAATAGATAATTCATAAGATTGTTACAAGGTTAATACATTTTCTATATGTCTCTATATAATCTCTAACCTGTCTGTGATGATGTATGAAATTTATATGATACCCATTGACTACGAATTTTTCTTGAAATTTCAATAAAATTCACACCTAAACTTTTTATATAATTTATAAAGTTTTGTATTTCTTTAAGACCAAATATACTATTTCTGATTGTTATAAATTCTGTACTATTCATAAAATTAATTATCGAATGTACTTCTCTATCATTTAAATAAAATTTATTTGTTAAATTTTTTATATCAATAATATCAATTAAATTAATAAAATCATCAAAATCTTGTTGTAATTTTTCTTTTGATTTAATCACTGATGATGTTTGTATACGTCGCAAATCATTTGTATTTTGATACATATGATCAATATCATGATCTATTTGTAAAAGTTCTTGTTCATCATCTGAACAATTTATTGAATTTATCATAAATGAAATGAAACAAAATATTAATAGTTTCATTACAAAATTTTAATTAATTGCAAGATAAAAAAAAAAGAAACAGTCCAATCAATTAAAATATTTTTTTTTTGTGTAAAAGTTTTTTACGTTCTCAATTTAAATATAGAATTTTTATTTTATTCTAATGTCGTTGTTATGAATATAGAAAAATTTCTTTATTATCCCACTTTCACTTCACAAATAATCAACCACAAAGAGCACTAACCCAAAACTGAGTATCAATTGAAAAATTCATTTATATGATGATGATGATAATGTTGTTGTTGTTGTTGTTGTTGTTGTTGTTGTTGTTGTTGTTGTTGTTGTTGTTGTTGTTGTTGTTGTTGTTGTTGTTGTTGTTGTTGATGCTGTATGCTGTATGCGATATGTATAATTATACATCACTTTATCACCTATTTTATATTTCTTATTCATTCATACATTAATACATATATAGATATATACAAACATACAAACATATAAAAAAAAAATACAAAAAAAACAAAAAAATTTAATACAATTATTATTGGTTACAATTTATTTAGACGATTTAATCGTGTTGAATTACAGAAAAATATGATTAAATTAAAAATAATCATAATGTTCTTCTTCTTCTTCTTCCTTCTTTTCTTCTTCTTCTTCCTTCTTTTTTTTTTTTTTTGTATTTTAAATCCGATAAACAAAATTCAAAAAATATGATATGAAAAACCTAAACTAAACTACACATTTCCTAATTAAATAAAATCATTTTTTTGTTTGTTTGTTTGCTTTGTTTGTTTTGTTATTGTTGTTATTATTTGTTGTTATTGTTGTAGTTGTAGATTCTAATATTTTTTTTTTTTGTTTTACTAAATTTTAGAGTAACAAAAAATCTTCATTTATTGGCCGCCGCATTTAAGAGTAAAACAAAAAAAAAATACAAATAATGAAAATAAATGTTTTTTTTTATTTAAATTTATTGAAAGTTTTTTTTTTTTTTTTGTTTCATGCGGTTGATAAATACATTTTCTTTTTTTTAATCGCGTTTAGTTAAAAATTAGACAAATAAATAAATATATTTTGTGATGTAATAAAAAAAAAAAAATAAAATCCTTATTTGTAAAATGTGTTAAAAAAAAACAAAAAGTATAGAAAACAGAATCCACCTAAAAAAAATTGTAGGTCTCGTCACAAGTTGGACGTTAAAAATTGATAGTGAATGGCTATATGCGTGACAGACATCTTAAAAAGTCAATAAAAATAATCACTTGATTTGCATCAAGTACAAAAAGAAGAAGAAGAAGAAGAAAAAATGGAACTTGATGCAAATCAAGTATAAAGAGTAGAAGAAGAAGAAGAAGTAGTATAGAGAAGAAATTGAAACTTGTATAGAGAAGGTTACAATTACAAATGATAAAAACAAAAACAAAAACATATTTAAAACAAATAGAAAATAATTTGAATAAAATTAAATTTAAACTTTTATAATAAAAAATAAATATATAAAAAAAAAAATACCTAAAGCGACCAATTTATATTTTCATTATTACGATTATTGTTTATTTAAATTGGAAAATTTCAAATGAATTTAACCAGAAAATTGATATTCTTTTTTTTTTTTTTTCTAATAAGAAAGAAAGAAAATTATTTAATTAAAAAAGAAAATCGTAAAACGTGCAAAATTATTGTCTAAAGTAATTTCAAAAAAATCTTTTCAATGAAGTTGTTTTTTTTACTTTTTCTTTTTATCTGAATTTATGATTTTATATATATTCACCCCTCTCAAAATAATTTTCTACTATAACAATAATTATCACCTGTTACCAAGAAAAAAAACAAAAAAAAAACGGACAATTACAGAATAAAAATTTCTCTTTTAAGACTTAGTTATTATAAAATTATTAAACGTGGCAAGTATTATTTTCGTTCATACATTTGATGAATTTTTAAATTTCAAATTAAATTGAACATAAATTTAATTGAAATCAAACACCGGTGAAATTCATTTTAAAGTTATTTTAACTTACATCAGCAATTTTATCATCAATTATTATTGGTAAAATTATCCATCCAAATATAAAACCCAAAATTGTTATAATTATTCCACTGAAACCACAAACTAATGACCAATTTAACATATTTTAGTTTTCAAAAAAAAAAATCCAAAATTAAATTAAATTAATTTAAAGTGAAATTGGAACACTTATTACTTATGGATGCTGTTATGGTACATTTACATCTAATTGGTAATTTCGTACTGAATTAGTTATAATATATGTATGTAGGTATAGGTATAGGTATGTTTGTTGTTTACTGTATTAATATGATCTGTATATGTACCTATATGCATATAGATAGATTAGAAAGACTAATTATTAAATATTGACAAAAAATATATATGTATGTATGTAGATGTATAGTACAGTAATGCAATTTCATATGATTTGATATTGAACTTATCAACAGGATCATTTAATGGAAAAATCAATTTTTCTTCTACGCTAAAATTTGAAAACGGAACCCAATTGAATTTTTGAGGGAATTGTAGTGAAGCACAATAGTTTTTCAACAATACATTTATAATAAAAACAAAATGTCATTTTTGACGAATTCATTCACTCAGCATCAATGTACGCACGTCATTTCATTATCAGTTCGCTAAGTTTAAAATATTTTTATTATTCTGGTTTCTGTCTTATTTGAATTTCTATTCCAATTTTACATAATTTTTGAAAAATCTAAAAAACGTTTTTTTAAATTGGTTTAAATTGGTACAGACACACAGACATATATATTTAATAGAATAATTATTAAACATTATTTTCTGTAATCTTTTTGTTTATAAAAAGAAAAAAAAATATCTTTCAAAATCGCTAAATGCTACAAAAGCTAACAAAAGCTTTGTAATCGTCAATATCAATAAGATTTGATCTTATAAAAAAAAAAAAAAAAGGTTTGCAAAATCTAATTAAAATGCTACCGTCATTTTAAGAAGGGGATGTGTATTTTATAATAAAATCTTAACTTTTTTAATTATTATTAATTAAAAATATTTAAATAAAATATTTTTGGAGTACGATTTAGACTCACCTCCTCGTTGGTGTACTCTGGGTGGTAACGCTAAGAAGTCTAATTAATTAATTTTTTTTTGTTTATTTTACTTTTTTAATTTTTTTTTTGTTATTTTCTTTCAGTTTTTTAAAAATAATTATTTAGTTTTTTTTTGCTTGATACACTTGAAAAAATAGAGAAAAATAGCAGAGACACAAATTGATACACTTGAAAAAATAGAGAAAAATAGCAGAGACACAAATTGATACACTTGAAAAAATAGAGAAAAATAGCAGAGACACAACTTGATACACTTGAAAAAATAGAGAAAAAATAGTGATATTTTTTTTACCTAAAATGTTTTAAATTCTTGATATTTTCAATGGAAATTTATGAAAATATGTAATAAAATAATTATTTTATAATTTTGTTTTATAAAATAATCTCGGATATAGCTTTTGAATCATTTTAGTTTAATGAACTAATTATTTTTAATTAATGATTTTAAGTTTATTTTTATTGATGAATTAATTTTTTCTTTTACCTGCGTAAATATTAAAATAATTTATATAATAATAATTGGGTAATTAAAAATTCATTTTAGTATTAAATATTTTCCTTTTAGGTTTTTTCAAAGTGAATTCGCATTTTATAATTATAAAAAATTATAAATAAAAAACTAGTTTTGATAAAAATTATTTATCACAATTTCAAATTTTAACCATTATTAAAGTCAACCGACTAAAATACAGTAATTTTGAAAAATGAATAAATAAAATGAAATAAGAACATTAATAGATGAAGTAAGTTCTAAATGTTTATTTCATTGCAGCCAATATTTAATAAAAAAAACTACCTTCACAATCAAGCATAACCAACAAAAGGAAGAAAAAAATTACCTCCCGATAAAACAGTGTTGCCAGTATTATGAAATTTAGTTGATAAAATGTTATTTGAAGAAGTAATACCAATCTTTTTTCGCTCAAATAAAAAATACACCAAACAAAAACAGAAGAAAAAAGAAAAAAATACATGAAGAAGATTAGTTCATTTTTAACTTTTGACATATTTGGGTGTGTTTATAATAGCTAGACTATTTGGTATATTTTAAATTGTTTTGTTCAACTAATATTTATAAAATTAATTATGTTTTGTGTATAAACAAAGTGTTTTTAAATAGTAAACAAAATATTTTAACATCAACTACTACTAAATTTAGATAAATAAATTCTGTAACTTTCTCCATTACCTTTACTTTTAATTGTGACATTCAACACAATAGAGTAGATTTTCTGAAGATTTCCTAGAAAATTTTATATTTTCTATTATTGTTAAAATAAAAATGTTCATCTCTAACTAAGTGAATTCATAGTAATCTTGTACTTTCTAAAACAAAATTGTTTAAAGATTGTTTTTTATGTTTGAAATTGCAGACTTTTTCAATTAATATTTTTTCTTCTCATTTTCTGTCTATTAATTCCGTTTGTAGTCAGTCATTCTCATACTTCATATTATACAAATACAAACAATTAAAAGGATTAATTTAAAAAGAAATCAATTATTGAACAATTTAAATTTTTGGATATAAATTAGAATTTATATATATAGAATGATGGAATAGAACATAATGATATAATTAACATTAATTTATGCTTAAAATAGATTTTAAAATATGTTTCCAGGAAAATATTAAGCAGATGTTTATGAAATGTATTTCCGTAAACAAAATAATAATACAATATAATTCAATAACTTTCAATTTTCTCGATAAATAAATATCTAAATCGTAATTAAATACTAAAGCTAGACAATAATTTAAAAACAAAATAATTCTTTTTATTTTATGATAAAAAACAAAAAAATATTTATTAAAAAATAGGCAAAAGACAAAGCAAATAATTACACATTACCTTACCTACATCTCACTTCTCTTTTGGCTCTTTTGTTGAAATTGGCTCTTTTTTTTTTTGAGTCTTAAAAAGATGCCGGGGGTTCAAAATTCTCATAACCAGTTTTAAATTTTATAAACTTCTTTTCTTTAGTATTATAAAATTATTAACAAACAGACATTAAACACCAATACAAATTCAACATTTTCTTTTTATTATATTCTCACACAGATCTTCTACCAAATTTATCTTTAAATTCTCAATAATATTTTTTTCTTCTTTCCTTCTTGTTGCTTTGTTGTATATTTTTTTAAAATAAAATTCTATGAATAAGTTTTGTTTTTTTTTTTTTAAATAAAGCGATACAAAAAATATTTTAAAATAAGATGAGCTGCTGCTTTCTGTATGAAGCAAGCAGGTACAATCTACAATCATTTTTTTTTTCTGTACTGATAACTTCTTTGTTTTTATTTCTTCGTTTTAAAATTTAAAGAAAAAATAAAATCTGTAGTTATTACGTATAAAGTTAAATAATTAATTTATTCAAAAAAAAAAACAGGAACAATAAATATTAAAAAAAAGGATTAAAGAGCGAGTGAAAACAGGAATAATAAATAAAAAAAAAAACTAGGGGGGAATCATGTCAAATAATTTTTTTATATTATTTATTATACTTTTGTGTATTGTGAATTTGGTTAATTGTGATTATGAAAATACATGGAATTTTTACTATGAACAACCATGTTGTGGAAATACAAATGGACAACATCATTTACGACACCACAGAGGTAAATTATTTATAATCTTTCATAATTTCTATAATTCTAATTAAACAAAAATAATGTAATGTGTACATTACTGACTAATAATATTTCAAAAATGTTTTAAAAAAATATAAAAACAAACAAACGAAACAAACAAAAAAAAAAAAAACGGAAATATCTTTTTAAAACTTTAGAAAACGGAACAGAGATTATATCACAGTAAAACTTCAATGGTAAAATATTACGCATTGACTTATCTTTCTATGACATTATTATTATAGATAAAAATTTTCTTTAAAAAAATGATATTGTTGGTGATATTGTATAGTACCAGTATATTCTAATATCTAACAAAAAAACATTAGAACTTGTATAATCGGACCATATATTTATATTTTACCAACTAACAATAATAAGCGGGTCGGCCGATTTAATCTCGTTTGCTTATCAAATGCAACAACGGATGGTTTCATTCTAAAAGTACGATAAGATTATTTTCAATTATTGGGCTTCTATTGTTATACCTAATTAAGTATATACTTACTTACTAACTGTACTTTTGTAATAATATACTTATTTTTATTACTATATTTTAATAGGTACTTACTTATTTACGTACTGCAAAATTTTAATTTTGATTTTTTATTTGGAAAATTGATACAAGACACATTGTATCAACTGGCTAAGGTCATTTTAAACACTGGATAATGTTATTTTCTATCACACCAATGTTTGAACGCAAGACTATTAATAAGAATCTGGCAAATTTTCTTATACCAGTACAAGAGAGCTTGTGTTACTTAAACCCACTTGGGATATATTTTTCTTTACTTATTTAAGAAATTATCACTTGATTAAGTTTTTAGAAAATAATAATATTTAAAATAAACAATTCTTTTTTTTTCTTAAAAAAAAACAAACACATTCAAGCATATTTTTTTTTGTTTAAAAAAATCTGTTTTACTTAACAGCTGGCTTTTTTTGTATAGTTACTTACTTGAGTTGTTTTATTCTGTGTTTAATTTAGGCAAACAAAAAAAAAAGTTTGCGGAGGTCTCAATATATGCATAAAAAATTTCTATTTTATTGTATCCAATATGTACTTACTTTATTAGATCAAATTAGTATACTTATCATAATAATTACTAATAAATATCAAATGGAAATGATTTTAAATAATAAGTAATGGTGATTGAATTTACACACAAAGACTGCACAAGGCTTTGCCTCTTATTTACCAACTTACACAAAAACATGTTTTATTTCTGCATATTTTTCTACATTATTGGCTCTCCATATCTCACTATTTTTCCTTTACCTCTTGTGTTTATCAATAAACTTTTAAAAATATTAATAAGTTCCTATTATACATTAAGTTAGTACTTACTTATTATAAATATTTCTACCTTTGTTGATTTATAAGAGTTATTACTTTATATTTTCTTATGTTACATTGTTTAAATGGCATTTATTAAAAACAAACTCTATTAGAGAATATGAAAGAGAATAAAATGTAGTTTAAATTAAATATTAGGTACCGAAACATTATATGAGCGTGTGATTAGCAATTACATTGCTAAAGTAAGTTTTGTTTTTGCTAAAAATTGAAACTGACAAAATCTCAACCGCTCAAAGCTGATCAATTACATTATTACGATTTAATATCTCAGTTGTTGACATTGGAATAATTTGAATATAATTTTAAATATACTTATTTATTTAGTTAAGATCAGTTTATTTATATGTCAACAATTCTGAGTGTAATCCTTTATGAGACACTTCGATACCAACCCCCAACCAAAATTCTGTTCATAATCTTCTAGTGTTGAGGTACAATTTTTTGTGATTTTTGTTATTATTTTAAGTAAACTTATAACAAGAAAACCAATGTTTTTATGGTTTATGCTGTTACATTATTTTTTTCTACAATGAAATATTTTTTTGCATATCATTCGCTGTTGTAGTTGTAATTAATTATGAAAGGACAATTAGGGGTATGCTAGTAAATAGGTATAATAATTAATAGAGAAATTCTTTTTTTTATTATAAAGTATACCTACTTATTTATTTAATATTAAACAATTCAGCACTTAAATATAAATGCTCACAACAATGGATAAAAATCATATAATAATATTAATCTATACATATAAAGAATTCCATCTTTTTTCAATCATAAAGTGAAATAATATATAATTTGTTGTAAATAAAGTAAGTAAGTTGCAAATACGAAAATTGTTTTAATTCATTAATTACTAAGGGTTTACTGGTGTCCCAAGTTCACAGTAGTCCCATTCTTCCCTACTTATTGTCAAATATCTACAAGAATCTATACTTAATATTGATATGAGTAGTAATACTTATATTACCTCTGATTCTAACATTTTTCCTCAGAAATAAGTTATATACTTATTGTATCAAATTATATTGTTCTACACTAAGATTCGTCCGAAAAGTTCACAAAATTTTAAACTACTTATCGTTAAAACTGTTCTAGCTTATTGTTGAAAATAATATATCATCTTCATTTAAATAGAAATACCGAAGTACTTATGTTAGTTTTTTTTTTGAACAATTGTGGTTGAGTGAGGTTGAACACATTGAATTTTTGATTTTCAGCATAAAATGTAGAGGAAAATAGGAAAATTTTTCGTTGTTCCTCAAATAATACTTTAAAAACTTTAGACAAAATTTAGTGAAACTTTTTGATTCTTATCAACCGAATGATGATAAGCATTTCCATTTATTTGTGTAAAATAGCAAATATTTTTAAATTTTTGGACATTAAATCATTACTTAGACTTAGAGCTGTGATTATAAAAGTTAGCTCGACCCATTATAATGCTCAACAATATCAATCAGTACATGTCACTATAGTTAAGTTATTCATCATTTTTTTTAAGAAGACATTTTGGTTTTTTTCATTTTAATTAAAATTAAGCTAAGTATTTGTCAATTTTTTAAACAAGGAAAAAAAAAACGCACCTTTATCAACACAATTAACACAGGATTTAAAATTTTGTGATACAATTTATTATTCTACAAACTAATACGCGCATTATTTGAAAAAGAATTATTTATAAATATTATTTAGGTTTGATCCAATGCCACTGAACTCGCATATTATATAATAACGTTTCACAATATTAATCATAATTACAAATGATAAGATTAATTGATTAATAATAATTACTCAGAATATACTTATCTGACTAAGGTTTTAAACTTTAAAAGGATAATCTGTTAAAATTAGATTGTTTATTCTTAAATGATTGATTTTTTTTTTTGTGAAGAATTTTTAAACTCTTCATAAATAAGAAGATAAATAAGAAGATATATGATTTTATTGTTTTCCTATAGCAGATTTGTATTTTTTATAGAGTAAGTAAATTCTTTCATACACCGAAGAGTTTACGTGAATACGTAAATTGGTATAATTTGTTGTATTTTTTTGTGAAATCTTTTAAATATTTTCGTTATGAATACATGGAATTGAGTTCAATTAATTAATCGAAATCATTAAAAAAAAACATATGACTGAAAAATAATTAATACTTACTTATTACCTACGTACAATGTCTTAAGATTATCACAAATTACTGTCTTTATACAATTTCGTTAATAATTATATTATTATTTCGTTGTCGTGATTTAATTTTGGGACATTACATAAATTTTTAAATAGTAAATTAGTCTTATAATATTTTCTTGTAAGAATTCTATATTACCCTATTATTGATAAATTATATATTAATCTATATGCTTAAACGTTATAAAAATTGTTTACCTATTGATCATATTATACGGTAAGTATTATAAATATATACTTAGAAATTATTTTTTTGATTGACCTATCATGTTAGATAAATAATCAAATGTATATAAAACTCTTTTTGTTTTTTTTTTTCTGCATAGGCACCTATACTTATGGATTATAAAAAAGTAAAAAACATATACGCATAGAAAACACGCACTTTGTTGGAAATGGAAATAAACAAAACAATATATATTTACCTTACCTTACCTTATGAACTTTACTACAAATATCACTGGCCCTTATATACTTTAAAGAACTTTACATTTATGCTTATACTATATTACAGACGTGACAAATTTATCCATTGTTAGTCATAACACAATTTAGGAAATAATTAATTAATTTTGAAAAATATACAATTTGTACATGTTATAATTGGCAAATGGTAATTTACTAAGTAAAACAGTTTACATTTAAATGATCATAAATCTTCATAAATATTATTAAATATATTTTGTTGTAGTTTCTCAGTGGTCAAAAATTTATAGATTCAATAAAAAATGTTTTGAATTTATTTCAAACACAATATTGGTTGAAATCAAATTTTTCCAAAAATTTTATATTTAATTCTAAAAATGGAATTTATGTAAATAATTATTATAAAGTTTGTATTTTCGGATTTATTAGGCAGAAAAATAATACCTATAAATAATCAATGATTTATAATTTATTTATTTACTTTACTGTTGTTTTTTTTTTTTTTTTTTGATAATTTCTTAAGGAACGAAAAAGGGAATATAAAAATAATTCGATTAAATGTTGAAAAGAGAAGAGAAATAATTTTTTAATTATAGCCAATGTTTATATAAACCAAATAATAAATTTCTTAAATAATTTATTTCTTAAATTGTTTTTTTTTTTCTTAATTACACTTAGATTTTGAATTTTCGTTCATTTGTAATTGCGGAATTTTTGTAATATGGAAGAAATATTTAATTAATTATCAATCTTTCTAATGTAAATATAAAATTCCAGTTTTGTCTTTTTTTCTCTCTTGTTGTATCATGTGTGGATTTTTCTAATGATTCACAAATATTTTCCTCCAACCCCAATAAAAATATTGTACTGTTAAACTTTAGCCTAATTTTTTAATTCAGATTTGTTTTGCGTATTAAGGTTTGTATTATGTAGGGATGTACTTTCTTCTTCTTCTTCTTTTTTTATCGGATTAATTTGAACAACCAAAACAAAAAAGAAAAAAAAAATTTTCAGTACTTTGAATAACCTAAGCGGATTTTACTGTAACTGTCTGATTAAGTCTAGGTTTAGATTACTTAAAAAATTTAGTTGTACGTGTTACTTTTTATTTTTTTTTTTGTAAAAGTCCAGACAACTTTAATGATTTTTTTTAAACTAAAATAATTTATATAGTACTTACCTACTTACCTACACTACATATAATTTTTTTATTTCTATCTTTTTTTGTTTTTTTTTGTGAGTAATCAAGATTAAAATTGGTATATAGGTATAATTTAATTTTGATTGTTTTATATGAATTATAATATACAATAATTGTGATTTATTTTGTTCTCTTGTTTTTTTTTGTTTTTTGTTCTTTTGATTCTTTTAAAAGTCAATTTAATTTAATAGTAAGTAAGTAAATTCATATAAAATATAAAAGTAAAATATACTTACTTAGTATCTATGTAGTTTTTAGGGCCATAATCATCAACAATAATAAAAAAATACTTTGTGTGTGTAACGTAACCACCACTTTGTGGATAATATTACTTACCAAGTATATGTTCTCATTGTTTTTATACAATTTATTCTTATTTTAGAAGTATTGTATGGTTTTATATTCTTGTTCAAAATGATAGTCTCATGCTATAATTATGTTTATCATTTTCTCGTTGTTTGTACTTAAAATTTTTTTAATAATTATTTATTTGGTATAAGGTAAGTGTCCCAATCTCCGGCATGCTAAGGATTATTTTACTTCAAAATCGTTCAAAACAAAAAAAATGTTATTGAAAGTTTCATAATTGTTAATATATATTTCCATAAATATCAATGCATATTGTGTTTAAATTGTAAAAACTTAAAATGATGACAAATCATTTTTGATCTTAATTTATTAAATTGCCTATGCAATGAAACACATCAATATGATACTGTTATAGAAATTAATAAAAAAAAAATATTGTAGACAATATATTGAGGATGATGAGAATTGGTATTTTCATTTTTATATAATTTTTCTTTATTTTTTGTTATATACGGTTCGACTCGGTTATACTTATCTCATAATTTCATAAAATTTTAAAATTTTTCTACCGTTCTATTTTATCTATTTAAGTAAGATCTAAGTGATTACTTTACTCAAATTTTTTTTACAAATTTGTATATAAAGCTTGACTTTTTGTCATAATTCTTGTGTGTTTTGAAAAAAAAAAAAATTTCTCATGTACGTGAAACTTTTACTCTCAATGATGTCATCAGTTATAAAGTCCATTTGGCTAGGATAATTTTATAATAGAATAATAATATTATTTCTCTTATGGCATTGTTTTTTTTTTTTTTGTATAAGATTATAAATAGCACAGGTACTTACCTACTTATATCAACAATGAATGAACAAAACAATTTTGTTTAAAATTAAAATATTTAGCCAAAACATTTCGCGTTAATTCTGAAATTAATTAAGGTACTTTAATTTTAATCTAACACCAATATTATTCATTATTATAGAATTCATTCATAAGGAATGTGTTCGTACCCTACGCACTTTTATACGCTAAAAAAAAAAATAACACAAGAATTGAAATATCATGATTAAATATTTTATGAATGTATTTATTGAATATACATACTTACATGTTATAATGTATGTATATGGATATCATATACCTACACTTAAACACACACACACACACTCACACACATATTTATATATATATATACTTTTAGCTGTTAATCTGCACTATTAAAAAAGGGTTACTTTTTTGATATCATGATGAGTCAGTTTAAATAATAACTTTCAGAAAAACTATTGTAAAAATAATAATAATAATAATTTTTTGGTTTAATGTATATTATTATAAAGCATAAAAAATAAAACTCTATTCGTTGTATAATAATTTAACACCAAACAACCACCTAAACTCATTCCTTCTATATCTGCCTGTTTAACTTTCTAAAAAGCCGATGGAAACCGGTGGAGACGCCAAAAAAAAAAAAAAAAAACATTCAAAATATAAAATTAAAAGGGAAAAAAAAAACCTTTTATTATATAGTATACAGGTACCTACTACTTACCTTACAACTTATACATTATATTTTTATTATATCAGATTTTTGTTGTTGTTGTTGTTTTTGATGATAATAAAAAAAACTATTTGATGCACGCATAATCTCTCTCTCTCTTACCCTGTCATGTAGTAATGTGTGTTGCGGGAATAAGTAGATATAAGTAAGTATAATATAATAATAAGTAGGTACATAACATTGTTATATTATATATATATATTTTTTCTTTTCGAAGTAAAATAATACCTACTACCTATACTCTGCACGCAAACCATTTTTACAATTTTTTATAGTTGTACTTTAGTAGTATGTTATAATAAGTAAGTAGATAAACCCAAACAGTCAGGGATGTTTTCTATTCTTATATTTAATATACGGGACCCATTTTTGTTTTTCCTTTTATGGAGGGATCAATTTAATTTTAAAAAAAAAGTACTTTCTTGTACTTGTTATTAGTAGATGATTAGTAGATACGGAATTTATAGAAAATCTTAAGTTTTTCTTGAAAAAAAAAAAAATGGAAAAATAATCAGAGTTAATTTCTGGTATGATTAAAAGAAAATTTCAGAAAAAAGTGCTTCGGATGCGTTTTATTTTGGTTATTTGAAATTCAACACATGTCATTTTTTTATGTTTTTAAAAATAAAAAAAAGTCATTGGAAATTTTTATTACTTTTCTCCAATTTAACATTTTTTTTTTATAGTTATTTTTTTTTTTATTCACAATGGGAGGAGTAAGTAACATATTTCTAATATTTACGGACTGTTAGATATTGACTGTCGTCCAAATAGTTATCGGAACAATTGTTCCATTGGACAATTGGTCGCCTAGACTAGATAATTCTTTGTCTGGAAATTTGCCCGCTAAAATTTGTTTACAATAAAAAAAAAAAAAAAAAGAAGGGAAACTTCTACAGAGAAATTTATTATTATTATGTTGAATGATGTTATAAATTCAATTTATTTTAGGGAAAAAAAAATAATGTAGAAAATTGGGGTGGAATGGATTGATAATATTTCTTTGAAGAACACAAAAAAAAAAAAAAATACTCCCATTTTGTAATAAATTGTTTTATCAATGCCAATACATATCCTTTTTTTTTCCTGTTTTTGTTTCTACGTAAAAATATGAATATTGTTTTGATTGCCAAAATGTAATTAAAAATGTCATATCAATGGATTTTTTTTTAATGTTATTTTTATTCCTAGAAATGAATTTTTGTTTATTTTATTGTAAATTGACGGAAAATTTGAAATCCTTTATAAATAATTTATTGTATTAAAATATTTTGTAAAAATTCTCCAATTGTTTATTTAAATAAAAAAATCAATGAATTATTATAAATAGAGTTAATCGGAACATTAACTAATTAGTAAATATTTAATAAAAACGGATTAAAATTATAAAAAATACTTCGTAACGTATTCAATTACTGGAAAAATATACAAAACTGAAATGATTTTTCTTTGTACATTTTTACAGAAATTTTTTTTAATTAAAATTATTGGTCAAAATTTATAGATAATATTTTCCAAATTCAAATTCGGAAATTGGTTGTCAAAAAATAATTTATAAAAAAATGTGAATATTTCACAGTGAAAGTGAACTCATAGTGTAACTTTTTTTTAAACTATTTTTTGTTTGTTCAAAATCATATAAAAATAGCTTCATTTTTATATTCTGAAAAGAAAAATGATGTTAACATAAAATCAACTATAAAACTTGCTATTCTGAGTAGACATCCTTATTTAAAATATGTAAAAGAAAATTACAACAAATAATTCAAAAAGAAAACAAAAAAACAAAAAAAGTCACCAGCAATCTAGATTTCTTGTTCGTAACAAAAAAACAACAACAACAACAAACAAATAAATTTTATATGCAAAAATTTTGTATGCTTATTAATTTGTGCATCTAAATTTTAAATAAAATTTTGTGTTCATCTTAATAAAATAAAATTAATAATAAAATGGACGTCTACTTAATTGTGTTGTGTTGTGTTTTGTTTTTAAATCAATTAAGTACAATTGAAAATTGTTTTTCTTGTTTTGATCAGATTAATAAAAAAATAATAGAAGAATTTCGAAACATTAATTTAATTAAGAAAAAAAAATAATGTAGTTTTTTTTTTCTGTGTTTGTATTTTGTTGACCAATACAAAAGACAAATAAAAATAAAATTACAAAAAATATGAGTTCAGTTCAAGTTATTGTTAGAAATTTATCAATAATAATTAATATCTTTTTATTTTTTAATTAAAGAATAATTAAGTATTTCTTGATTATTATAGGAAATTAGGAATTAATCATAATTTAAATAGATTAATTTTCTTTAGTTTTTTTTTTATATACTTATTAGTTTAAATTTGTGAAAAAATTATGATTCACTCAAGTTTTTTTAATTGAATTTTTATTATTACACATTTTTTTCAAAATTCTAAATAATTGACAAATTCATATTAAAAATTTTTTTTTTTTTGTTTAAATAATTTTTCTCCATCCTTATTCTTAATTAATTTTTTACAATAAAATAAATTAATAAAATAGCAGTAAATTAATTAATAGAACGTATAATTGTCTTTCTTTTTTTTTTAAATTAATTACATGCAATGTCATTGACCTATTTTTTTTTGTGGTGAAAACACAATTTACATTCATTCAATTCTTATGATATTTTTGTAAAAAATATTTATAATTCTTAGAGGAAACTAGACAAGTCGGTTGTCGGTACTAAGTGATGTTATTGTGTGCTTACAAATTTAATTAACTACAATGTATAGGTAACTCAACTCAATAATGAATTATTGCAAATGGTATTCTTTATATGGGCATGGACTATGACAAAAAAAAAAACAAACAATTAATTAATTAATTAATTTGTGTTGATAATACGAATTTTTTATTATATCATTTAATTAATTTAATAGTTCAAAAAACTTTCAATAAACAACAAAATAACAAAAATTAATTTAAATTCAGATTGTGAATTTCATTTCAATGACCCCTAGAATTTTAAACTGACTGACGAACGAGAGAAGAAAGATTGCAAAAAAAAAAACTAAGTACGACAAATATTAGAACTTTTATTGAATATACTTGAATGGTTTGTTAAAGTTTTTACGTACAATTTATTAATATAATTTACTACAATTAGTATTAATAAATCAAAATATATTGTAAAAAAATTTATCAACAAAAAAAAAAACTTGTCGATCACCCAAAAAATAATGACTAAATTAGTAACTGTTTTTTCCATATACTTAGAAATTATAGATGATAATATTTCAGTCTTAGTAAACTAAATTATTAAAATACAAAAAAAAATATTTATAATTATTTAATGTACAACTACAAAATGTGATAGTTATCTGAAATTTTGTCATTTATCATTTAATTCATCAATAAATAAAATTAAATATGTAAGTACTAAGTAGATATTTCTCTATTCAACATAATATATTTCCTGTACATACTTAATGCATATACACAGATGATTGTCCGTAGAAATTGTATTAAGGTGTACGTACGTTGATAATGAATCATTATAATTATGATCTTGATGATAATTATAAAATCTAATTAAGTTAATATATTGAGTAGAAATAAGATGAAATTTAAGTTTAAATCGTAAATTGAGGAATTTAAATTAAGTTAATTATTATTCAAATTTAATACAATCAAAAATCAAATGGTGGACCTTTTGTTTCTATATTGATAAAAGCACAATGCCGATTAGTTAATTAAATAAAATAAATTAGGTATATGTAGGTACCACATCAAGTATGGACTTAAGTAGAACGGAAAACGCGTGTTTGTTTATTTTATTTTTTTCTTCTATTTCTCTTTTCTCTCACTCTCTCTCTCTCTCTCTCTCTCACTATCCCTCTCTCTCTCTCTCTGTTTCTCTCTCAATGTACATAATTAAGTATGCATACAAAAAAAAAAGGTTTTCTTTTTTTTTTTTTATTTTACTTATCAAAAACACAGATTTTCTTTCGTATTACATAAATGGAAAATGTTCGTTTACTTCATGAATATTGTCGTTATGTGAATATGTATTTATATAACTTTTTGAACCATTTTAATTTAAGCTATTATACAAACAGTGAAAAAAAATATTCTTTATTTATATTTCTATTTTTTTTTTTTGTTTGTTTTTTTCTTTTGTTTTGTTATGTTTTGTTTTGTTTTGTTTTGTTTGTTTCTTTGCTTTTTACACTGACACTATAATTGTTAGATAATGTTTTTTTTTTTTTTTCTTCTTTTACTTGATTCTTTTGTTCAAAATTATAATAATATAAAGATAGCAAATGCGTGAGGCAAGTCGAAAACAGAAAAAGGAAAAAAAAAAAAAACAACTTCAACATTAATAAATATATAGAAGTAAGAAGGAGTTTAGTTAGAAGAAACAACAACAAACAAAATAAAAATGAGTACAAATCGAAATATAAAGCTAAACACGCAAAAAGTACATAAAATATATATCAAAAATGTACACGAATTACTAAAATTGTTACACGAAAAATTTTAGTAGAATATTTTTTTTTTTTTATTATAATCATACAAATATAAATATACGTAAGTATTAATGTTATTGTGTGTGTGTGTGTGTATGTGTTATAAGGGGGGTATGGTATTTGTGTATGTGTGTTTTTTTTTTTTAATATAAATATTCTAGAAAATATATAAAATTGAATCAAATTAATGAAAATGACCTTCCTAACATCATGCGCGCTCGCAGAAAATAATTTCTTTTAATTATTGAAACGACAAAATATAAAAAAAAATAAAAGCTACCTTCTATTTTATTTTCTAATAAACATTATAGAAAGGAGTCCCAAATGAATGGAATGATAATTATACCTAAACTATGGTAAAAATACAAGAGGAAGTTTTCCATTCTATATATATATGATCAGACTTTCAGATGTCAAAGTATGTTCGTCAATCAAATTCAGATTAGAGTTCCTATCCATATATATATATATATTTGTATATAAATATATATCTAGAAGTTTTGCTTATATTTTGTGATATCCTATAAGTGAAATAACATCATATTTGTTGTATAGGTTAATGTATAATCAGTGCTGTATTACTTAGACTTACTTTATATCCTAAATTTGACCTTTGACATTTTAGCTTTGTTGTCTTTATACTTTTTTTTGTCATACATTTTTTTTTTTTTCTGAAACAGAATCTTAAATTAATAATTAATAATTTTATTAAAGAAACGTAAAATTCTAAAAATTCAGTGTGCAATCAAACTAAACGCTACTGGATAAATAAAAGTGCCTTAAGTTATTATGTAGTTAAGGTATATTATTTGGATTTGGACATTATTCGATTTGGCTATATAATTCAATGTTTTACATGCGAGGACATTATATAAACACCCTCTTCTCTATATAACAATATTATTTTCCTTTCTATAGAATTCTCCTAAATATCTTGTTGTATTGTATACATTAACCACCTACTACCTACATTTACAACCCAACCCCTCATCATATGAAAGAGGATATCAGCTTTATTATCAAGTGTTTGGATATATAAAATTTGTCTTTATATATATATATACATTTATACATACATAACATACATACATACATGAATAATATATACATCTAACTATATAGATTTACAAAACTCTGTATAGGCATATAATATATACGTATAAACAGATGAAAAATTTGTATAGAGCGATAATATTTTCGTAAATCCGAAACCGAATTTTATATATACATATTATAGAAGGATTTTGTTGATATTTGAATTTGTTGTTTTTTTCTTTCCTTTTTTAACTTTTTTGTTGTATTGTTATTGTTGATGCTGATGTATAAACCCTCTGTCAATTGTACCAGATTGAATCCTCCTTAAATCAGTTATTAACCGTTATTCAATTTACTTATATATACATACTTTGAAGTTATTTTTAAATTCAAAATGACAATAATGTAATTGAAAATTTTACCTATTTTTGAAATCTTCTTTTTTTTTTTTTTTTTTTTCTTAATTATTTTAAGATTAGATCTATGCTTATAGCTATAAATAAATTTTTAACGTTTCATTTTCTATTTAAAATTTATACACACACACACACATATATTTGCTAATCTTATTAGATTACATGACTTATCATTTTCATTTTCAATATGTACAAATTCAATTTTTTCTACATGCATTTATTGTGACAGATTTGGGTAAATGTTTTGTTGAACGAGTAAAATTCCATTAAAATAAAAAAACAAAAAAACAAAAAAACAAAAAAAGGTCGAGAAGACTAAATAAAATAAAATACTGTTTTTTTTTCTTGTCTTTTTAAAAAAAATTATTGTTGATGTCGGTGTATTTCCTTTCTTTATGTAATACAATTGAGAATACGACAAAACATTAAAAAAAAAAAAGAAAAAGAAAAAGAAAAATAAAAATAAAATATAAAAATAACAAACAAAAAAGAAAACCTTAATTCATTTTAAATTTCAGACCATGTCCGAGAATTTAGTTGTGGAAAACTTTACTACAGAACATTTCATTTGGATGAACCTCGAGATGCATTATACGTTGGAGCAATGTAAGTTTTAACAATACATTTTATTTGATTATATTTTTTACCAAAGATAAACTTAATTTATTTAGTTCATGTTTTATATTCTTGAAATTTATTATAATTAATTTATAATTTGTAACAATCAGAAATAAATATAAACGGAAATAGAAAACAATTTCCTTAGGATTAGAAAATGTGTATTTAACCTATACACATATTTAGTAAATAATACTTTTTTATTTTCTTTAAATCAACATTATCTTATTTTAAATTATCAAACAATATTTAATATAGACGATAAGACTTATACACACCTTTAAAAATATATATATATGTAGACTATAGAGACAAGGGTGAACTGACTTAGAAAATCAAAATATATAAAATTCTCATTTTCTTAAAATAAATTCTACTTACCTATTTATACTGTCAAGTCAATTTATATAAAATGAAATAAAAACATCATTACATTATATCTACATAAAAAATAATTATATTCCTTGTTTCTTTTTTGTTGTTGTATTTGTTGTTGTATTTGTTTTTTTTTTTTTGTTTTTACTTCAATTAAATTCTTTAGTTTAGAATTTTTTGGATAAAAGTTTTGTTTGACTCGGTTTAACTATAAAGAGGATATAAAACAAGCGAAGTATAAATATTCCCCTAAGCGTATACATTTTTTCTTTAATTATTTTGTTTAATGAGACTTTGTTAAATAAAAATTAAATTTCCGATAATATACATTTTTCTTATATACATAATTAAATATATACTTACGTTATTGTTCTTTGCTACTCATTTATTTTTTTTTTTTAAAAAAATTAGATAAACTGTCATCTAAATTTATCCCTCTAAGTACTTACTTCATTATTATGTTAAAATTATAATTTTACGTAAATAAGGCAAACATAAATGTATGGAAAAATTAGCCACACCAGTGGCTCAATAATAGCGACGTTAGTTTAAATATTGCCTTTGATAATTAATTTTACTATGCGTTGTTACATTAAATACAACCATTAGGAATAATGATATTAATAATTTGTTAAAAAACTTTTTTTAACCAAATTTCTAATGTACTTACATATGAAACAGTATTTTCCCCTTTAAATAATTATTGTTTTGAATATTTTTAAATTATATTTTTCTATACACACAAAATAAGTTAAAATTAAAAAAAAAAAACTGAAAGCTTAACACATTTGATAGGATCCCCGTACACCTACATTACATATATAGGGAAATGTATTTTATCTTTATAAGTTTTGTTTGTTACATTACAAAAAAAAAAAAATTATCTAAAATTATGTAATTTAATTTTAATAAGAAATTATAAAATAATAATAATAATAAAATTTCAACTACACTATACTTATGTATTATTATAAAATAATAAACAAACTGAAATGTTCCATTAAATTAAATCTGATTCAATAGCAGGTATATATATATATATATACATATATACATATATACATATATCTTATTTTGTCATGAATATTTAATTATCAAATTAAATTAAACTTATTTACATATTTAAAGAAAACCCATAATAATTCTAAGCTTCGTTAGGGTTGTTGAGATAATCATGTATAATACATACATTCATACGTAGATATATTTATATAAATATAGAAGAATACAGATACAAATATAAAATTTATATATATATATATATATATAGGTGAACATATATATAGCAGCAGCATAACGAGATCCACTCCGAAGGAGTGTACACACCCCAAACTTAACTTCTAACATCAATATATTTTGCTTTATAGGTATATGAAACTTTTTTTTTTTTTTTTTTATATTTTCTTCTTTATTTTTTTTTTTTTTCCTTCCTTTTACCTTTAGTTGTATGTATTTGTGTTAGAGTAGAAGTAGGTATAGCTACTGTATAAAATGGAAAGAGGGAAACACACTTTTTTTTTTTAGAGGGTTAATCGAATTTTCGGTCAAAAGGAAAGGAAAGGAAAAAAAAATATACTAGGTGGTATATCGTTTAGTTTAGATTACACGCTAAATTGATATATCTTTATTTCTTTATCGCACATACCACCACAACTAGACATTTAATATACATATTTGACACCATTCAAAATTACATATGTCTATTTTTTTTTTTCATAAAAATTATTAAGTTATAAAAATAACAAAGAAACACAAAAAAAAAACAATAATATATTTTATCATCTAATGTGTGGTGATATTATCGTTTATAGTTTAATATAATTAGTATAATGTATGATTTGATAACTTTGTAATAGAAGGATGAAACGTATCTCGTATATTATTAGTTAATGATGATTTTTTTTTTCTTTGCCTATTTCCTTATATCGTATCTATTCAACATCTATTGCCAACATAAAAATTCATTTAATTTGGATAGGTAATACATATAGTTGAAAGAAGATATATACTCATTAGTTGAATCCAAATCCAAATATCCTATTTACATTAAAAACCATACCACATTTGTACATAGTATGAACTTTTAGACTTTTGCAATCAAACTTTATACATATAAACTTATAATAAAACTAGACATCATCCCTTATAATTGTACCTATATATATACCTATATATATACTTACTCATTATATCATTTCAATTTCAATTTCATCTTTTATACTTATTTATTTTATTTTACTTATTCTATTCACAATTTAGTATGTATAATACATAATATGGCTAGATATAACATAACGTGACTTACATTATATTATCATTTAAAATAGAACAAATGTTTGATGTAAGTAAAGCTTGTAAAGAATACTTAAGTTATAATATTAATTGCTTACATTGTATTAGTGCAACAATGATTCATTCATTGTTTGTGACATTTTTTTTTTTTTTGTTATAAAAAAACCATAATATTTTCTTATATCTGATTAAAAGTTTAATTCAATAAATAAAGTTGATTATACGAATACGAATTTATTTGTATTTATTTATACGCACTAATATTATGATATAATTTGTACTTTTATTATTTAATGATACTTTATATGATGAAAGTGTTTCTTCATAATTATTTCAATTTAAAGTTTATTATTGAGAATTTGGTGACCATTTTTGCTGTTATCTAGAATTGTAATTAATTAAAAGTAATATGAGGAAATTTGGTAATTCAAGTTTTAAAACAGAAAAATAAAAAACATTATTAAATATTCTTCACTACAGCTACTGATATTGAACTAATTAATTAAAAATAATTATAAAAGGAACAAAAAAAAATTGAATTAAGGGGAAAGGATTTAATTAAAATGTTTAACATTTTAACAATTAAGTATAGACGAATTTTGTTTCATGTAACAATTACAACTAAATTCAAATGAAATGACGAGAAAATAATTAATATATTTTATTCAATTATTTGTTAAAAATAGTTTCATTTTGACATTTTTTTTTTATCTTTATTAGCTTATTAAAAATACTTTTATTCTTCTTGTCCAACTCTCGCTTTTAATTTTATTTCAAATTATAACGAAAGTTTTCCTCTAGTTTTCTAGTTGCGTGTTCAAATTTTGTAATTTAAATAAAAAATTGAATTATTATTTATGTTATTGGACCGTAAAAAAAATATATATAAAAACAAATTAATTTTTAGAATTTCTTTTCAAATTTTAAATCGGAAGTTAAATAAAATAACGCAATATTTTGTGCTTTTATTATTACTTGAACTTTAATTTTAATATTTTTACAAGAACTTCCATCCATCTTTTATTCATTATTATTAATTAAATATCTTAACCACACTACTGAAATTTATATCAAAATACTTGGCATCGATTAGTTTTTGGATGGAGAAAAGAACGAAGCAATTGTTAATCAATTATTATTCTCACCTAAATTCTTATTAAATGTAAAAATCGAGACACATATAATAAGTAAACCCAGATTATTTTAACTTATCTTTACTACTTGACTTTTGATTATTTATGTTTTTTGTTAGAATTTTATGCTTGAACCTTTAAAAATAAGATCCCCATAATTTATTAGTTTTTATTATATACCGCACCATACCTAAACCTATACACTATTAAGAACATACAATTTGTACCTACATTTGTAAATGCATCTTTGTGATTTCTATTAAATTTTTATACATTCAAGGAAGTAGTATATTTTTATTGAACAAAAAAAAAAAAAAAACATTTCTCAATCTTTGTTGGAACTAAACTGAAATAATTTATATGTCCTTTGAGATTTAACAAAACGCATTGTTCCATAAGAGCAGACAAAATTTAGACGTGGAATCATCAAACTATTTTACGGACCCTTTTTATATCTTCATATATTTATTTATATAATATATATATAGATATGCTCATGTACAGAAAGCATATATTATACATATATATAAATTGTAGTCTTCCATATTGAAAATGAATATTTAACAAGTACATATTGAATTCTAGAATTGGAAATAGCTGAATAACTGTATTATATGTATATAAACATATTATATACATACATACTTCTATATATATATATATGCATAAATTCATAGATTTATATGTGTATGCATATGTATTGTGTATATAAATGTATAATAAATGATGCTTAAAAAAAATTTATCACACTACAATAAATAGTTGTGTGTCTAAATACATCAAGGTAATATCGTTGTAAAAAAAAGCTTCTTTTGAACTAATATTCAAGTAGTAAATTTTAAATTTAAATTTATTGACAAACAAAAAAAATTGTGCAATTTTTACGAATATACTTAGTGTCCAATTTAGAAGAAAAATGAAAATACAAATGCAAATTAAATGGTTTTTTTTTTTTATGTGTATGGGGGTTGTGGCTCACTTAGATTAGTTCACCCTTAAATTTTTATATCATCTACAAATAATAAAATATACCCAATCAAGTGTATAACATATTTTAATTCAGTGAATTGAAAGTTAATGGCTGTAACTTACTTTATATGTATTAGAGAACTTCTGTATACACGATGAATTGCACCACCCCCCTAAAATTTCAATAATACATTTTATTTTTCTTAGATTTTCTTTTTTTTTTTTTTCTTTTTCTTCTTCTTCTTTTTACCAACGACATAGGGTTTTTAGAATAACAAATAGTATGCGTGATTTTCCCCTTCAAATATATATATTATTCTTTTACATTGACAATAATAATTACAATATTGACTAGTCAAATCAATAAAAAATTATATACTTATTTTTATATAAGTAAAAAAAAAAAAAAAAAAACACACATCATTTTTTATATTTATAAATAACTAGAAGTTTATTTAGTATAATTAAAATATTTTATGTATCGTAGATTATAATCGAAAATTTTTTTTGTATATATAAAATATAAAATAAGGGAAAGTAGGAGGACAAGACATCACATAAATAGTTTATGTGCTAATGTTAAAATTTACATTATTTATAGCATTATATTTAATGACATTGTGTGATGAACTTTTTGTTGTTATTTTTTTTTGAAGAATACATTTTTTTTTTCGATTTATTTGTTTTAAATGATAGATTTTTTTTTTTATATTTTAGTAGATATCCAGTGAAAACTCCATAAATGACTTCCCCCATCTTCTAAACTGATTATTACCCTAAAAAGTGATTGATTATTCTTGTTCTATTTTTAATATGACAAAAAAAAAACACCACCATCTATAAATTGTCCAACCTCTATAAATTGATTATATGTGTTGGATATTTTATGATCATTTGTTTTAAGTTTTAATATATATTTTGATTGTTTATAATTGCTACTTACGAATAACTAGAATTGTAACAATTGTATAATTTTGCCAAGCTGCATCTGATTTCTTTTTGCGCTTAATCTATGATTCCAACATTCTTGTTTTAACCTTTCAACATTGTAAGATTTCCATGAGTTTGAAAAAATTTCCAAACCAATTTAGGATTGGAAAAATTGGCAAAAATTTCTTTTTGTTGGAAATCAACTAGTCCTTAGATTTTATGTCAATACCTTAAAGTTAACTGTAGGTATATTATTGCAAATTTCAACAAAAGCTCTTATACACACGGTTGACAAAATATTATAATAAAATAACAACAAAAAAGAAATAACGAAATTTTATCACGTACGAAAAACTGTTCTATTTTTCTTCCTCCTTTCTCCTTTTTTTTTTTTTTAATTTTTCTTTTCTCTCTCTAGTTATTTATCATAAATTTCAATTAAAGATTTGTCTAGCCCTACGAAACGACAATCCCTTTCACAAAACATGTTCTATTATATAAAATGTGACCCAAGGGACAAACATACGACGGCTATTCTTAAATTCTTATAAAAACCTTTATCGATTCATAAAGTTTTCTTTTTATTTTTTATTTTTTTTTTTCTTTCTTTTTAAAAAAAGAAAAAAAAAATTGTTTTTTTTTTTCACTTTCAAAGTTTTAGAGAGGAGGATACCCATAAACGTTATGGTTGGATGGAAATAGGCACATTTTATAGTAAAATAATTTTCTAAAGTCTAAATTAACCAAAATATAATTTTTAGTTAGGCCTAATTTTTTTTTTTATATAAAAAAACATGTAGATATCCTTTTTTTGTCTACCCTCTTTCCCTTCTTTCTATATAAATAAAACTTTTGTTTTTGGCTTTTGAATTTATATTGACATTTTCAGGGTTCAAACAACGAATTATATATGCGTATCCTTTTTATATTTATAATGATTTTTAATTTATTATAACTTTTTATATTAATCACTGAACTAATTACAATAATAAATGTTTCCTGTTTGTTCATTTTTTTTTCTTTTCCTTTCTAGGGACCGAGTTTTTAAGCTGAACCTAAAAAATATTAGCCTGTCTGGTTGTGATGTAAGTATTAAAAAATATTATTTAAATTATTATATATAAAAAAAAAAACGAAAAATTGTTTTAGTAAAAAAAGAACGAAAATAATCATCAGTGTATGTGTATTTAACCCTAATAAGTATTTTATATGAGAGAACAAAATGTTTAATGCTTAGGGCGAAGTGTTAACCACAAGCTTCTTTACATATTGAATAAAAATGAAAGTAAAAGAATGGCAAGAAAAAAAAATGGTATCGTAGATTCCATATGATTGCAAATATTAGAAAACAAAATGATTGCACAATTGTGTAAATCTTGCATTGAACGTGCAACAAAATTGCGCATGATCTCCCCTTACGATACGATTGCACAAAGTGGTTAACCCCTCAACTTGGCAACACAAATCAATATTCACACTATCCTTTTTTTTTTCTTCTTCTTTTTTAGATCCATATGCTTTCATTATTTTCATATAGGAAAAATCGTAAACCATTTCAGATTCTTTTTCTTTGCACCCCTTTTTTTTTTTTGTGATTCCGTTTGCATTATTTTACATCTTACATTGTTACAAGAAAAAAAAAACATTCTCTCTCTGTTTCTGTGATAAAGTTATTTCAATGAATAAATGAATTGGCAAGAACGAAATTGTTAGAAAAAGAAAAAAAAAATAATAGATAAATTTTGGTATTTTGTTCTTTGATGTCTTCGTCTGAATTGTATTTAGATTTAGTTGAATAATTTGTGCGATAATGTTTGTCTATTGATAATAAAAAGAGTTTAAAAATCTATATTACGAAAATCTTTAACTACAGAGAGTGTGAGAAGTTTAGTAAAATTGATAGTAGGTGTGTAAGATAAGAAGACATCAATAATATAGGAAAATTTTCAAACTAACTTTTTCTTTTTAACATCAACCCAAAAAAAAACGAGAAGATGATAGAAATTGTAGGTACCTACTATACCTAAATTGCTCAGTCAGTGAAAAACACAACAAGATACACTTTTATAATATACGAACATTTTATCCCCTATCCCACTGTTTATTTATTTTATATATATAAAATTTTTTTTTTCTTCTCTCTCCTATATGGATTTTCTCTTGTGTTCTTCATTTTCATTTTTCGTTTGAAGATTTTTGAAATGAGCGTGTGCGTTGCTATAATATTGTGTTATAAGAAACAATATGTATAGGTATAATCAAAGTTTCATTTTACCTGTATATGAATGCATATGAATATATGTGTGTGTAATGTGTATGTGAGCTTGGGTATGTACTTTTACTCTCAAATAAATATATAAAGTTATTTGTATATATAGAAATAATGTTATATATTCTATTCAACAAATTCTATATAAATTTTATATGTTGAAAATAACTTTCAAAATTTTAGCTTGACACCCGTCTCGTAGCTAAATTTATCATATTTTTTATTGTAGTGACATATTATTAGTGTGTGTATGTCATATTATATGAAAATTAAATACAACATAAACTTCTTTTTATTAATAATTTTAAAACTTTAGTTTAACAAATAAATACCCAAAAAAAAATTTATATCCACTCAACATCATAAATGTACCTACTTATTAAAAAAAAAACGCCATTAATACAAAAAAGCCCAGAGTCTGGTTCTTGTTGTGTGTTTTTTTTTTTTTAGTTTTTATTTTTTATTGTTGCAATCAAAAAATCAATTTTATGTTTTAAATTTGTGTAATGTACAAATTCCAAAGCATGAATAGTTATTATTTTTCATTATAAGAATTTTGAAATTAATAACAGAGATTTTTTTTGTGTGTGTGTGTGTGTTTTTTTTTTAAAACAAAATTATTATAGAAAGGAGACTTTATTTTAATTGTTAATAATTTAAAAGGAAAAAAAAAACTAAAATTATGGAAGGATTTCTTTAATGGTTTGAAAAGTAAAACTAAATTTTTCTGTAAAAAATTTTCACCTGTTTCCATTTAAAAAAACCATGTGAGCAAATATTTGATAATAATTTAATATTTACAGAAATTTCAGTTCAATAAACTGATTTACCCTTTTACAATTTTTTTTCATCTTATTTTTAAACATCTGTACCACTTGTAATTGAGTCTGTATTTAATTTTTTCTTTAATTTATTATTGGCTATCTTAAAAATTATCCATTTAATTAATTGAATTCGATTCATTCGCCTTTGTGAAAAATTCATATAACTTTTTTTTGGTTTCAAAATTAAGAAATACGATTAATGGTTTAGATCATTTTGTAGAAATTTGAAAATAATTAAAAAAATTGGATACAAATTAAATCTTATTGTTTTGTTTCATTTTCATTTTTATTTTATTTGTTTTTTTTTCAGAGAGATCACATTGTCTTAGAACCGACAGGATCAGATGTTGTCAATTGTGTATCAAAAGGAAAAAGTCAGGTAAATTTGAGTTATTATAATTATTAATTTGTTATACTTTCTGACGTCATTGTCTTAACTAAAATCGTAACATTATTTAAAACGGAATAATTTACGTAAATCGTGTCAGTTTCATTTTATAAAACTGTTTTGCATTTTTAAGATATCTTAATATTTCTTCCATAATTATCTCTAAAAACTTTAAAATGTTTATTATTAAGCGTACATTAAATATATTTACATGAAACCGCTGGATTTGTACGAATAAAGAGAATTTTTTCATTTCTCATTTCTTTCTAATAAAATAATAATAATGTAGATATAAAAAAGATTACTTTATATTATTTATTATAAAATATAAACAGAACATATGGCTATTGATTTATAATTCTCTTTCACTTTCTTTCTATCTTTCATTTATATTTGGTTTTTCTTTTTTTCTTTTTTTGTTTTTTGTTTTTGTTTTTGTTTTTATGAATAACAAATTAAATTAATCCAAAGATATTATAGAGGGCATCAGTCATATACAATAATAAAGTCTTGTCGTCATATTATAATATTTATGATATTTGATTTTTTGTTTATAGAAAAAAAAAAAGAAAGAAATTTCTCTTTATTTTAATGAAAACGTATGTGTGTATGTATGTATGTATGTATGTATGTATGTATGTCGTACAACAGTTTCCCTTTTACAAAAACAAAAACAAAAACAAATAACATTTAGTGAATTGTTATTGCATTATTATGTCTATATTTTTAAATTTAATGTAAACTTTTATTAATTAGATTAAAATTATAAATAATAAAAGAAAAATAGAGAAATAGAATAAATGAAATTTAATTGTACTAAAATGTGTACGCAATATTATTTTATTAACTCTTAATAATTATTCCCGTTCCTTTTCTTATAAATTGTCTAAGATAAAATAATTATTAAATTCTAAAACACTTCAATCAATTAATTTCAATGAATTTGATAATAAAAAAAAAAAATAAATAAAAAATTAATAAACAAAACAGATGAATAAAATAGAAAATAGAAAATAGAAAATTGAAAAGAAAAAAGACAAAATAAAGAATAAATAAATTGTAGATTTTAGTTACAGTTGACAGTGTAAATATAAATATATGTATGTAATATGTATACTGGATAGACATATTCATATACATATCTATTTATAATATACATAAAAATTGTGATAGGTTATTATGTGTTAATGTATACATTGCATGCATACAATTCTTTATTATTATTTTTTCCTTTCCTTTCTTTTCTATTTATTTTCTTTAATTTTCTATGGAAATTTTCTTGTATATTTGTGTGTTCAATTTTTCTATTGAAAACATTTTTATTTGTTTGTTTTTTTTTTTTTTTTTGTTTAATAAAATTATATTGCCATTCAGATGTTAAAACACTAAATGTTCAAACATTTATGTGAATAGGGATAAGAATAACATTTTAAATCTTTTCTAAATATTAATGTCCTTTTTATTTTATTTACTGATTCTTATCATAGATTATATCCTATATAATGTGTGTCTGTTGTATGTTGTATCACATCAATAGATTTTTTATGCAAACTTTTTGTACAATATTCTATTTATTTTTGTTTTATTTTTATTTTCATTTTTTTTTTGTTTGTTTGTTAGTTCTTGATTATCAGATAGAGATTAAATTATGCAAAATAGTAGATTATTTTACTCTGGTTATGACATCATAAATGTTCTATACAACAAAAAGTGTAAATAAACCGGTGACGTGTGAATATATTCATTTATATGAACTTATCCTTTTTTTTTGTATACCATTTATTGTCTTTGTTCTATTTTATACCTATATGTAAATTCATATTTATGTCGGTCCGGTCGGCTATCTAAAAAGAATAAATAAACATTTATCAATATTGATCTATTAATGATTATTTCCTTATTATTATTTTTTTTTGATGTAACAAAATGATTCAATAGAATTCTGTTTTAAAATTTTTTATTGATTTTTTTTCTAAAATGAAAAAGAAGAAACAAATAATAGAAGAAAAGAGTTAATGTGAAACAAATTGCATTGTTATTACTATTTTATTGATGTAGAAGGAAAAAAAAGCAGATATAAGTTTTTCCTTGTGAAAATATAAACCTAAGTCAGATAAGACTCGGGAAGTTTTTTTTTTTTTGTTTTCCTTTTATTAAAACACAAAATAAATTTATTTTCTTTTTCATTTCATTTTTTTTTTTTTTTTTTGGTATAAAACAAAAAGCGAAGCAGCTTTCAATACAAGAAAAAAAAAGACATTAAAAAAAACATCGATATGTCACAATTATTTATTTTTCTTCTTCATTTTTCATACAATTATTCTATTCTTATTCTTATATTTTTTTTGGGAAATAATGATTATTTTTATAAATATTTTGTTATTTGATTTTAGTTATTTGACTGTAGAAATCATATTAGAGTAATACAACCAATGGAAAATGGGAATCGTCTATATGTTTGTGGTACGAACGCACACAATCCTAAAGATTACGTGATTTATGTAAGTTTATTTATAAATATAATACTGAAAGTGGATACAAATAAAATTAAAATAATTTTGTTGTTGTTGTTGTTGTTGTTGTTGTTGTTTATTTATTTATTTACAGTCTAATTTAACACATTTACCAAGATCAGAATATGTACCTGGAATTGGTTTGGGTATAGCAAAATGTCCATATGATCCTCTCGATAACTCAACAGCCGTTTATGTTGAAAAAGGAAATCCTGGTGGTTTACCAGCTTTGGTTAGTATCCATTTTTATATATCCTTTTCAATTTTTTACAAATTTTATACAATTTTGTTTTATCTTTATTCTGTTGTTACTATTTTTTTTTTTTAGTATTCTGGTACAAATGCTGAATTTACAAAAGCTGACACAGTTATTTTTCGAACAGATTTATATAATATGTCTTCTGGTAGAAAGGAATATAATTTTAAACGTACATTGAAATATGATTCAAAATGGCTTGATAGTAAGTTAATTTTCTCATTATTTATTATTTATTTACTTTTACAATTAAAGAAACTAATTAAAAATATTGGAACAAAAATTTCCGGATCGTTTTTAAGAAAGAAGTTAAAACTTTCATAATTCACATAAAATATTAATTTTTGAAAAATCCAGAAGTTCAAATAATGGGAATGAAAACTTTAGAAAATCTAAAGTTTTTTCAACTTCACAAATACGGTCAGAAATTTAATACAAAACTTTTCAATGAACTCATCTTTTATTTCCCATAATTTAAATGATATTCCTACGTTTTTTTTTTGGATTTTGAATCAATAATTAATTATTTTAATTGAATTATACAATTTTCAAAACTCTGATGTTTCTTTGAAATTCCGGAAATGCTTCTTTTTAAAAAAAAAAAAAACAAAAAGCATAAAATATAAAATTTGTCACGACAATTTTTGTCAAGCCAAATTTGTGAAGCAATAAAGACCTTGCTTTATTGTAACTAAAATTTCAATGGTTTATTCTGTATTGTTAACTATAAATTTTCTTTGTGTTTTTTTTTTACAGAACCAAATTTTGTTGGATCTTTTGATATCGGTGATTATGTATACTTTTTCTTTCGTGAAACAGCCGTTGAATACATAAATTGTGGTAAAGCTGTTTATTCACGAATTGCACGAGTTTGTAAAAAAGATACTGGAGGAAAAAATATTCTTAGTCAAAATTGGGCAACATATTTAAAAGCAAGATTAAATTGTAGTATATCAAGTGAATTTCCATTTTATTTTAATGAGATACAATCAGTTTATCAATTACCAAATGATAAAACAAAATTTTATGCTACTTTTACAACAAGTACAAACGGTTTAATTGGCTCAGCTGTATGCAGTTATGATATTAATGAAATTCATGGAGCATTTGCTGGTAACTTTTATTATTTTTATAATTTAAATAATAAATTTAATATAATATTGTTATATTTTTAGGTAAATTTAAGGAACAGGCAACATCAAATTCAGCTTGGTTACCTGTATTAAATTCTAAAGTACCAGAACCACGTCCGGGCACATGTGTGAATGATACAGCAAGTTTACCAGATACAGTTTTAAATTTTATAAGATCACATCCACTGATGGATAAAGCTATTAATCATGAACATAATAATCCTGTCTTCTATAAAAGGGATCTAGTTTTTACACAATTAGTTGTTGATAAGTAAATTATTTTCATAAACATTTTTTCTCTATATACTATTAATTTTCTCTGTTGTAGGATTAAAATTGATATACTTAATCAGGAATATACTGTATTTTATATTGGCACACATAATGGAAGAATTTATAAAATTGTACAATATTATCGCAATGGTGAATCAAAATCAAAATTATTAGATATATTTGAGATAGCACAAAATGAAGCTGTACAAGTAATGGAAATAAGTCAAACAAGAAAATCACTTTATGTCGCTACTGATCATCGTGTTAAACAAATTGATTTAGTTATGTGTAATAGGCGTTATGATAATTGTTACAGATGTGTTAAAGATCCATATTGTGGATGGGATAAAGATACAGATACATGTAAACCATACGAATTAGGTTCATTACAGGTTTGTTTCAGTATTTATTGATATTATGAAAATATTCACGTGCTTTTTTACGTTATAATTTGATGTTAGCAGTTAAGATATATAAACCATTTTAATTTGTTTTCGGAATAACTTTATAAGAATATGAATTATTGAACAAAACTGTTTGTAAACAAAAAAATGAAATAAATTAATAGACTTATTGTATTTAGTAAAACTCGTAAAAATGATCATAAATTAATCAATATTACACTATGAAAAAGCAATAATAATAAATATTTCATATTTTTATATAGGATGTTGGAAATGAAACATATGATTTATGTGATACAAGTGTGTTAAAAAAGAAAATTGTTGTCACATATGGACAAAGTGTACACTTGGGATGTTTTGTTAAAATACCAGAAGTTTTAAAAGATCAACAAGTCACCTGGTATCATCATTCAAAGGAAAAAGGACGGTAAAAGAAATATTTTTATAAATATTTATCGAATAATCTGGTTGTTAATAAAAATTTTTCATTCTATTCAGTTATGAAATTAAATATAGTCCAACAAAATATATTGAAACAACTGAAAGAGGTTTAGTTGTAATTTCTGTTAATGAAGCTGACAGTGGAAGATATGATTGTCATTTAGGTGGTTCACTACTTTGTAGTTATAATATAACTGTTGATGCTCATAGGTAAAAATTTTTATTATTGCATAATTATTTTTGTCGTGACTTTCATTAATCTAAATTTAATTAATTTGTAGGTGCACACCGCCAAATAAAAGTAATGATTATCAAAAAATTTACTCTGATTGGTGTCATGAATTTGAAAAATATAAATCAGCTATGAAGTCCTGGGAGAAAAAACAAGCAGTTAGTTATAATTTATTATGATTGATAGAAATTGTTTTCTTAATTATTTTTATCTATTTTTAGCAATGTTCATCACGACAAAATTATAGTAATCAACATCCAAATGATGTTTTTCATCGAAATCCGAACGTTTGATATTAATTAGGTAACAAACAGAATATTTGAAGGAAAACGATTTTATATTGTGTTTTTCTTTCCACATTATCTGTGTATTTTTAATTTGATGAAATCATTGAATTAATTTTGTAATATCTATTTTTTAGACAAAGCAATGGGCATGTTACTTTCAAAGCAGAACTGATAGTGTTTCTTAATCAAAATAGAAACGAACTAATAAACGATTGTAACAATATTATATTTTTTAATAACTAAAAGGGGTCAATCAAATCCACCCAAACCCAAAACCTTAATCTATTATTCAATAAACAAAATAAATCGATATAATTTTTTTTTATTGATTAATGTATTATTATTTAAACTGTTAATAATAAAAAGCAATTTGCTTGTTTTCTTTTTTTTTTTTTTTATAATTTTAAAGCCCACAAACTGAACATTTATGTTCTACATAATTATTTTATTATTTCTATCTGATTGTTAAGAAAACGTAAATGTTTTTTTTTTTTTAAGAAGTCACGCAATAAGGATTGAAACAATTTAAATTACACGATTTATAAATTTAGTTATTATTTAATATTCTACTGAAGTAAAAGTTTAAAAGGATCAACCGAAAAATAATAATATTCGATTAAGTTCATCATTAATACACTTGCGTGATTTCATAAAAAAATCTATTATTCATCCTTAAAAATTATTGTAATAGAAATATTTAATGAATACAATTAAATGATGCGGGCTTTATAAATACTTTTTAAGTTTTATATCCTAAAAATATATTTTCGGTTTGTTTTTCTTTTGTAAATTAAAAGAGCTTTTTTATAATAAAGAATTTCTGATTAGAAACAAAAAAAAAATTGGATAAAACGAAATGAAAAATAAATTAAAATAAAATAAATCCTTTGATTATTTTTGTAAATAATAAAAATTACAATAAAAAAAAATAAAAATACCTTTTTTACAAATGAGAGCTAACATTATATATTATTAAAAAGTTAAAAACAAAAAAAATTTAAAGAAAAAATAAAAAGAAAAAATAATAAAAAGAAAATAATAAACTTAAGGAAATAATAGGCTTAGTAGATTTAACTAAAAAAAAGAAAAACAAAAAAACTAAAAAAAAAAAAAGAAAGAAAGAAAGAATGAAAATGAAAATTCAACAGAGGAAAAATAAAAGAAAAACAGAAAAAAAAAAAAAAAACATACATTTAATTATTAAGAGAGAAAAGGAAAAAAAAAAAAAATAGCTTTTAAAAATAAATGTAGACTATAAGCAATAATAAATATTTAATATTAACAAAGTAAAAATGAAAAAAATCAGAATTAAATGGAAAAAAAACATTTTATGAAAAAATAATGAAGAAGAAGAATAAGTAGAAGACGAAGACGAAGAAGAAGAAGAAGAAAAAAGTGAATAAATAAATTAATAAAAAAAAAAAAAAAAATGGTCACGTAAGTGAGATAATCATCAATCTTTGTTTATTTTTAAACTAATATTTAGAGGAGAAAGTGCGAAGTGTGGTTGTGTGTAATAAATTAATATTGGAATAATATTTTTTAATTTTTTAAAAATGAATATTTTTTATTACGGTTTAACTTTCGAGACTTTATTTCAGTACACTACAATTAACTAATTTCAAATAATGAATAAATTTTTTTAAAAACAAAAAATATCATTTGAATTTACGGTAACCAAATGTTCTCACTGTAATTTATTTGTTCCGACATTTATTGTGAGTGTAAATTTTGATTAATTTTTAATAGTAAAACTTTTTTTATTTAACGAGAAGAAAATTTCTACTAAAAATTAATAATCAAAAGTTATTGACAAAATCAAAGAAACTTACTTTTAATTTTAAATATTGTTTCGAAAAGAAAAGAAAAGAAAAGAAAAAAAAAACAGCAGCCGTATAATGAAATACATAAAATTTTAAACTTAAAAAAAAAAAAAAGATAATAATTTTCTATAGTTGACCTGTGATACATTTCTATAATCATCCATCAACATCTTTATTAATTAATTATCAACTCAAACAAAAAAAAAATGATGCATACAAAAACTTTACTGAATAGATTTTTTTTTTATTAATTATTTATTATTTTCTAAACGCTACGACTTTCGATCCAATCATAATTTTTCTTTTTTTTTATCTCGTTCACTAAATTCACAAACATCAAAATTGTAAAATTTATCTTTCGACTTAAGTTGTATACAAAATGGGATATTTAGTATTAAAAGTTTTGTAGTTTCTAAATCAGAAAATCATTTAGCAAAATTTCTCATATAAATTCAACATAAATTCTTGTATAATGAAAGATTTAGGAAATAATAAAAAAAAACACATTAGGTGAACGACGAAACTCCGATACACTTTCAATAATAACAAAACAAAAAAAAACATTTCTTTTTTTTTATTCTTATTTGAAATTAATTCAGAAATTATAATTTCTTTTTATTGCCGTTGTTAATTTTTTTTTTTTTTGGGTTTCTAAAAAGTAAATTAAATAAATTGCAAAGAAATTTTTTCGATTAAATAAAGGCTGATTATATAGGATCATATTTTTTATAAATATTAAAAAAAAATAAATAAATTGAATAAATGAAAAAATAAAAGAAAATAAAAAAAAAATTGAGAGCTCACTGTAAATAAATAATTAAAAGAAAGAAAATAAATAAATAAATAATTTACAAAATATCATACACGTGTAGACGATCATTCTGAACATTATTATTATTATTATATAATTAGAATATTATTTGTAACATTATCAGATCAATAAAAATTTTACGTGAACACCAAGTAAATTATTGTTGATTCAATTATACAGAGTTTATAAATAATTAGATGAACAACACCCCAGATAAAGTCAACTAATCAGTATTAGTTCAATTTGTAATGTGCAGATATAAAACAAATAAAATTAAAGTAAACATATTTTTTTTTTCGTTCTCTATTCTGTTGTGTAACTTTCTTTTTAACGGAACCAATTTAGTATCTGAAACATAAATCATCATAACCAGATCAGATTCTTTAATTTCGATTTTTAATTATTCTATTCAACTCTGATTTAATTAATGATTGCTCTGAAAATGTTACAAAGACAACAAAACATAACTTTTTATTACAATTTTAAAATTATGAATAAAAAACCATTAAAAAAAAAAAAGAAGTTATGTCATTAAAAAATAAACATAAAAATAAAAATATTCTTCCCATTTAAATATTTCACCAAAAAATAAAATAAAAAAAAAAGTATAATGCAAAAACAATCAATTTAGTAATTATTATTAGACGAACAAAATTATAAATAAAAAATATAATATTAAAAACATTATTATGATGATTATGAATTAAAGAAAAAACAAAAAAAAAAAAACATAAATAAATAAACGAGAATTAAAGTCCAATAAAAGTAAAAAAAAAAAGAAAAACTTTAAAACAAAAAAAAAAAAAAAACGCTTAATAAAAATTAAATTTAAACAAAAAAAAAATTAAACATTTGACAATGAAAATATTCTTTGAGATTATGTTTTGATTTACTGCCTGCAGAAACAAAAGAACAAAAAAAAAGAAAAAAAAACGTTTTTTTCCCCAAAAGAAAAATTATAATTTTTTTTTTTTTGGAATGTAACAAAAATGAATTTAAAGAAAAAAATACAAATTTTTTTTTTACATTATGAGTAGAAGACAATCCAGTAAACATTTTCCTTTTTTTTTGTTTGTTTATTTTTTTTGTTTTTTTCTAAATAATTAAAACACAATATTATAATAAAATTAAATAAAGAAAGAAGAAGAAGAAGAAATAAATTATAGCGTAGCTTTTGCCAATTAAAAATTCACTTATTACAATCAACAGTGAAATCATAGAATTCGGAAATTATATATAAAAAAACAAAAAAATAAATAGGGGAAATCTCATATTACATATCTGTGTTGATATTACAACAAATTCAACTTTAATTTTGTTTATAATTCTGCTAACAAATTTATGTAGAAATAACAAGAAAATTGTAATTTTATCGCTGAATCAATTTTAAATATTGTCGTTAACACAACACAACACAACACAACACACACACAATGATTGAAGCCAAATTTTTTTGATTAGCGTTAATACTTCACCCCTAATTCTAATTCAAAATATTATTGTGAAATAGAAAAATGTTAAGAAAATTTATAAGAAAAATAAAGTAGTAGAGATTTATTATTTCAATTTTCCTTATTTTTTTCTTTTCTTTTTTTTTGATAAAATCATTTAAATTATGCGCAAGAAGAAAAATGGAATTGAATTCATGAAAAAATATTTCAACAATCATATTTGTTTCTAAATTGTATGATTTCACTGTCGTCGTCTCTTTTAAAGCTTAACATAAATAAAATTTAATAAAAAATAATAAAAATCAAATTTATATTTATCTCACTTCTGTTTATCCTAATTTCATCATCAATAAATTCCATCGTTTATAAATGGAAGGGATTTGTAAGGTTCTTAGAATCATAAAAAAAAAAACGCAATTGCGAGGTTTTTTTTTATAAATTTTTCTTTATAAATTTTGTTTTTTAATATCTTATTAATGTATTCTATTTTCAATTTGGTTTTTTAATTTGAATAGAAAAAAGACAATTTTTTTTTTTTTTATAAATAAATTTGTAAAAGTTTAAAAAATTTATTGTTTTTCTTACACATTTTTTTGTTCGGAGAAATTGTGAATTTCTTTCTATATTGTCCTCTTGTTGTTATTATTATATTTCATTTATGGTTTGTCAACTTATTTTGATAATTTTTAATCAATCCAGTACACAACAAAAATATAGTTGGTGAATACAAAGCAGTAAGAACATTGTGTTGGAGAACATTGTGAATTGAAACATGTAAGAACTTCTTTTTTTTCCCCCCATCACAAAGATATTAGAACTTAGTGCAGTTCTAAGCAAACATGTTAGAACTTTGTAAGGTAACTACCTATTTATTTATTAATTTATTATATAATTAATAAATTAATATTATTATTAACAAATAGAAATATGTCCTATATGAGTCGACTTCACACGTCGTGGAATTATAAAAAAGGAGGAGAAATAAACGGTAAAAAAACAATATTCTTTAATTTCAATTCATTATTTTTATCTTTTATTCAAAACTATTGGATTATCATAATATTTTATGTAGGTATTTTTTTTTTTCTTTTGTTTATTGATATGTAAACATTATAATTTATTATTTAATAATTAAATTTCTAACTAGAATTTGAAAATTCTAGTTAAAAATGACGATTTTTTTTTTTAATAACTCGAATTTTATTTTTATTTTTCGTCTCCAAATTATTACTCACAATAAAAGCAAAAAAAAAAAGAAAAAGTAAAAAAATTTTTTATATATAAACAGAAATGTATTGATGCATTCATTATTCAGTGATGGGTTGCAATATCTCCAAAATTATGTTTGGGCCACATACATTCACAGCCAGCTAAAACTAATCTAGTTTCTGTTTCCCAACATTCTTTTCCATGTTCACGTCTTGTTAAAAATATAGTTCTATTCAATTGAATACATGAAAAACCCGCTTCACCACAAACCTTACACAATAAAATTCATTTAATTTAATTTTATAATATTTTCAATATAGATTTATTTGTACATACTTTATTTCTACTAATTCTATCATTATGAAATGGTGCAACACAGGATACTTCTTCATAATGATCTGGACGAAATTCATAGACACTATCACGATTTAAATGAATTGTCTGTCTTCTTGATGGGCAAAGTGATTGAAACGTTAACTGAAAACAAGAAATTTTAATTTGATAATTTTTCTTTAAAGAAAAAGTTTTAGTTGAAAATAACCTTTCCATTATTATTATTATTCACCCTAGGTCGATCAACACCTTTAACCTCTCTAACATTTTGGATGCCATATGGATTACTAGATTCTAATTCTTTTTCAGAATCATATTCTTCATCGTATAAGTCAGCATATGGAAAAACGTGATCTGATTGTTCACTTATAAAAAAAAAAAATAATGACAAATAATAATTAATTAACACAATTATTCTAAAAAAACTTTTAATTATATAATTTACTTTTGATCAGATAAATAATATTCTTGTGGAACATTTGCTGCGTCCAGTTGTGATAACCAATTTCTCCATTTTGGACGTTGACGATTTTCTTGTACTAAAAAATCGTTAGCAATACACGATGTTAGTACTAACAATAAAACCTAGAAAATAATTTTAATTAAAATTAACAAAACGATCTACAAAAATTTTTAAATTTATTATTAAATTTTCACAAAAATCATTTTTTTTTTTCGTTTTAAATTAAAGAAATATTTTCACAAATTATTCAATTAATTTGAAAAGTAAAAGACGAGAATAAAATGAAATTTAACAGAAACTGGAAATGTATGCAATACGTTTTGTATTTAGAATATTAGAATATTGGAAAATTAGAAACCGGAAAAATTCTATTTTTAAAATATTAAATCGTTAATAGGAATATCTAGATTTTCAATTAAAACAATTGAGTATTTAAGTGAACTTATAAAAAGATTCATTATAAAATGAAGAATTGACAAGAATCTAATATTAAAAAGAAGAACAAAAGAATCATGAATAAAATCATCTTAATGGAAATATTAATTTTTATTTTTATATTTTTTGAAAACAAAATAAAAAAAACAAAAGAAAAACTTATTAAAAACAATTCACTTACAAAATATTTTAATTTATTTTTAATTGACTCCATTTGAATAACAAAAACTTTTTTTTAATCAATTAATTTTTTTTCTTTTCTTAACACACAAAAAATAAATTTAAATAAATCCAAATTAAAAAAATATTGACTTCACGTTTAATGGAACAAAAAAAAAAAACAATTTTTCTTCTTTTATAATAAACAACAGGTAAGTTGTTTTTACTATTTTTTTATGTTAGAGGATGACCTTATGATTGATATGCTCAATTTCTACTAAAACATTCTGATAATGTTTTTTCGCTTTTATACAAATATTTTGTTGTTGTTGGAGTTTTTTTTTTTGTTTCTTTTTTTTTTTTTTAATTAACAAACAATTGGTTTGGTAAAAAAAAATAAAAAAATATAACCATCCGTTTAGAGATTAAAAATGTTGTGTAGTGTAATATTCTTTTTTTATTTATTTATTTACTTTTTTCTTCTTCTTCTTCTTCTCTGTTTGATTTATCAAATCAGCAATTATTATTATTATTATTATTATTATAATGATAACAGGGTTAATTGGTTTATATGCAAATAAAACAAACAAACAAACAAACAAACAAAAAAAACTAATGTTTATTATTTCACATCAAATCAATATAAAAAATGAAAGGGACATTTTTTTTTTTTGGTGATTCTTGTTTATTAGTTTTTAGTTTGGTGTGAAAAAAAATGTATAGTGTGATAATGATAATGATTCCCAATTTTTAGTTATAAACTGAAAATGAATCATAATATTATTTTTTTTTTAACAATCTTTTATTATACGGACTACGTCCCTTTCAATTATCTAAAGTGTTTTGTATATAAATTATAAATATTATTCCAAATGATTTTAGGATTAAAAAAAAATTCTATAATAAGAATTTCTTTCATTTTACCTATTTTTGTATTTCTTTCTAATCTTTGCTTTTATAATTTTCATTGTGTTCGTTCGTTTTTTTTTTCTTTTTGTTTTTTAATGAAACAAAAAAAAAAAAAATGTTAAAGAATAAATAAAAATTTCATTCATAAAGATAATAAATGATTGTAATTAAATTTTTCAATTACAATTAAAGGTGTGTCTATATTTAAGATTTTCAAAATGGTAACAGAGATTTTTATCTTATTTTTATCTTAGCATCTTTTTTCAAATCGGTTTTCATTTTTTGTTGTTTCTATTTTTTTTTAATTGTTTTTTAAACTTTTTGGATTTCATCTTTCAATATGTGTGGATTTACATCCATGTTTCTTTACAGAATTTCAACAGAAATTTAATAAATGTGTACTTAGATATTTGATTAAAATGATGTAAATTTACACACAATATTTTACAAAAGTATTAATTTATTTAGTCAAACAACAAAAAATTATTAATGGTAAAATTATTGCAATTATAAATTCTTGGTTCTTATTTAACTTGTGTTATTTATTAATTTATGTTTTCAATCAAATAAAGTCCAATTTATTATTTATTAGATAAACATCCTTAAATTAATAAAAACTTCCAACTCAATAAAATATATTTTAATGGAATTGAGCATTTTTTTTTTCATATTATATTAATTAAGTCTTGTGGTATGAAGGTATAAACAAATTGTTCTTTGATCATAATTAAATATGTTACATACACTCGGATAATTTTCTTTTACTACCAACACATACATAATGTTTTCAATGATACTTTTCACTAACGTCAACTAAAGACCAACAGTCATTTATGCAACTTTTATGTGGATTCAATTTGCACACATCACATCTGCCTCAAAAGACATGAAAATTTGTTATCAACAATTAACTCAATTTTAGTAACAGATTTTTTTTTTAAATTTTAAATAGTAAAAAACAATCAACTGAACAAAAAATTTAATTTATAAATTTTAAAATAATTTTTCCTTTACTTATCAGATCAACGTAGAACAAATCTATAAATGGGATCCGTTTGTATTTGTTTTAATAATTCAATTAAAATCCAAGTGCAAGTAAGGATTTTGAATTATCGGAAAAAAAGTTTTTATTTGATTATAATCAAGTCAAAGTTATTCTACAAAAATTTTACTCAAACGATTAACGTCGATTTTTCATGTCTTCATAAATTAGTCGATGATGTTTCGTCCATTTTGCCTGATTTGTTTGCATTAGTACTTTCAATAAATTTCTTATATATTCAGTGAATTAAAATTTTATAAATAGTAAAAGTAGAAAATCGCAGTACAACCACAGAAGAGATGAATCGACATCATCTCAACGTAAAAATTCACAGTTCAAAAAAAAAAAAAAAAATTAAACAAAAATTCTTTAGAAAATTTTAAAATAAAAGAAAAAGAAAAAATCAAAATTGACGTGATTTATTTATTTGGGTACATACATATCTCGTTATCGTTACAATAACCCTTTTAACAATTGTCAACATAAAAAAAAAAATAACAATTTACTCGCATATCGCATCACAAATAACAAATAATATAAATAATTATTGGCAATAATTTAAGGTAATCAGTATTGATTAAAGGTCAAATTAATATTAACTATATATAATCTATAAATGGATTATCGATAATTATAAATTATTATTTATTTTATAGTTGTTGTTGTTGTTCTTTTTTATGTTAATATATTTTTTCCCCTATTTTTATATGGATTTACGTTTTAATATTATTTGTTGGTAATAATATCTTGATAGAACCACTTAATGTGAACTCTATACAAATGTTTACATTTGCATATTATTATTAATATAATAAACATATCAGCATTAAATACAATTTCAATGCATTCCATATGCAAACTGTCAATAAATCTTTATTTGTTAACTGTCCATTAATATAATGTCAGTTTGGCTAATTCATCTATTCGTCATTTCATAAATGTCAATAAATTGTGTATAATTCATAGAAATTAATATTAAATGTAAATTCTAAAAATATTAAAAAAAAAAAGAAGGTGACTCGAGATGAGCGCAGTTACAACAAATTATTTCTGAATTTCTGTAGAATCAAATTGTCTAGTCCAGACATTTGATTTCAGCCCGTGTCATCACAACACCTTAGATGTTGACTGTTGACACAAGACACGTTAATGAACCTAAACTTAATCTTAATCTAGACACCAAGGATGAATAAATATAAATTCATTAGGATTATTAAGAAAACTTTATCATCGTTAAATATCCTTTAAATTTTTTTTCTTTTTCTTATTTCCTCAATTTTAAGTATATAATTATCTTTTATATTTTAATGGCGTCTAATTAAAAATTCAATTTCTTTTCGGAAAAGAAAATTTATATTAGAATGGAAACAGAAAATGTATTTTTTTTTTATTAATGGCCAAAAAAAGAAGAAACGAACTCGTGGATAAAAGTGATAAAGAATTTTTATTATATAAATTTCACAATTTTTATGTATTTTATTTGATTGTCTATTAAATTAAATTAATTAGTTTATGCGAAAAATTAGAAGTGATTCAGAGTCTGGTAACTGAAGAAAATAAAGAAAATATTAAATAATGTTAAATGTATAGGCATGCTGATAAAACTCAGCATCCATCTACAATTTAAAATTATTTCGAATTTGGCTAATTTATTGGACGTACCTGGCATTTAACGTACCTGCCATTTAACGTTACCAAATGTGAAATGGAATCATTTGTTGAACAAATACAAATATTCAAATATTAATTATTTCGAATTTGGCTAATTTATTGAACGTACCTGTCATTTAACGAACCTGTCATTTATCGTACCTGTCATTTAAAGTACCTGTCATTTATCGTACCTGCCATTTAACGTTACCAAATGTGAAATGGAATCATTTGTTGAACAAATACAAATATTCCCCTTTAAATAATTCATTATTTCAATGAAGTTCTTATGTTTCAGTTTGAAAACTGAACCGGCCTCCTAATCCACTAAAACTATTTCCTTGTTTTGACAAAAGAAGAAGAAAAAAAAGGATGGACTTTTGTGAATAGAATAAAAACAATAATTTCAAGAACAAAATCTCAGTTTTAATTATTAAATAAAATATATAAATTTTTTGTTTCTTTTACACAATTGAAATTCTAATTAAAATGTGAATTTTGTACCTAAAATTAAATATAAATTTCATTTTTCATTTTTACATGAAAAATCGTTTCATTTCAATGAATAACTTTTCTTTAATTTATATAAATTTTTTTGTTTTAATTGTTTGAAGAAAGAAGAAGAAAAAAAACTTAAAAATTATTTCTCAATAAATTAGAAGAAAAGGAAAAAAAAAATTGTGTTTTTGTATTTTTTATTTAAATAAAAAAATTGATTACAAATTTGGTTACAATTATTTTATTCAATCTTCACAAATGATTTTTCATTTGTTCTTAATTTTTTCTTCTTTTTATTTCTTTTTTTTGTCATTCCAATTAATTTTTTTTTTCGTAAAAGCAATTTTTTAAATTTTATTTATAATTAAATTTTTAAATTTTTTTTTTTTTTTATGTCTTTTTGTGTTAATTAAATTTATATTTGTTTTTTTAAAAGGGGAGGGGGGGGGGGGCGTTTTTTCTTAAAAGGGGGCGTTTGTTTGTTTTTTTTTTTTTTTTGTTAGAACAAATTGAGGAAAAAAGTTTAGGGAATAAAATGCGTTGAAAAAAGCCAGCTGAAAAATTGTTTTTTTATGAATAAAAGAAAATATGAAAAAAAAATTTGTTCCTCTAAATTTTTTTTAGTTTTTATTTTTTATTTTTTTTATCACATTTTAAAAAGCATTTAAAATTCTTTTTTTTTTTAATTTTTATTTTTATTTTTATTTTCTTAATAATAATAAAAGGTTTTGTTTTCTCTTTTTGTTTATTTTTATTTGTTCCTTATAATTTTCTTGTTTACTAAAAGTTAATTTTTTATATAGGACGTACAGACGTACAGAGAAACCAAGAAAAAACACAAAAAACCCCAATGAAACAAAAATCAAAAGAAACAATATTTTTTTTTTATATTTAATTTAAGAAAAAAAAAACGTTTAATAATAAATAAATTAAAGGTTAAAAGTTAAAAGTTAATAATTAAAGTTAATAATGAATAATTAATCTGATGTAATCAGAATGGTTCTTGGAGTTAGAGTGGAATAATTTCAAGAAACATTCTGATTATATGCGACAAAGTTTTGACAATTATTACATAATTTTAAAATATATTACATAATTAATAATTAATAATTAATAATTAATAATTAATAATTAATAATTAATAATTAATAATAAATAAATTAATAAATTAATAATTAATAATTAATAATTAATAATTAATAATTAATAATTAATAATTAATAATTAATAATTAATAATTAATAATTCATAATTAATTTACAATTAGAGAGGAGAACACAGCACCTTTTAATATTTTATATTTTTTAATTAATTAATTCGTTTTTAAAAACTAAATTTTTTTTTTATCTATTTTGCATCCTTTTTTTTTTTTTTTGTTTTTAATTTATTTCTTCCTCTTCCTCTTCCTCTTCTTCTTCTTCTTCTTTTGTTTCTGTTTTTTTCTTTAAATAATTTTTTATTAAAATGGAATTTTTTGTTTTTTTCTTTAAATAATTTTTTTATTTACAAATTTTCTCTTTTTTTTTTGTTTTTTCTGTTAAGAATTCTTATTCGCTAGATTTTCTTTTTTTTGTTTTGTGTTGTCCCTTAATTTGTTTTTCTTTTTTCTTTTTCTTTTTGTTTTTTTAATAAAATGTTTCTGAAAATTTATGAGAGAGTTTTTTTTTTTTTTTTAAAAAACAAAAAAAAAAATTCCTCTACTGTGTCGCATTTTCTTAAATATTTAAAATATGGAAATGTGCTAAATTTATATTTACCTACAATAATTTTTCTTCTTTATTTCTTTTTTTTAGTTTTTTTTTTTTTAGTTTTAATTTAATTGGTTCTCGTTTCCTATAATTAAAATATTTATTTATTTATTTTTATTTCTCTTTAATATTCATTTATTTAAATTTAATTTAATTTAATTTAATTTTATTTATTTAATTTATTTTTAATTAAAATTTAAATTATGTTTTTGTTTTTTGTTTTTTTGTTTTTTGTTTGTGGAAGATTGAAATTTTTTTTTTTATTCGTAACATTTTTCTTAAAGAAATTTTATCTTTTATTTTTTTGTCTTTTTTTCTTTTGATTTTGTTTTTTTTTTTTCTCTCTTCTTCAATTTTTGTTTCACTAAAATTCATAATTTAGTTTATTTAATTTTTTTGTACATTTATTAACCGATATAATTCGTATTAAACAGGATACAGAATTGATGATGGTACATTTTTTTGTATAAGAGAAATTTTCTCTCATTTTAATTGAATTAAATAATTTTCCTGTTCATAATACTTTTTAGAAATGCTGTGTAAAAGATTTTCTGGCCTTCATTGAATAAAATTTGATTGCCTAAATTATTCCATTTTTTTTTTTTTTTTTGTATTTTTCAATTTACAATTTGAATGAAAAAACAACAAAAACAAAAAGTTGTGGTCATTATTTTATTTTATTTTTAATTGATTATTTTCATTTTATAGTTGATTGGTCTAGATAAACACAAGTGTAATAAATTGTCTAAATATTTAGATATAAAAAAAAAAAACTTAATCGGTTATATCGAATTTTATGGTACTGACTATTTTGTTCGTTATATCCGATAAATTGTTATAAGCGATAATTGCTTAAAAAGCATTTAAAATCAAATCTAAAAGTAAAACTTAAAAACTATTTTTTTTTGTCGTTATAAAGCGATTTCGTTATAATTCCAAATTTCCAGAAAATATTTGAGACAAATAAACATTTGTGACAATTTCATTGTCACAATAATTTTAACCAAAAATTCACAATTATTCACTGTCAATAATTCTTCGATGTTTACTTGGGCAAAATAATTGGAAGATGACGAACAACAAGAATAATGGAAAAAAGAATAAAATTCAATTAATTAAAGGGAAATTATAAACTTTTTCATTTTTTCCGATTTTCCCCTCATAGACAAACGGCTAAACTGATTTTCTAACAAGAAATTAAAGAATAAAATTAATTCTAATTAGAATGGAATTAGAATGGATTTTGTAATTGGTTAAAATTAAAGTGACATTATTAATCTATTTACTAATTCATTTATGTTTTTGTTTTTGTTTTTATCACAAAATCCGATTTTCTACTGAAATTAATTCCTTAAGAAAAGCACGACAAGAAAATAATACGTAAACATTTTTTTTTTGTCATTTTTTTTGATATTCTTTCATTAAAGACGCAATAAAATAATTTATGACCAAAAATAAAAGTTATTTGAAATTTTTTATTAATAATAAATTTATGGCCAATTTTTTATTTTCATTTTTTTTAATTAAAAAAAAAACAAAAAAACAAAAACAAAAAATGGCCGATAAGCTGAAAAGTGCAAAAAAAATTTGTTTTTAAATGACAAAACTTTTTTATTATTTTTTAATTATTATGAAAATAAATCAATTTTAAATATTTTATTTTTCTCTCACCAACCACCAACCCCCGCACCAACCCCCGCACATCTTCTATCAAATATTCAAATACAAATTTATATTGTGTGATTAGAGGAGATTATTGACTAATATAATTTTTATTGTTAATGATTTAGGTTCATCTAAAAGTGTTGTGTTTAAAAATAGTTAATTACGATTTTATTGTGTTTTAATTAAAACAAAAAATTTAATTATTTAAAATTTGTTTGTTTTTTTTTTTTGTTTTTTCCTGTAAAAATTGATTATAATTTATCAGACTTTAGAAGACGTTAGAAAGTGACAGAGAAAATTAAATTCTAAGCATAATTAAATTCTGTTAAATTCTTTAACATTTTGTGACGTACAATTAATAAATAATTTCAATAAAGTGAACGTTAAAGAAACGATAGACAATTGTTATATGGGAGATATCTGAAAAAAAGCCAATAAAAAACAAAGACTTGATGTAAAATCAAGTACAAAGAGAAGAAGAAGAAGAAGAAGAAGAATAATTTCATTGGTTTTAGCATTTATTTAGAGGATTCATTAATTGAATAATTAAAAATTGAAATTCCATTAATTTAATTAATAATAATAATTTTTGAATGAATTATTTACAATAAACACGAATTATTGTAGTAAAATTATAGAGAGAGAGAGAGAGAGCGAGTGAGAAATAAGAACAAGAAAAAAAAGAAGAAGAAGAAGAAGATGAAAAATAAGAACAACAACAATAAAAGTGCCCGATGGAAAAAATTCTCTGTACAATTTTTTTTTATTTATTAATTATTAAAAATTATTTTTCGTTCTAAACTAAATTATTTTTTTTTTTTTTTTGTTTTCATTAAAATTTAAATTTAATTTTAATTTTAATTTTAATTTTAATTTTAATTTTAATATTTTAATTTTAATATTTTTTTTTTTAATTTTTTAACTTTGTGTATTTGTTTTTTTTTTTTTTATTAAAGTGTTTTTGTAAAGCTCTTGTACCATTTTTTTTTAGTGATCCCCATTTTATTCTTCAATAAGGTTATCAATATTTTTTTTTAATCAATAAATTCAATAAAAAATTTCATAAAGAAAAATCCTTAAAAATATATAAACTAAAAATGGTTTTTCTTTTCTTTTTTTTTTGTTCATTAAATATTTTTTGTTTGTTTTTTTTTCTCTGTTTTTTTTTCCCCCCATATTACAAAAAACAAAAATTATTATTTTTTTTTACTTTTTCATTTAAATATTATTTGACTTTTCTTTCTTTTCTTCTTTTTGTCTTTTTGTTTTTTTTTTTGCTTATTCTAATTTAATTGTTTGCTAAGTTTTTAGGAAATTAAATATCTACCTACATATATATACACATACATCCATAAATACACATCCATAAATACACATACACATATACACACATCCATAAAAATTACAAACATCCATGTGTGTATACACATACATAACATACACACACATAGATATTTGTCTGACATTTTATTTATATAAATCTATAGAGGACACACATTTGTGTGTAAACATTTTTTAATTGTTTTTTTTTTTTTTCAATAATTAATAATCTCTTGTTGTTGTTGTTGTTGTTTGTTTTGTTGTTGTTGTTGTTTTGTTTATTTAATTAATTAATTCACTACAAATTTTGTTCATTTTACTTTCGTCTAAATAATTCTTTTATTAGGTATTTTTTTTATTTTTTTGTCCCCCCCGTACCCCCAAAATTCTTCTATACATTTTTCATCTTTTTAATTATTGTTAAATATAAAAAGCGATTTTTTTGTTACCTAAATAATTTAATTTTAATTTAATAATTTAAATTTTAAAATAAATGCTACAAACAATTTTTGTTTTTATATTAAATATAATTAAATAAGAATTTCGATTAGGTTTTGTTTTTCTTTCAATTTTTTCTCCTTATTTTTTTTTTTATTTTTTGTCCTAATTTTTTTTATTCTTTATTTGATTTTTTTTTTATTTGATTCTCGCAATTTGTTGTTGGTTTTTTTTTTTTTTTTTATGTAACTTTTTGGTCACTTCTTCTTCTTCTAATGATTTAATTATAATAAATTAATAAATAGTTTATTGTGGAGAACGACACAGCACTTCGTAGGTATTACAATTTTTAATTATTTATTTTTAATATTTTTTTAATTATTTTATAATTTTTTAAATATATTTTTTTACTTTCATTTAAAATTAATCAAAATTTTTTAAATGTGCAAATTGTTGTTTTTTTTTTTTTAAGTAAAAAAAAACATTTTTTTTTGTTAATGAATTAAATTCAAATAAAAAAAAAAAAAAACAAAAAATATTCAACAGAATAATAAATAAATAATAATTGAGGAACATAAAGCGTTGCAGTTGACGTACAGTGAAACTCGGTTATAACGAACTTCAAGGGACCAAAAAAAAAGTTCGTTATAACTGAAAGATCGTTATAAGTGAAGTTCGTTATAACCAAGTTTCACTGTATGTGACTTTTTTGTTTTTTGTTTTTATTTTTTGTTTTAGGTTCTTTTTTTTTAATGCGAATTTCCTTCATCCAGCAGCAGTTTCTGTTTGTTCCAGTTTTTTCTCTAGTTTTTTTGGTTTGTTTTGTTTTTAATTTTTTTATTTTCTTAAAAGAAAATTAAAACAATTTTCTGCTTTTTTTTTTTGTCTTTTTTTGTTGTTGTAACGTAAGTGAATAAATTTTCTGTTTTCTCAAAAGTCTTAAAAGTTTTTTTTTGTTGTTTTAAATTTAAATGGCAAATTTAAGGGCGAAAAACATTTTTTAATCTAAATAAAATTTTTCTTTTTTCCTTTTGTACAAATTATTGATAGGAAAAAAAAAATTTGGTGTAATTGGATGTTTAGTTTGTGGGTGTGAGGTGCTAGGGAGGCCGGTACTGTTAGGTAGGAGGATAATAAAATGTGGGGGTGTGAGGTGCTAGGGAGGCCGGTACTGTTAGGTAGGAGGATAATAAAATGGGTGGGTGTGAGGTGCTAGGGAGGCCGGTACTGTTAGGTAGGAGGATAATAAAAAGGGGGGGGGGTGGATGTGAGGTGCTAGGGAGGCCGGTACTGTTAGGTAGGAGGATAATAAAATAAGAAATAAATAAAAATAATTAAAAATCAAATAATTTTTGTTTATTGAAAAATAAAAAAAAAAAAAAACAAACAAAAAAACAAAAAAAAAAAAGAATAAATTAAAATATTTTTTTGGTCAATATTGTTTGATTCAATATTTTTATTGTGATGTTTATTGCATCTTCTTTTACGCCCCAACTTCTTCTTCTTCATCATCATTAAATATTAATTGTGTAAAAAATTTGTCAAAGATTAAGTTACAGCCAAATTTTTACTTAAAGTAAAGTAAATTTTTATGCCATTTGAGTATTTTTTTTTTTTTTTTAAAATATATTTTCTTATTTTTAGTTGAGACCAAAAAAAAAAAAACAAAAAAAAAATTCAATTTAATTTAATTTAATTTAATTTAACTAAAAATAAAAAAAAAAAAAAAGGAAGGCAATTAGAACATATTTAAGACATTTTTGTTTTTTCTATACAAATAAAAATTAAAATTAAAATTTGAGGCTTCATAATAATCGTAATTCATTTCATTCAATAAACTTAAATTCAATAATAAACAGACAGAACAGACATTGTTAACTGTTAACTGTTAACTGTTAACAAAATCTTAAACTTAAAAAAAAATAAAAACTAAGAAAATTTAAATAAACTAAAAATTAATTATAATTTACAAAATTAGAAATATTTAATTAGATTTAATTTAATAAACAAAGAAATACTTTTTGTCTCCAAAATTAAAAATTTCAATTAAAAGTTAAAAAAAAACTTAAAAAGTTAAAAACTTAAAAGTTAACTTAAAAAGTTAAAAAGTTATAAAAGTTAAAAAAAGTCAGAAACTTAAAATAAGAGAAATTAATTAAAGACCTACAACGTTTCATTTGTGCATATTAACATAACAGCATTTTTAATTCATAGAAAAAATGGCATCGGCTTTTTTCTTTTTTTTCATTTCTTTTTTTTTTTTACATTATTGTCTTAGAAAAATATTTTGCTATTTATAAATTTAATTGATAAACTTAAAAATCTAAAGAAAAAAAAAAAAAATCACAACAGAAAAAAAATAATTAAAAATTAAGAAAAAATTTGAAAATAAAAAATAATTTTTGTTTTTTTTTTTTATTTTAATTCGACGCGAATGGAAGAAATATTTTACGTTTTTTTCCTCCCATCATTAAAATGTTGTTTTTGTTTGTTTTTGTCTGTCTTTTTTTCCGGTTCTTCCGTTCTTTAAAATAAAAAAAAAATTGAAAATAAAACGAAAAATTTGCCTTAAAAAATTTCAGTCTTTTATACCAAAAAAAAAAAAAAAAACGAAAAGAAAAACGAAAAAGGAAACAAGAAAAAATGAATAAATTATGATGTAAAAATTAAAAAAAAAAAATCGTCGAACGTCAAAACTTAAAAATCAAAACTTAAAAATCATAAATTTATATTTAATTTATTTTTGTTTTGTTTTTTTTTTTTGTTTTTTTAGCTAGCTGGAGCAGGAATCGATTGAAGCCAATCTCATATATCTTCAATGCATTGTGTTGCTGCCATATCTGGATTTAGAAGATCCATACGTCTTGATGCTGCTTCACTTTCACGTTCCAAACGAGTTAAATCATGTGACGAATTTACCTTTTGAAAATTTACATTAAAAATATAAATTTTTTTTTATATAATTAAAAAATTTCATTTATAATTTTAGAGATTAAAAAAAAAAATAAAGCGGTTAAGATTTTCAATTTTTGTTTGTTTTTTTTTTTATGCCCATTTCAAAATTTCCAAGAGTCCACAGTCACCAATTCTGTTATTTTATTGTTATTTTTATTAGAATTTATAAAACAAAAAATTCAAAAGTACCGAAAGTTTTAAGAAAAACTGACCAACAAATTTTCTTATATTTTAATTAAATTAATTTTTATGTAATTAAATTAAATTAAATGAAATTAGAAACAATAATAAAGAGATTGAAAACTTTAAATAATGTATTGTTAACATTTAATTAAAGGATTTTAATTAGGTTGTTATTATTTTTATTTATTTAAAAACTTTATACAATTCCAATGTGGAGTCCACACAATAATTAAGGAAAACTCTGAAAGTTTTGTTGTTGTTCTTCTTTTTAATTTTTGTGGCGGAGATTGAGGAGAAAACGCATTTTACATATTTTTATATTTTGTGAATAATATTTGAAAGATAAGACAATTTTGTTTCATTTACAGTGTGATGAGAAGAAGCCATTTAGATTTATCGCCAATGAATTTCATTACAAAAAAATTTGTCCAGTAAAAAAAATTTGTTCAGTAAATTCATTCCGGATTAACTGAATTCATTTAATTGGGGGCAAACCAAGAAATTGAAAATATTCTTTATGTGATCCTATGAAATTCTGAATACTCTGAAAGTTTTAACGAATTTTGTTAATTAAATTTCATATCAACCGATTTAACTTAACCTCTTTATTTGGTGAACAAAAAAATTAAAAAAATAAAAAAGGATTTTTTTTTATAGAATTTAGAATTAATAATTACCGGACTAACGGGTGTCACAATAATTTCAGTTCTTGTTTTTTTACGAATATTATTATATTTATTCAATTTTGTACGTAATAAGGCTGTATCTTCTGTTGAATCATCATCGTCAATATCCACTTCACCATATAAATCAAATGGTGGTTCATCGTCATCATCCTCATCATCAAGATCTTCAATATCTTCGTCCATCATTATTACTGAAATATTAGAATTAGAATTTTTTTTGTTTTTTTTTTTTTTTGACTTTCAATTATTTTTTGTTTTTGTTTTTGTTTTTGTTTTTGTTTTTGAGTTGTGTTCATAATTGTTCAAAAACAAAAACAAAAAAAAAAGAAAAAACAACAAAAACAAAAACAAAAACAAAAAATGACTTTTTTGTTGCATTTTCAGTCATTTTTTTGTTTAAAACAAAATGAAGAAAAATAAAACACAATTATTTTGGTCACGTAAAACCTCTTTAAATTGATTGAATTGAAATTCTGTTAAAAACACAAAAAGTTAGTTGGAAAATATTCCCAAAAAAAAATTTCTATAACACAAATTAAAAAAAATTTGTACAAATCAGTTTAAAATTAATCAAGAAAATCATAGAATTAATTTCTATAATTAAAATGAATTAATTATGTGTATTAATTGGTTCTTCTCATTATTGTAGGAGATTAACAAATTTAATTAATTTTGAAAAATTTCTGTTATGAAAAGAAAACAACAACAACAACAACAACAACAACAAGAAAAGAAAACAAAACGAAAGATTTCCGTGCGCGCCCTTTTTTGTTCTCTTTAATTTAATTTAATTTTCTCCAAAATAACAAAAATAATCCCTTTTTGATATATGGCTACACACATACACAACCAACAGTAACAAGAGAAAAAAGAAAAAAAAAAACAAATCGCCCATTACCACCACCCCACCCCCCATTACGTTGGTTATTTTCAACTACCAACATATTTAAAAAAATTGGTTGTTGTTGTTGTTGGTTGGTCTCTAGTGACATTAAATTAAAGAAGTTTTACGTATGGAATGCATGGATGTATGTCTGTATATATGTATATAACCTGTATGCATGTATGCATGTATGTATACAAAAAAAAAATGTAAATTAATAAAGATACATTGAGAGGACTTGTAATAATATCAACAGGCAAATACAATACTAATAAAAACAAAACACGTAATACAAAATGCAAGTTTTTTTGGCGGCATATTTAAAAATTTAACAAAAAAAAAAAAAAAAACAAATAAAAAAATTTAAAAAATAAAGAAAAAAAAAATTTAGACAGATTTTTATTTCTTTTTTGGGTTTTTTTTAATTGTTTTAATTTTGTAACATTTTTTTTTTTGTAATTTCTTTTAATTCGATTATTGAATTGAATAAAAGAAATCTGCTGGAACTTTTGCATATAAATAATTGTAAAATTATTCTTGAAGCTGATTAATCAAACATGCTGAGGGAAGTTTTATGATAATGTATGTGTGTGTGTGTGTGTATGTGTGTGTATGTGTATGTGTATTTGAATCAATTCAAATCCGACCTCTGATAATCCATATATGAACAACAAAATTATTTACAAACATTTTTTTTATTTTTAATCGTGCAAAACATTTAATTAAAAATGAATAAACAATTTCCTCCTGATTTGAATTTAGTTTAAAAATTTTTTTTCTTTCTCTTATTTCAAAACTTTCAGTTAATTTCTTTTATTTCTTTTATTTTTCTATTTCAGAGGGATATGGTTACCCATCAATATATTATTTTAAGAAAACACCAAACACCCATTCAGATACCAGAAAGAACTCGGATTATAAAAAAAAAACAAAAACAAAACAATAAAATAAAATAAAAACATTCTCGACACTTATAAAAAAGTCAAAAAAAATTTGAGTTTATTTGAATTATTTGAAATAAACACAAAAAGAAAAGGGGGTGGGGGTGGGGGTGGGGAGAGAAAAAAAAAACGTAAACGAAAATAAAACAAAAGAAAAATAGACAGAACAAAAATTGAAGAATTTTTTTGTTAAATTAATAAATATTTAAAATCGGAGTTCAACGAGAATTACCTTCACTTTTTTTTTCTTTTGCATCTTCAACTTTTGTTTTGTTCAAAAATAGAAGAAAATAAAAAATATAAATAAAAACACATTCAGGACATTTTTATTATTTTATTATTTTTTTTTGTTTTTTTTGGTAAGAAGAAAAGAAAGAATAAAAAAAAAAGAAAAAAAAAATGTAGAAGAAAAGAAAATCAATAATAACAAAATGTAAGGGTTTGAAAAAAAAAAAGAAAGGGGAATGGAATTAAATTTAATTTTACAACGTTTATCGTTCAATAAAAATAATAATAATTTTTTTTTTTTTTGTTATTAATAAAAAACAAAAACAAAAACAAAAACAAGTCAACAAAATCTGTTTTGAACTCACTATTTTTTTTTTTTTTTCTTTTGTTTTCTTTTATATTTTACTTTGTTTGTTTGTTTGATTGTTTGTTTGTTTTTTTCTAGTTATTTGTTTTTTTCAGTTAAACGGATCAACTTTTTTTTTCGATGGATTTGAAGGGGTTGTTGGTCTTCTTCTCTTTAATTTCTTATAATTTTTTTTGTTTGTTTGTTTGTTTGTTTTTTTTTTCTTTGTAAACGTAAAAAATAAAAAAAATAAACCAAAAAAACCAAAAAAAGAAAAAACGGCAAAAAAATAAAAAAATAATAAATTTCAAACGTAATCAAAATAAATTGTCGAAATTAAGACAAATATTCTGTAACGACGAGCATATTCGTTCAATTCACTTTGATGTTAGAGTGATGTTGATGAAGAATAATCATCATAAGATGCTGGAAGGTTAGACATTTTGATACAATTAATTAAAATTGTTTTGTTTGTTAGTGCAAAGATAATAATAAAACTCTTGAGTTTAATCTTTTTCAATAAATCAATATTAAAAGATAACCAAACTCAAGATATTTTAGTTTCATTGTAAAGTATAAATGAAAAGAAAGAAGGAAAAACCAAAACAAAAATAAAAATATTTTCTAAAGATGAAGAGAGTCAAGAATTAGAAAAGAAAAGACGCAATTGTTATGTTGTTTTTTTTTTTTATCTTTAATCAAAATAAAAAAAATAAAAAAAAAAAAACGTTACAACGTCCGTCATTCTTAATTATTCTTTTGACTTCCATCAGAGAAAATAAATGAAAATGAAAATGTGAAAAATAAAAGAAAAAGCTTTCACCCAAAAATATATAAAACATTTTTTTTTTTTGTTTTGTTTTGCTCTTACTTGAACTTTCTGTAATTGTTTTTGGACTATTTGGTTCAATGTCAACTTCCGTTTCAATACAAACACGATGTTCTGGATTGGTTCCAATTAGTACAGGTTCTATTACATCATCATCTGTATCGGGTACAACAATAACAACGTTACCACTATTGTCACGTGGATAATGTAAATCTGAATTATTTCCAACATATTGTGGTGGTACTGAACTAAAAATAAATAAAGAAAATATGATCAGGTGAGTTTTTTGTTCCCCGATTTTCCATTTATTATTAATATTTTACCTAAGTGTAACACGTTTTTTAATACGATTTCCTAAATCGGAAAAACCTCTCTGGATTGGTGGTCGTCTTTGTACAGGTTGATCAAATAATTTTGTTATCGGAGAATTCGGTTCCGAAAATTGTTTATCTACTAATATTGGTTTGGGCTGTGGAAACAAAATTAATTACAAATTTTCCTTTGTTTGAATGAAAATGAAATAATTAACCTTTAGTGCACCAGAGGAAGATGATGTCATTGATGATAATCCACCATGTGGTGGATTTGGTGGTAATGGGGGTAGATTAGGATTATTGGAATGTTCAGGAACTAATGGAAGTGATAAAAAACGCTTCCTATCCTGCATATATAAGTCTATAAGTGTATCTAATTTTGTTTCAATATCATCCACCTTAAAAAAAAAAATAAAACAAAAGAAAAAAAAAATTGGTATAACGAATAAATTATGTTAAAAAAAAATCATATTTATATTTTGTTAGAAATATTTTATTCTTACTTGTCTTTCTACTTTTACAACCCTGGACGCAAGACTAATTTTTGACGCATACACATCCTTTGCTTTCGATCCTTGTTTCCCAAGAATTTGGTCTAATCTGTATTTTATTTTATTTCAATTTTTTTTTTTTTTTGGTTTGTTTTGTTTTATTTCCCAAAAGAGAGAAGAGAGAAGAAGAAGAAAAAAAATGAGAAAGACAGAAATAAGAATATTGATGAAAAATCAATTTAATGAATATATTTTATTTTGTTGTTTTATTTTTAAACATTTTTTCTTAATAATTAATTTTTTTTGTTTTTTTATTTTTAGTTTTAGTTTTTTTTTGTGTGTGTTAATATTTTTTAAATGTTAATTATTTTTTTGTTTTTTGTTTATTAATTGTGACAATTAAAAAATTATCTGGCAAAAACCTTAAGTACAAAAATAATTGTCAATTAAATCAAAAAAAAAAAAAAAAAAGGAAATAAAGAAGAATTTATAGATTATTTTCCTTAAGGTTTTTTACAGTAATTAATTATTAATGAATTTAGAAAATGTAAAATAGGTCTGTACTGGCTTTGTTTATATTTACATGCAGTCATAAATTAAAATTAAAAACAAATGAAAAAAAAGAAAAAAGAACAAAAACAAATATGATGGATCGGATATAGATGCAGATTTTTTGTTTCTTTTCTTACAATTATGTAAGATTTTTAGACATCAAAAAAAAAAAAATATAAAGGATTATTGTTTATTATTATTTTTATTTTTTACACAACAGATAAAAATAGAAAAAGTTGAGACAAAAATGGTATTTTTTTTTTTGTTATTTACAAAGAAAACAGAGAAATAAAGAAAGAAAAAGAAAATAGGAAAAGAATGATTTATTGTATAATAGAATAGAGGAAAATTAGAGTGAAATGAACAGGCCTTCGTCAAAGTGTATATAATAATATAAAAGTATATAATGCTTAAAGTTTTCTTTTGTGTTTTAAAGTATATTTTGAAGTGCGATGTTTTCTTTTACGAAAATAAAAATATATACATCGATGAAAATAAAATTAAAATTTATAGGAAAATGGTTAAACTAAAAGAAAACATGCATATTCTAGTAAACGCAGAAAATTTGAGGCAAAATTTCTATTTGGCATACTTGGCATACTTGGACAAATAGATGGTGCGAGTAACAAGTGTGAATACATGCAATTCATTTTCTTAATTTATATATGATGTAAAAGTGAACGTTTTGAATTTCTTTTAAACTTAACATTTATTCATTAAATTAATACCGAATTTTCTTATAATCGTTTATTCCGAGCCGATCTCTTTTTTAGTTTATTTAATTTATAAATTTTAATTAAAATTAATCAACGAGAAATGTCTCTGACAAGCGATTTTATTTTTGCGTCTGTAGATTGACTTTTGTCAATCTCAGTTTTGGTCATATGAACTTGAATTTGAATTAGATAAAAAATTTCCCTACAACTTACACGCAAGTAGTTAAATCGATTACAATTTAAGAACAATTACATCTAATTATATTTCCTTATGAATTTATTGCGGTGAAAATCTAATGTGAAAAATAACTTTAAAAAAAAGAAAATTAACTAAGACTCCATTATGTTACAAACGAAAATTAGAAAAGACGATTTTTTATTTTAAACTATTTTTGAATGTTTAACTCTTAAAATCCAATTCATACAAATATAATTATTTAATAGCTTAAGATATTTGGTAGATCCAACATTAAAAGATGTTTTTAAGTAATGATGGGGGGGGGGGGGGGGGGACAATGATCCAGAATTTAAAATAAATTAAAGTGAATTAAAATTGAATAGAAAAAAAAATGCTGAGATAAATATTATTTATTGATAAGAATTTTGTGGTGCTTTTTTAGGATTTTAACCCTTTAGTGCATAGGATTTAAAAACTGACTAGCTAATTTCAACCTTATGCTTGAAGGGATTATTAAAAACTCATAAGCTCTACATATTGTTACTTTTTGTTTCCAATTTAATAAATCTTTATAAAAAATGCATCCATTTCGCTGAAAAAAATAAGCTTAAAATTTCAAATGTACCAAAATTGTGTTTTGTATTAAATATCTAATTTAAACCTAATAATAATTAATGACATCATTTTTCTCTAAATTTATTTATAATTTTCACTTTTTACCTCACCAATTTTTATTTCCCCTTTTACACGTACAAATACATAAATTTATAAGTACAACACTTTTTCTTTTCTAAAATTTTGTTCACAATTTTTGAATTGAAGAAGACTTTTTTGCTTTAAACTCTTAAAACTCATAAATGCGTTAGTCCTTTTGTTGTATTGTTTTAAAAAAATTTGACAAACAAATAAGAATAAATAAATAAAAAAAATAAAAAAGAATACATAAGGTTGATATTTGCTTTTAGTATTTTATATATATGTTTATGAAATGTTCGATAATGCATTAAAGGGTTAATTATAATATATAATAATTAAAAAAATAAATACGCAACTCCTTTGAGTACTTTACAAATAATAAAGCTTTTTAAATATTGATACCAAAAAAAAAAAGAAGAAATTGGTCTTAGATATTTTATGATAAAGATCGTCGAATAAAGTTTCCTTTTATTTTTGTGATGTGACCAAAACAAACAATTTGATAATAAAACAAAAAAAGATAAAAAAAAAAACAACAACATAAAGAAAAATATAAAAAACAATTTTTTTTTTTGTAATTTTTACCGAATAGATGTATGGATATTATAAATATTTGCTAATGTAGCTAAATAAACAACTAAACATCAATAATAAAACCGCTTGTCCTAATAATTAATTAATATTTAAAAAAAAAAGAACAAAAAAAAAAACAAAAATTTCAAATTGAAATTAAAATCAAATCAAGAAATAACGTAAAAAAAAAACAAAAGAAACAAAAGAAAAGAAAAGAAAAAAAAGTAAAGTACGAATAGCAGAATAATCAAAAAACATGATAAAACATTTCATGTTTCTCACCTAAATTGGATATTCCTGATACGATTAAGGAGATCGGCATTTAGTATTGAGTATTGTTCAATAACATCTTTCACATCATATGGCTTTTGGGCTTCACGAAACTTCTTACGTGCCAGAAAGTATTTCAGCTAAAGAGCATAACCAGAAACACAAAAAAAAAACAAAGAAAAAGAAAAAAAAAATGTTTTTTTTTTGTTTTTTTTTTTGTCTTACTAAATTGTTGCTATTTTTTTTTTTGTTTATTTGTTTTTTTTTTTTTTTTTTTGTTCTTTATTTAATATTCGCCATTTTCTCTTACGTTACAAAAAATTAAAAATTAAAAATTAAAAATTATTTAATTATTATTCTGTTTTTACTTTTGTTCTTATTTGTTGGTTTGTTTTTATTTCTTTATTTGTTTGTTTTTTTTTTTTGAGGCTGAAGAGACAAAAAAATTGTCTCCATAGATCGGGATTTTATTTTTATTTATTTATTTATTTTTTATTGATCGTGGTGGTTGTTGTTGTTGTTGTTGTTGTTGTAACTACATAACAATTTATACAGATAAAGTTATTTAATAATAATAATTTAATAAAAAGAAAAAAAGAAAAAAAAAAAAACGTTTGATTGAATTTATCACCTGGAGCGTTTATTAATATTCACTAATTGTAAATATTCACATTTTATGTACGATTAAAAGAGGTAAAATTAATATTAAATTATTTATAAAATTTTAAATTGTAAATTTTAATGAGAGTTTTAAAATTGTGTTTGTTTGTTTTGTTTTTGTTTTTTTTTTTTTTGGGCGGCGATGGTTGATTGGTTGGTACGGGACAAATATAATTTTGTACAGGTGCAATATCTAAGGTCTGATAATATTTTAAGATTTCACCAAAAAAAATTAATAGACGATAAAAAAAAAAGAAGAAAAACCAACACAACACAAAAGGAAGTATCGAGAGAGAGACGAGTGAAAATAAACTGTTAATTATATTTGTCTTTTTTTGTTGTTGTTGTTCTTGGTTGAAGTTCAAAAAAAAATTTGATCAAACCATTTTCTTGTTGTTGTTGTTGTTGTTGTTTATATTTCAAATTTAAAAATCCATTCGTAAAAGGAGAAACAAAACTAATTTGCATTATTTTTGGTGTCAGAGACTTAAAGCATAAATAACGAAGCTGGAAAACTTCATTATCAATTAAAAACAAATCCATTTACTGAATGGGACTTTTTTCCATAAGTTAAAAAAGAAAAAAGAGGAAAGAATGAAAAGAAAAGTAAAAAAAAAAAAACAAATTGTGCCCAGATGCGAGACAAGAGATAACGTTAAAGAGAACAAAAAAAAATAAATAAGGAAATATTCATTCAGTTGATCGAAAAGTTGGTTACATAAAAAAAAAAAAAGTGAAGAATAAAGAAAATCATCAGAAAAAAAACAAAAACAAAAAAAAAAAAAAAGTTTCCGTCGTTTTCTCTTGGGTCTCTTGGGCAAAAAAATAAAGAAAAGAAAAGAAAAGAAAATTAACCTTCATTGGTTTGGTAGTTAATAATATTTACGAGATAATCGATTTCAATTTATTAATATTTTATTTTATCAATCAATAATTTTACCTCTTTAAACCCCCCCCGATAAAATTGTATTTTGTTGTTTATATACAATTGTTTTATTTTTTTTTGTTTTGTAGGCATTTGTAGACATTTATATATATATATATGTGTGTGTGTGTGTGTCAGTCTTAACTGTTTCCTTTTTGTTTTTTTTTTATTTTGTTGAGGATAATTTTTAACAGATAATAATATTTGTGTTTATAATTTAATAAAAAAAATAAAATTTAATTGTAACAAACATAATTTTCCAAATGCAATTTTCTGATCACCAAATTTACTTCTTTTTTTTTTTTTTTTTGCTTTCTTTTGTTTTTCTTGCTTCTTTTGTGTAACAAAAATAAAATAAAATGGAAAGAAAAATAAAGAAAAGAAAACTATTAAAACCGGATTTAAATTCAATTTAACTTGATTGTAAGTTGTTTTTATTTTCTTCTTCTTCTTCTTCTTCTTCTTTTTTTGGGGGTGAAAAGAAAAAGAGAAAAAGGAGAGAAAAACAGAAGAACAAAAATGTGTGTAGTAGGGTCGAAAAATCTTTAGACTGGAAACATTTCAATCTAAATAATGACAATTCCATTTATCGTTTATAAAATATTTTTAGTTTTCACATAAAACAGAAAAAAAAAATAAACGGATTAAGGATCAAAAAATTACATTTTGCAAAAATGGACAACAAAAACTATAAAGATAAATTGTAGGTACCAAAAAGTTCGTATTTTTTTATTTTTTTGCATTTTATTCTCTCAGATTCAGTTTTGATTATTTTTTTTTCACCCCTTTTTGTTTTTTTTCCCTTTTTGTTTTTTTTTTGTGCAAAATAAAAAATAATTAAATTGACGTTTTCTTCTTCTTCATCTTATTTTTTATATAAACAAAATTAAAAATATTATTACATTATTTTGTTTAATTATTAAAAGCAGAGAAATATACAAAAACAGAAAAACAAAAAAAAAAGGTCACTAAACTTTATTTTTATACAAAAAAAAAAAAAAAAAAGAAAAAGAAAATTTGCGTTTTTCTTTTTTTTTTTTTTGTTGTAAAGAAAAAATTAAAAAAAAAAAGAAAAAATTCTCACAGCTATAAAGTGATTTATTCAATTTCAATTTAGAAGTTAAAGAAAGGAAAATGTGTTAACAGAAAGTAAAGTAAAGTAAAGTTGAGAAGGGTGGGGGGGGTGGTGGTGTATTGGGTTCACACAAAATGCAGGAAAAATGTTAATAAGAAAGAAAATTATATTTAAAAAAAAATAAATTAATTAATTTGTTTTTGTTGTATGGGATTCACTGAAAATTATAAAAAAAAAAAGTTTAAAGTTTTACGTAACGCACACTCGTAGTAAATAATTTTTCCCCGTTTTCCGTTTTCTTTTGTCCAAAACAAACAAAGAAAAATAAAATCGATTCAGATTTTAAATTTTTTCAAAACAAAAATGAAGAAGAAGAAGAAAATAGAGAGAGACACAAATTGTGAGCACAGAGAGAACATTTTTTTTTTGTATTAAATGTATTTATTAGATTTTTTATAAAAGCTTCTAATTAAAGCTTTCTATGTTTTATTTTTTTTTTTTGTTTTTCTTTTAATTATTAATTTAAAAAATTTATAAAATAAAAATATGCATCGGGTTTCTCTAGATAGAAAATGTTTGCAATTTAATAATAAAAAAAAAAAAAAAAAAAACGTTTTAAAAAATTCATTCCAAAACCACGAATGTCATTACAAACTGAAATGGAAGAATTAGAAAGAAGAAGAACAACAAAAAAAAAGAAAAAGAAAAAAAAAAGAAGAAGAAGAAAATTAAAAAAAAAAAACTTAAGAAAAAAATGAATAAAACTTTAAGGACGAATTGTTCTATTTATTTATTTGTTTTTTTTTTTTGTTTTTGTTTTGGGAAGATAAGAATTTATTTTTAATGTGTGTGTTTGTGTGTGTGTTGTTCAGTTAGTGAATTTTAATTTTTTGTATAGAAAAATCTTTAAAAAAAAAAAAAATTAAATTTTAAATCTGAATAATTATTAAAATGAAATTTACTACAAATAAATAATTGTTCGGGCAATTGTGGTAGGTGGAGGAGGGACGGACGTTAAACCAAAAATTCAGATTTAAAAATTTTCACAGAGATTAAAATAAAATGTATGTTGTGCTTAGCATTTTTGTATGTATAAATTTTAATTGTTATTGGCTAAAAAAAATATTTACGAAAATTTTGAATTAAAATATTTGTAAGTAAGTAATTTGTTAATTTATTTGTTAATAGTTAATAGTTAGTCATAAAATTTAGTCTAATGTCTTCTTATTAATATTATCCCACAAAATTAGATTAAATTAAATTAAACAAAAGTTGTTGTTTTCTTTTTACATTTTCCCAAATTTACATCGCCAATGATTTAGTTTTAATTATTTACACATAATAAACAAAAAAAAAAAAAAATACACACACACACACACAAAAAAAACATGACACGATCATAAATTAATTTACACGTAATTATTAAATTAATTAGTATATTAATATTTTTTTTTTTTGTTTTTATGTTAATTAAAACTATAAATATTTTTTTGATTTTTAGAATTGATGATGACAATTATTTGGGAACTTTATAAATAATGGACAATTAATTAACACATTTATATACATTTTTTTTCAGAATTTTTTGATGAAACAACAAAACAAAAAAAACAAAAAAAAAAAACAAAACAAAAAAAACAGAACATGATGAAATGGAAAAGCGTTTTTTTTTTTTGTTTGTAAATCAAAATTCAGAAAAATCATAATAACAAATGATGAGGAAAATTAAAAAATAAATATGAGAGAAAAATTAAAAATTAATTATTGTCCAAATTATCTGTTTTTTTTTTTTTTTATTTGATTGGCATTGGGTGAGTTAGATTGGTTTTGGGTGAAAACAGAAAAAAAAACAAAAAAATGTAATGCGGTGAATTTATTTTATATTATAAGGGTAATGAGATTAATGAAAATTAAAGTGGGTGTCTCTCATTTATTTGTTAAGACTTTTAATGCATACCGACAAAAAAATAATAAAAATATTCAGTCATAGAAATTAGTCATTTTTTTGGTGTCATTAAAAAAAATAAAATAAAATAAAAAATAAAAAAACAAAAACAAAAAAAAAAACAAAAATAAAAACCAAACATATTGATTTATGATTTAGAATGGGACTGACAATGGGGGGGGGGGGGGGCGGATTTTAATCGTAGCACAACAAAATAAAAACAAAAAAAAAAAAGAAGAAGAAAATTAAACGTAAAAAGACAAGACAATACAAAACAAATAAATTAATTAATGATTTGATGAAAAGTTTAACATCGGGACCATGTATAAAAGCCCGTCACCATAGTCTATATAGATTTAATGTTATTATTAGAGGTTTGTTTTTTTTTTTTTTTTTATAGATTAAGGAAGATGGATTTAGTTAGTATAAAATAGTGTTAGAATAAAATTAATGTTATTTTTTTTTTTTGGCTGTATGATGTGTACCTAGTTTGAACATTTTTAACTCTGCCTAGGAGATCAACATGTCCGGCCGCATATTGTTCCATGACATCTTTAACGTCATAGGGTTTAAGTGCCTCCTTAAATTTACGTCGTGCTACAAAATACTTCATCTGTTTGATCAAATTGAAATATTATACGAATTAATTATAAATTAATATTAAAGATGTTCGAGAAGTGTCATCACTATTATATAATTTAAATTAGATTATAATTTTTAATATAAATATTAATTTAATGGAGTAGATGTATAAACTCTTTTGTTTAAGAACAAAGAAAATGTATAAATAAAATAAAATAAAAGAAAAGAACAAAAAGATAAAGAAAAATTGTTTTGTAGTAATTTACTTTGGAATTGATTTTATATAGATTTTTTTTTCTTTTGTTTCTGATGTGCGTGTTAAAATCTATTGGTTTAACAACATTAAAATCTATATCCTTTATATACACACACACACACACACATACACACACACATTATATAATAATACAATTCCGCCATAATTTTATTATGTAATTATATATTTTACCTTACGAATGAAACGTATTGCTGTCTTATGTTGATTTGTTAATTGGACACATCTCGGTTCATCGTCTTCATCTAAAAAAAAATTCAAATAAATAAGAAAAAGAGGAAGAAGAAAAGGGGAAAAAAAATTTTATATGAAACGTAATAAATTCATAGAAAACCAAAATCACCGTTTCAGCTACATTTTTTCTTTATAAGCAATAATAAAAAACAAAAATACATAAAAGCATAAACAACAACAACAAAAAAAAAACATAACAAGACATTACGCATTTCATATAAATAATTGTAAAAAAGCTTTTTTTCTTTAGCAAAAAAAAAAAAAAAGGAAAGCTTCAACATGCGACAAAATACATAAAAAAAAAAAAAGAAAGGCAAACCAGAAAGCACTTTTTAATTTAGTTAATAAAAGTGTATAAATAATAAATCAATAATATCTTTTATATATGTACAAAGTGAGGGGGATGAAAGAAAAAAAAAAAAAAAAGAGAGAGAAAGAGAGAGAGAGAGAGAGAGTATACTTGAGACGATGCGACGATATAATATGTATAAAAGAAAAACCTCTTTAATAATAAAAAGTTTTATTCCCCAAAATTCCATTTATAAAGTATTTTTGTTGTTGTTCTTGTTCTCTTGTTGTTGTTGTTATTGTTGTTGTTATTGTTTTCTTTTTTCTACTCTCTTTTTTTTTTGACGAATTCAGCTTCAATGTTTGACTAAACTAAACCCATTAAAATTAAAGATAGTATACGGTACTCGTACACTGTACTTTTGTATTATAATAAATGATGTTCATGCTTTTATGTGACACTAATAATCCTAAAAAAAAACCCGCCCAAACCACCACCCCTCCCTTTAATTATATTATAAATGAATGCATAACTTCATTATTGATAAATTATTAAAATGTTTTATGTTATAAAAAATATATAATTAAAATGAGAATGTTTTGTGATGGTAATGAAGTAATGAATATGAAATTAATTATATAAATTAATGTACCGCCCACCCCCACCCTCAAACCTTCTTTTTCTTTATTGCATTTGCATAAATGCATTTTTAACCAAAAGATAAAAAAAAAAAAAATGAAATGAAATAAAAAAAAAAAACCCCCTTCAATAATAAGCGATGCCTTAATTTATTTTATAATTTTATAATTTTTTTTTGTTTTAAAAATATAAAATTTTAATGAATTTGTAAAGAGTTTTTTTCTTTGTATTTATTTGTAGCTACCTAATAATCCTTTAAGTTTAAGAAATGGACGTAGTTTTGGTGATTTTGCATTTAAATATGTAAACTCTTCATCTTCTCTTATAATGTAGTTAGTATGTTTTGTTCTAAAAAAAAGTTTAACTAAAAAAAAAAAAAAAACAAAAAAGAAAAAAAAAAATAGAGAAAATAAAATAAAAAAAACAAAAAGTAAAATTTATAAAAAAAAAAACAAAGTAAAAAAATATGATTCTTGAAGATTATCTTCTGATGTTCAATATTTATAATTTTTGTGTGTGTGTTTCTTTTATTTTTTAAAAAATTTATTAATTTTAATCTGACATTTGTCATTTTCATATATTTTATAAATTTTTCTTAATCTTTAATAAGACGCCATACTTTTTTCTTGTTTTAATCTTTAAAATATAATTTACATAAATTTTCGACTCATTTGTCAATTCATTTAGTTTTTTTTTTGCTGTGGTTATTGTTGTTCAGGTTTTTTGTTTTTAATTGTTGTTGTTGTTGTTGTTGTTGTTGTTATATAATAATTGTGCATTATACAAATAACCAACAACAATAATATTAATAATTAACCTATTTACACTTAATCGACAACCAAATTAACATTATAACAATTATCAATTAAATTCAAAGTATAATTTCTATAAATGTGGAGACATATCTTGGTACATATTTATTGACATATCTACACACACACACACACACATTTATTTAATCGATAGTTATTTTGTTATTAAATCGATTTTAACATTATAAGAATCACTTGACTATATCAGCCACAGCAGTGACGTGAAGAAAAATAAATGGAATATAAAAATGGTGTGGAATGAGGTTTACAGTAAGTCATTAAATAACTGTGCCATTTTACATAAATAACACATTTTTTGTATATACCTACATAATATACAATACAAACACACACACACACACATAAAACACTACACACACATGACTTACTTGAAAATGTCAAACGATTCATGAACATATAAATTGTGTAATTATAGCGTTTAGTGCGGTGGTTTTTTTTTTTTTTGGTTGTTCTTGTTCTTGTTATTTATTTATTTTTTTTGCAATGCAATGTTGTTGTATATAAAAGAATATATACAAGAAAAGAAAGAGACTACCACACAGTGTTTGTGTTGAGATTTAAGAGAAATAAAATTATTGGATACAGGGGGTTTTTTTTTTTGTTATGGGGCGAGATGGGTGTTAGGAGATTAGGTTGTGTTTGTTAAGTGGTTTTTGTCCTTGTGTTCAGACGAAATTTGGAGCATGCCTATGATTAAATATAAAACGAAAATGAGACTTTAAGCTTGGAGTTTCTATTTTTTATTCAACTAAGACTTTGGTCAATTTAATGGTATTTTTTTTTCCACTCGTAGATTCTTAAAATAGAAACGGTCAGGTCATAAAAAACAAAAACAAACGAATTATTGTAAAAAAATTTTATATTTTAATATTTTTGTTAAATAAATATTTATTATTATTATTTTCACTTATTCATTTCAGTTAACAGTTAAGACTAAACACTTTTTGTTTAGAAGTATAATCAAAAATAAAATTATCGTATATAAAGGAAGGAAAATTTCATCTGAACGGCAATCATCAATCTAATCAAAAAAAAATCAAGGACAATCCTATTAATCTAATCAAACAAATTAAAAAATGTTTTTTTTTTTGGTATTGTTCCTATAGAGTACGCAAAATACTAATTCGCTGATTATTAAAAATTCGTAACTTGATGATGTTTCTAATTCAGTTGAATATTTCATTATTTCTTGTTGTAATAGTTGTTGTTGATGTTGAAGAAATAATTCATTTTGTAATAATCCACATAACATTACTGGTATTGTTGAAGCTGTACCAATTCTAAGCATTGTCCGACTATTTGGATGTTCTGGAACTGACATCATTAAAATATCATTTAAAAATTTTTAAAAGATTCTATTCTTATTTAAATTATGATATTTATTAATTGATATGAAATGAAATATATTCCTTTACACTGATAGATTGAACACATTTACACTGACACAAGTGTACACAATTTTTAACATTTTCTTCTATTTATGTAGTGAAAATCGTTTATGCGTATGTATACACCTATAAATATTATACCCGATACCCTTGAGTGTAATCCATTATTTTGAAGAAGAACAAAGAATGGTGTCAATAAATATCTGATGTGCTATCAAATTTTATAAGCGTAACCCAACAAAAACTGATGATTATTTTATCCATTTTAAAAAGGGATAAAAAGATAAAGACGCAATTTTTTCTATTTTCTTTTAACGTCCAAATGGCGAAGTATTATAATGTATGTTTGTATATTTATATATTCTGTTGTGTGTATATTTATAAAAGTTTTTTTTGAAAAAAAAAAAAGAAAAAAAAAACGTTCACTCTACACAACAACATTGATTATTTTTTTTTTGGTTGTTTGTAACGACATGCCACCGAAAAAACAAAAAAGCGTTCAAGTCTGTTTTTTATTTTTTCTTATTCATTTTTCTTCTTTTTCTTCATTTTTTTTTTATTTTTGGTTAACAATTTAATTGTGATACAGTCAAAAAAAAAAAAAAGTAAGAACGAAAAAAGATTAAACAGAAAAAAAAAAAAAACAGCAAACTTTCTTAAAAAAAAAAATATTTATTTAAATTCACTTAAAAACAACAACGTCAAATAAAGGTCATTCCATGTAAAAAAAAAACAAAAACAAAAACAAAAAAAAAAGAAAAGCTTTAAAATTTTTTTTTTGTTTAATTCAAATAAATATTATTTATTATTTTTATTTTATAATAACGTGCAATAAATGAATCAAGCTATTGTATAAAACAACCCCCCCCCCCCCCCAAACCCCCCTCCTTCTTATGAAAAGGGGGATAAGTAGAAAGAAAATAATCTCCTTTTAAAAACATCAAAAGAATTATTTTTCCTTTTATGTTTATCCCATAAAAAAAAAAGAAAAACTCTTTTACGTTTATATAAAAATTTTAAAAAGAAAAGAGAAAAAAGAAAGAGAAAAACACAAAAACAAAAAGAAGAAAGAAAAAGTAAAATTGAAAGAAAGTAATATGTGTTGTGATGGTACAAAAATTCTGAAATTTTCTATACCCAGAAATTACAAACTAAAAACCTTTAATAATTTTATTATTAAATTGAAAGATAAGTGAAGGAATATTCGCGTAAATTCGTTCAACGTCATTTTTAAAACTCTCTGAGATAAAAAACAGAAAAATAAGAAACAAAAAAATCTATATAAAGTTGAATTTTAAATTGTAAATATAAAACAAAAAAAAGGAGAACAAGGAGAAAAAGGAGAAAAAGGAGAGAAAAAAAAAACAATATAAAAACAAGAGAAACTGAATAATATATAAATATTATAACCTACACAAAAAGCACTACGGATTGAATTTCAAATAAAATATATATATGAGTGAGAGAGAGAGAGAGAGAGAGAGAAAGAGAGAGAGACGAAGTTAAAGCTAACGAATGTAATAAAAAAAAAAAAATGAATAAAAAGGGAAAAAAAAAATTATATTTAGAGAGAAAAAAGAAGAAGAAGAAGAAGGAGACAGGAGAGAGAAGAAGTCAATGTTTTCCAAACATTCCCAGTTTTTATTTATTTATTTTTTTTCTTTTTGTATAAAATTTTTTCTTCGTTCCCCTTGGGTCAGTCAGCCATTGAGTTTGTGAATTTTTATTCATTGTCCAAGACCAGAAATAAAAATAAAGGAAGTTCTAAAAACACTGATTTTTTTCTTTTTCTCTCTTTGACTTAAGCAAATTAATTAATTAAAAATGTTTTTTTTTTTTTTTGGTTTTTGTATTTTAGGAGGCGCGAAGTGCATTTTTTGTAAAGAAATTCATTTTATAAAGAAATTTGTTGTTGTTGTTTGTTTGTTTTTCTTTTTTTCTTTTGAAAAGAATTTTTATTTTACGTTTTTTGTTTTTTTTTGGGAAGAACTAAAATTTTATATAATTGAACAATAAAAAAGAAAAAGAAGGAAGAAGAAGAAGAAGAAGAAGAAGAAGAAGAAGAAACTACATAAATAACAAGAAAAAAAAAAATTGTGTTATAATTATTAAATATTATTAAGAATGATAAATTGTTGTAATAGAAAAAAATAGAAAAAAAATTGCCGGTGTCATAAATTCTACTCACATCACCTTTTTTATTGTATTTTTTTGATGACACTTTTGTTGTTGTCTTCCCATCTTGAGTTTTTTTTTTATAAAAGTTTTTTGTTTTTTTTTTTATAAAAACCCACAAGGAAAATATAAATGTAGAGAAAACAGTTAAAAAAAAATAAAAAACAGAAAGAGAGAGAGAGTGAGTGAAAAATAAAAAAGGGGGGGGGGGGGGTGGTGGAAGAGATGGAGACTGAGAAACAGTGAATAATACGGAGGAAAATATTTTTTTTTTTTGAATTTTGAACAATCAAGAAAAAATAAATCATTTAAGAAAAACAAAAAAAAAGAAAAAAAAATAGCTTGATTCATTTAATTGAATCGACACAAACCAAGTAACGAAAAAAAAATCTCTAACAGTTTCCATAAGTTATAAATTAAACAACAACAAAAAAATAAAAAAAACAAGAATTTCATTGAATTTTTTTTTTATGCGCGACAACAAAAGAAGTCCACATTTAGATTAATAATTAATTATATTATTATTGTAACTCATTTAGATAAAAAAAAATCAGTAAAAAAATTGAAACTTACCATCGGAATTTTTTTTTGATAATGCTGTTTCTGCTACTGAATCCTCACTCATACTGGCATTCATTGGTCTACCATTATTTGTTACTTCTGAAAGAGACTCTATTGAGGAATTATTATGACACATTATACATTTAATTATTTTTACCTAAATTTTCTGCTGACATATTAATGTCACCCATTGTTCTTGGACATCTGCCACGTGTTGAACTTGTTGGTTTTGGATTACCAGGTGAATGTAATGATTGACTTTTATGTCGTCTTATTGTTGGTAGTCGTGCCACAAATGATGCATTATGTTTGAAACTAGAAGATGCCCGTCTGATCAGCGATTTTCGATTTGTTCCAGAACTTTTGTGTTCGGTTTTATTTTGTTTGATTTGTTTTTATGTTTTTTTTTTTTTTGTTTGTTTGGTTTGTAAAATTAGAGTTGAGTAAAAAAAAAACAAAAGAAAAAAAAAAGAAAAAAGAAACAAAACAAAAACAAGAAACAAAAAAAATTGCAAGGTTGAGTTTGGATTGTTTATTTTTTAATTTTTAATTTTGTTTTTTTTTTTTTTGTTTTTTTTTTTTTTTTGGTGCACAAACACGGTTGATTGAGTGATGGTTGGAGGTTGTTGCACGATTAAATCAAACACACAAAATAATCAAACCCAACGATGAAGAAAATAAAAATCAAAAAAAAAAAAAAAGAGAAAGAAAGAAAAACAAAAATTAAAAGCAAACTTATGTTAAAAACAATAAAAATTCATATTTTGTATTTTGTATTTGTGTTTTTTTTTTTTTCTTGTCTTTGTATTTTTTAAAACACAAATACAGTGAAACTCGGTTATAACGAACTTCAAGGGACCAAAAAAAAAGTTCGTTATAACCGAAAGATCGTTATAACCGAATCATTGCCAAGATACAAATTAAAACCGGACGTACAGAAAAGTTCGTTATAACCGAAAGATCGTTATAATTGAAGTTCGTTATAACCGAGTTTCACTGTAAAAAAAAAAAAACACAAACAAACAAACAACAAAAGAACAACAAAATAAAATTATCATAAAAAAAACAATTAATGCAAATTAAATCAAAACCGATCTAAATATTTGTGTCATTTTTTATTTATAAATTTTTTTATTTTATTTTAATCACGATGATTGCGAAATTTTATTTTGATTTCAATTTTATATAAAAAAAACTTCCTCTTTGACGACAAATACAAAAAAAAAATAAAACATAACAAAAAAACAAAAACAAAAGAAACAATTTCAATGTGTGTGTATGTTGTTGGTATGATTGAAAATGATTCTTTTTTTTTTTTTTTGTTGTACATTTAAAAACAAATAAATATTTTCGGTTGATTAATTTACAAAAATTTTATAATCTGACATTACATAAAATAATCGAAAGAATTTTTTTTGATTTAAATCAACGATTTTTTTTTTTCTTCTTTTTTTCTCAATTTTATCGCATTTTTCATTAGAAAATAATTTACTTTAATTTTCAATTGATTTAATTTTGTGGTAACAAAAAAAAGAAGAAGAAGAAGAAGAAGAAGAATTTAATAAAATTAACAAAAAAAAAGAAAATTAGAGAAAAAAAGAAAATCGTCATTAAATCAACGATGTACAAACTATAAATAAATTAAGCCTATAAAAATCCTAACATCAATAAAAACAAATAAGGGGGAAAAAAAAGGAAAAAAAGAAAGAAGAAGAAAAAATGTTCAACATTTTTATAAATCAATTTTTAACGTCTACAAATTTGTATTTTTGTAGAACTTTTGTTTAATTCTTCCATTTTTTACAAAGGAAAAAAAATCTTACGAAAATATTAAAAAATTATTCACAGAAAAACAAAACACGAATAAAACTTTTTAAGTTACAAACAATCTTTCTCTCTTTCTCTCTTTTTCCTCTCTGTCTCTCTCTTTTTTTACTTTATACATAATAAGAAAAAATTAATCAGAATAAAATTGAATTGGGACGAGAAGAAAATATTGAAAATTATAAAAATTAAATAAAATCAATTTTTTATAAATTTAATTTGGAGACGGGATACAAATTGAATTTATTAGTTAGAATATTTTTATAATTAAGAAACAATTAAAAAAAATCAGTAAATTTAAAACTTTAAAATGTAAATTTAAAACTTTAATCTTTTTGAATTATTTTGTTCTGCAAAAAAAAAGTTTATAGGAGGAATAAGGAAAGAGAAAAAAAGACAAATTGAATTTAATTTCTAAAGAATAATTTACATAAAACAAAGAAAAGAAAAGAAGAAGAAAAGTCTGTTGCATTTGTAAAGTTTCCTTTCTTTTTTTTTTTTTTTGGTACGTTTAGTTATCGATACGGGAAAATCACAGGAATATATTTAATTAAAAATTCATTATTTATAAGTTTTCTTCTTCTTCTTCTTCTTCTATTTTTTTTTTTTGTTCTTCATTGAAACTTTTGCGTGTATCCCTTAACTTTTGTCTTTTTCTTTATAACTAAAACCACAAATAAATCTCTTTTACATATCGGTCTAACACATACGACATTTTTACATTTTTACTTATTTTTATTTATACAAATTAAAAAACAAAAAAAAAAAAGGCCAGAACGATAAAAATTAATTGATACAAAATGCAAAATCTACAATTTACATCTACAATTTTTCACTTCATGCATAAAGAAAAAATTAAAAATAAATAAATTTCGGAAAAAAAAAAGAAGAAGAAAGTTGTAGAAGAAGAAGAAGAAGAAGAAGAATAAAAATAATAAAAAAAAAACGTACGATATAATAATAACAATGAGGGTTGAGGGAGTGTTTGGGGGGGGGCCGGTTTTTAGTGTATGTTGTTTAAAAAATGTTTTTTTTGGAGACTAACAAAAAATTAATAAAATTGTGGTTTGCCATTAAAAAAAAAAATGAATGAATTAAGACAAACGTCACAAAAAATTGAAAATCTTTTTTCTTTGTATAAACATTTTATGAATTTGGCTGGTGGAAAATCTTTTAGAATTATATAAAATTTTCATTACCATGAAACTAAACCTTTGTGTTAATATATGGTAACACAAAAATCTTAAATACCTAAATATTCTTGTGTATTGGTGTATGTGTGTTAACAAGGCATTCTAGATCTACAGGCAGTAATGCTCAAATGATGACGTCACGCTAGGACCCGGTACAAAAAATAAAGAAGGCCCTGGTGTTAACAATACTCGTATACAGAGTATACAGAATACCATCATTTGTGTAATGTGTTTGTGTGTATTATTTTGTTGTTTTTTTTTTAGTTCTAAATTAAATTTTTCCGTTGAAATTATAAAAATTTTTTATCAAATCAATCAATCATTTGAATAAATTTATAATAAAATTATTTATTATTTTTTTTCGGTCTCTACTAATTAGAGATAAAGCTTTTGTTGCATCAAAATGACGTCAAAAATGACAAAGAAAAAAAACACACAAAAAAAAATTAAGAAGCGTTTAAAGCCTAAAACAAAAAAAAAAAGAAACCGCTACAATTTTTTGCACTTACATTGTACCAGAAGTTGATGCCAACTCTTTGGATGGTTCCAATTTTGTACTTTTTTTTTTTAAAAAAAGAAAATGTGTGTGTGTGTGTAAAAAGGAGAGAATTCACAGCCGCATTAAACAACGTGCGATTATTTTGTTAGTTATATTAATTAATTCCTAATGATTGTTTATTTTATTTGATTTTGGGGGCAACTTTTTTTTTTCATTCTTGCAAAAGTTCAAAGGATGCAAAAATTGTAAGTTTGCTATTATTAATTAGATTCAAAACTAAAAAAATTAAAATAAATGAAAAGAAAATGAGGGAAAAAAGTCACATTCACATATTTATTTATACCACTGATGTTCATACGCCAAACAAAAAGAGGTTAGAGGGACGTGGGGGGGGGGTCTGCTTTTTTTTTTCTTCTTTAGTGAAAATACTAAATTTTGTAATATATTATGGACTTATGTAATAAAATTTTTTAAAAAGGGGTGATGGGGGTGGAGGACAGGGAGAAGTTTTATTATCGTAAAAGTGTAAAAGTATAAAGACGACACTTATTTTGGGTTCTGTCAGGGGTTTTTTTTTTTTCTTCATTTTATATTTTGTAGTTAAAAAAAAAAGAAAAAAACAACAGAAAAAAAAATGAATGTACGAGAATATAAAATTTAATATTTTCTTACTTTTTTATTTAGTAAAAATCACTAAAAAAAAAAACAAAAAAACACACACACATTCAAAACCAACCAAACTAGGTCAGAGCCATTCATTGTGTCAAATTTTTTTTTTGATTGTAAAAAAAAAAAATCTTATATGAAAAATTCTTTGTAGGAGAAAAAAAAAAATAAAAACGGGAAACCAAAAAAAAAAAAATACTCATTATTGTAAATTTAAAAAAGGAAAAGAAAAATAAGACACGTGACGTCATCGTCCCGTCATCATATAAAATTTTTTTTTCGTACAGCACAAAATTTTTTTGTTTTAATTACACTAAAATATAATTTGATAAGAGAATTTTTTTTTACCATCTCAAGGGAGGTAATAATTCTGAAAGAAAGAAAGAAAAGTACAAAAAAAAAAAAAAGTGGAACGAAAAGAAAAGAAAAGAAAAGAAAGAAAAAAGTGATTGGAAAGCTGTAAATTGCGTTAGACATGAACATTGAAGGCATAAGAATAGGAATAATATTTGAGAGAAAATTTATTAATTTATTACAGAGAACTTTTATTCAAAATGAAATCGTTTTACATTATGAAAATTAATTCAAATTATTTCAAGTATTTACTCATGTACTTTGTACTTGTTGTTGTTGTTGTTGTTGTTTTTGTTACTTTTAACATTTTATTTTTATTGCAAATCAGCGATACTGAATTGTTAGTCAATCGTAAATGGGAAAAATTTTGCTGATTAAATAAATTTTCTTTACTTTTTTTTGTTTTTTCTCTCTATTCATATTTTTGTCTATTATTTTTTTAAACTGAAGAACAAAATTGTTGCTTTCTTGTAATAAAAAAAAAAATAAATACATAAAATTGTGTTTTTCATCAATAAGAATTGCTACGATAAATCCGTAGACTAAAATAAAATTCTATTTATAAAATTGATTAAAATCTTTGACGCGATTTTCTTTTGTTTTTAAATATATAGAGAAAAACTTTTTCTTTAAAATTCAATCCGATAATAAATAAAAATTTTCACCCTAGATTTTAACAATATTTATTTATTTCTATTTATTTTTAATTTGAATTAATTTTCAGAGTGTTTTGATAGAATTTTCTTAATGAAGAAATTAAATGTAAATTTAAAACAATTTACATTTTGTTGATTTTTGTTTTTCGGGATTTTTTATGTTTTTTCTTTTTATAATTTTTAATTTTCTCATTGAAAATTGTTCATATTGTATAATATTATTTATTTACTGAAATTGTGTGGTGTAAATTGTGTGGTGTAAATGTTGTGGTGTTAGTGTAAGATATAAAATAAAAAATTTATAATTTATATCTGGTATGGTTAGGGGTTGTATGGACGAGAGGGGTAAACAACAACAATTAGGGTTAAAAAACCAAATTAAAATTATTACATATAAAAACTGATAAAATTTATTTTTTGTGTTTTTTGTAAAACTTTTTTTTCTGTTTTAAATCGGAGCAAAAATTATTTAGCAAAATTCCATAAATAAATATATTTGTATTAAATTAAAACAACATTAACACGGACATTGAGAAACGTAAACATTTAAAAATTTCTGTTCTATGAAAAATATCAAAAAAAAAACAAGAAAAGAAAAGAAAAGAAAGAAATTAAAACAAATAATTTATCAAATACACCCGTACAACAACAACAAAAATAAAGTAAAATAGAACAAAATTGACAATTATTAAAAATATTTATTTTTTAATTCAACAAAAAAAAAAATGAAAGAAAGAAAGAAACACAGAAAGGGAAAATTATAAAAGGTACATTTGAATGCAGGAGAATGGAGAAGATACTAAAACACACCAACCTTTCCGTACCACTTGGATATCGTCTGGCCAATAGGTAAATTTTTTGGCCACGAAAGCTTTTACAATGAAAAATAATAGATAAATTTATGAAAATAATAGGACTTTGTTATTTTTTTTTTTTAATGTTTAAGGATAAAACAAAATGTTTGTATTGAATCCTGTTAAATTGTATATTATAGGATATAAATTTATTCAAGAAAAAAAAAAAAGAATATAAAATTTGTATGGTTCAATTCTGATTTAAGGATTTTTTTTTTAACATTAAATCAGTTTTGTTGGAATCCAATTGCAACTATATGTTTCTCTATTTCATTCCAGGAAAGTAAAAAATGTCTATAAATAAATTTATGTCAAAATATTCATAATAGGAAAAAAAAAAAACCTAAATATTGTGATGCAACATGTTGCGCAACAAAACCTTTAATGTTAAATCATTACCTTATAATAAATAGTTAAGATACAACAAACATTCATCACATCACACTCAATGTAAGCCATTGATTAATATGTTGTAAGTAGATTTTTTTTTCCTTTCTTTCTTTTTTTTTTTTTTTTTGGCTCATACACAAAGATTAGATTTATATTCAACTAATCATGACAAATTATCATATTTTTTTTTTATAAATCCCGATGAGACTGACTGCAACAGGCTGAATAAATCAGAATCAGATAAACCGAATAATATGTTCATATTCTTGTGCCAAAATATGACAAAGAAAAAAAAGAAGAAAAACGAATAGGGGAAATTTAAATATCCCAATTTTTTTGATTTTTTTTTTTTTGGTACAAAGAAGATCAACACGTATATCGGTTTTCTCTGTGAATATATTTAAAAAAAAAAAAGAAGAAAGTATTTTAAATTTTCATAAACCAAACAAAACAAGGGTGTAGAGAGGGGGATGACTCTGTATTTGATAACAATAAATTATATGATGAACTTTAAATGTATTAAACGAGGATAAAGTCGAGACCTTTTTCTCTCTGAAAAAGGATGTATATATGACCACAACACAAATATTTATTTAATTATTCAAAAGCTTAATCTAATAAACAAAGAAAGAAAAAAAAAAAAAGAAAAAAAAATATAAACAGGAAAGTCCAAAAAGTGTTTCAATTCAAATTAGTTTAAAAGTTAAATCAATATGGAACACATCCTGCTAGAAAACTCATTATTAGTTTACATACTATAATAGAAAATTGCAAACATATTCAAACCATACTTAATAATTACATAATATATTATGTATTTTATTAGACTTAAATTATTTTTCTGGGGGTAGATTTTGAAAGGAAAAAGTCAAAAAAGAAAAAAAAAAACGATATTTATGTTATTAAAAAAAAAAAAAACACGAAGAAAATAATGTAAGGTTATCAGGGTTGGGTGTGGTGGTGAATACAAGAACAGAAGGATGTTATTATTTAAATATGCACAAAACTTATTAAAATGGGCAGAAACATTTTATTTTTGTTAGCCTTTTTTTTTATATATATATAAAATAAAATTGTGTGTGTGTGTGGGGAAAAGTTCTTGTTAGAAAATAATGGTAGGTATGTAAATTAATGTAAAATAAAATCAAAACCTATACTGGGCAATGTGTGGTTTCTGATCCTTACATTATTTTCATAATTAAAATGAATACAAGAGCGAGCAAGAGAAAAAAGGCATTGAAATAAGCCACCAGATTTCTTTGAATAAGGTGTAACCTTTTAGTAATATTTTCGCAACAATTACTTTTTTTTTTTTTTTTAAATGGGAGCCACGTGATTCTTAATAAACACGATGTTTTAGGGTCCCAATTTACCTATATTGACTTATACTTTTAATCAATCTATCCCAGTATTCAGAACTAAAAATACAAAATACAAAAAAAATTCTAATAAATTAAGAAAAAATTAAAAAAAAAAAGTAAATTTAGAAAAAAAACCCTTATAAGTTTGATTTTAAAGGAAAAAAAAGAAAGAAGTAAATATAAGTTTTGGGATGTATAAAATACTTACGAAGGTGGTGGACTTGGCAAAGGAACTTGATGAATTTTCCATGTTGCAATTGATATTGAATGTTCATCAGCGGCATAACAACGCCAAAGTGATTGTATTAATGTAGCAGCTGGTTGCCTTCTTCGTATCATATGCTTTTGTCTTTGTTGTTGTTGTACTTTCAAGGCAAATCCACTTCCAAGTATACCCTAATTAAAAATTAAAAATTCTGTTACATACAAACACACATAAATTGACGATAAATTAAATTTTTGAAATAAATTTTTTCATTTAAATAATGAATACAAAAAGTTCCATATATACCTACTTGATCTTCCCTAAAATACAATAATGTTTTCCAATACATCCCAATATATACTTTATATAAAAATTTATTGATTTTACAAATTTGTTAATTAAAGCAACGCGAGTTCATTGATTTTCATTTGATTACAGTGATGAAATTGGTTTAATATACTCTAATCTGTGTTTCAATTAAAAAATTAAAACGTTTTGAATTTGTTTGGACCGCAAATAATTTTTTTTGTTTTTAATAATGACGAGATAATAAACTGTGTTAAAATTAGATTATAATTTATTAGTAATAAAAATTTATCACAATGTAATTTCTTGTTTATTCTTATTTTACTTCACCGCTCTTAATAATATTTTTGCTAACTGTGAAAATAAATCAATAGATTTCTGCATATTATTTTATACTTTCTTGAAATAATTTATTCAAATTTTATATACATTTTCAAGAATGTCATTTTCCTTGAGTATTTTTCTGAGTATTTTCGTCAACGATTAGAATCATTAGAAATGTTTTTATATAAATGTTAACAATATACTTACGGCTGGTAGGGCAAAAAATGATATTCCTAATAATGCACAAAAGGATGCTATTAATTTTCCCTGCCAAGTTTCAGGAACCATATCGCCATAGCCAACTGTACATAAAGTTATCTGTAATTTAATTTTTTTTTTTGTTTTATTTGAATAGCAAATATAGATATTTTGTATCAAAACTACTTACCACACCCCACCATAAGGCTTGAGCAAAATTATTGAATTTTCTGTTTACATCTTTTTCCATTAAATATACTAAAAAAGACGCAAATATAAGGCCAAGAAATCCTATATACAATGTGGTTATTAATTCCTAGAAGAAAAAGAAATTCAATATTAATAAATTTGTAAAGAATTCTGATATATTGAATTTAGTTTATTTTTTTTTCAATAATGGACAATGATATTAGTCTGTCAAATATACTATGGTAAATTCAAACCCACTCTAATGATATCCCATAGTTGACATGAGTATATTATGAAAAGATAATATGATTAAACCATCGTCAACATAACAATTACCATTGTTACGTCAAAAAATAATAACAATTGTTGTATTTAGTTAAAATCAATATGACATTTCACACATATGAATTTTGATAAATTAATTTCAAACATAAAACATTTCTTTATAAAGTAAGATGTGACACTATTAAAGCATTTATGAATTGATGATATAGAAGAAAAAAAAAACCATAAAAACATATTTTTTATTTAGAAATTCCTAAATAGGGCAACTTAGCTAATAAATTCAATTTTTACAATTTCACATTTTCTTGGTGCAAACAGAATTCTAGTATGTAGAAATCCTTAAAGAGTTTAATATTTTATCTTCAGTACATAATTATATAACTACATCAGAGATTAGAAAACTTGTTATAAAACTCTCTCTTTGTCTCTTTCCCCCCTTTTCCTTTTTACAATATGTTATTATCATATTATTCCTTTCTCTCTTTATTCTATATGTGGTCGATTATCATTATAATTTTATTGTTTCTTTAAAATGTGTATTATGCACTTAAATATGATAAATGGATGAGACAACAATGGCAATTAAATAAGATGACGACATACTAGAGTTCTTGTACGAAAAGATAAAAGAAAAATGAGATCAAAAATTTATGGATTTTACTTTACTTCTTCTTTTTTTTTTGTTCTTATTCATTATAAGGTTATTCATCCTTAGAGTAAAAGTGTATGTGGAAATATCTATGTGGAAAGTATCAAATTTTGATAACATAAAAAGTACTTTAAAAGGAGTGTCTCACTTTATTTAATAAATAATAAAAATCTAATATCAGTGATGATTAAATTAATAAAAATTTTACCTGTCTATGAGCATATACAACACTTCCTAGTAATTTCCATGTGCCACCTCGTCTATCCATTCTAACCATTCTTAGTATTTGAAAAAATCTAAGACCTCTTAATGCACTTGTTGCAAACACTTGGTTATTTGCGCCTAATCCGAGTACAACTAATGATGCTGCTATTGTTACTATATCTTTATTTGTAATTAAAAAAAAAATAGAATAAAGTTTAATATTTTTATATATACAAAATTTGTAGTTTGTAATTTGTTCCAATAATAAATTACCTATAATACAAAAAGGTCTTTTGAGAAATTTTAATCGTCCTATTGTGTCCTGGTATCGGGAACGACAACCCGATGACCATAATCTATTTTTAAAGGAAGAAAAAATTAAAAAATAAATAAATGAATTAATAATAAAATTGAATTAGTAAAAAACACTTAAATGATGGCCAGTTTCACCAAATATTTAATATACACTATTTTTTACGTAAATTGTTAAAATGTTCGTGAAACTCGCCATTAATGATTTTCACATTTTACGCGTTATAGTATAATATATACTTGTACATATATTCATATAATCATTATAGGATGTTACATTTATCTCTGTATAAAATCCATAAGCTTTCAAAATATATATTCTATCTGTTTCAATGATAGTTTTATTTTTTTATGGCGTACTTTTAGTCACGTTTCAACTTTCAACCCTAAAGTGTAAATACATAAAAAAAATTAAGAACTCATCCTAAAACAATATGTTCATTACATTTAAAGCAGATATCAATTTGAAACTTTATGTGTTGACTTTAGTGAGGTAGTAGGTATGAATTCTGAAAATTGACGTCATTGTTTTAAAGCCGGTACACTTTTTTTTTTCTTTATTTCATTTCTAGGAAATATTTCTATAAATTTTTAGAGAATTTTTCCGTTTTAGTTAAATTAATTAAATTTTTAAATTGAATTCATAAACTTATCCATATACAATATTATTAGTTCATTCTTTAGATTTTAGAGGGTAATGAAGACATTGTAAGAACAAAGCAAACGAAAACAAAAATATAATTTTTTTGTTTTCTTTTCTTCTTTTCTTTTTTTTTTCTTTTCTTTTCCCTTCTATTCTTTTCTTTTCTTTACGTATTTTTTTTTTTTTTCGTTTTGTTTTGCAGACGACAGAAGATTGTGTTATGCTATCATTCAGGTCGTTCAAAGGAGAAAGATAAGATAATAGTATAGGAAAGAACAGAGAAATAATGAAAAAAAACAAGTCTGTTTTTTATTTTCTTTTGTGTTTTTTGTGTTTTTTGTGTTTTTTTTTTTTGAGGGAGTTACAAATACATAAAAGAAAAATAAAAACCCCTTTCTAACAAAATAATAAATCATGTAATTTATTTTTTAATGGGTCGTTGTCGAATAAATGTTACACACACTTGTAAGTGATTGACTATACAAATTTAAATATTGTTTCCAAAATCAAATCAAAAAAGAATTTCAAATATAAAATTGAAATTCTGAATTTGAATAAAACAGAACCATAAAATTGAATTTAAACAAAAAAAAAAATCGAAATAACCAAAAATTAAAAATGTGAAAATAACAAACGTGAAAATCAACAACAACAAAAAAACGAGGCATGGAGGCGAAAATAAAAGAAAAAATTGCATCATGTTGTTGTTGTCTCTTGTGTTGAGTCCAATAATATTTTAGTTTGAAAATTTTTGTGCCCAGAACAATATTGAAAATTATGTTATTGTCTCTATGTGTTGATGCTGTACAAAATACAAATAATAAATGATTCATAAATTCAATCACAAAAAAACAAAAAAAAAAAAAAAATATTTTGTTACGTTAAATTTTTTATTTATATGCAGACTGGATTTTTTTCTTTTTTTGTTTGAACTTTAAATTTATTGAACAAAAATACATTGTCACTTTAATGTTAGTCAGTTTATCATTATATTATGAATACATTAAAATTGCAATTTTTTATACTTGTGTGTGTGTGTATAATGTGAATATAAAATTGGGGGATAAAATAAAAAATAAAAAAAATAGTCACAAGTTTAATTTATAAAAGTTTTTTTTGTTTTTTTCCTTTTTGTTTTTTGAACTTCAAAAATTAGTCTCATGATTTAAAGGTTAAATAATATTTTACACTAATGGTTTTCTTCGAAACTGATCTTTTAACAAGAAGAAAAAAATAAATTAAATTTAATAATAAAGCCAAGGTTTAAACAATAAACGTTAAATGTAATTTTACACGCAAATTCATTAAATTGCACAATATTTTATTTTCATAATTTTTTCATTTTGTAAATATTCTAATGTAATTAAGTCAATTAAAATTTTAAAACAATTATCGATGAATATATTTCATTACAGTAATTATTTTAATTGCATAATAATAGCCACGTTGTTTTTGTTAATTTTGCAAATGATTGAATAAAACTCAACCTAATGAAAAAAGTTGTGCAAAAATTTGTGAGAGAGCAAAAAAAAAACAAAAAAAAAAGGGGAAAAAAAAACAATTTATTTTGGTTCTAATTACATGTCAAATTATCACAATGTTACTGTCGATCATTACTGTTGTATAAAATAGTTACAACATTTTCTTTTTCTAGATGAAAAATTGGAAATTCTTTCTTTCCTTCCATTTATAACTTTTATAATCTGGTGATTTATTTGTATTTCTTATTTAATTTATTAAATAGATAAACTCCTTTATATTTTATTTGAAGATATAAAATTTTGTGAGACTCTTTTTTTTTTCTTTTGTTAATATTTATTTAAAAATGTAAATAATTTATTCGTGCATGAAAAAGAAAAAAAAATTGACGTTTGTTTTTTGATTGATTCCTTGACAAAATTGACAAAACACTTTTTTTTTTATTTCTTATCAGATTCACGAACAACATTTCAACATTTACAAAATTTGTTTGTGTAAACAGATGCGTTTATATGTTTTATCATTTTGAAATATTTTTATTTACATTATGCAGTAAAATTATGTTTTAATGTAAAAATATTTTTCTTACCGTAAAAAGAACTCTATTGTAAACCATATCACTACAATTATTTCCATTATAAATAAAATATCAATTGCTAGTTCTTCGTATTCTTGGATTGTTGAGAAGACACTTAAGGCCAGGCATGTGAACACCATTATAAATCTGTAAGTATAAAGTACAAACAATGTTATTATATTTAATTCTTTTATATTTCACACACACACACACACAATGCACAAGACTAACACTCGCTGAAATATGAAAATCTTTTTTGCATAAAAAATAAGAAATACCGACAGAAATACAAATATTAGAGAATCTTATCATAGTTTTGTACTTAATAAATTATAGAGATTTAATGACATAAAATTGTAAATTCAAGAAGATGGAGAATTCTTTCTATATAGAAAAATATATTAAGAAATTTAATATTAAAAAAAAAAAAAAACAAAAACTTTAGATAGAATATAAAATTCAAATAAACGAAACTTATGCACTAAACAAACATAAAGATTTGGAAGAATAAATAAATGAATTTAATTATTAATATACCAAACAATAACATTTCTATATCAAGTTGATGTTATTTTAAGTTTTATAAATTTCATTTGTTATATTTTCGATATATGATTAAAATAAAATTTGAAGTGATATAGACTATTGAGCTTTTATTTGTATTTATCTAATTGAAATTCATTTTAGTTATTTTATATATATTTATAATGTTGGTATTAATATTATATTAGTCGAGTGGGTATTGTAAAACACACACATTTATATATAACTGAATCAATTAAATCAAAGTCAGTTAACTAAAATGAATTCAAAATGTGGAACACAAATCTCTAATATTGAAATAATTACTAAAAAAAAAAATCTAAGATCTAATAAACATTTTCACGAAATATTGAGTTGCGAATAAATATTTCTTGTATATTTTTAATAGAATTAAATTTTGAAACTAATTGCATGAAATTGTAAGAGGAATTTTCTTTTTACCAAATTGAAAGAAAAAATAAAAGTAAAACGGATTTTTTATTATTTAAAAAAAATAAAAAAAAATTTATTTGATTTTAATTCGAAATATTGGTTTTACCCAAACTCCCTTTTATTTTATTATTATTCATATAATGTAACATATTTTATTTTGTACGAAGCCCAAACGATTGAATCCTTAAATAAACAAAATAAGAGATTATTGTTGCCGCTGCCAATAAGACAAATGTGGCATTGAATTGATGTTATATAGACCAATTTGCATGATAAAGCTCTGTAATTCAATACAATTTCTTATTGTAAAAAGGGGAGTTTAACAAGATGGATTTGGAATGGTTGATATTTCAATTCTCAGCAGCCGCATATATTGAATATAAAAATATAATAGAGTTTAGAGTTGGAGTATAGGAGAAGGATGAAACCAGGCCTGCGGTGGGTCGGATGTACCTAAAATTTCAATATTAAAGCAATCGGTAAGTAAAGGGAGTATTATTTTTTTTTATCGTATTTTTAAGGTTTAAAAAAAAGGAGAAACAAAAAGTTTATTATTGCGCGTGTAAAAAAACAAAAAAAAAAGAAATTCTTTCACGGCATCTACAGTCAATATTCTTGACGTTTTCCTAATAAAATAAAATGGAAAAATTCACATTATTATGTTCGGGTTTAAAACTCTTTAAAATATTCTTCCAACTTCACACAAAATAAAAAGGAGATAAACAAAAAAAAAAAAAAACAAAAAAACTCATCTGACCAATAAAATTTCCTCCATGAACTCTAATTAAAATTTTGGTTACACAAATTCTTGTCCCATATTAATAATTATGTCTCAACCGTGATTTTAACATTTCCGCATTTGTATATCTGTATATCTGTATATCTGTATATATATTCAACCAAAAGACAAAAACAACTAATTCATTAAAGTGTATAATATTAAAATTCATATAAATTTTAATAGCCTTATGTTGCCCCTTTTTTTATAAACATTAAATTATTTCTATATATAAATATATTTTGTTATATTTTCTTCCCTTATTAGTTTATTACAATGAGTACGTTGTTTATCTATATGTAAATGTATTTTGCAAATATAAAATATTTGCATTGCTGATCTATAGGAAACATTTTTTTTTTTTATTTTGTTCATATAACAAACAATAACAAATGACTGACTTCACATACATGATTTAATTGAACATTTTTGTTTTAAACGTTTTTACATGAATGTACTCAACTTTTTCGATAATGTTTTTATTAAAATAATAATCGGATATAAAACAATTTTTTTTCTATTTATTAAATGGAAAATACATTTTTATCTAGAATGTAAAGTATTTTATTGGTCGTAACATAATTCTAATAATAAACAATTAAAACATTTTTATAGAGTAAAAATAATTTAATTAATTTGTTTTTATGAATGAAATTAAATCTATTAAATATATTTTACTAATTTAATATTATACACGTCTATGGGTGTGTGTGTGTTTGTGTGTGCTTTTTTTTGTATGGATTTATGTATGTGTATGTGTGTGTGTGTGTGTGTATTTGTAACAAAATGAAAATATATCATTTTAACGATATATTCTTGACACACATCACATAACTACTGATGTATATATATTTTGTATATTTTCCCTTAATCTTTGTCATGATTTGTATAAAAGATTTCCAGAAAAGAAAAAAAAAAACAAAAACAAAAAATGTGTCAAAAGTAATTGCTCCCATTCAACGGTAAAATTTAATCAAGTTTTCTATTTTTGTTTTCTTTAACGAAAAAATGTTCCGAGGTTTTTTTTTTTTTCTGGATTTTTGTTTACGATCACGTAGACCATCTTGTCTTTTTTTTCTTTTTTATATTTTCTTATTTTTTTTCCTATTCTTCCTTTTCTTCCATTTCCTTTTTTATTTTTTTTTTTTTGATTGGTAGGTAGGCATAATCTTTTATAAGACTGTTGTCCCAAGTTGTATATGTCAGCATAACGTGCTTTTCAATCAAAAACTCCATATAATGTAAAAATAATAATAAAATAAAAAAAAATATATAAATGTATGAAGTGAATAATCTCATCATAAATTTTAACTCTGCAACTCTCCCTGTAACCCTACCCCCAACACCCCTCCTCCCTCCTTCTATTAAACATATAAATATACTTGTATGAATATAAATTAAAATTTGAATTGATTAATTTGAACCAGAAATATTCTCTGTGTCACCATAATGCTGTAGAGAAAATTTCTAAAAATTAAATATATTCGTGTAAATTTATTATTACTGCAGAATAAAATAGAAATTCCTTTTGTCTGGACTGCATATAAATTTATCCATTTTCTTTCAAGTATTTTAGTTTATGCGTGTGAAATTCTATATAAAGGTTCAAGGAAAAAATTGAAATTATATAAAATGCAAATTTTTCACCTATTGTATTATTTTACTTTTAACATTTTTCTTTTTGTTTATATTTTAAAACTTTCTGATAAGAAGTAAAGACAGGATACATTTACTCTTGTTTGAAAACAAAAAAAAAAAGTTTTTGTTTCTGTTTTTGTTTTTGTTGTTGTGTCGACTTATATTTATTATTGATTCAATTTAATTTATTTTCATGCGACATATGACATTATATATTATTTATATATGTAAAAAGGAAGTTTGCAGGATTTGTGCTTTTCTTCTTTTTTTTTTTTTTGGTGCTTTTTTTTTAAGGTTTAGGTTTGTTATAAATAATATATTTCCGTTTTAAATTAAAATTAAAAAACTTTTCGTTTTTTTTGTTGTTTTTCTTCTTTTTATTTTTTTTTGTCTGGAATTGCACGATTAGGAATTTTAAATTAATATTTAATTCTGTATCTAACATACGTTAAGACTTACGAAGGATTTATATATAAGAAAATTTACTTTAGAATTAAAAGAAAAGGGGGGAAAATAAAAATAATTTTTTTTTTTATTAAAACGTGGTCTTATGTACAGTTACATTCACATATGAAAGTTTTTATGTTTTTTTTTTACTTGTATCCGTTTAAATTATTTAAAGATTTTTCGTAGTGGGACCAATAATAATTTAAACCAAAAAAAATCGTTTAGTGCAAGGGAAATTGTTGAATATGTGATAAATTTATTGTAAATATTTTTTAATTATATAATTTCTGTTTATGATTAGAATTCAGAACAATTACGATCGATATCATTGAGAAAAATTTTAAATGTGGTAAATTAGGAAAAATCTATACAGAGAAAAATTATATATTTATTTAAATTAATAAACAATTTTTATAATGAAAACTCTTTACATTCATTAACGAAATTAATTTTCTTTTATTTACTTTTAATTTAAATATTTAATTCAAATATTTCTCACATAAAAATTCTTTATATTATCAATTATTTGTAGTTAGTAACCCAATAAAGGATATATTTACTTTAATCATTCGTTTCAATCAATTCATTGAACATTAAACAGAATTTCTATGTTTTATTATTTTTCCTTTGATTTATATTCGTTTAAACCCAATAGAAAAACTAAACATTTATCCCTAATCAAAAAAGAAATCATTAATCTTTAACAATATTTCATATAAAAACTGCATGTCGTGTTTTTGGACGTATAAAAAAAAAATATGCTTGCATTTTCAAACATAAAAAGGGTCGAATAAAAATTGATTTATGAATTGAGCTTAACTATTACCCTCCATGTAGTATAACCTGGATAAATATTTTATTCTGAATGTAGGTGAACTTAACATCCTTAAATATAACATAAATTTAAGGATTTTAAATCTCACATAATAAGTATGTACATTTTTATATTTTACAATTGTAATTCTAAGTTGTTTTAAATTGTAAATTGTAAATTAGTAATTAGTAAAATAAATTCTAAAAAAGTTTATTCAATTTGAATTGAATTTAACTAAAATTGATCCTCTCTAAATTTTAATTTTGTCTTCAGTGTCTGTTAATTCTTGATTTTTATTCAACATTAAGAAATATATTTTAAAACTGACGTCACTTGTGACGTGTGTAATATTTCTTATTAAAAAAAAAAAGATCTCTCAGACAACAGACCAATTAATAAATTGTGCCACAAGCATGTTTCTATCAATATCATAAAATTAAACCCTTATGAAAGGTTCTACTAATAAATTTAATACAAAAACGAAATAATTGATTGTATTTATATGGGGCTGTTGTTAATACAAATAAAATAAAATTTTAAATGATACTAAATCAACACCATAGGCATATTTTGAAATTTCTAACTAATATTTCTTATTTGCCTATAATTTTTTTTTTTTAATAAGGCAATTTATGTAGAGACAATAACAAGAAATCTCTATTACACAAATTCAAACAAAAATAAAACAAAATGAAATTAAAATTTCAGGTAAAATTTAAAAATTCTTTAAATCAAGTCATGAATCGTTTTCTATTTGGGTAGAATAAAAAAAAAAATATTGTAGAAATCAGCTCAGATGAGAGGAGGATGCTTTTCAACAAAAGTGAATATATACAGAAACAATAATTTAAAATGTTTGGGCCACTGTACAATATGAAATAATAATTAAAAGGATATTGCTTGTTCACCTTTTTGAATTATTGAATTAAATTTACTACAATAAAACTGACCCAAAACAATTCTTAAAATTTTATTTTATTCTCTATATATTATTTTATTATATTCCAATTTCTATTATTTAATGAGATAACAAAATTTTAAATCACACAGATTTGATGTGATAGAATATTTATTTATGTGCCGTGTTTTATTTTTTTTTCGGAGTTACAGAGTTACAGAGTTAGAATATTACTTTATGGATCTAGTTCAACAAACAAATTAAATTGTAAAAAAAAAACAACAAACTGTAGAGCGAACTGAGTTTAAAATAACTTGACCATATATTATTTTTTGTTTCATATAAAAAATCACATAATGAAGCATTAATGGTTAAGTGAGACGACACTAAGATACAAAGTGATAACATTTCCAATTTAATTATACAACAGAAATAAAAAAAAATAACACCATCTGACGCAAAACATATTTTAAAATACATTTTTGATAAGAGAAATCCCAATGGAATTGTACAAATGAGAAGTACAACATTTTGTAATGTGGACAATAGTACAAGTTTCAGTCATGTCACGTTACAAAAAAAAAAAGAGAAAAACACAAAAAAAATATGGGTGAAAATTATTGCTGTTGGGGGTATGAAAAACAAAGATATATTTTTACAATTTACAAAATGCAATCTAATTTTATTTTCATTAAATTACATTGCATTAATTTGTTTCAAAGTGAAAATCTTTTCAAATTTCTTAATTGATAAATAATAATAAAATGTTTTTTATTTTTTGTTTTCTTTTGAAGTTAAATAATACAATCCAATCCAATTGATTCAATATTCATAAAATAATTAATAGCAACAAAACGAAGCAGAAAAATCTATTCATTGATTTATTAATACATCTTTATACAGCTTTGTATTTTGTATTTATATTCACACATACACACACACACATACACACATATATATTTGATTACAGGAATAAAGGGACAACTTTCTTTTATATGTATGAAAAAAAAAAAAAAAAAAAAAACTAAACTTATAAAATTAGATTTTAACTTTTGATATATGAAAAAGTTTATCCCCTAATATTCTACATACATATGATGTTGGTATAGAACTTTTGTATAGATTTTTTTTTTTGTTTGTTTGTTTTGTTTGTATAAAGAATCACGCAACTTTATTTAGATTTATAGCTATGAACATGTGCTTATATGAGTTTGGGTGTGTATGGGCTTTTTATGTAGTTTTGCTTTCGTTTTTTTTTTTTTTTAGATATAGTTAAAATCCTCCCCATCATCAAATAAACGAAGGTAAAGTGTTGATTATTTAGGCATACAAATTACCACAAATTAAATGATTAAATCTAATTATTATTGAATATATAAAGTTGACAAGTTTTGTTGTTTTTTTTGTTGTTGTTTATGTTGGTGTTGTTGTTCCTGTTGTTGTTATTGTAATAAATATTAATTAAATAAACTGTAATTATGTAAGTGCTATGCTATGTATAAATATATCTATATATTACATGTTGTATATATTTAAATATTATATAAAACAAAATGTATATAAGAATAACAATTATGAAAATTGTAAGGTGACACAACCACTACACATATAGAAAAATATATAAATGGTGAAATTCTATTTATATAGTTCAATGAACCAATTTAAATTGAGTGGACAGAGAAAATGTTCAAGGTGAAGAAGGACACACAAAAGTGGTGATTTTCTTAAATATATTCCAATCATTTGTTTGGTCGTTGTATTAAAATTAGCATATAATTTTTTTTTTTTCTTACAGTTTTTTCTTTTAAATCAGAAAATTTATAGACTAAAGCAATTATTTTAATAGTCATTTTGCTTCCTGTTTTTTTGAAAACTTTAAAAAACAATTTTGATTTAGTTTTTTTTATTTTACGCCACTCATAAATAAGTTTCTGCTCAAAAAAATATAAATATACAAAAAACTCTAGACAATTAACCTTTGTGAAGAAATGCAACAAAAACAACAACAACAAAAAAAAAAATTACTGTAGTTCATTTAAATGCAAACTTTTTATAAAATAAACAACAGGAAAAGTCTATGATATTTATATTGATGCAACCTATAATTGTATTACACGAATGTCTGCAATGCGAATATAAAAATTAAGTCAGATAACTGAATACTGTATACAATAATTGTATCCATTTTATTTTCCATAACTTTCATGTATAAAGTGAAATAAACAATTCCATTATTATTATTTTTATTTTTTTTTTTGTTAGTGCGGTTTATTTGTTTTTGTCTTCTTCTTCTATTGTGTGGGCTAAAGTTTCTTATAAACACAAAATATTACAGATTCTAACTAATTTTCAAAATAGACAAAACATAATAATCTTTTTTTTTTTATAGAAAAGAAAATGTAACAAAACAACAAAATGGTGTTCGTCAACAAGTCAACAAGAAATGATAAACAATACACATAATACGTATAATAATAAATAATTTTGTCCCATTCTTATAAATAAAATGGAGGCGCCATCGAATTTCTTTTTTTTTTTTTTTTTTTGTTTTGTTTTTCTTCTAAGAATTCTAACAAATTATTTTTGTTTTTCAAGAGAAAACCAAAAAAATATTAAAGGATGAATATTTTTCTGTCCTTGAAAAATATCATAATAATAAATTATGATTTTTATTTTAGTTTTCGTTGTGTCAATTTAACGTTCATGATTAAAGTTAAACATATTCCAATATTATGATCTATTGATAAATACTATGTGTGTGTGTGTGTAACTAATTTAGTCAATTCAGATGATGTACGTAATTTTAATTCATTTCATTTTTATTCATATTTTTTTTTTTGATCTAAATTAAAAATTAAATATAATTAAAATTAATTAAATTATTTAATTAAATAATATTATGGCTTTATATTTAATTACTTTTTAAAATGTATGAATATAGAAGTTATAAAAAAAATGTTTAATAAATTAGGAAATAAACAACTGAAAACATGAAAACAATAAACAATAATTATGTTAATTTTTAGTACCATATCTTTTTGTTGTTGGTGTTTGTTTTTTTTTTTGTTGGGTTCGCCTTTAGTGCATGTTACCGCATTTAATTTAATAAAATTGAAAATGTGTTTGTTTTTTTTTTGTTCACCACCCCGTCTCTTTAAACATTAATGGCTGACTAGTTTTACTTAATATTTAAATTTTATTGATGTCACAATTTATGTTGAGTTTCATTTTTTTTTTTCGTATGCACACAATGCTAACAAAATTCTATTATGAGAAGATGAATAAACCATAATCATTGGTTGTATTATTATTTTTACTTAGAAATTTTTCTCTTGTGTACAAATAAACAAAAAAAAAAACAAAAAACAAAAAACAAAATCAGAACTTTTATTTTTTTAATTTTGTAGAAATAAAAACTTAATCAAATATAAAACATCATTAATCTGATCAGACCTTACCTCCTATATAAAAAAGAAGAAAAAAAGAGCAAAGAAAAATAACAAAAGGAAATCATCTTTTAAACAACGTAAAAGGAAATTTCGTCCTTTTTATTTATTCATTTAAAACGTTATCAGAAGAAGATTGGTTTTTAAATTTTTCACATTGTATCCAATCTTCCTATTTTTCTTTTCTTTTTCATTTCTTTATTTCAGTTCATCTAATTTCCTGCGTTTCTTATTTTCCATATTATTTTTTTTTTGGATGAAAATCTTTTTCTTCATTTTGCATTTATTTTTTTTCGTTCTCAAAGTTAATTTAATTAAATTTTGTAAAATTGAAGGTGAAATTTATTTATTGAAAAGCATCAGAGATTTTTTGATTCAAAAAAAAATACAACACAAAAAAATATGTAATTGGATTCTTATATATTTATATTCTCGTATGTTTTGTATGAGATACAAAAAAAGAAACAAGAAATTAATCAAAAATTGGTCAAGAAAATTATTTCTCTCTTATTTTCTGTTTTCATTAAATTTTCTTATATTTTTTTTATATTATTTTCTCATAAACAGCACAGTCACAACATTAATAGGATTGTAAATGAAGATTATTTTTAATTGTCTACGTGCTTTTGACCTATATATAAATATATTTTACGTTATTGTCAGTGTGGTATTATAGTATTAATTGAGTAATTTACGGTTGAAACAAATTGAGAAAAAAAATAAAAGTCCATATAAATTAAATACTTTTATTATTTAACAATAACAACATTAGACACATCGATTTAACGAAAAATACTGATAATTATGAAATTGGTGGTTAAATAACAAACAGAATATATTTCCTACATGCCTATAAACTTTCATTTCATCTGAACATTTGTCAATCAATCAAATTACGGAATAACGTCTGCAAATAAATTTGACTATATAGGATTATTTGGCAATTTGCAAAGATTTAAATTTTAAGTTTTTAAATGACTGAAATTGTTTTAAATTTATTAAACAATAATTGTTCCATGTGTGTCTATTTAATCCAATTATAGATTATATTTCCGTATATTATTGGCAACTATTTCATTTTCTTGCTATAAATAATAACAAATAACTCTGAAATGTGTTCGTGTGAAATATAATAATGGTCTTTTGATTACTTGCGTCTAAAAAATTATCATCATAGCGATTTTTAGTAATTATTCAGAAATTGCAAGTTAAAAATAAATACATTATTCTGAAAATCGTTGTCGCACTTAACATATTTTATCTGTCTTTATTTAAAATCCATGGATCAACTTTAAATCCAATCTCGTCTTATTTTTTAATTTCTTTCAATAATATAGGACAGATTTGTATATAAAAGTTCCCTTACTCTTGTTTTCTTTTTCTTTTCTTTTTTTCTTAAGTGAAAGCCCAAAACCAATTTCGTCCATTTTAATTATTACAGCTTTATCATTGTACACGGAGACACCCAAAACCAAAACCAAAAAAAAAAAAAAAACGACGAAATTAAAGGGGGTTAATTTTGTGCGTCTATTTATCATGATTCCATAAAAACCACAAAGAATTGGAGTTTAGTTGTTGTTGTTGTTTTTTTTTTGATGATGGTAATGTTAATTTTTACCTTTTGAACTTAATTGAAAAAAAAAAAGAAACGATAAAATTTTATCATCAAACATTATAAAATGGGACAAAAATGAAATATTTAAACGAAAACTTTTAGTAAAACTAAATATGTATGGTTAATTAATTTAAATAAATTTTCAATATTCAGAAGTCCTTAGTAGAATTGTTCAGTCAGAGAATCAAATCAGAGTAATAAATTGTTATATTATATAAGCCCCAAAAGGGACCCGACCCCCTTTTTTTTCTTGGTTATTTAATATTTAATGAACTTTTGAATTTTACTAAAATTGAATTAATTAGGTATATAAAGTAAAGCGAACGACAAATATTTATTTTATACAATAAAATTAAATTAGAAGATTTTCATTTTATTTCAGATCATCTTTTTAGGGTTTCTTTTTTACTCATATTTTTTTTTTGTTTTATATAAATATCAGTTTACCAACTTTGTTCGTTTTATGCAAAGTGATTGATAAAAATATACACAGTATAATTGACGGCTATAAAAGCTCCTTTTTTTTTTCTTTCTTTAAAGCAAGAAAAACCGAATGGATTAAAAATTTACAACACATTAGAGCTTTAAAGACTGAAATGGAAATCGATTTTTATTACTCTCAAGTGATAAATTTCTGAAACCAATTCTGATATGTGAAATCATTTTTCCATTTGATTGAGCAAAAGTAGAACGGAAAAAAAAATACATATGTATTGGATAAAATATTAAACATATAAAGTTCAATTATAATAAACTTACACTAGTACATGATAGAGAATGGCTGGAATCCCCCTGTAATGAAACAAATAATAAATAGATTAATGTTAAGGTTAAAATTTTAATCAATTATTTTTCTTGATTAACCTGGGTCGTTCCAAAAAATTGTATATACGACTTTGTAGTCGTCTATAACGGGCATCACGACGTGATCCACGATTATAGTTTAGTGGTTTCCCCAACAGAGACATTCTTGGCCGTGCAAGCCTATCGGCTCTACTTTTGTCTGAAAGCCTGCACGCACTGTAAAAGATAAAAGAAAAAAAAAACAAAATTTAATATTTATATTGAACACGGGTTTTCCCCTAACAAAAAAAAAAAAAACACAATAAATCACAAATTTATTAAAAATGTTGAGCAGAAACTAGATTATTTGAGGTTTATATCACAAAAACAACAAAAACAATTTAATTTAAAAATTTCCTAAAATTTAGATTAATTGTAACTTTTCTCTGAAAATATGGAAAAAAATTTTATTAAAATTTGTCATTAGAAGGAAGAAAGTAAAAAAAAAAAAGTAATGTTTAAGTAAAACAGAAGGGGGTGAGGATTTAATCAAACATATAAAATGTTTGTGATAATATTCATTTTCATTTTGTGTGTCAAGAGAATACTTTGTACTTATTCGTATAACGATAACCATATAATTTCAATTGATCACGAATAAGTTAAATGATTATTATTATTGTATACTTTTATTGCGACATTCAACAACAACAAAAAAAAAGAAGAAGAAGTAGAAGAATAAGAAAGAACTGAAACTAAGAGGTAAAAAATAAAAAAAATAAAACAAAAAAGAAAAATATATGCATACAATGAAATGTATACTTGACTAATTTCAATGAACATGAAACATTAAATAATCGTCTTATTATATAAGCGCAGATTTAAGAGCAATTTTTTAAAATCAAATATTTTATTTAATTAAAAGTTTGATTGAGTTGGATTTGTTGAATTTATAATTACAATTTAATTACATATTTTATCTAAAGAGAATTTTGATTGTGAAAAAAAAAAATACTGACAGGACGCGGAAAAATTTATCGAAGGTGAAAAAAAAAACGATTAATCAAAATACTAAATAATAAATTTAAATTGAAAGGGGAACGAATTTTCTGTACACAAAATAATTAACAATAGTTTTGTTAAATTTGGTTGTCTTTTTTTTTTTTTCTTTTTATTAATTTCAATTATGCAAATCATTTAAGTTAAAGTAATTTTTTTTTATTGCATTTGTGAATTGATCGATTATATAATTATAATAATAGAAATCAGTGGTGTTACGATAAATTTTTCAGATGGGTGCAGATATTTTTTGAAAGCAATCTGAACCATTTTTAATCATATTTGTCTGTATGTGCAGAGCACCATCGACAGCCTACAATTGACCGCACGCCACTGATTATTGAGTATTGACAACAAACAATAAAATACTTAATTTATTAAATCCAGAAAGAATCTTTTATGAGTCTGTTTATAATATAAGACAGTCGATTTTGCTACGACACAACAAATCTTAAAGGTCAAAAAAAAAAAAAAATGGTACGATCTACGAAAAAAAAAATCCCATCTAATCCTCTCATCAAATATAACAAGACAAGAAAAATAAAGACGACCAAATTTTGTCTATACAGTAAAAGAAAATGAAATAAAATGATAAAGAAAAATACTAAACTTATTAAATAATCAAATTCAATTGAGTGAAAATTAGATCGTTGAAAATTTAAAAATAGAAAAATAAAAATTTGTGATGATTAATGACATAAAAAAAATAAATAAGTAGAAAATAGTAAAATAGAAGGGATTAATTGGCTCTCGTGTTTGCAATTTAAAACTCATTTAAAAAAAAAAAAAAAAACAAAAACGGAAACATTCAAACCAATAATAATGTTACTTATTTCAATTTCAATTACTGTCAGTCCATTCGTCATGAAGAAAAATATAACTGAAAGATGATGAAAAATTAAAAACAAGAAGCGTAAAATGTTAGAAATCGCAATAATTCATGTTGTTTAGTAGGTTAAAAATAGACAAAAAAAAAATGAGTACGGTATTCGATCACAATTTAAACTTTCTTATGGATACAAGAGAAGAAAAATAAAAATTATAAAGGTGACTTGTAAATAAAAATTAAAGTTTACTTGATGATAATTAATCAATTCAAATATTATGTAATTGTTAATAATGTTTTTCCCTGGAACTTATCCAATATAATTTATCTGAATCGTGTTTCTTGATGTATTCATGTTGACATAAAAAAAACAAAATAGTGTAAACCATTAAAAACATGCCAAAAAAAAAATTTGTTTAAACCACTTTTATTAGATTGTAAGACAAAATGAGATGACACCTGTAGATTTTGTTTTTGGTTGGTCATTGGGAATTTTTTATTATTCTTAGAATGTGATTTAAGAAATGTTATAATTTATGTTTCGTGCGTGTAACTCAATTTAAAGTGTTTGTTTAAGATTAATTAATAATAAGAATTTGTAGACGTCAAGTGCGATTAAATGGAATTTCCTATTTTATAGTTGAAGCCTGGTAAAAATTATATGAGAACCCAGTATGGTACTTTCCTTACGTAATTAAATTTATAGAAAACTTAAAGAAATAAATATATATTCAATATTCATACAAGAGAGAGAGAGAGAGAGAGAGAGAAAAAAGGTAGTAACAGATTTTTATTAAAGGCAAAGATTAAATATAAATTATTGTTGCAATTATTAAATTCGCAACTTTTAATAAAAAAAAAAAAAAAATCAATTGAAAGCTTGTGAAAAACACAAAAAGCGCGCGCAACATAATTGAACCATAAAAAAAAATGATGTAGCCCCCCCAAACCTACATATTTTCTTCATCACCATCAACATCAACATGATCAATAACCATTTTTATTTGTGAAAAATTTTGATTCCAATTGTCCATATTATCTGTAGAAAGAATTTTTTTGTTTTTTTTTTAATAATTTCCATTGGAAAAAATTTTAGTTTTTTTGAAAAAAGAAAAAAAAAAAAAATGTAAAAATTCTTGTAAGATAGAAGTTAGAAAGAAGATAATAAAGAATATAAAAAAAATATAAGTATAGTAAACATAAATACATATATATGTACACACACACACACACACATACAGACAGTATTATTACAACCTTGCACACAATCTTTTTTTGAGTCATTTATTAATCTTAAAACTTAGACATAATATGCAGCCATCACACACAAACTTATAATAATATTATTTATTTATTTAATGCGTTGTTAAATGACGGAATACGATGATGATACGATGATCATAGTAATAAATCTATCATCTATATTTAAATCATTATAAAAAAATTTTAATTCGTTGATGTTGATGTTTGATTATATAAAAAAATTTTTGTTATTGTTAACATCGCAAGTTTATACGATTTATAATCGAATTTCTTTGTACAAAAAGTATGAAAATCTTGAATTTTTTCTCTAATAAAATTAAAATTGATTGTAGTTTGTTGTTGTGTTTGTGGTGTTGAATTAAGACACATTATGTATCCTGTAGTGTTGAATAAAATTCAATATTGTACATTTAAGATTGTGTTTGACAATTTAACACAATTATTGTTAGTTCCTTAGATTTAAGGATGCGATTATTTTAAGCGACTAATTTAAAATAAACCGGCACTAATTTTATTTTTGTGTGTTTTTTTTTTTTTTAGTAAAAAATTAATAGAAAAGAAAAATGTCTGAAAATCAAAAATAAAATATCGCGTTTACTTTTATTATGATTTTTTTTTTTTTATGAAAAAAAAAAAACGAAAGACAATAAAAAAAAAAACAACACGATTTCTTTTATTATGTAAAAATTATTTAACAGTAGTTTGTTTATTCTTCCACCTAAGAAAAAAAAAAGAAGAAAAAGAAAAACAAAAACCGGAACACCAAATAATAAGAATAAAGATTTGAACCAAAAACAAAAAATCAAAAAAAAATGTTATCTCAAGGCCAAAGCAAATTAGTACAAAAATATTTAGAGTGATTAAGGATAAAAAAAAAAAAAAAAAATGCCAGTGGAATTTTGTTTCGTCAGAAATTTATGGTTGTTTTAAAAATTATCTTTAACAGGGTTCACAAATTATTATAAATTTTATTTTATTATTTTTCTTCTTCTTTATTTTTTATTTTTTATCACAAAACAAAAAAAAGATCATCAAATTTTTGCCCATTTCTATTTATTTACTTCAGTGAACTTTAGTAAACAGAAAAACAAAAAAAGAAAAACATTAAAACCAAAAATATTCAATAGAAGAAAATTAATTGGTAGAAGAAGAAGAGGAACAAATGTGACTTTATTTATTTGGCTTAAGAAACAAAAAAAAAAAAAAAACAAAAGATAAAAAAACAGAAAACCAACAAATAATATTTTTCCAAAAATATTTTTGTTCACTTTAAATACTTTTTTTTTTTTTTTTACTTTTTCACTTTTCTAATAAATTTTTTTAATTATTATTTTTATTAAGTTTTCAGTACAAATCAGAAACTAACAAAAATTTTCTATTGACTAGTCTGTTTTTTTTTTTTTCTTTTCTATTTTACTTTATTTATTTAAAATAAGTGAAATTTCCACATTGCCCGTGTGTGTAAGTAAATCAGGTCTAAAATATATACAATCAGATTAAAATAAAGAAAACGAACACTAAGAATAAGAATAATAAAAAGAAGAAGAAGAAGAAGACGAAGAAGAAGAAGAATTATACAGACACCACAGACAACCTATTTTTATATATGAAAGCAAGTTTTCTTTTATTTCCCGTTTTCTCATTGTAACACAATTTCTGACGTCATTGTATTTTTGTACGAATGACGTCATACCTATACAATATTCAACATTTATATATTTATATTCATTCTCTACTATAACAACCTAAATGAACACATATAAAATATACACACACGATGCAAAGAACGATTGCAGGAATTACAATTAAACGTTGAACGAGTTTTTAAAAATTTCTTTACAAAAATAGAATTTAAAAGAAAAGAAAAAGAAAAAAAAAATTCTACATTTTATTTTAAGGAATATTATTTTTGGTTTGCACTTTTAAATTAGATGCAGGTCTAAAGATTTTCATCAGTGTAATATATAAATTGTGTGTACGGTAATAGAACAATTATTGTCGTATTAAAACAATCTGAATATTTTATAATAATAACATTTGAACTTTTCGATGGTGAAGAATTTTTTTTTATTGTTTTTATTTTTTATATTTCACATAAATTGACGTCAAAAAAAAAAACAAAAAAACAAAAAACAAATGTTTGTTGAAAATGTACTCTTTGCTTGTATCCAAAAATAATAATATTGTATTGTATTGTATTAAATAGAAAATATGTATAATTGTTTTGTACAAATAGACATTATAATAATTATGTAGCTTGATTTGTCTCTATTCTTCCATCTATACAATTTCTATAACTAAAATATAAGTTTATTGGAAACTTTGAAGAAACCATATTTTTGTACAGATTTATTTGTGTACAATAGAAATCGATTGATTATTATTGTAATCATTAATAATTATTATTATAATTATAATGTTAACGACTAACGTTACTAAGACACAAAAAAAAAAAACTTTAAGAATAAAATCAAAATATTTTTAATCGTTATAAATAATTATATAGATTTTCCACAAATACACCCAAGAAGTCACTTCACAAATATTCATTTCTGTTTTCTTAAAACAGAATACTAAATATACTGACATAATATTTGTAATGTGTCACCTTAAACTATAAAAAAAAAAAACAACCATAATAGAATATTGTTAGAATATTTTATGTTAGAATAAATATAATATAATAGAGGAGTGTACATTATTATAATATGTGAAAAATTTAAAGTTTTCTTTTTCTTCTTGTTATTTTTTTTTTTTTGAAATAAAAATAATTCAAAGAGAAATACAAAAAAACAAAACAAAAAACAAAATAAGTATAATTTGTAAACTATTGACTAACTAAACCACAAAGTGTATTCTAGTGTGTGGTATTTTGTAGTAAAATCAACAAAATATAAAAAACACAAAAAAAAAAAAAACACACACACACATTGAAAGGAAGTTGATTTTAATGAAATTCAGAAAAAAATTTAAAGTTTTGACAAACTATAAATGATAACAGCAAAATAATATATAAATTAGATAAGGATGAAAATCTTAATTATAATTATTATTCTATACAATAATTAATAATTAATAATTATTAATGGCAGTACAAAAAAAAAAACAAACAATATGTTCAAACTTTAATTTTATAAGTTAACCCAAATCAGAGTTCAGATTATTAAGACCAAAATCTATTCTTTGTAAGATAAACTATTTTTTTTATATTATTTGCAGATAAAGTGAAAATTAAATTTCTAAGAATAATGCCTGTAAATCTAGATTTTTAGACCAACCGCATGTACAAATGTACACACACACACATATGTACACACACACACATATGTACACACACACACATATGTACACACACACACATATATATTGAACTACAATTAAAACCAAAGATTTATAACCAAAAAAAAAAAATGTATAGTGAGTGTATGGTTAATTATATTATCAATAATTCTAACACCCGAAAACAACAAGAACAGAAAAAAAAACTTCTCATTATTTTAACAACAACAACAACAAAAAGAAAAAAAAAGAAAAGAAATCTCAGTAAATTATTTAGTACAAGTGAAAATATATAATTTGTATTTAAGGTGAAAAAAAAAAAAGAAATTAGATCAAAAAAATATTTATTTGACCTTTTAATTATATCCAAGGGGTACAATTTCGTACCCCTTAATTTACTTTAGTTTTAGTTTCTATTATTAAGGTGGACTTTTCTTACAAACCTTTTTTATTATCTTAAAAGCAAAAAAAAAAACAAAACAAAACAAAACAAAAACAAATAAAAGAATTCTTAAAGAACTTTTGTATTTGGGTATTTAATGTGGAATTTAATAATTCAATATGTAAAATTTTCTTAAAATAAAATTTTTTTTTTTTAATAGTAATGAATATTGTGGTTTTCTAAGATTTTTATTATCAATAAAAAAAAAAGTGAGTCATTATTGGTGGAACACATTGCTTTAAAATGGATTTGATCAGATGTTTTGTAAGCGCACTAGAACTTTTTAATTTTTCAATCAATTTTTTTGTTGTTGTTGATTTACACAAATGCCAGTAGGCACACACACACACACACACACACCACGGTCTAATATTTTTAATATTTTCTCAACTGAATTTAACCAAATTTAAATAAACTTTTTAATTTCATTGCCTAACTGAAATTTATATAAATGATGTAAGAAATGATGATCCTTAATTTGTGATAAGAAATGATAGAATTTATTTAACATTTTTATGATGCACAAAATACACAAAAATAAACCAAAAAAATAATTCACCTGTCATTGTAATTCATGATTGATTTAGTTTTAAAGAAAAAAAAATTTAAAGAAATAAATTTAATTAGAAAATCTATAAAAAAAAAGTTATTTTGTAAGCGAAATTTAACTTTTGTTTTTTTCGTTCACAAACTTTACTTGACTGATTACGATTATTAATTTTTTTTTCTGTTTTCTTTTTCTGTGCGGTTGATGTTAATGTAAATTCTAAAATCAAATAAACACACACACACACACACACACATGCACACATACAAAACACATACAAGTACAAGTACAAGTATAACACCAAATTCAATAAGACATTTTTATATAATAAATTAATAAAAAATGATCAAATATCTTTTTGAATATAAGTTACTAATCGTTTTTTATTACCAAAAAAAAATTTATATTAAAAATCAAAAGGAAAGAACAAAACAGAAGCAAAACAAAAACAAAACGACAAACAAACAAACAGAACCAGTAACATCAAAGTGTGAACAAAATGTTGATGATCCATTTCATTTATAGACACCAAAAAATTATTGTTATTTACTTTATAAATATAATAAAATAATCATCATTATTGTTTTAATTATTAAACAAAAAAAAAAAAAAAATTGAGTCAAAACACACACACACACACACACACACATACACACACCACACACACACACATATACACGTTTAAAATGTGATAATTTTTTTGTTCTGTTTTTTTTTTTTTTTTTTCTTCTTATCTTGACGTCACATGCATATTCATTTTTCATATTTACATATACAAGAACGTTGTGTTATAATGTGGATTAACAAAACCATATGTGTAAAAAAAAAAAATACTAATAATAATAACATACTACATACTAACAGCAAAAACAAAAAAAAAAGGTCGCGTCTTTTATTACAAATAATATAAGTTTATAAAAAAAAAATTTAAATTGTTGTTGTTGATGTTATTGTTGTTGTTATTTTTGTTGTTGTTGTAATGTGTGTTCGCGTGAACGTTGTTGTATGCGCATTTGTGTTAAACAAAAATGTTTTTATAAGGAAATGTGAAATGTTGTTGTTGCACTATATGCTGTGTATGTTTGTTTTTGTTGTTGACAATTTTTTTTTTGCCATATAATTATGTATTGTGAGATGACGACGATGGATAACTATTGAAATACTATTTAATATTTTCTTTGTTGGTATTTTTTATTTTGTTGTTTATTTATTTACATTTACATTTACAGTTTAGTGTCATTTAGTGATTTTAGTTAGTTAGTTAGTTTTGTTTATTTTAGAAGGGCAAGCAACCTTTCGGTTATATTCACCCTTGAGACCTACTATTTTTAAGGTGGGCTCTGAACCACCTAGCATCTGCACATGCATTTTTACACCTGATTCGGCACATTGCCAGCTCTTTAGGCTTAGCGATTTTATTTACTAAGCTAAGACGAATACTTTTAAATTAGATTTTGTTTTATTTATTTTTAAAAATGGAAAAAAAAAAACACGTTTTCCTTATCACTGTAAGATGGATTACTGAGCAGCTTTATAAATATATGTAGTAATAATTATCTTACGAATTTTGTGAATCATTTTAGATCAATTTTTGTTTCTTTTTTTTTCTTCTTTGAAAATGAAAATATAGAATAGAAAATTTTTTTTTTCTGATAAGAAACAAATATTTTATAATTCAATGTCGTTTATATACAGAAATTTTTGTTTGTTAATCATTTTTAACTCTTGGCCGAGGAGACATATGAAATGTATTCATTTTTATTTTATTTATTTAAAGAAGAAAAAAAATAATAATAAGTAAGAAGAACCAACCGATATTAGATAGATAATATCGGTTGGTTCTTATTACTTATAAAAATATAAAGAAGAAAAAAAAAGAAAAGGGATTTAATTTTGTTTGCTATTTTATCTAGTATCTGTCTTCAATAAATTTTCGTTTTCGTTTTCGTTATTTTTAACCTTATTTCCTGTTCAAAAAAACTTTTCACAAGTAAACAAAACAAAAAAAAAAAAGTATATAAAGAATTTAATTTCTTCATCAAACTTTTGTCTCTCCCCCCTTTTTTTTTTTTTTTGTATATAAAAAAAAAAAGAAAATTATATAACTGGAAACCAAAAAAAAAAAACAACTGATTTTTAGTAAAAAAACAAAAAAAAACAGTATAATAAAATATGAAGTGCGTTTACAAAAGATTGTTATTCTTTTCAACAAAGAAAGAACAAAAAAAAACAAAAAAAAACAGAAGACGATTTACAAAGACCAGGGAGAAGAAAACAAAAGATAAACTTTTGTTAAAGTTGAAATAAAAAACAAAAAAAAAAAAAGAGAAAAATGAAAATGGGAAGATAAGTCAAATGTTGGCGTCAAAAAGTTTCCAAAGTCAAATTTATTTATTAGTAGTAATTCAATTGTTTTAATCATGATATGCAAGTATATAACTTTTAGTAATGATGTTGATCCATCCATACGTTGATCATCCAATATAATCAATCCATATAATTTCACTATTATCTAAATTTCAAATTAATTTCAAATATTTTTCTATGCTTTTTATTTTTATCTAAAGAAAAAAAAAGAAAAGAAAATGAATTGAATGTTTCCCTAACCAAAAAGTGAAATGGAAATGTATTAATGTGAATCCACGAAACAATTTCTCAAATGTACATATAAAAATCACACAAATATTTTATATAATAAATGTAACAAAGGATACAAAGAGAGAGAGAGAGAGAGAAAGAGAGTGAAAGAGAGAAAGAAAATAAATTATTGTTTGCTTTATAACAACAATTATGATTTCTTGTGTATATAAATTATAAATACATATACAAACAGATCTATGTATATTACATATGTATACATACATACATACAAACATATATAATTAGTAAACACCAAAAACGTTAAATAAAATGTACCTACTCATATTATGATGTTGCGCAATATTATATGTATAAGAGTGACGTCATAGATAGAATTCAACCTTAATTAAAATATAAAACGATTTAATTATAAAATTAGAAAGTAGTTCGCGATTTTTCTTTCTTTCTTTTTTTTTTTTTTTTGTTTTTGGCATCCCAAAATCTTTTATCGATTCTAAAATTAGCACAGTGATATATAAAAATAATGTAAAAGAATTTGATCAATTTCTCGTTTAGTTTTGTCATTTTCTTTTGAATTTTATCTCATAAATTCTTTTTATTGAGATCTCTAAACAACCACACATCATGTTTATCTTAATAAATGAAAGCGACAGTACATAAAAAAAAAAGAAAATATAGGCGACACGAAAAATAAAAAGAAGAAAGAAGAAAAAAAAAAATAAAGGACAAAGGAGAAAAGCTTTGGTTAATTTCATTTTTATTAGGCGATAACATAATTATTTCTATTGCATTTAGATAATTATCTTTGAAAGGTTTTCGTTGTGACAAGAAAGCAATTTTATTTTACCCAATTTTATTCAATTATTACAGAAATTTTTTCTGTTAAAAATATATTTATGTTTATACTTATGTATATACATAGACTTACCTACATAAATAAAATCTAAGAAAGGAAATTATTCAATTTATTTTGACAAAAAGTAGGATGGTTCGTTACGTTCTAAAATCTTTAATTAATCCTACAATACATAATTTTCTGTTTTTCCTGGAGAAACATACTTTCCATTGAAATGGAATTATTTTGTTGAAATTATATTTGGTTACAATGAAAACATGTTACACAACATAAGAATCAAAAACAATGAACAAATATTTAACATCTAAAAATTATAATTATTTATTCTACATAAAAAGTTTAACCATCCATTTAATTTCATATCAATATTATCATGCATTGTCAGTTGTTTTTCTTCCCATTTTTTACATATGCACGAATCTTAAATAATAAAAAAGCTCAATTGATCTATTCGACTGACGTGGAAATCGGGAATATATCGGTAAAAAAAAAAAGAAGAAAAATACAAATAAATGTCTATCATGTTTTCCTCATGACATCTAGAGGGTAATGGGGTTGTGTTTTTTTTTTCTCCGTATTTCCGGTATTATACAAAGAAAACAAATAAGAGAAATTTTTATTACTTGACGTTTACAGTTGCCTAAAAGTCGATACAAACTTTTGTCTGTATAATAATCTATCATTTCTTTATATTTTTTTTTTGATTATCTGTAGATATAAGGAATTGTTATATGATGCGATTATATAAGTGTGTGCGTGACCGAAGGAAGCTCCTTAAGATGTTTACAACAATATATAATATAAGATTGAATGAGACACTAAATAAATATGATGAACCTTAATTTGGTGTGAAAATGTTTATACAAATAATATAGAAATACACTGATTGCTCAAAAGTCTTTCAAATATCATTTATGATTAATTTTTCTCTTCTGACATTTGTTGAAATCAATAGAAAATAATATTTGATGATATTATTCACGCAATGAATTATTATTCGATACAAGGGGGCATTTTAAGGTTGTCATTTACTGGGAAAATTTATAAATTTCCATTCAATATTCTTTGTTGACAGACAATGAATATATTTTTACAAATGCATATAATGTACATTGGTATATTTTACTATTTTATTTGTAATTAAAAATATGGCAAGATACAGTACAATATATAATTTGTAGAATCATTTAAACAAAAAAATTGTTCGCTGTACAAAAATTATTTCCGACCTATTTTTTTTTTTTTTTTTTACAAATTACATATTTTAATATATTATTGATTATTATTGAATGAAAATGGTTTACAATAATAATTGTTTTTTTTTCTTGTTAATCAATAAAAGAATTATTAAATTTCTTTTATCGAAACAATAATTCTTACTTAGTTTTTTTAATTATTTATTAATAGAAATTGATTGCATGAACAATAATGAGGGACGGAGAAAAAAAAGTCAGAATTTTTAAAATTGGCAACGTAGATTCGTTGCTAAAATTGTCAGTAATGGAATTAAACAAAATCAAAAAAAAAAAAAAAATCACGAGACATGGAAAAAAAATTGTCTTGTCAGATTGTTTCGTTTCGTTTTTATAAATTGTGGTCCGAATCTTTTAAATTCAAACATGTTTTTGTTTATATATATTTTTCTTTTATTTTTTTCTCATTCTTAAAACGAGTTATAAGTATATTAAAATAATATATTCTGTTATCACTCATGTGTTTGTTATGCAGAGTTTATTAATAATTAAAAAAAAAAAAAAAATAAGAAAAATAACATCACTTGTCAAATTTTATTCAAGATTTTAATAAACTAAAAAATGTATTCATAAATAAAAATACAAAAAAAAATCTAAATCTTTTACAATATTAATTATTAAATGTTTGAAGAGAATTTATAAAGTGTAAATATTTAAAATAAAATTTTACAATTTATATATTAATGTCTAGAATTATGAAGCAATGGCGTTTTTGTGTCAATTATTATGTAAATCAAATCTAATTAATGCGTTTCTTTTTTCTTTTTTTTTTTGTTTTATGAATACAAACTATAAACAACAAGACAGATTTGTTCACCTTTCAAAGCCATGAGTGTTAAGAAAGGACAAATGAATATTTTAGTTTTAGTTTCTGTTTGTGTTGTTGCTATAAGAATATGTAATTTTTATTTATTTTAAGATATTAGAATATCTCGTATGTAAATTAAATTTATGTTATCAGAAAATTTTCTAACTGAGTTATTTATAATAAATTCTATAAGTGTTGAACTAGAATAATGCGTGTAATAAATAATTAGTTATGTATATACTAAATTATATTGTCACTGATAGTTAGAAGTGTTTTATATATTTTTGATTTGTATGATGAAGATTGTATATTCATTTTCCATGATAAGTACCATAAATAAGACTTTTACTCTTACTAATTCTATATATAGAAATAAATAATAATAATTAGTTAATTCAAGTCTATGATTTTGATAGAATAATTTAAATGTGGTAACAAGTAAATAAATCACATCATTCACATATTAAATGTTTAATTATGGTTAACGTTAATTCAATACTAATTTTACAGTAAAGATAAGTTGTTTTTTTTTTAAAACAAGTATTTAAAAAGCTTAATGGATTTCAATCTGTTACATCATCTGTAATAAAATTATGAACAATAATAATTTATAAAATAATTACAAATATTTATCTATAAAGATAATCTAATAGAATTTGTTTTTACCATAAAATACAGAATTTATTATTATCGTTATATTTATTTATAGTGCACCCCACTATGGTCTGTCTGGACCATACCCGTAAAAATACATAATATTCGCAATAAAATGTTTCACTTCAAGAATTAATACACTTTGGAAATATTTATAAGGAGAAATTCTTGTTATAACATTTAGTTAATACCATTATTCTTGATATATGTAAGTGTAACTGTATTAAATAATTGTACTTAACTTACAGAAACTAAAAACAAAAAAAAAATGTACTTTTACTTGAACATAAAATATTTAAACAAAAAAAAAAAATAAAACAATACAAAATTTTAATTTCTTCCTATTCACGTACATTTTCTTGTCATAAACATTTCTAACTAGACAATTTATAAATAGTTAATGTTCTCTGATCCTCTTTGTCTTAAATTGTTTTGTGTAATTTATCGTGGAAAGTGTATAATCAGGAGGAAGAAAAAAATAATAATATATATTTAGGTTAAAAACCAAAAAAAAAAAATAAAAATAAAATGGTTTTTACATCAACAATAAAAAAATGTTACAAGGTATAAAATGCGTTCTATTCCTTTGGATGAAAAAAAAAATGGGTAGTTTTTTATGTTGAAGTAGAAAAAAGGGAGAAGTGGAAAAGAAAAACTTTTTTTATTGACATTTATTTAGCATTCGTACATACATAACTATTTACATATGATGACGATGATGTGAATGAGTTTATTTGAAATAAAACCAAGATGAAAATCAATAAATGACAATTTTTATTTATTTCTCTTGAATTTTGTTTCATTTAGTTTTTCTTAAATTAAACCGTACAATTTAGTCACACTCTCATATATACCTTTGTAATAAGTTTCCCGTGAAAATAATACAAATATTGACTTGCGACACATAATAATTTATCAAAATGTTAAAGAAAGTAAAATTGAGCTTTTGCACGACAATTTTAAGTGAAATAAAATTTATGTATAATATTTATATACTTTACTGTATAAAATGTAATTAAGAAATAGTTTTTAGACACAAATGGTTAATTAAAAGATACCACACAAATAATAAGAAATATTGAACATAAACAATCTTCTATAAAGCTCTTTTGTCTTTAATGTATTGCTTGCGTAAATTCTTAAAAGAAAAATGAAAGTAGAATATAATTTATTGTCTTATACTAAATAAAAAAAGGGTATTTTATGTTGTTTTAAAGGGTTTTCTGTTGGTGAAAATAATGTACTGTTCACGGTTTGAATTTTGAGTTACTTTTATGTTATTCGGTTCTTAGAATCTTTTATGCATTAGAAAAGATTCTCCAGTTTTCTTTTTATTTGATAAGAATATATATGAAGTGAACAATAATATGGTTGAATTATATATTTTTTATTATACTTTATGTCACTCAAAAAGTCAAAATAAAATCAATATTTCTAGATTTAAAAAACTGTCAGTTTTATGTTATTTACAATTATTTTTATAACAAAAAAATTCATACATTCTGACCCATAGTCATAAAATGAATTTCCTTTTCTTTTTTTGTTATAAAATTCTCGTATGTTATTCACGTTAAAATTATTAACCGAAAATATTTTTATGTGTTATTTAGGCCTTTATTTTTCATAAAGCGAGTGAGGTAAAAACTCAAGAAAAAATAATTTAAAAATGTAGCAATACATATTTATTTTTTTTGGGCTTCCGCACGTAAAGCACTAAAATAAGTTAAGGGGGAAAAAAAAGGAACAAATAAGACTTTTTATACACTTCTATTGAATTTAAATTCAAACCTCAATGAATTATATGTAGAGAAATCTTGATCTTCTTTTAATATACAAAAAAAATTGGAATATTGTTTCATATATTACACTATTTTATTATGATCAAAAATTATATAGATGTCATTGAACTTTCACTGGACCCACAATATTTATATTTTATTATTTTATATTGATTATAATGTGACGTAAAAAAAAAATTTTTTTTTTTGTTTATGAGAATTTTGTCAATACATACTTTGATATTATACCATATACTTTTATAATTAATTAAATTAATTAATGTAAATCCCACTGTATATTGGTTTAGACTTGTGGTATATATTTGGTTAAGTGAAATTTGTCTCGAACATTTTTTTGTTTTTTCTCATCATCATCAATCGAATATTCGTTATGCAAATAAATGACAATCCCTTGGGGAAAGTTACATTACGTTACGTAAGTCGAAGTTTAGTCATGTGTATTTCTTTTGTATACATTTGTATGGTCAAGGAAAATAAATTATGAATTAGTTTAGATTAATATTCTATATTCTATATATGAGAAGGGGGAAAGGTGAATAAATGTTAGTGTACTAGTATACTATATATTTAAATTGATCGATTTGCAACTTATTTTAATCAAAAAATCAATACTTAAGGCATGAATTTTATTATTGTTTTATATGACGATACTTTTCAACTGATATATAAAAAAAAAAGTAAAACAGAACAAAAGGACAATATTATTATTTTAAAATTCATTCGTAAACATCGGGAGTCATTATGTGTGTTACACATCATAAAAAAAAAAATTGTATATGATGAAAATTAATCTTTGATTAATGTTTAAGACATTTTAGTCGATATAGTATGTATGTTATGATGGCATTTTCTTCTTATGTATATTATTTATAAATTGTCGACAAAACATCTGTTTCATATATTTATATATATTTATATTTTATTATAAAGAATTTGACGTCAGATGTTGATACAAATACATCCCCATACTTTATAAACTTCAAAAGAAAATTTAAACAAGATAATAATGAAATTACCCATTCCACATTAAGAATTATTAAATTCGCACGCGTGTGCCAATGGAAAGTCTCTTAAGTTCGTTGGATATGCTTGTGAATTTTATACAAAAAAAAAAAGAAAAAAAGAACGATAAAAAGAAACATAACGTAGATATATATATATATAGGGATTTGGTTGGGACAAAATCAGTGAACTGACATTTAAAAAGAAAAGAAAAAAAAAAGGAAGAAAATAATAATAATGGAATAAAAAATAAAAATTTAATATTTAAAAAGTCAGTCTATTTCACAGTCAATTGTATATAAATCAGAATTCTATTTTTATTCCTTCTTTTTTTTTTCTTTGATATTGTTTATTATAATATATTTTAATGTTATCTTGGAAATTGTGCAGAGATTTTCTGAATTTTTAATCGTATTGCATTATAAAATACCACAAATAAATTGAATAAATCAGTTTTAATTTTTGAAATAAATTAACATTACTAAATAAATTTAGTATAGACGTAGTTTAAATTTAATTATATATTCACATAATTCTATTGATATTTTCCGTATGCATTACAGATTTACCACCACAAAAAAAAAATTTTTGTCATCATAATAAAAATAGTTTTTTATGAATTTTAATCTGATTGTATTGTATGTGTGAGCATAATTACCTTTCACACTATAATCTTTTTTTATTGATATATGATTATAAATTAGCGATCATATTTAGAATTTTTTTATTCTTATACATTTACCTCAATAGGTGTTAGTACTGGCATGCCAATAACTAATTTGTATATATAGAAAAGAAACCAGTGACGACTATTTAAGAAACAAAATTAGATGGGTGGAAACGGTTCGACGATTAATGGCAATTTAGAATTTTTAGAATTTCTATATTTTATTTTGATGGCTGTAAATATAATGTATGTGCTAAGGTGATTTTATTTTTTTTTTTTATAATATTTCACACGCAACCAAACCACAATCGTTTTAACCCTGCGCTTTATCATTTATTCGCTTTTGAGCACCCATCAAAATGAATGTTGAAAATTTTTAAATGTGAGTTTCCCTATGTTTCTTGTTATTTTCCACCCATTTCCCTCATATCAGAAAATATTATAACATGGATCGCTTTTTAACCAAAACAAGCACATGAATTAGATTATATTTTCCATGTAACAAATTCATTTCTTTTTACACATTTTGTATTGTGGATCTGATAAAAAATTTTTTTTTTTTGTATAAAAACAATAGCGTTGAAATGTGTGCGCGGTTAACATTTCCTATTATTTCTTTCTTTTGATTTGTTGTTGATTTTTTAATATAAAAAAAAAAAATAAAACATTCAAATAAACCAACAAAATGAAGAATTATTACATTTTAATAACAATTTCTTGTATTATTTTTTGTATTTGTGCGTTATAGAAAAGCTTTATATAAAGTTATATATATATTTATATACATGAGATCATATATTTACGTATACCTAAAAATGTTCGTTTTTTCTCAAATATTTTAGTAAAAATCAAAAAAAAATAAAAAATCCTTTTTTCTTTCTCTCTCTCTCACTTCATTTCATTTTATATGACAAAACACAAAAGTAAAATCAAAATCAAAATCAAGAAAAAAAAAAAGGTATAATCATATATGTGTGTAGTATGTAGAATATTTATGTATATGGTATACATCGAAAGCTTTTCCAATCAAAATCTTATACAGTGTAAAAAAAAAAACATGCCACATAACTTCAATATCAAATAAATAGAAACTTCAACCAATATATAAATATGTACATTTATATTGGCATATGTGAATATATATAAATGTAGGTGTATCCATAGGTAGGAGTTGAGATGATACTTCTGATAAAAATTTCAAAATTTTCTCTATAGATTTTATTAAATTTTCATATGCAGCAAAACAAAAAAAAAAAAAAAAAAAAACAAACTGAAAAAAAATCTAAATGAAAAAATCTGCAAGAACAGAAAAAAAATTTTTTCAACTGATGTGAAATTTTTGTCAGTAATTAATGTACTGTAAAATATTTTTTTTTAAAGATTTTACAATATTTTCTTTCTCTCTCATAATTTACGTATACATACAATAAAAGATATATGTATGTATGTATGTATGGCGTAGTAGAAAAAACACATTTGAGGAAAACAGAAAAAAAAAAAAGGAAAAATGACAAAAAAATATTTTTACACCCCCGTCATAGGAGAGCAAAGGTAAACTTGTATTATATTTTCTATAAATATATTTTCTTTTTTATTTTTTTCTTCTTCTTTTTCTTGTTACCCCCATTGTGAAGAAAAATATCAAAAAATATTATTGGAATTTTTCTCTGTTTTTTTTTTTTCTCACTTAAATTTTTTTTTTTTTTTTTACTTTTACCTAGACAATATTGCATACCTTTCCTCGGAATTGGTGGAATACAGTAAAATACCTACCCAAAACATATATAATTGGATGGAAGAGGCAGAAAAAAAAAAATCTATGTATGTATATATGTATATACATACTTACACATTTATGTTTACATATATATTGAGTAAACAGACAGATGGATTTAAATTTAGAGAACATTGTAAAACTATAAAACCACCCAATATTCCTCCCAAATTTTCTAATTTAAGAAAGAAATTTTTGAAAGTTGAGTTTTATTTTTTCTCTGTTTTTCTTGATGGTAAGAGAAAATCAATGTTCACTTTATTTGTAGATGTTTGTTTTTTTGTTTATTTGTTTTGTTTGCTTTATTGTTTGTCCAAATGTGTTTCCGATTGGGTTTTGTTCAACTGAATTTTGAATGTTTGATGTTTTAGGAAATGAAGATAAATGTAACATTACGGAGCAACAGTAGAGAGAGAGAGAGAGAAATGTTTTGTAGCTTGAGGGCTCAATTCTAATATTTTAAAATGTAAACATCATAAAAATAATTATGTGAATAATAAACAGAAAAATGTCATGACTTTATTTCTTTTCAAAATTAATATGAGCTTTTAAAAAATGAACCAAATAAAAAATAATAAAAATATAAAATAAGTTGGTTATTAAATCAATAATAACTGACGACCACCGAACCATAGTTTAATTTCTGTTTTAATTAAATTGCAACAACAAATATACAAATAAATAATAAGGGAAGTTACAAGTGTGCAGAATATGTATGTCGAATGAGTGAGATCAAAAAACAAGGCTACTGTACATTTACGATATACAATATTTTCATTTCCGCGTGTAATAATAACAAAAAAAAAAAATTGTATAATTTGTAAATAATTAAAATTAAAAATTTCAATCGTTAATTTAAAGTAATTATGATAATTGCTATTCTTGACATCCGTGAAAATTGCGTGTCTAATAAAAAAAAAGGAGAAAAAAAAGGGTTGTCATTCCCCTAACAGCTTTTCTATAATTTTCATTCACATTTTATTTACATCCTGTTCACTTTCACTATAATACAGTTAACAACTAAACGTATCATCGACTAAATTCAAACTAAACTACAAAACTAAACTTTTAAAGTATAATTGTTGTTGCTTGTAAATTAAAGAATCAAGAATATTTTTTTATAAAAAAATAGAGAAATAACAACAATTTCAGTTTATTTTTTTTTAATGTTTCGTAGAATAAGGTGTAAGGAGAAATATTTCTAGAAGCGCAATTGAAAGAAAGAAAGAAAAATTAAAACGAATATATTCTTCACTCAACTTTATCCACCCCGGAAAAGCTCTATTTATGTCCGGACACACCTTATGTTATTATTGTAACAAATTAACAGGCTGAAAGACAAACATAAAATGTCTGTAGTATAGAAGGATATTATATCAGAATTGTAGATATTAAGATAAGAATGGAATATGTGTGTGTGTGTGTATGTATTCATATGTACCTTATTATTATTACAAGATAAAATTATTACAATTATTACGTAACAAACAATTTCTAATTTGTAAAAATTATTCATAAAAAAATTATTGTTTTGCCTTTTAAAAAAAAAAATGTATTCACACTTACGATTATCTCAATTTATCCTTTTACGCTATGTATGCCCAGCAAAAAACGAATTTTGATCTTTCTGCATGTTGGCCTTATTTTTCGTTCTTCTTTCCTCTTCTCTCTCTCTCTCTCTCTTTCTTTCTTTCTTTTTATTTTGTTATTTATATTTTTTATCCAAATTTAACGGTGGCACTTCAACATTTATTTTAATTCACTTCAGTTTTATTTTATTTTATTTTTTTATTAATTTTTTTTAAAGATTTTCTATAGAATTTTTTTTTTTTTTCTTTACTTTAGAATAACAAGGGAACACAAATCTAGGACGGAAAGAATGAAAAAGAAGAAAAAAATATACTAAAAGACTCAACTTCAATTGACTTGTATCAATTTTTATTTTATTTTATTTTTTTCTGTTTTGTTAAATTTTTCTCAACTTGAAAATTTTCTTATTGTGTTTGTTAGTAAATATTTAGCAATATTTGTACATTCACACCAAGTGTAGAATAAATTTTGATAAAACTTTTAAAAAAAAAAACAAATTATTGCATTTTCGCAGTGTGCAAAAATATGAAGAAAAGAAGAACAATAGACAATAATTAATGATGTACAAAAGTTAGGAATTGGCGGAATAATTTAATTAAAAATTTTTAAAGTTTTATTTTAGTTTATGTCAAAAATTTATATAAAAATAAAAAATTCTTATAATAAAAAAACAAAAAAATAAGCATCTAAAATTTGAATTATTTATTATGTTTAGGATGATTTTATTATTGGTCTTCTTTTTTTTTTATCTGGTATTTTCTGTAATGTATCATAAATATTCAACATTTATAAAAAGAATAAGAAAAAGTAAATGAAGAAGAAGAAGAAGAAAAGGGACAAGAAAGAAGATACAATAAAAAGCTCAACTTGGGCAAATGTTTGGGGTTTTTTGTTTTGTGTTTTTTGTTCGTTATTTTCTTGTTTTTGTATTTATTTTTGTTTTGTGAGGATGTGAAGATCAAAAGGGTGGTAATAATTTATTATTAATAGAAAAATAAATTATTAATAAAATAACCCGTTTTTTTTTTTTTGTTGTTTTTGTTTTTTTTGCATCCTTTATCCATTTAATAAGAAAATAAAATAAATAAATAAAAGGATTAAGGAAAAATTGATTTGAATTGAAAAAAAGTTTCTATGCCAGAACCGGAGAATTTGGGTACCTTTCACTATCCGGATGACTACCGCTGTCTTCTGAGCCCACCATATCAGCCGAAAGTTTCTCATTTTTCAATCAATTTTACCTTAATTTCAATTCATTGAATTCTTTGGCTTACTTTTTAAATCACAATTAATCTGTGTTAGTGAGGATGGACCTTGCACGATAAACAGGACAATTTAAGTTTTAAGATTTTCTTTTAAAAAAAAAACAAAAGAATTTATCAATAAAAGTGAAAATAAAAAAAAAATGATAATTTAATTTAGAAAATTAAATACAAATAAGATTAATTTCAATTTCACTTTAATTTAATTAAAAAATTTTCACATGAGATAATTATTGAAATTTTGTGTTTATTTTTGGTTGCACGTGACAGTTTTTTTTTTTTTCTTTTGCGTAAATTTTTTTTTCAGTTTTTCAGTAATAAATAAACTTTTGTTAATTTTTTTTTAATAATATGTTATGTGTTACAATGACAGTCAATAGAAAAGATAACATTTCTTGTAGATATTATCTTTGATGTTTTCTTTTCATAGAACACAACTTTTCAATAAATTTCAAACTTTTAACCGGCCTTTTTTTTTTTATAGAATTTAATGATTTTTTTTTTATACACGAAGAAATTGTTATCTGTTTATCTTGAAGCTGTTTACATATTATTTGTTACTAAGTGAATTAAAAAAATAAATACATACAAAAATCGAGAGGGCGAAAAGTGTTTTGGTAAAATAAAGTAAAACGTGAAGATCATTAATATGGGGAAATGTTTTCCATTGTTCAGCAACAATGATTACAACTTCACTAGAAATTGAAACTTAACTTAACCAAATAAAATAAAAAATTAATCAAATGGGATTTTATTGTTTTTTAACAGATCATCTTATGAGAAGATCGTCACATAATTATCGTCAATTTCCTACATAATGCCATTGAATATTTATATAGAATTTGTAAATTCTTTGTCCTTTTATTTGTTTTTACTTTTGATACGTCCTATTTATTATTATATACTTTTTAATTATTTATAAATAAATAAATACAGTGAAACTCGGTTATAACGAACTTCACTTATAACGATCTTTCGGTTATAACGAACTTTTCTGTAGGTATCCGTTTTAATTTGTACCTTGGCAATGATTCGGTTATAACGATCTTTCGGTTATAACGAACTTTTTTTTGGTCCCTTGAAGTTCGTTATAACCGAGTTTCACTGTATATATATATGTATTATACTTTGTTGTCTATATACATACATATTTATAAACATACAACATACAACATACAAATATGCAACATAGAAATATACAAATATGTAATAATATTTTATAAATATTTTAAATAATAACAAATACAAAAGATAAGGCTAACAAATTTTTTGTATTTTGTTTTTTTTTTTTTGTTGCCTTTAGTTATTGTTGTTGTTGTTGTTTTGTTGATGTTGTTATTGTTGTTGTTGTTGTTTTGTTGATGTTGTTGTTGTTATTATCATAAAATATGTATTCTTTGTTTCATTCCGTTTTCCATTCTTATTGTATTTCCCCTTTAAATCTTTTACTGATTTTTATTTTATCCCTCATCTCTTTCACTTTATCTATATTCTTACTCTGCTTTCACTTTTTCTCTTACTCTCTCTCTGTCTGTCTCTCTCTCTTTGTTCATCAACTCGTAATATTTTTAAAAGGAAAAAGTTGTGCGCTTCCATCGAAAAAAAAATACAAAAACAAAAACAAAAAAAAAACTTCTTATCGTTTCTTATTAAGTTACGATAAGAAAATCAAAAGAGACAAATTGGAATCTTCTTAAGTATTATGTAGAGTGTAGAAGACGAATACAAAAATAAAATATATAATCGCAAAATAATAAAAACAAAAAAACAAAAAAAAAGAAACAAATCAAATTAGAAAACTCGCGTGAAAAAAAAAAACAAATGTGGAATTTCTTTTATCAAACAAAATTTGGAAATAATTCGTAGATTCCATTTACATTGATTATAAATCCTTTTAAACGAAATTAATACAAAATCATTTAGATTGAAAATTTTTTATTGAAGAAAAAAACAAAAAAAACAAAACTTTAATACCTCAAATTAACTTGTTATGTTTCAAGACACGACCGTAAAAAAAAACAAAAAAAAAACAAAAGAAAAGAAAAGAAAAAACTTTATTTTTGAATTATATTTTCTTAATTTTTTTTTTATATTCTTAAAATTATTAAAGGCAAAAAAAAAAAAAAATTATTATTTCTTTACACGTTCAATCCATTATACAATAAATAATTTGTTTGTGTTTCAATTGAAACAAACGGTTCTTCAGTTTATTTTGTTTGTGTTTTTGTTTGTGTTTTTTGTTTGTGTTTTTTTACTTGCATTTGAAAAAAAAAATTATTTGAAACGTGATCTAACGTTTTGTTGGTGTTTTTCTTTTGTTTCTTTTGCAAATTGTTAATAAATTGTTTCAACACATTTTTTGACCAAAAATTCAAATCAACTATAACAAATAGTGCAACTTATTGCACTGATTAGTGCAACTTTTTACACTGATTGCATTTTTATTTTGTCAAACAAAAAAAACAAAAACAAAAACAAGCGAGACAAATAAAAATATTTATTTTTCTTGTGATTCTTTCTTTCCTTCAGCGAAAAAAAAATAATTACAATTCATTTTGACTGGACTCGAAAATGAAAATGAAAATGAAAAAAAAAAATTGAAACGTCTGTTCAGAAAAATATTTTGTTGGACAAAAGCCAGAGAAGTTTGTTTTTTTTTTTTGTTTTTCATTCTGTAATTTTTCGTTCTCGTTTTTTGTTTTTGTTGTTTTTTGTTGTATGTTAAAAATCGTGGAATACAAAACTTTAATGTAGTATTTAGTATTATTGTATGGAAAAAAAAAGATCAATGACATAAAACATGAACTACAGATGTGTGAAAGACAATTTTTTCTCTTCTTTTTCTTCTTCTTCTTCTCTCTTTCCTTTATTTTCTTTTAACTTTTTTTTTTATTTAATGATGATGATGCTGTTTGTTTTTGTTTTTTTCTTTATTAAATTAAAGATTATATTCTTTATTAATTGTTTCTATCAATAAATAAAAACAATAAAAAAGAACTAATTAATTTGATGACACGCATTAAAATGTAGAAATTTAATTGGATTAAAAACAAAACAAAAAAAAGTTTTGGTTTTGTGGCTGACCAAAAAAAAAAAAAAAAAACAAAAAACGATTTTCGGTGAAATTGTTTATAATAAAAATAAAAACCGAAGAAATTCACATTAACTATTTTACAACTTTCGTAAATAATTACATTAATTGTCAGTCAATTATTATTTACAAAATAGTATTTTAGATTATTTTATTCTGTTTTTATTTATCAATCACACCGATAAGATTCTTATCAGAAAAAATCTATATCAAACAAGATTCTTATCAGATAATGTTTTTTTATCAATTGTATTAAATAGTCAGAATAATTTCTCTCTTTTTTAGTGTTTGCATGTTGGGTTCAATTCGTTGAATTTAAATTTAAATTTAAATATTATAATTGGGTTGAACGAAACAAATAAAAAAAAAAAAAAAACATCCATCTTGAAAACGGGGGGGAAAAAAAAAAGGTAAAATATTCCATTTAATTCTTATTCCGGAACCGGAAGTTTTGTAATCTATATAGAAAACACATTCAACAGGTCTCTGGGTCCAATATAGATATTTTATTAATTTCAATCTAAGAGGAATTATCATAAATGAAAACAAAAAATAAAAGAAGACAAAAATAACGAATGATTTTAAATATTTTCGTATAAATTAATAACCAGTTACCGATGACGTCACAGTTATATTTATATTAAGATTATAATTATTTGTTATTGTTGTTTTATTGTCTTATCTTAAAACCAGCTGTTTTATATAAATTTAAACAAATATTTTGTGTTTTGTTTATATAAATTTTTAGATTTATAAAAGTTTGTAATTTGTAAAAAAAAAGAAGAAGAAGAAGAAGAATTATTTGATGTGATTACAAGATTTTTTATTTATTTTTTTTTAAACTTTACTTCTGTTGAATATTATTCTGGATTCATTTCACTAAACGTAAATATTCTAAATTATTATTAATAAGTTCAATTTAAATAAAAAAAAAAAAAGTTCACAATCAGCACGAATATTTTCACGAATGTAAAAAGAAAGTCAATGGACAAATCAATTGAAATAACAGAAAGGGAAGATGAAAGAACAAGTTCATTCTACGGAATATTTTTGTTGTGATAAAGAAAAAGAAAAAAAAAACAGAATCAATTGATAAAAAAATTAGAGCTTTTAATTTTACGAAGAATTCTTTTTTTTTGTTCGTTTGTTTGTTTCTGGTACAATTTTTTTCTTGTTCCTTTATTTTTGGTGCAACCGCAAAATTTAACATAAAATCACTTCCGATTCTATTTTTTTAACAAAATACAAAAAAACAACAAACAAAAAAAAAACAAATGAAACTTTACGGGATACATCCTGAGGGAGATTTTAAGGCAGATGAGTTCAAATTATAATCCCGTGTAAATTATAATTTTTTTTTTTTGTTCTTTCTTTTCATAAAAAAAAAATCGATGAACAAACAAACCCTGGATCTCTCTGTTCAGAATAGGACAAGAGTATAACAGAATTTTAAATGTTTTTGTTTATTAAAAAAACAAAAAAGAAAAACAAAAAAAAAAGAAAAGCAAAATTTTAACACCCACAAAAAAAAAATTGTTTTTGAATTTTTGTTTTTTTTTTTTGGAACAATTGATTAAGTGTGCCGGGGAGAATGACACAACAAGTTTTTCTTCTTCTTCTTCTTCTTCTCTTTTTTATTTTATGTAAATTCCTTTTTTTTTTTTTTGTATTTTGTAGAAAAAAAAAACTCAGTCGACACTTTTTTTTTATACTTTTTTTTTTTCTTTCTGGTAAATTATGCAAAAAAAAAAAAAAAAACCAACGAACACATTTTGATTTTTATTTCTTATCAACAGGCAAACAATTTTTACTGTTTTCAATTTTTTCAAAAAGAAACAAAAACAAAAACAAAAACAAAATAAAAATCGACAAAAAAAAAAAAATCTTCATTTGTTTCTTTTTTTTTACTTAAGAAAACTCACAATTTAATTATTTCTTTTTTTATTCAATTTTTTTTAAATTTCATTACATTTTTATATTGCATCACACTTAGAAATGAATTTAATTCAAATTCAATTTTATTATTTTTTTTTTATTGGATCACAAAAAAAAATATTAAAATTAAAATTAAAACATTTTTTTTATTACAACAACAATTGAAATTTTTTTTAATTTTTCTTTTTCTTCATTTATTTTTTTTCAACATTTCCAATTTGAAACACATAAAAAGAAAAAATTAAATTTTTTTTTATTTTAAAAAAAGAAAAATAAAATTCAATGTGAATTTAGTACGAAACAACCTTCGCGAATTAAATCTTGTAGAAGACTGCTGGTGTTGTGTGTGTTGATTTTCAACAAAGTTTTTTTTTTTTTGGTAAATTTGTTTGTGTGAGAATAATAAAATGTAATTCTCTCTTTGCCACTACTCTCCCATTCATCATCATACTTTACCGTACCTTAACTCTCTCTCTCTCTCTCTCTAATTTTTTTTTTTTACTCTCTTTCTGGTACTCGTTCTACCATAAAAATGTTTCCATTCAACTCATTTCTCTTCTCCAGATTCAAACAATCCCAACTACACAACAACAAACTTCAATTTTAAATGGTATAGTTTCACATACATATCGAAACACATGTTTAAATAAAGATGCTAAAAAACATGACGATGGCGATGACTGCAGAAATACACAATAAAAGAGAGTAAAAAATAAAAACAGAAATTATAAGAAATAATTTTCATTTCACTTCAATAAAGAGAAAATAATTGTTCTTTTTTGATTTTCACAAACAGGCTACTACTGTTATACACTCACACACACACCGTGAATACATACAAACACTCATACATACACACATACAATGCAGTAATACGAAAGTGAGATAAATAGAAAAGAGAGTAATAATGGACCGCCGCGAAATGTCAAACAAATATTAGTGTAATTCTTCCTTGTTTTCAAACTTAGATTATGTTCTCTACTGTGACAGATTACATTTTTGTTTTTTTTTTGGAATAGTTGGGAATTTGTTTTAAAATCAAATAAAACAAAGTTATAAGTTCTCTTGTTTAGAGAGATTATTAATCCATACTAAAGTACTCAAATAGAGTATACTGACAGAAATTACGTTTTTTTTTTGTTATCCCAATTCTTTAATTACAAAAATTTTTTTTTGTTTTTTATAAAATTTTCAACCTCATCAAAGGTAAATTATTTCACAAATATTTTCTTCGTTTTGTATATAATAGACAGATCTCCTTCCTCCTCCTATTTACTTATATGTGTTTTATCATCTTTTTTTTGACATAATATACAATTTCCATTGAAAATTATATTTTGTTTTTTTTTTTTTGTTTTTTTGTTGATGTTTTTTGTGTATAACAACAACAAACCATCCGAATATTGGATCATAAAACAATTTCTATATTTATATATGTATGGATATACATATAACAAAAATTGTCTATCCTTTTATTCTATATAGTTCACCCATATTTTACCTCAAACTCTAGAAATTTTTTAGATGATAAACAAGGCTTTGATTTCCTTTCCTTGTTTGTCACCCTTGTGTAACTCATTCTACCAATATACCTATATATACATCGACCTTATAAACAACACCATCTTCTCCGTCTCCACCCATCCTGTTAGAATGATATAAAAAACCCAATTTGACAGCTCAAATTGTTGACTTGACGACGATGGAAAAATATTATTTTGGAAAATACATTGAAATTTATATTTATATTTTTTTTTTTTGTTTTTTGGTTTTATTATTTTGTTAATTTTACCAGAGCTAGAGAGAGAGAGAGAGAGAGAGAGTGAGAGTGAGTTAGTGTAGAGGGGATTTCTATTAAGTCAAGTTCAATTGGTCGTTGAAAATAACAAGAATAACAAGAAGAAGACTATATAACGATGAAACCACGGATCTATGTTGACATGTTGATGATTAATTGAACAATATTTGACGTTGGTTACCGGACTATGTTATTGTTGTTTATTCTTAGCCAATTTTTTTTTCAGTATAAATACACAAATCAATATAACTAATTTTGTTATAAAGTAATTTTTTTATATTTTTAATTTTGCTTACCTTCTAATTTCATCTTTAATTTTAGCACGAATCTCATCATTGTCAGTATAATGTATTTCTGTATCATCAAATCTAACAAAATCAACTTTTTTTGTTATTTTAATATCTTCATCGATTTCTTGTCCATCTTCAATTTCGCCACTGTTGCTCTTTATTGTTATTGTTGGTGAGGAATTATTTTCCGACATATTGAGATTTCTTCCCTCTTCTTTTTTTTGTTTGTTCCTTTTTATCTGACAAACTGAAATGAAATTTAAGAAAAAAAATTTTTTTATATAGAAATTGTTTTTAACAACAACACAATTATTGTTTTTTTTTTTTTTTTATTTAAAAACAACAACAGAAGTATGATTAAAAAAAAAATTCCAGGTAAAAAAAAAACAAAAAAAAAAAATCAGTTTTTTTTTTTTTACTTTAAGATTTTGTTGTTGTTGTTGTTGTTGTTTTCTTTATAACAAAAAAAAATATATATATTTATTTAAAATCAACTCAAATAACGTTTTATAAAGTAAGTACATATAACAAAAAGAAAATTCAACACGTGTTACATTTTATAATATAACTAAGACCAGAAGAACAGTATACGTCACTCAAGTCAAAGTAATAATAAATCTGTTCTGACATTGAACAAACTCAATTATTACAAAGGCCAAAAAGAAAAAGAAAAAGAAAAAAAAAATAGAAAAATAAAAATTCCTTTTGAGTTCAAGTCAAAAATTCAAAGAAAATTTTTTAGACCTGAAGCATAATCGTAATAAATTAAATTAGAAATTAAGCATGAGTTACTTTTTGTAAACAATTTATTATAAAAAAAAAAAAAATAATAACAACAACAACAATTTAATATTCTAAACTAATTTTCAAATTTTACTTTTTGTTGTTGTTGTTGTTGTTGTTGTTGTTATTAAATTTAATAATCGTGGTAAGGATTCTTTTTTTTTTTTTGTTTTTTATTCAATTGAAAAGTTTTGTTTGTTAGACCAAAAAAAAAAGTACCACACAGGTGAAAAAATATTGATTGGAAGTAATTTTTGGTTCATTTTAAAAATGAAAGTCGGACAAAAATCTGTTTATCAGAAAATTAATAATTTCCTAAACTTACCTTTTACACCTTTACACCTACCTACCTATAAATATCTACTAAAATTCAGTGTTGTTATATTTTTACATTCACATTTACTGTTGACTAAAAACGGATAAGTTTTTTTTTTTTTTTTTTGGTCAACCAATTTCCGTCATTTTCCGTACGTTTTTCATACGTTATTCGACTTTAAGCTTCTCTCGTTTGTTTTTTTTCTTCTTCTTTTTTTCCTTTATTCTATTTTGATTTTATTCTTTTCACAAAGTTAAGAATAAAGTAGCTACAAACAAAACATAAAACAAAACACAAAACAAAACACAAAACAAAACAAGAAAGAAAAAACTAAGAATCATAATAATGAAGGTTAGACATTTTTTTTAAACTTTTATAATAAATATTTTCCGAGTTGAGTTCTTTCTTCTGTTCTTTCTTTTGTTCTTAACAAAAAAAACAAAAAAAAGGTTAAGTAAAGTAACAACAAATAACAAATAACTAATAAAAAATAAATAATAAATAAAATAATAATTTATTGTGTTTTGAAAATAAAAATATTTGTAAATTTTGAAAGAATCAGTTTCTGTTTTTTTTTTCTTTTTCTTCTTTTTTTTTTGAATTTATAATCCGGTGAATTAAATAAAAGGCTTTTAAAAAAAATGCGCATTGACTTAATGATGATGATGATGATGATTGTAATGGGATAAAAAAAAAACAGAAATAAATAAATTGAATTGCTGAAAAGATTAAAAAAAAAAAACAAGAATATCAAGTTTTTGCTTTCAAAAAAGAAAAAAAAAAAAAAAATAAAAAACAGTTTATTTTATATGCGAGAAAAATGATTCAAGTAAATATTAATTTATAAAAAAAAAAAAGTGAGTCTTTGTTTTATTAGATTTTAAAATGTGTCTTTAATGCAATAAATATTTAAAATTAAAAAGTAATAAATCGTAATTTATTCCGTTGTTCTTCATTTTCATTTTATTTCGTTACAATAAAAAAATCGTTTTTATAACAAAAATGTCAAGATTAAAATTAATTCCAATAAACAATTTATTTTTTTTTTAAAACATTTAAAGTGTTTTTATACATCTTGTGTATTTTTATGCATTTAAAGTGTTTTTATTGTAACTTATTTTATTGTAACTTGACTTTTTGTAATTTGTTTGATGTACATGTAACAGATGGCGCTAATAATTTTGGTTCTTAGAAAAACTCAACGCTAGAGAAGACACAATAAATAAATTTCGTTCTATTTATTATTTAAGCTTGATGGAAATTTAAAAAAAAAATACATTTTATCGTAGTGATATTATTGTATTAAACGTTAAAAAGGATAAAAAAAATTACTTGATCAAAAATGTGTCCCAAAAGAATAAACGAATAAGAATGATTATAAAAATAACTAACTAGTCAATAACAGAAATGTAAAAGAAAAATTGTGTTGAAAGAAGAACGATTAAAATAAATTGAATTTCGATTAGACTGAAGTTTAAAATATATAGTTCAGTACTTCAACGCCGTTGTGCCTTTTCATTTTATTTTTATTTTTTCTTTTTTCTTTTTTTTTTGCAAAATTGTTGTTATAACCTTTTAAAAAAAAAGGTCGAAGTAAAAGTTTGTCCGAAACGAATTACCTCCTTTTTACATTGCCTCTTTTCTTAGCATGATTTGTGGGTAGAGGAAAATGCAAAATTATTTATTGAAGGGAATATAAAGGAGATAAGAAAAAAATTGATTTTTTTTTTCCAAAACCTTCCAAAATAGGATAAAAAAAATGTAAGTTTCTAGTTTTGTTGCGTATAGTCAAAAAAAAAAATATTTTCATTGTTTAGTTTGTTTTTAGGACTGTGATATTTTTTTTTTTTGTCTTTTTTTATATGGGAAAAGAAATTTTAGATGTGCTTTATGTGGGATCAGATTTAATCAAAACTCAATAAATATTATGACATCAAAAATTTGAATATATAAAGAGATTTATAATAATTGAATAGGTTCAACTTGCAAACATTTTTCTAAATACGGAAGTTTCATTTTTATATCTATACGTTTTTTATATATACAATTTTGTATACGTTCTTCTCTCATATGATGAAAAATTAACTTTAAATTTTCATCAGAGAGAAAAGAAATATAAAAGAAATGGAAAGAAAATGGTGAAGAACAAAGTTAAAAGTTGTGGTACAAAAAGATAATGCGGATTTTTTTCTTTCTCATTTTCCTCTCCTTCTCTTTTTTTTTTTTTGTTGGTCTTATTATATTATACTTTTATTTTAACTATAAATTTGAGTTGAAATCATATTTGATTATCCATAAGTCTTGATGAAAAATTTCTTCTATATTGAATTTTATGGATTTCTTCACAATATAATAATCGTTTTGTTCAAATAAAAACGATCAGAAAAGGGAATTGGTAATAAAAATCTATAAATAATACCGTGAAATTTATTTTAAAAAACTCCTTAACAATCCTCCTTAATAAAATTAAATTTTTTAAGGGTAGGTAGTAGGAAATGACAATCGGATATTCAGAACATTAAAAAATTTGATTGAGTAAAAATTCTCACATTAAAGACAAAAAAAAAATAATTGTAATTTTCTTCAAAAATGAAAAGAACGTCTTAAACATTTCACATAATTAAATGATTCAAATCCCTGAAATTACATAAACTCACAGACAGAGACAACGTCTTCTTGTTATGTCCAAAAGCGTCGTTATGTCTGATTATATAGATTTCTTCTTTTTTTTTTTTTCCTTCTCTATTACAACTGTCTTTTTTTTTTTTTGTTATCCTCTTGAAAACATCATCACACAAAAAAACAAGAAAGAAAATAAAAACTAATAAAAAAAAACTTTAATAATTAAATTTTCATCAATTTATTTGATTTATTCTTTTCATTTAATTTCTATATCTACTTCTATTAAATAACGATTTAAAAAAAAAGAAGAATAATACGCGGTTGAAATAGACAATAAGAAAATAAATAAGAAAAATCAAAATCGATCTTAGAAGAATGAAAGAAAAAAAATAAAAATACGAATTAATTTCAAAGATTGTTGCGGTACAATAATAATAAATACCCGTAGTAAATTATATCTTTGTGTTCAATTTTATTTATTTCATTTTTTATTTTCCTTTCTCCTGTATAAATCACACAAGGATATCTCTCAATCAACTATATAATTAACCTTACGGCCAAATGATTAATGAGTTTTATCTGTTTTTAGTTCGTCTTTTATTATTATTATTTTTTTTGTTTTTCTTTGAAAATAAAATTTCAAAGATTCAATTGACTTTGATGTATTTACTATCAAGGAAGTCTGTTTGGTTGGAAGCTCATTTTGTTTAAAAGAAAATTTTTAATAACAAAAAAAAAATACAACTTAAAATCATCAATTAATAAAAATTAATGTTAAAGATTTAACGTTGAAGGCGCTTCGCAAAATGTTGTGATAGTTTGTGTAAACTTATATAATGTTGATAAATTTTATTATTACCCATATATATCAAATGGGTAATAAAGGACTTTAGCCGTACCGGTTATTTGTATAAATATAAAATAATAAGAAAACTTAATAAATTATACCTTTAAAATTACATCAGAGTGATGTTTGCCTAAATTTTACATTGAAAATTTCGTGATACCATCAACAATCTAAATAGATTGAATGTCCCATGATATATAATGTATATAAATTGACCAACAAAGAGGTTAAAAATGTTGCGTTTGCTAAAAATTCAACATAGTTTTAGATATACTCTAATTTATTAATTAAATCACACCCCTATTCACATTAACTAAATGTATATATATAAAAGCAGAGTTGTATAGACAAAAATAGAAGAAGAATTACATAAAACTAATTCATTTAAAAAAAAATAAATCCTCAAATCTTAGTTAAAAAGGGTATAATACAAAAAGCACGTCTAATTAAGCATCTAAATTGGTTGCATAAAAATAAAATCTCATAAAAAAATTGCCTCACGTTATTCCAAAAATCTGATTAACATTTTTTCTCTCTTTCTTTTAGTGTTGTCTCCTATATGTGTTTGTATTATGTCTATAGGGATCAATTTTTATAACCAAAAATAAAAAAAAAAAATAAACAATACGAAGAATCACGTATTCTTTGTATACAGATTATATATCCCAAGAGATATTACAGAGCAGTGACTGACTATTTTCTTTATATCGCCACGTTACCCTATTTTAAAAAAAATATTTCAATTTTTTATTGTCACATATTAACATCTTCAACATCTATAAATATTTTATTTCTTTAATAAATGTACTAATAAGCAACATCTAAACGTTATTAGAAGAAATAAAAAACAATATCCGGATTTTAAAGAAATTTTTTAGCCGACATTTATGTGAATTCATGATTTCTGGAAATTATAAAGAAAATTGATAAAAAACATTCATATATCGAACCTCTGTATAATATTTTGGAATATTTAGGAATAATATTGTTTTGTGAGAATAAAGTTTTAGGTGAATTTTGGGTCTATAATTTGATAAAAAAAAAACAATTTCTTTTTTTTTTTTTTGTATTTTCTCAAAAGTCCATAAATTCTTAAAAGGTTTATTTGTAAAAACAAAAATTATAATTGTTATTATTTATTATATATAATTTATAATAGAAATTATTCAAAAGTTTTTAAAGTAAAGTATAAAAAAAAGTAGACGATAAGAATTATTGATTAATTTATAAATATTGTCATAAAATATTTATAGAGAGAGATTATAAATATTTATTAAATATAATTGAAAATAGAAAATGTTATTATATAGAAAATATATAAACAGAAAAATTATTATTGATTTTTCTTTAGTAAACAATATAGATGTTTGCTTGTTTTTTTTTATTTTTGGTAAAGAAGAATCTTATCTTTAAGTGCAACCAACCCCATCAACGAACAGATATTTTATCTATAATCACTCTCAATTTTACTCTTAAAAATGTTCGCCAAGTCTTATAAAATTAAAATTAATTGTTGTGTCAAATTGTTTTTATATTCTATTTATGTATAGAAAAATCAACAAGAAACATTATGGTGTCAACACTATTCTGTATTTAATGGAACTTTAATATATATTTCACTTATAAATATTGTTGTGAACTAACAGACAATATTTCTAATCATTTTAGTAAATTCTAATTCAATTTTTGATTTAAGTTTAGATTTAAATTTCTTCAAATGAAAGTCAATTAATACGAAATATTTAAGAATGTTGAGAAAATTTTATATAACTTTTCAAATCTAAATAACGACCAAAGTTTTAGTGTGAAGTTTCTTTTTTGTAAGAAGTGCAACAAAGTATGTCGCCATTAACCAAACTTTATATCATTATAATAATAATGATAATGTTTAATTTAAAGGGAAAAGATTTGCTAATATTGAAATTGAAATATAATATAAATTCACAAACTTATAACATGAAACTCATCTATACGTTATACCCAGCGTTAATATTTATTTAATTCAAAATTAAACATTTACATATAATACTTACATAAGATCCTTCTTATATAAACCCGTGTGTGTGTGTGTATACCTTTATGAATATGCAAAAAAAAAATAATAATACAATTTAAAATGTATTTTAAAATTTGTATTCATTATAAGTTTGTACTGTGTATATGTTACAGGTATTTTAGATTTTATTTATTAATTTATATTAAAAGGTTTTAAATTAATTAATTAACTAATTGAACTGTGCATATATATTCGAGGGTCTATAATAATACATAATATTATATATGAATCTATATATTGTGTAAAGAAAGTATTGTTTAAAATTTTACCAGGATACCCCATATATAACACACCTATATAACCTTTGCCAAATATTATACAATTGAAATTTAAACAAACACCAATATAATAAATGATGAAATATACAATAAATCCATTAAATATATACCTGGTACACATTATAAGAATATATCCCATAAAATAAAAAAAATAAAAAATTAAGTTCCGTATTAGATTCATAGACTTATTTCTTATAATTAATCTACCTACGTATAGGTTTAGTCCATTTGACCATTATTTATACTAAACAATCTATTGTTGATTATATCAACATTATCAAAAATTATTTACTGAATAAAGAGAAATTTATTTACTTTTAGAAATATTACCAACTAAACTAACAAATAGAAGTCAATCATTTTGATATTTTGGTGATTTTCTATATTTTATCTTATTTTAATTATATTTTGATTTTATAATTATAAATAGTTAGTTATTTACACAGATTATGATTTAGCTCTTCATTATAAAGTCAGTCCCTAATTATTAATTTGGTATGCATACTTTGTTTTGTTTAATCTAATGTTGCGTGTTAATCTTCTATACCTTTCTATTACCCATATAGTTCGTCTAACTTTAGTTACCGCATCAAAGGTTGAAATTTAAATACCACATAAACAAAATAACAAGACTATATGAAATTGATCAGAAAAATAACAACAAGTAAAAAATTGTATTTAAAAGCTTCTTTCCTGACACACAATTACTTATCTAATTTAGTGTAATGGGTGCAACAAACATTTATTTTTTTGGTTTTTCAGTTTTGATGTATTGCAGGGTGTGAAAGGTAATTTTTTTGTTCACACTTATTAATTGACCTTCAAACTAAGAATAAAATAAAAAATGTCCCACTTTTCACAATGTGTGTATATATATGTTGCAAATATACCGGCAAATACACACACACAACAATAACAGAAACTCTAATTAACAAAATTAAATAAAATTAACTTCCGTGAAAAATTTTGTTTCGAGGGAAAATATTTAATAATGACGTAATCGTAACCTTCCGCCCGCTCAACTAGAATTAAATAAAGCATAACAAAAAAAAATTCATATCACCATCTGGTTCGATATTTAAATCTCTTAATATATCAGTCAACGTTTGTTTATTTAATCAATTTTTATTATTAATTTTCACACGTACCAAATTCACAGTGTTTGAATTTTTTTTTTTTTGTGTGTTTGTTTTTCAAAAAAAATGAAAAAAAAAAAAAGAAAAAAATTGAAGAAGGAAAATTGGGTAGATATTACCAGTGAAATTTAAATATAGGATTTTCACTTAATTTTTTATACATAAAATATATCAGCATAAAGCATAAGTTGATATAAAATAATTTTAAATATTTAATAATATTATTTGTGATAATATAATTTAATAATCTGCCTTTTATAATAATTGTGTTTTTCTAAGCTTCTTTTTTTTTTTGTACATAAAGAGATAATATGCTTCACATACAAATTATTTTCTTTATTATTGTTAAGATCAGTTATGATATTTTTATATTTTTATTTAAAACATAATATTTATTGATTCTTTAAATTCTTACGATATTCAATTATTTTGTTATATTTCCTGTAGACGTTAAAAATATAAAAAAAATATGGGATTTGATAATAATCGAATCAAAAGGTATACTATATGTACTTAATTTTCATTTTCCTTTTGTTCTTATAGAAGTAAAAAAAAAAAACCTAATTCCATATAACTCTTTCCTCTATTAACCTCCCCATCACTATACATACATATACCTGAAACCAACGTTAAGTATACATACTAACAACAATAACAACAACAACAACCACAATAACAACAACAACAAAATTAAAAAAAAAAAGAAAAACAAAAATGAATTCTTCTTATCGTAGTACTGATGAAAAACAACCACAAAAAACGTACAATATACAGTTAAGGGATAAAAGGGAATGTGTTTTTGAAAAACAAAAAAAATCACATATATATATATACCGAAAAGGTTAATCGTTTCAAAAAAATAACTCAAGTGAAACTTTTTTATTATTATATATAAATATTCAGGCTCTATATATTGAATCAACTGACAGACGAAGAAGACAAAACAAATAAAATTGTTGGATTAAAAAAATTAAACAAAAAAAAAAAAAAAAAAAGAAAAAATGAAAGGAATAAAATGATGAGCTTTAATTTTAAATGATTTTCTTTTGTTAACACTTTTTGTGGGGGGTGAAAAACAGAAAAAGTTTTAAATAGTGAAAATCCTCTTATTTATATATTACGTAATAATTTATTATGTATGTATTAATTTAATTTCAATTCAATTTCAACAAATAATTCATATTTTGATAATTTCAATTTTACTTAAATAATTCAAAAGGAAAGGTATAATTTTGCACTCAAATAAATAAAATTGATATTCAATAATAATCAGAATAATAAATGAATGTATTTGGTTAGTAATGAAATTGACAGAAAGATATGAATCTTTTATGAGTAAAAATAAAAAAATAAAATAAGAAGATGAAATAATATATTTTATTTATCGCTTTAATTATCGATTTTATATGCAAATTATACTTTACATTTAAATCGAAATAATCTACAATGTATCAATTGAAAGTATTACTAGTAATTTTGGAAAATTTAATTAAATTTGTTAAGAAAGAAAACATTATTTTTTAACCATCATATAGAAAAACATTTGCGTCTATTTTCATTGTCAAATGTATACTTACGTTTTAAAATGAAATTAAATCTAAATATCAAAAGTCATGTTTGTAGGTACATTTCTTATTACCGCACAATCGTGACTATTTGTTCTGTTCTATTTAAATTAAATAATTCAATTTTAGACATTTTTATTAATTACATATTAATTGAATTTCATAATTTAAACAAATCAAATATATTTTCTTTTTAATTATTATCATTATGTGGACAGAATTCAATATACGTATAATATTAAAATGGCTTTTCATAATAATTATTTAATATTTTACTGTGAATTTAATGGGTAATTTTGACAAATTAAATATTTATAAGAAATTATTTTAAACAAATAATATACGCGTATATTCCGCCTAATTATAATAATTATAATTTATTGATGATGTGAATGGTAAACATTAAAAAGCACTTGTGCGTTAAAATTTTCCCAAAAACTAAAAACCAAAAATGTATAAATACATTTTTTAACATTTATTGCCAGTGTAAACATTTAAAGCATTATAAAAAAAATAAAACCCATATGAACACAAATATCCTCAATTAAAGGAAAAATTTCCTTTTATTCTGGTATATAGAAAAGATTGGTTAGAGAATCGATGCGAGTCATTGAGCGATTGAAAAAGTTTTTATAAACATTAAAAAATGTAAAAAGTTTAACTGTCAATAAATAGTGTCCATTCATTTAGTCATTATATACACTGACAACTATATATTTCTTTATTGCCAACGAATTGTTTTTTTTACAAGTTGACAAATGTAGGTTTATAATTCACCAAACAAAAAAAAATATATTTATTTTCATAATTACATTAAAGAATAATAAAACAGAATCGTTTGTGTTTTTTTTTCTGTACTCATATTGCTGTGTATAATAATTTTAAATTGTGCATTGCCTTAGGTGTACATTGAAAAATATGAAAGTTTCTCATATGCTTCATTAAAATATAAATATAAGATATTAGATTAAACTCAACAACATAATTATTCATAACAAAACAATACAATAATGAATTATGCATTATTCTACAGTTTATAGAATGTTACAGTTCATATAATTTTACTTAAATATAATTAGATTATCTACTTAAATATAAACATGGTCGTATCTATTATCAACCATTTACATAAAAACATAAAGTTCTATATGAAGAAATTCAATCTACACTATACATTATTATTTAAATTTATAGAAAACAAGAAGGGGTTGGTAAACTTTATTGTATGATGTGTTAAAATTGAATTTTTGAAATTTTAATCATGACAAAAATATTTTGACAAATTACTTTATCATCTTTTTATTGTTGATACTATATTATTACTTTGGTTATATCCTATTTTTTTTAATGATAATCAAGAATCATTAATGTACAACCATACTTTTCTTAAGATTAAAAAAATATCATAAAACAAGTACATATGTAAGTTAGTATGTAGAGTATAGAGCAGCAAATAAAAAGAACAATTAATATAAATTCTACATAAAATACATATTGTGGTTATTGGTTGAATTTAAATAATATTACATGCTTAAATGGTGGTATAGTAAATTATATTTGAAAATTAGCAACAAGGCTCACAGAATTATTAGTACAAAGGTTAAAACTGTAATTATACTCGAGATATAATTTGATGGCCAGTATACAATATATTGTATATCATACCTGCACATATATCGTGTATCTATTGCATGCAATGTATTTAATGAACCACAACTCAATATTTTAGATTATTAAATATTTGTTGTATAAATAAAAAATTTGTTTATGGTGATGTGAAAAATAAAAACGATACTTGTGTAATCATATGTAAATGTATACAATTATATCATCATGCATATTGCGTTAACATGGTTTTTTACATATAAATATAAAATAAAATGATATTCGTATAATGAATTTTATTGATTAAATTTGTTCAAAAATATTTAACAAATATTCATATAAACTAAATATTTTTAATGAAATAATGAAATTCATTAATTAATTTTCTTTAATAATGTCATAAAAATTATTTAATGAGGATACAAAGGATAATATGATATGAGTAGTGTATAGTATTTATTTCATATATGTCTATCTATATAATTTAAAGTTCAAAATTATATCCAATTAAATGAGGCATATGCATATATATTAACATATCAAGATTTTCATTATTTCAACATAAATTTATTTCTATTTTCTAATATGTGACATTTCTAAACTTTAAGTAAATAAAGTTTTTCTTTACTTATAAGAATTCTTCCGGTGGAAATTCATTAATCAAAACGGATTTTATATATAAATTTTATATATATATAAATATAATCTTTAAGGACGATATCAGCTGCTTATAAGTTAATACAATCGATTTCTTAATCACATTACTCGTTTCCATTTGTCACAATTGATTTATTAATTTCAATAGTACAAAATAAAATTATTTCTTTTTAATCTTTTTTTTTTTTTTTTTAAATAATAAATTTCAAAAACAGATTGCAAAATGGTAAATATGTCGAACAATATTAAATTAAATTGTATACAACTAACTATAATATATTTTTTGTATACAAAAATTTATGTAATTGTTTGAACAAAAACAAAAAAAAAAAAAAATAAAGAAAAAAAAAGCGCTCATCATTGTCGTAGCTTTCAAAAAGAGCTTTTTATTTGACATATAACGATTATATTGTACTGGAAATCTAGTATTTCATATTTATTAATGTTTATATATAAATTCAATTATAAAGAATAATATTTTTTATTGAGATGATTATATGATTATTTATTAAATATTTATTATTTTTATACGTAATGTACTTTTTACTATACATTATTTCATGTACTTATTACATAATAAAATTTATTACATAATAATATTCTAATGAATTAAGTATTATTAAATAGTATAGTTAAATAACAATATGCATAAGGGAACAAATGAGATAAAAAATAAAAAGAAACAAATGCTTTCAAATAATAATTACTTAGTCAAAAGTACGTAACAAATATTCAATTTTTTTTTATATAAAAATTAATATTATTTTATTATTATAAAAAGGCAAAATCCTTTTGTCGCTAACCATCATTTATATTTTGTCAGTCAGACATTACATGCAGAATTTGTAATTAGTCAGACCTTTTTGTTGTTGTTGCTGTTGTTGTAGTTGTTGTAAAATACTTAAGGGAAAAAATGTATTAAAATTTATACATACCTTATATACGAGTATAGTTGTTTTTCCCTAGATTATTTACTCTGTTTTTTTTTTATATTCATTTCCATAAGCTGATAAGATTACTTTAAAAAGAATAGAGCAAAAAAAAAATAAATGCTAGAATTCATCTTCATAAATATTTCTAACTGAAGAAGGAAAGAAAGATTTTTGTATTCCTCTTTGATTTGCATTTTGTTCCTTTGTCAAGGACAATCTTAAGTATATTTGAATATCGCATTCCTATTATATTTTTTTTTTATTATTATATTTAAGAGTTAAACAAACAAACAAAAAAAAAAAATTTAATATTGATGAAAATTATTAGAAAACGTTCAAGAAAGAAAAGGATTAATTTTCCATTTACAAAAAACATGTTTTTTTGCGCACGCAAATAAAGATGAGACAAAATGTACGTTTGTAAAGGAACTTTAATAAAGAATATTTAATATATGTGAATATTTTCATTGTCTGTCATTCATGTATTTGTTTTCCCATTCAAATAAATATTAAATATGATTATATGACGTCATTAAAGTTTACCATCACCTTTATTTTCTATTGTTGTAAGTTTGTTTAATTTTCTTAAAGAAAATTTGTTGTGTGTGAATCTCACGCGGAAGTTAAATTAGGGGAGAAAAAGTTTTGTTAGATATTTATTATAAAGAAAAAAAATTATAATTATGATAAATAAGCTAAAAACAACTTTAAAGGAAAAAGAAAACAAAAACAAAAAAAAATTAAATCTTGAAGTTTTGTTTTTTTTTTCCTTCTATTAAAAACTTATTTTTTTTTCCTTCTATTTATTTCTCATCGTCTCTTTTTATAGTTTCTTATTTTCTATTGACATTTTATCCTGAAGACAAATTCTCAAGTTGCTTCTATTGTTATGATATTTTTTCTATTGTTACAATTTCTATTAGTCATTCTATTTTCCTTTTTTCATTTTTCTATTATTTTATTCTTTCAATTGAATGAAAATGAACCTCATTTTCCTTTAGAAACAATAAATATAATATAACCAACTAAATTGACGTTCTTTTTTAGATTTTTGGTATACGTTATAATAAATATTATTGTTATTATGTTTGTTACGTTTCTGTTTCTGTTTCTTTTTTTTTTTTTCAATTTTATAAAGAAAGAAAGAAAAAAAAATTATATAGCCAAGAATATAAAGACAAAACTCAAATCGATTGTCCTTTTTCTTTTTTTTTTTTTTCAATGTTTCTTTTTTATTTTATTTTCTATATTTTTTTTTTTTTGTATTTGTTTGTCTTTATATTATTATTTATTTTTTAACACGTGACTTGACTGATTTGTTTTAAGAGAAAAAAAAAACGAAAGAAAGAAAATTGAAAGACAGATGAGGGTATAAGTTCAATTCATATAAATTGAACTGTATATAACAACAACAACAACAACAACAACAACAAAATACACAAAAAATACAAAAACTAAATAAACAGATTTATATGAAAAATTGTTCGTGCTTTAAATAATTTTTAAACAATTAAACGTGTTTTTTTTTTTGTACTTAAAGATTATAGGCTTTTTCACGTCAACTTTAGAAATTTATATACGTTTGAATTTTTTTTGTTTTTTGTTAAATAAATTTAAATAGGTACTACAAGAATACCTTCTTTTCTTATCTAATCTTGAAAGAGCCATAGAAAATATAATTATGATTATTCCGTCATGGTGGTTTTTTTATACATTTACAATGACTTTGATGTTCAAGAATCTTTTATTACTTGGGTTAGTATTATTATCTTAATGAAAAAAAAATATATGGTAGGTACACTTATTGTATTTTCCTTTTTATTTTTCCTTTATAAAATATCCACTCAGTCGTATACTGAAAGTTATTTAGTTAGGATTATTTAAGAAGTATATTTTAGGTTGATAATAAATATTGTGCGTAAAATATTAGTTGTTATGTCACCTTTTAATATTTTTTATTAATTAATAAATAATCGTATTTCATATACCTAATTATTAAGACAAACTTAATTATTGTATGGTCAACCACAGATTGAAGACTTTGATTTGTTAGATCGATATTTTAATTTTTGATGAAATTAGAATAAACAACAGACAATAAGTTTGTTTTAAACAAATGATTATCTATCAATGTTATTTCTAAGAAGAAGGTTACATTCATATTACATAATCTAACGTCCGTCAATTGTATTTAATTGGAGATTATTGCACCACGACTTCAGTGTCCATTCAGATTGAACAGAAATATATGCTATTAGTTTATTGATCATTACATCAACATCAAAAAAATGTTCAAAATGTCCAATTTCACGAAACATTTAGCAGCCTGGCTAAAGAAATATTTATCTCTTTCATTCTTCATGTTCGTGAAACTGGCCTTAAGAAATCTAAAATTTCAGTAATCTTTGAATCGATATTTTTTCATTTTCTTCTACAAAAAAAATCTCTTTCCGATCGATATTTTCTAAAAAAATGGCCGATAAATTTCGTAATTAATTCCAATTATTTTTTATGTAAAAAAAAAATCATTTTCCTAATTTTCTTATAATATTTTTTTTTTTTTTTTGTTTTTTACAACAAAATGAAAACTTTTGTGCGTGAACTTTTTTAATAATAGTTATTAATCGAAAAATATGCAAAAATATGTATAAAACACAAGAAACAAACGACAACCAAAAACAACAACAACAACAACAACGACAACAAAAATGTAAATGGAAAAGTTTTAAATAAGAATAATTTTTATTGGCATTTTCTTTTCTTTTTTTTTTTTTTTTTACTTTATAAAATAAGACGATTTTTTTTTCTTGTAACCCAAAAGAGATTTTTTTTTTGTTATTACATTTTTTTTTTTTTAATAATTTAACAATCTGAATATTATACATTTTTTTTGTCGTAATATTATAAAATAAAATCTCATCATCTTGATATTGTTCATAATTCAAGTTTTAATTCTTCATTTATTTGACTTTATAAATTCTTTTGTATTTTATGAATTTTCCTAAGTACATATATGAAATTTTCACAATTTTATCGAACGTATATCAATACTTTGAAGTGTCTTATTAGTTATTGAAGAAGATTATTGAACAATGATAAAATAAAAATTTTGCTTGTATTGAATATTTTTCAAACAATTTTTTCAATAAAAAAAAAAAAATTCTCAATTGAACCGAATAAAATCAATCTCATTATTTTCTTATATTTTCTTATGGATAAGAAAAAAAAAACACACATTTTTGCAATATTACAAATAACAATAATTATCCATAAAATCTTTATTCCTTTTAATAAAATATTAATTTGTCACATGATAAAAAAATTGTCAATATAACTCGAGTTTAATTAAAATTATTTCTATCAAATTCCATGTTTCTTGTTTCCTACAATTTTTCTTAAGCAAAAACATAAATAATTCATTGCTAATAGAATTTTGGACTTTCACCAATAATATTTTTCAAATGATCGAATTATTAATTAATAAATAAATTTAAGTAATTATTTGTTATTAATAAATTTATAATTTAATTAATTAAAAAATTATTAATTAAAATTAAACAAATATTAATCAACTAAATGGTGTGATGGATATTTAGAAAATATTTGCTGACTGATGAAAGATTCTCATTAAAATTGCACAATACGTCTTTATTAAGATTTGTAAATTTAAGGACGATAGAATTTAGATTAATTTGACTGGCTCCTATTCTTTTAATTTACTGTTTAGATTAGTAAATTATTCTGAACAATTGATGAGCGTGTGAGGTTCTGTTTAAAAACTATATATAATTATGAGTGTGCATTTTAATTGGATTTAATAAAATATTAATTTCTTAGAACAAATTTCTTAATATTAATTTTTTATTAAAATTTATTATAAAATTCCATCTGACCAAAGCTAGAAAATTAATCTCAACAAGAAGAGATCATCATGATATTGCCTTTGCTAATTGTGCTAATTGTGATAGAATGAGTTCAATACGAATGAATTTTGTGTTCATCTGAATGAATTTATATAGAAAAAATTATCTCTATAAAATTTTCTATACTTTTTATGATTTGCAATTTTTCTTAGATTTTTATTTACAAACATCTTTGATTGAATTCAATATTTTATTTTATTTGTGTATTAAATTTATTATAAACGTAACGATATAGAAAATAAACATAAAAAATTCTAAAATTTTGAGGTTTGAGAAAAAAATATGTCTACACTGACTGCGGGAATATTTTGTTGGCAAACAAAAAAATACGCACTGTTAGTGAACAAGGAGTGTGAAAAAACTGTATGCTGTTAGTGTGAAATAGAAAAAAAAGAAACAATCTAAATGACAAATTTTTGTTTTGACAATTTAAACGTTGATGACAACAAACGAAAAGAGAAAAAAAAGAAAGCAGTTCGACCGTAAAAAAAATATTTGAGTTACGACAAACCGACACATCACCCCCTAGACATCTTTTCTTTATTGAATTTTTCCGGTGTTTTCATTTATCTTTTTATCTTTTTTTCTTTTTCATCGTTTCTTCGTTAACTTATAAAAGAATTTAATAGAATGTGAAAATTGATGATAAAAAAAAAAGGAAGAAGAAGAATGTATGAGATAAGTACAGAAAGAAGAACCAGATCCTCTTTATCTTCGATTGTTTGAAATGCAATAATTTATTAAAAAATTAGTGTATTAAATTTATGGAATTTATATAAATGGAGATGCCATAAATGAATTTCTCAATCGATAAACTCGATTATTTATTATTGAAATTTACATATAGAAAAATTTTTAAATTCTAAAATTTAAACTATCCATAAATGACAACTTTAGTAACTGATAAGAGTTTTTTTTAATTATTTATTTTTGTATAATAGAAAATGAAACAAAAAAGTGATAAAGAATTGTTTAGACAAATATTACAATTGTACATAATTCTTGAATACTTAAATATTATTTGTGATAAATTTTATACAGTATAAAATTGTTGGTAGATATAATTAACATAATAATTTATCAAAGACTTTTATATAGAAAATCAAACGTTTTAATTAAATTGTCTTTTGTCTCCCTTTTAATAATGGCACGCATATAAATATTATTATTTATGTTTTAAATTAAAAATGTTGATTTTAGAAAGAATTCTAAAGTAACATAGAATTTTCAAATTGTATTTAATTTGTAACCAAAAAAAAAAAAAATAGAACAAACTGACAACTGACAACTGTATGCAGAAATACAAGTTTTGAATAAAGAATCTAATATTCTCTAATTACTTTGTTATTTACATTTTTCTATATAAACTGAATTTCGTAGCATGTATTTTTGTTTTCCTTTATTTTATACGTTTTTTTTTATCCCTTTTTATATAAATATAAACAGCGTTATTTTTTCTTTTTTTAAACAGAAGCTCCAAGCTCATCAATTTACGTTTCTAGTTGAAGCTTATACAGTGAGCCTGGTTATATAATCAATCAAAAAATAGATGATGTAACAGTCAACATAAAAAGTAATGGATACATTTTAATATATATAATTCAATTATTAATAAATAACGAGAAGGATATATTTTGAAGATTCAGGACAAAAAAAAAAAGAAGTATTTTTTAACATTTAATTTTATGTTTCAAAAAATATATTTTCATCTCTTTATAAATAATTATTAAATTCCTATATTCAAATAAAATAAAAAAATAAAATAAAATTCTTTTGAAACTTTTACTAAGAAATTCAAAGATAAATAATTTAATATCCAATTTCTTTCTAATCAAAAAATATTATTATGGATTGAGAACTTTTATAGATTTTATTTTTTACATTAAAGATGAAAGAAAAAAAATATGCAATAATCGATTTTTCTGTTATAGAATAATGTAAATTATAATTGGTCCCAAAAGAATTATAAGTGTTTTCTTCTGTTGTCCTTTGCTTGCATCAACCAGACCAAAAACTTCAATTTAACAGAGCAAAACGACCAATTCATTCTTCTTTATATTTGAAATAAAAAATACTGACGGAGTAGTTTGGTTTATGAAAAACCACTTAAGACACAGATTCACTGGAGACATTTGAATTATTTATTTAAATAAGGTTACCGATTCTGCCACTCTGAATTATTTTTTTTTCTCCTCCACACTTAAGTTATACTTTCTACATAGTATAATCTGTCTTATTTATGGTATACTGTACATGAATGTGAGTGGGATAGAGCCTTACTGTTGTGTTAAAATGCGATAAAATCTGATTACGAGTGTTAACGAGGATCAAAATTTCAAAATAAGAGAATAGACAAAACATTATTTCGATTTTCTTAATCTAACATTAATGCAATCAACTTTAAAAAATTATTGTATCTATACTTTTAATTTCTTTATATTAAATTAAACAACACAAGTCGTCAATGTTAAATAGTAAAAGCATAAATTTCAATTTTTCTTTTTATTCTTAAAAAAAAGCGACATTAACTCAAAATAACATCCTACATAATATGAGAATTTTCTCGTTCAATTCAGAAAATGTAGCTGAATAAATAAACAAGAAAAAGAGAAGAAGAAAAAGAAAAATAAGAAAACAATTTGCGTTTCTCCATATATAATACGAATGTGAGATCTCTTTTATTTTTCTTTATTATTATATTGTGTGTGTGGACTGTCGAGAAATTTTTAAATGCGCAAAGGTTTGGGTTACAAAAAAAAAAAAAAAAAGTTGAAGAGAAAATCTTATAATGCAAGATATATTTTGTGGTGGGCTATTATTCGTAACTGAAGGATCGATTTGTATTTCTTAACAAACGTACAAGTGAATTTACTCAAGCGTATTTGTTTGATGATAATATGCATGAGTGATAAACATTATAGAGATATAACATAACAACATAGGTATAGTACATAAATTTTCTGCCTATCATCATTGAAATATTAACTTAGAAATAAACTGATCTTTGAAATATATATACATGCATAATTAATGTAGTGAATATGCGATGAACTTTTCCTTCTATTTTTTATTTTTATTTTTACGTTGAAAAAAAAAAAAACCGAATTTGAGACAAAATTTAAAATTTGAAAAATATCAGCAATTGATCTCTGAAAAACACTTTTCTTTCAATATTTTTTTTTGTTGCTCTCTCTCTCTCTCTCTCTCTCTCACACACTTATAAAGAAAAAGAAAATAAATGTGCTTTTATGAATCATTTCGTTTAATATATATTTATATTTATCTTTCTTCTTTTCCCTTTATACACCCCTTCTATTTTATCTTTTCTATATTACCTATCAGAAAATATTATTGATTTAGCGATGCGGTAAATTTAAATTTATATATAAGAAAACGCTAGAAATTGTACAAAAAGTTATAGTGAACTTAAGTTGATGTCATCCTAGATTATCATAAACTCTGCTTCTACTGATGATGTCCTTATTAAAAGTTCTTCTTAAACACAAGAATATATACTTACTAAATTTTTAACTACAAGAAAAACATTCACAATTTTTAAATTTTAATTAAGTAAAGTTCAAAAGTTTCTATAGTTAAAAATAATATTAGTACATATATATAAACTTAGCATTGGTCCAAATTTAAAGATATAAGTTTGCATATGTATGTTTTATAATCTACTTTACATAATATACTAATACAGTGTAAATCCACGTGTATAAAATCACTGAAATCGCAATGTTTACAAAATTGAAACTGACTTTTTATGTTATAATGAGGAATTGAATGTTGCATGTTTTGTTCTATTTTAAAGGTTCTCAACCGAGTGACGTCTTTATAAATGTCATGACGAAAAAAAAAACAAAAAATCAATATTACGACATAGTGCAAAAAAAATAAAAAAAAATATCACAATTTTGTTGTTGTTTTGTTTTCATGAAACTCTATTTTGTACAAGTACAGTCGATTATTTTTTAATAAGAAAAATAATTCATTTGTTAGAACAAACATTTAAAGTCCAATATTTTAATTATTGACAACTAACACAAACTAACACAAAATATACTAACTAATATATAATAATATATGTTCCTGAATTAAAGCCAGAATATTTTTTTAATTTGGGCTTGTTAGCGGTTCCTTGTATCAACTCAAATTAAAGCCCAAAAACTAAATCATTTTAATGTGAAAAATGTAAATTAAGAATAAACAAATTATAAAATACAAAATATGTGATATATATGATATATTTTCGTTATGTTTTCATATATTAAATTTAACATTTTCTATTAATTCACAAATTGACTAAATTAAAGTAAAATATTCAGAAAATAATAATGTAACAAATAATGTAAATAATAATTTATAAATATGTAAAGGTACCTAGAGTACCTAATTTACGGATCAGTTTTGTAATAATATATATAATACCGAGTATGTGTTAAAAATATGAGTTTAAGAATCTAATTGAAATATCCTGAATAAATGTCTATCCTTTTAACTTCTTTAATTCAATAGAATGAAATTATCTAGCCATAACTTAAAATTTTTATATCGAGTTTTTAGTTGTTTTTGTTTTAACATTCTTTTGATAATTCTAATGTAGTTTACCTTTCTTATTTTTATAAATCACCTCAAATTAAAAATAAATCATGCAAACATTTAAAAATCACAAAAAAAAATCTGAGAAAACCCCACGTGAAATTTTTAATTTCAATTTCTTTTCTCGAATTTCACAATACACATATTGTACATATTAACTTTGACGACTGGTGATGGTGACTAACACTGATTTAAATACTAACTAAATAATTTAGTAAGAGTATGAGTATATAAATAATCAGAATGTAAAAATTTCAATGTCCTAAACCAACATAAATTATTGTTTATAATATATGATTTGTATTTATGTTTGGAAATTTAAGAAAAAAAAAAAAAAAAGATCAAACATCAAAAGAATAAGAAAATATTTTTGCGGGGTTAATAATGGAAAAACTCAATTAAAAAAAAAAAAGAAAAAAAAGTAAACTTGTACATTATTTAATATTTAGATTGTAGACGTACGTCGACCTTGTGTAAAAAATCTAAATATTGTATTACGTTGGTTAGTTTACATAGATATTTGTTCGTCATCATGATGTCACCTAACGCTCCAAAACAGGATTGGAATAAGATTTAAAATTTATTACGTACAATTCCCAGAACACATTATTCTATACCTTCGAAGGTTATGTCTTTATTGTTCTTAGTAATAATGCAAAAAGGATAACAAACCCTAAGACATTATGATACAAGTTTTATACTTTTCTTACACCAATACTGTTATCTGGATTGATCTTTGAATTTGTGTTTTTTTTATATTTTTTTCTTTCAGATATATTTAGAATAGCAGAAGAAAAACAAAAAAATTGATGTTTGTTGACTTGAGACGTTAGCTCATTTTAATTTTAAACGTAAAAACTTTGATTTACTGTATATATCAATAATTTTATTTTTGTTTATATTTTGTCTCTCATTTTATTACCGCAATTCCCAAATAAATCAGTCTAAAATTTTGATTAGATTCATTAAATTAATACAAGAAATTCTCGTATATATGAATAAATCTAATGTAAACGAAGAAAAAGACATAAATAAATAAATCAATTTACTATTATTAATCTATTATTTATCTTACACTACACGATTTATAAATGTTAAATTACAGTATTTAAATCTTACCATTTGTTCAGGATGAATATCCGTTTACACTTTATATTATTATTATATTGTTTGGAATTTGTAACGAATATGGCACGCACATAATCACAACACAAAAAAAAAGAAAAGAAAATTGAATCAAACAATCAAAATTTTGGTAATCCTTTTTTATGATTTTATTATTATTTAAATTTAAATCCAGTGATTATTTTAAGATCTTTTAAAATTTGTCGGTAAATGTTTTAGATTTTGATGGCGATTAATTATTAATGTAATTCATGGAAGACAAATGCAGTAGAAAAATGAATAAAAAAAAAACACAAAATTTAATTAAAACCACAAAAAAAAAATTATTAATAATTTTATTAAATCTTTTTCTTTCTTTCATTTAAAGTCAATTGATTCAACTTAATTTTGTTCCTTCATTGGTTATTTATCTGATCACAAATCATTTTAATTTTAATTTTTTATTGAAATTAAATCCATTTGTTTATTCATCAAATTTGAAGACACAAAAAATTTGTTGATACAAATAAAAAATATCTAATTATTATTATGACGCAAACACTTTGGACCACATTAAAAAAATTACATTAAGAAAATCAAAACTGATTCAAATAAAGTACAGAAAAAAGCACACACACACACACACACATACACTTTAAAGAATAATGATTTTATAATAAAAATTAAGACAAAATTTTGGGGTTGTTTTTAAATTTTATTCTTTTAATAAAATAAATTGTATGTTATGTGGATACATTTTCAACATTTAATATCACCTGTACATACACACACACTTTATATTCATAAATCTTTAAACAAAATGACATAACAAATATTTTAATGTTTTATTAAACATTTTTATTTTAAATTTGTTTTTAACCGATTTTCCTCACGCGATTTTCAAATTTCTCAAAAAAAAAAAAAAAAGAAAAAAAATCTTACCGCAGTGTAATTTAGGGTTGAATTAAAATAAACGTAAAAATTGTAATCATTGATATACAATAATAAATTTATATAAAATGCAACATCCTTTCAATTCTAACAACCATCATAAACTGAATTGGTGAATGAAAAAGAAAATGGAAATTGATGCTGTAGTGTGAATGTTAGGTGCAATGGTTTATTTTATTTAAGAGAACATTTGTGTTTTGAGTTTTTCACTGAACTAAAAAAAAAAATAAAGACAAAAATCTATGTTCGGAATATTTCGACAAATTTTGGTGAGAGTGAAAAGAGAAATGAGAGAATTTTTAAAATCTTGAAAAATTATAATAATATAAATCCTGGGGAAACAAACAAAAACTTATATTTTAAAAAAATCTAATATACTAAAATTTGTTATAAATTGAATTGTAAAATAGAAATCTGTTGGGAACTGATTTAAATTTATGCACGCGAATTATATAAAACAAACATCTTTTTTTAAGAATTGATCTTTCAATTCAATCGTTAATTTAGTTAAGTATTATTGCGGGAAAAGAAATAAAAATAAAAATAACAAGTTTTTTTGTCTTTAAATAACTAAAAAAAAATCTTTATTATTCTTTTTAATTGTATGCGTAATTGAAATAGGCAGAATTAAATGTTTGATAAAATTATATTTCTTTTTCCATTAAAAAGAAAAAAAGGGTAGGGAGAGTTCCATAAGGATATATATGTATGTTTCTTTTAAGTTTATACAAAATATAAATTTTACAGAAAAATACCAAAGAACACGCGCTGTTTCGATTATAAAGACAAAAAAGTAAACCACCTACGTTTGTAAACCTACAAAGTACAAATAAAAGAAAAACTCCTGAGGGATAAATGTAAAATTCTTTTTCTGGATAAAAAAGGAAATAATAATAAATTATAAAATGTTATTCCGTTTATTTCATATATTTTGCAGACAATAACTAAAACTGTCTAGAATGTTTAAAAAAATAAACAACTTATTTTCGATTTTGGAAAATTGACATGATTTATTTTGCCAATTAGGTAATTGTGAAATTGATGCTCTAAAATTATATTTAAAGATAAAGAAAAAATACAAAAATACCAAAATATTAAATTATTTATAACGAATAAAAAAAGAATTACAAAAATTAGGCAATTTTTTTTAACTAGACAAAAAAAATATATACAAAAACAAAACAATTATTCACTCCCACCCCGTTTTTGTCTTGATCTTAATCTTACATATTAGAAAATCCTTATCAAAATCTACATATTTTTGTGTGAATTGATCTCAAAAAAACAAAACCAAGACCTAATTTTTAAAGTCTCATAAATGTCAAACATGACTAGAAAGTATTTTTTGTTGTTCTGTTTATTTTTCGTTTTTTTTTATATAAGAACAAAATCACTTAAATTGCTCTTTGGTTGAACCATTGTTTCTGGTAAAAACTCAACTAATTTATTAAAAAGAAGACATCGCCGATTCTTTATTTCGACAAATTGCTCCTCAGTTTTGTTAATTCTCAATAGTGATGCTATGTTTGAACACATGTGGGAAGAATTTTTATCGGGATTCGAGTCCATACTATTAGAGTCCGATAGTTCAGAATTGGGTTGATTTGGTTTAGTAGAATTGCCACAGTCACAATCAGAAATGATATCTACATTGTTTGTGTTTCTCCCTAAAGGTAATGTCATCAACGATTGATCTGAAGTTCTAAAGTCATCACATATAAACAGAAGTGAAGCTAATTTGTGAAACTATAATGAAAAATTTATTAAGAGAAATGAATTTTAATTGCATAAAATATCATTTTCAATATGAAAGCCTTACCTCTTTTAATTGATTTTTATCACTATGGTTGATAATTTCATATAATTTTGTTTGTAAATATTGAACAGCCTGAAGAGGATTTTTCTTTGTTATTTCTTCGTATTCTAGACGCCTAATAAGGTATTTACAATGACGTAACATTTCTTCTTTCGTAGGTCTAAGATAATAGAAAATAAAAAGAATACACAAAAAAACAATAATAAGAACATTCTGTTAAAATCAACCTACTTATTCAAATAAAGTATCCAAAAATCATCTAGTCTTACACTTGGAGCGGTGTTTCTTCCGGGATTACCACCAAATAAATAGTGAACCTTATTGACTACATCATAAACTAACTGATGTGCATATCTCGGGCACGGTTCTGTGCACATTGTTTGATTTTTTGTGTAGCAATTTTCTGTTGGATGATCATTTTTATAAATTATGTTCCACTCATTCGTCCGAAGAGAGTACAACCAAAATGAATTGATATTAAGATCACGGCGTTCTTTTTCTTTACTCAAACTCTTCAATACAAAAATCATTGAATCAATTATTTAGAGATAAGGCAATTTGTTAATACAAACCGACAAAACATAAATTTCATCCTTTTCAGAATCGATTGTAGCTCTTTGTGTAAAACCAGATTGGGGTACATTATTGGTCTCGTAACTATTTGTATCAGCATTTAAAATAGCCAATTCACCAGAGTCGACATCATAAGCACACAATCCTCTGGTGTATTCCTTATTTCTTTGACCACCAAAAATATACAATTTACGATGTTTCTACAGAAGAATTTTACTTTAATAAATATTAAAATCAATTATTAAATTCGTTATTACATGATGAAATAACATTGAATGAGTAACCCTAGCTTTGATACTAGAAACATCTGGATTCGAAGCACTGGGATGTCCACAATCAACAAGAATCTGTGTCCAAGTATTGGTTCCAATTTCATACGAGAATAGCCCAGAATATTGATGATCATTGGATAAATCATCGTTATTTTTAGGAGTTAAAATTCGTCCTCCAAACACATAAATTGTACTTTTAGCAACATCAATACACATTTGATGATCATAAATAAGCTGAGGTCCACCAACTTGACTAGTATCATCACAAATTTGAAGCCATGTTTTAGAAATTGTATTATACAGGAAAAAATCACTCTAAAAATTTATATTATCAAAGCAATTATTTGAATTATGATTTTATTGTAATACCTTCAAGCGATCCCTTGTTCTACAGGTTCCCTCAATGTACCGACCTAGTGTAAATATTTGAGAATTTACTGGATCATAAACCATCTTATGGCAAGACCGAGGTGAAGGGCCATCGTGTAAATCAGACTTTTGATGAATCAATTTCCAGAGTTTTAATTGAGTGTTATAAAGCCATAGATCATTTAAGTCTTCGGAACCATCCCAGCCACCAAACAAATACATCAAACTACGTTCGCAATCTATTATTAATTGATGTCCACCTCGCATTCCGGGACGTAATGGATAATCTAATTGTGGTATTATTTTTGAGTCGCTTAATTCCACTGATTTGGAAGCAGCGGTATGTTGAAGTTCCCAAGTTGCAGTGTAATCTTGATTAGCTAAATAATTATCCATGAGGCCATCTTTAAAAGAAGAATTCTCAGTAAAAAAATTTTTTAAAATGAGAAATAAATCAGTAAAAAATTAACCATCAATAAAACGTTCAATAAAAATTTCAGTTTTTTGGAAATCCCCCCGATTGACAAGAATATCATGCAGTTCTGAAAGCATGGGCTGCTCCAGTTGGACACTTGTTTGTTCTTGGAGAGCTTGGAAAGCTGAATAGGAAGAGGAATGTTTATAATATTAAAATAAAAACTCATCGTTTTAATATCACCTTGAGAATAGCCCTGTTGTCGGAAATGTTTCAAGCATAAACGAACAATTTCTACTTCCCGTAACTGAAATAAAACATTAATAGAAAAATTTCACAACTCTGATTACCTCAAGTTTTACAGTGTTGTAGTTCCTAAGACTTGTTCTGACAAATATTGGATCGTCTTGCCCAATCAATTCGACATACCAAATACTAAAATTAAAACTAGGCCCCCAAGATAATAGAGGCATAATTTGAATGAACATAACCGGCAATAAGTCACCGGTATCTGTAGTGTGTTTCAGATTGAATGTTTCAGATACAGAATCATTCTTCAGGCCACTTTAAATAAAGAAAAGACTTTTAAAAATAATTTTAATTGGACTTGAAAGAAATTACCCTTCGAACAATAAAACTAAGTTTTCTTGTTCTAAACCTCCAAACACCTTAAATTTTCGCAAATTGCATACGTGAGTTTTTTCATATTTGCCAAACTTAATTTTTTTCACAATTCCAGGGCGTTTTAATTTCAATATAAGAAATTGTGGGGGTGTATTTGTATTCGATGACCATCGGGATGTTTGATTACTGGGACAGTTTTCACGAATATTCCTAGAATATAAATATTCTTTGATAAAATTTAGCATGTGACAAAAATTGTTTGTACATATTATTTAAAATTTTACTTTATAACAAATAAATGTTGTCTCATCAAAATAATAATGCTATTATATTAAAAAAAGTATGTAAAAACAAATATTCACTTACTCTGGTAAATAAGATGTAGAATAACTAGAAAATTTAAATATTTCATAATACAATTTTTTTACGTCTGACATTTTTATTTATACAAAAAGAGATTATATTTTGTTTAGCTAAGACCCTCATACAAAATTTCTTGTAGCGTTTAAGATATAACGACATCTAACATTATTTTCCATGCCTAACATTTTAGTTCAATGTCCTTTTTCGCTTTGACTACCCAGCAGGGAAATCAGCGTTTATTCAGTGCTGAATGAGTGTTTATGCATAAATACCCAAGTGTTTACGATAAACGCTGACACTAATAGTGTTCAAGTGTTTATGTTTCATATAAGGTGAAGCCGTACGTAAACGGTATATTAAAGCATTGATTCAGTGTTTACGAATAAACACTCTCGTCAGCACTGACTAGGACCTTGAACATAAGCCCTCTTTTAGTGTTCATTTACAAGTAGTAATAAAGGGGTTCATTTTTTTCTAAATTAAATGCAAATTTCTATTAAAAAAACTAATTTATTTGTAAATATAATTGTTTTTTACATTCTTATATTATAATAATTCCAGTTTTCCAGAAAGTTATTCATACTCGTTCAGATCATTGGGTGTTGTAATAGGTAGGTCTATATTGTCCATTGTTTCCTGTTGTTTGTTTTGAACAATGTCTAAAATTTTATGTTGAATATTTTTAATGAAATTAATGTTGACATCCATTTTTGCCAGTTCTTTTAAAATTATGTCTGAAATTTGTATAAATTTTTATTATTTACAATAAATATATTAAACAATAGCACTTACCATAAGCTGTATTATTGTCTGTTTCATTATTAACGTCAACATCAATGTCGGTTTCACGTACTGTAAAGTATAATTAATGAAAAAAAATTAATAAAAATTATTGTATGTACTTACAATGGACATGCTCTATATGGTTGTTCGATATCCTTTTATTTATGAAATCTAAGGAATTAGGGCTCTGGGTAAGAGAGTCATGAAATGACTGGTGATTTAATATATTAATTCCACTTTCATCTTGTGAATATGCTAAAATAAAATAAATGAATCATCTTTTTATAACCACTATGTTATTTCCATGCTTGCTATTAATTACATTCACTAAATTCAACGGTTTTCTATGTTTTCTGTAAAAGATAGACAAAGTTAAAATTTAAAAATAAGAACTTTTTCTTAAGTTAAAACTTACTAGCATCATGAGTCGCCAATTTTTATTATTTAACTTTTTATTTAAATAATCCATTTTCACTAAATATAAATATTAATAGTTCCAATTAATTACCAAAATGTTGGACCTCAAAACACGACACCATATGGTATTGACATAAATAAAATCAAAATGTCATAACCAACACCACAGAATTAGTAAATTCTCATAAACACACACATGTAGACCTGTTTATGCGTAAAGTCTTTATAAGTGCTATAAAAGGTCTTTAAAATCATATACAATCGACGGTATAAGAACACACACCACAAATAATTTTTGTTTCACTCTTTCTCATTGAATTTTTGTAGAACGTCTGTCTTTGCTTTCACCGTTTATAGAGTGTTTATTAATCTCTCGCTTACGATTTCTCTGCTGGGTATTTTGTTCGATTGCAATTCGAATTGGAATTTTATACGTTCTTTTTAAATTTCTTTTATAAAAAAAAATATGTATATTAATTTTATTATATTATTTTTGTAAATTCAAACAAATTTAAAAGTGTATATTTATTTATATATTACATCAGAAAAACTTATTTTGAAATCCAATTCCTTCACATTCAATTATATTTGTATTGCCATCTTTCGTTATTTTGTATTTAGCTTTAGTTAATTTTTCAACGATAAATATTGCAGTTTCAGTATGTAAAGTTACTGGACCAGTAACACACCTACTACTTCCCATAGCAAGTCCCATAAAAATTATTATTTGGTCCTGTGTGTGTTGATCAAAACAGGCATTATTACACAAAGTATTCGAAATTTCTTCAGCCGCATTTTTTCCAGTTTCAACTGATGTTACTTTCCTATTCCCTAGTGCAGAACTGCCAATGATGCAATTGGAAGTAGTTTCACCAACAAGACTGTTAAATTAAAACTATTTATTTCCAAAAAAATCTTCCAGATCAAAAACTCACATAATTCCTGAACAATTTGCATTATTTGTGACATCTGGGCTTTCTTTGTAAACTTCAATATTGATTTTATCTTTCAATAACACATTTTTAAGTACATTTATTGCACCATCAGACATTTCGTTGGCCATTTTTATAGGTAAAATTCCAGACACAAAACTCCAACCATAAACTTTGATTAGTTCACCGAAATTCGTCACGTCAATTCGAGTTAACTGCTTTATAGGTAAAATTTTTATATCACAATTTCCTCCACCTTTTGGAAAATATCTAAAACGAAATCAATTCAGAAAATAATTGCTGCGCTGCTTTTCTATAACCTACCCTCTTTTATGGAGAACAAAATCAAAAGTAGCTCCAAATTTTTCCAAATTCGGTCGAAATATTTCGGTTGTAAAATCAATCTGAGATTTAAAATTAATTTTAATATCGAACTGGTCTTATTATAAATTAGTTAATTTACTTGGGGCGCCATATCTGCGTTTGTACCCCCTCTGAGATTCAACGAAACAAGAGAATCAGCAAAAAGAGCAACCGGAAGAGCAATCTGTAATAATAAGGCGATACTCCTAAAATAAATAAATTTATTTCTATAGATTGTATAGTATTTGGTTTAATTTATTACCCAGCAGTTTTTGGGTCAGCAGAGAATTCTCCACCCTTTATATTTCCCGGTGTAAACTCAATTGTAGTCGAACCAATTTCTGCGCCAGTTACGGTAGCGTTACACATTTTTTTTAGAAGTTCAACACCTTAAAAATCGTTGAATTTTAAATATTAATTTTAAAAAATTATAGAAATTATATTACCTTTCAAATGTTGAGCGGCTAGCCCAGAATTTTTTCTTCCAGCTCTAATTTTTACTATTTTAATGGGTATTGTCAATAATGATGAAAGTGACAGCGCAATTCTTAAAATTTGTCCACCCTTAAATGAAGTTGCATGTAAAATATCAAACTAATTAATTATTATCAGAAGATATTTACCCCCTCTAAAATACTCCCATCAATTTCAATCATTTCTTTATTTTTTTATCTGTTTTGTGAGATCACCAACGTCCAACTTGTTTTATTTCTATTTTATTTTTGCCGAAAGAAAATATTTATTTATTTGTCTTAAAATTTAATAATAAACTAATTAGGTATTTATTGGTAAATATTTGTGTTTTGATATACACTATAATTAATATATTATGAGTAAACAAAATTATTTCACAATATTGCATGAACCTAGTCTTTTATAAATTTTCTAATATTTGGTATCAATATCATTTATTTGAGAATTTTGAATTAAGGTAAACGCAGATTAAACTTTACAATGACCAACTAATAGTATTTCTATATTAACTTTTGATTATATATTTGCTGAATTGTTTCAGTTACCATTAATTAAATAATTTGCAACAATTTTAATTAAAACACCTCGGCAATTTGACGTTTTACAAAACCCTACAATTATTTTATTTTTATCGTGACAAAATCCAAAAACAATCGTGAAGTTTGCAACAAGAATGCTTTAAAAAACACTGAACTATAGTTACAAAAACGAATCAGTTTCAACGGCGCAAACTATGAATTTTTTTATCTTTTTATTAAAAATAGTAAACAAATTTCTGTAGTAAATGCAATATAAGTACATATAAACATTATTAACTGCTTTTTTGTGATAGTGCAAAAATAATTTTTATGATGAAAACTTAATTTTTTTAAATCAATATTAATAAATACTATTGCTATTATTATTCAATTTTTAATAAACTAATTATTAATAATTTTGGTTTTAATTGATTATTGTTTAAAAATATTTAAAATCCAAAAACCAAAAATTATAATAAAATATTTTTTTTTTAAATTGCAAGATGTAAAATTTTGAAACGGCTGAATTAATATCTAAAATTTCATAATTTTCGTTAAAAAAAAAGCTTTGAAACAAAATAAAAAATAAAGTTAATGCATAAGCATGTTCTAAATCGTATTTAATTTATTTATTACATTATTCTTACAAATGTAAAGTTGTATTCTTTAATCTTTAAATATCTACGTTGAAAATATTGCAATACTCTGAATTAAAATAAATTCGGTGGTATGAATTTTCTTCCTGAATGTGCAACAACCTAACAAAATTGTCACAATTAAAGAAGTTAAACAGCTGAAACTGCATTATTATGTTGTTATGGATAATATTTACATACATATATTCAATGTTAAAGTTATATAATATAGTTATAAAACAAAGATTATATTTTAAACCGAAAATAAATATATTTAATTTAATAAAAATCATTATTATTTATTATTTCTTTGGTAAACCCTTATTATAGAACTTAAATAAAAATTATTGCTTTTAGTGAAGTCAATATTCAGTAAAAATTCTTTTCAAAAATCTTTTAAAAAAAAAAGTTTATATATGATTAAAAATTTATATAAAATACTGGGTGTCTCCACATAATAATATTACAAAAATTTGAACTTGCGCACTTTACAAACTCCGCCTATTTATAAATTAAATAAGGGTGTTTCTGTTCAAGCGAAAAACGCTTTGTTAATGTTGCAGAAAAATTCCTTAACAAATATTGCATTGATAAAATTTCTGTAGTCGAGATAATAATTTCGGCATTATGAGACGTTAAAATTCAAAAAAAAAAAACTACAAGTGGACAGTTTTCTTTAATTATAAATAAAAAGTTTAATAAATTGTGATTAAAAAATATTTTTGACTAAAATGATAGTGTAATATCGTAATATTGTATAACTGGAGTTCGTAAATTGGAACTACGCTATGAATATATCCGATTCAAATGTAACACTTTTGGTAAGAATTTTAAATAATATTATTAATAAATTTAAAAACACGGAAAATTGTGAAACCAAAAATAGTAAAATAGGTTCCATTAATTTTAAATCTAATTAATTTCAACATTGATGAAGAAATGTTTTATAGTTCTGAAAAATTATTTTGATATATTCATTAAAGAATTTTCTGGAATGAAAATGATGTATTTTATTTTCTTGTTAGCACTAAATTAAAGTTTCATTATTCAATCCCTCATATCAAAAATTAGTTCTATTAATTTTATCATAAAAAAATTTTAAAACAAAATATGTAGGTATACAAATTTGTATTAAGTAAAAATTGTGAAATATTTTCCGAAAGTTTGGCAAAACTATTATCTTATTACAAAAAAAAAAACTGTGAAAAACTAATGATGGCTTATTATGGGCTAATTAGTTTATCCTAACTATTTAACTATTTTTACTGAACATCATAAATCCAATCGATTTATTTCATTCTAAAAATATTTTATATATTTAATATATATTTTTTCAATTACAAAATAATAATCCTAAAACAAAATAATTTTATAACCAAAGTGAAATGTGAAAGTTCTTCAAGGAAATGAAACAATTTGAAAACGGAAATCGCTTTGGCAATATCGTGGTGAAATATTTTACACCTATAAATTGTATATAATAAAGGAAGAAAATATAAAAAATAAAATGCAATAAGAGACAAAGCAGGATGTTAATACCAATAAACATAAAACTCAATTAAATAAAAATTGAATATTACAAACATATTTCGATGCATAAAATGGAATCAATTTTAAGATTGAAAAATATAAAAGTTGATATGAATTCTTTCTAAGATATTAAAATAATAAACTGGAATTTCTGTATTGTTATTATTATTTTGATGGTTTATTGGTATTGTTAGATTGGTTATTTAATTAAAAAACTTCAAAATATTTTTAGAATAATTTTTATTAACACAAAAGAATAGTTTATTAGAAGAGAAGCTCAAAAGTAGTCATATAATTTATTCAGCAAACGGGTTATATCACCGATTAGTATCTACTTTCTCTGCTGTCATTACGATAAAGAGGAAATTGTAAACTTAATAAGTTGTATTACTGTTATTATATTTAATAGTGTATATTAGTACTCACATTACCACCGTCTAGATCCGGAATGGCATCCACAAGATGAATGTGGTCTCCATCTATGATGTACTGGAACTGCTACGGGAACTCTTACGGGAACTCGTACAGGAACTTCTACGGGAACTCGTACAGGAACTTGTACGGGAACTCGTACGGGAACTCGTACATGTCTTGTCCGACGTGGAGCTAAGATAATATTTTCGCTGTAGTGTGGTGATATTGTTAAGTGTTGTTTATGATGTTGAGGTCTTCTGTGATGTATTCTGGATCCTCCATGACCCCATCGTCCATGACCGTGTCTTCCATGACCCCATCGTCCATGACCGCGTCCTCCATGACCCCGTCCTCCATGACCCCGTCCTCCATGACCCCATCCATGATTACCCCATCCATGATGACCCAATCCATGATGACCCCATCCTCTATGACCTAATCCGCCATTATGCCATCCACTATGACCCCATCCTGTATGACCCAATCCTCTATTTCCCCATCCATCTGAAAGACCACTCCATCCGTGGTGTGAACCGTCCCAGCTACCCACTCCTTGTAAACTTGTACGACCTCCTGATCCAGTTAAATCCTGACCTAATTCTGCTGAACTACCCCAACCATCCAAACTAGGATCAGCAGAAGAGATTGCGAAAACTGTAAAAGTTTATTGTTAATATTATTTTGATCCGTTTAAGACTTTATATTTTACCGCAACAGAATGAAAATGCTATCAAAACACACTTCATGTTTGAATGATGACAATAAACACAATTTTCATGCTTTTTATATAAATATTTTTTGTTGAATATCAGAATTTAACGATCGTTTCGTGATCATGAATATCAAATTAATATAAAAAAAGTGACAATATTTAATTACGTATTTAAAAAACATATCAAGTTTTATAGGCATATAATAAGTTCTTTATAATTGCATGGATTTCCATGTTAAATAATATAAGTTTCTGTCAAAATTTTCCATATGATCTATTAACGTAATACAAACACTCCTCTCAGTGTAATTTTCGAAAAATTTAATAATACCAGCAGAAGTTGTAAACAAAGACAATAAAAGGTTACTATTCACTGGCAAATACATCGAAAATATACATTACTGGTTAACCCCAAATATCTAATAATAAAATATAACACAATACACTCATACTCGACCTTAGTTAGCCCTGTCATACCACCCATCTCCTAAAAATAAACACAATGACTACATGAGGTGTCGATTGCTTTGGTTGGACACTCATTAGATAATTGACGACAATAGAGTTTTATGTATTTAGAGAAATATAGATAGAAATTCTCTATAGAATATTGTGTGTTGTGTTTGTGTATATATATAAAATAATAAAGAAGAGATTTTTTACTTTAATCTTTCAAAGTTTAAGAGGTTGTTGCCCACCCCTTGTCAAAATAAAAATAGAAAATTTAATTGTTTTAAAATATCAAATAAGTCTATTTAGATGTTTTCCTAAATCCAAATAATAATTAGCTTTCAAATTTGTATTGAATCAGAGACAACAATATCTAATAAAAAACCGAAATCATATAAAGAGCGTAAGATGAAAATTCTATACATTTTATTCACAGCAGGAAACCGCTTTGGTTTTAGATACAGTCCCATCAGTTGTGTCACAGCAGGGACACATTCCTTTTCATCTGCCTAAAAGAAATCCTTCGCCGACACTATGCCATCATACTTTACTACATGAAGGTAAAAAGTTTTCTTATATTTATTTTCTTCAATTAAACAAATTTTAATAAATATTTTTGTTTATGTAATTTATTAAGATTATTACGCAGATCACAGAATAAGCAGCCATAACAGGGACGTTGTGTGGTCATCAGATGGTAATTTTGAATCTTATTTTAAAATCTTTGCTAATTTGAAATTTTTAAATTATTATCCAAATGTTTATATATGTTTTAGTTTCTGCCCATATATATATTAGAAGCTTCGCTACTTGAATACGACGATGTATGTGCTTAAGGTTACCTTCCTTTCACTCTTATAAAGTCTAGCCCTTAAATTAATATAATAATAATAATAAAAAAAAATTACTTCCGTTGTTAAATGATTTTTATTTAATATTTTAATCAAATACTTTTATTTATTTTCTATATAACATTGGACTAACATTGACAATCAAAAAATCAATTATATATTAAATGTTGCGATCCAATGGATGATGTGTTTACTTCTATGCTATATCCTAAGGCAATGTTGTTCCTTTGCTAATTTTGTTTTCATATTATTCTGACTGTTTATTTATCTCTTTATATAACTGGGAAAATTTGCCTTTTATTCTATTATATATTTCTGTTTGTTTTTCATCTAGAAAATCGGATTTTATTTGTCTTTAATATCAAAATTTATTAACAATATGTATCTCTTTGTAACAAAACATTTTATCTGTTTTATATCTGATTTTTGTATCTTTTTAAATATTTTAGATAATTCTCTTATATATATTTTTTTAATATACCCCAGTCTTTTACATTTTCAATTTAACGAAAAAAATTTTTTGTTGACTGACATTCAAAAGAAAAATATATTCAAAAACTGCAGGTGGCCTTATGTGAATTGTATTTCTTATACTTATAGATGTAACTTGCATTCTAAAAGTTTTTGATCTTCTCTATAGCTTCTAAAATCAATGATCCTTTGTACATGTTATAAAAAATAAATTATATATGATAAAACGATTTTAATATAATATGATTTTCTTTGTCTGTTCGAAAAAAAAAACGCAGGTAAAATATTGCGCAGTGATAGACCATCTTTGTTTGATTTTTCAACAGCATCAAATCAATATTGTTGTAGTAGGTGAGTATTATTGTCACATTATTATTTTTGATTCTTTAAAAAAAAATTATTAATTAATTTCTCCCTTCAAATCAATTTTTTTTTATAAAGATTAAATTCAACGCAGTTAGTAAAAAAGGAACCGAATGAGCGTGAGTACAAATTTTTATTATAATAATTATTTATAATTAATTATTATTATTATTATTTAAACATGATTAAAAACCGTGATGTCTGATAAGAATTTGTGTTAGCCACTATAAGAATGAATGACTTTAACATGTGCGACACGGTTTGACCTTGTTTTTTTTTTTTTACAATCCACATTCAGACAAATTCAATATATCCCCTCATGTATAATATTCAGAATCTGTCTATATGAACATTATCTTAGAATTTATGTAGAATTAAACTATATCATTTTTTCCAATCATTTTTATTGAATTTCGACAGTAACCAATGAGGCAAGAACAATTTTTAAAATAATTGAAAAATATTGAAAGTTTTGTATTCACGAAATAAACTTCCGTAGACTTCTAAATTCTAATCTAAAACTACAGAAAAATACTGTATAATTTTTAAGCATCAAACATCGTTGTGGAAATGAAATGATGATAAATTTTTACATTGAAAAAAAAAAAAAAAGTCAGAAAGTCAGAATGAAAAAATATATATTAATTTTTACATTTTGTTGTTGGATAAAATTTTTTTTTTTTTTTCTACGTAATCGTTTATTATTCAAAACACATTAATCCAATTAAAAATTTAAAATATTTTCCTTTAGTATACAGACAAACATTTGTATGTATTATGTATAATATAAATGTTGGTATATAAAAAGAGCAAACGTAAAGAAAGATGATAGGGTATATATATAGGGCGGTTAATTCTAGAACAATGTTGTACAATATATAATATCTATTTAACGATGCAATTCATTTATATTAATTATTTAGTAATGAAAACAAGGGAGTCCGATTAATAAACAAACATAAAGTTCATAATAATTTTTTAAAGGGGTTTTCTTTTTGTAGGTAGAATGATGATGGAAGAAAAATTTTTAACCCCTTTTAACCAAACAATAAAAAAGTAAAATTTTTGATCCCTGAAATGGAAAATATGTATATTTGATATTTAGAAGGCTATTATATGGAGCGTTAAATGTACATAATTCGCAATTCATTTATTTACAATAATATGGTGATATTGAATTTTTATTGTCTGTATAGAAAACGTACACATTCTCATAGTGGAATAATTAATTGAATTTACCATGTTTAAAATTATAATTAAATGTCTTGAAAGATTTGATTTTAAAAACATGTACACATAGGTTGTCTGTAAAAGTGATTAAAATATTATTGATAATTATTTCAGAATATTTAAATGATAAATTTTCCTTTATTTCAATTTATAATAAGAAAATAATTGTTAATATAATTTTATTGTGAATGATTATGAGTTTCCTTTTTTACTGATTGTACATTTATTCGATCAAGTAAAGCAAAAAAAAAAAAAAATACCAATAACGTATATACCCGTACATAGCTTATGCAAGAGAATTTATAAATATTTAATAGAATTGTTATGTAATTTTATGATGAGAGGGGTGGCAGAGTGATTTAAATTATTAATGTGCGAAGGTATTTTATATGTATAGTGCCAGAGATACAGTAAATTTTTTAAATATTTCAAATATATACAGATGAGATGACTATAATTTTTAGAAGTATAAATTTAGATGTACTATATAGAAATAATAAACGTCCCTTAATTCAAGTAATATTAATAATTATAATTATTATTAATAGTAGAAAAAATTGATATAAAAACATATGTTTGAAAATCAATAAGTAAAAATGCATTTATGAGAATACATTTTAAAAGATAAGGGTGAACTTACGATTTTATATAAGGGGGAGATCAAAAAGTAAATTAGATTTGTCACTTAATATTGTATCAACAAGTTCATTCAAGTTTAATAGGTCAAATCGAACTATGGTACCGACAAATTGAAAATAGAAAAAACTTATTATTTTCTACATACACTTTGATGTCTGTGTATACGAAATCGCGTTGGGTGGAGTCACCACAATAAAAAAATAAATATATTTTATAACTTCGTTGCTCACTCTAAATCTATATTCAAATATTATTTAAATTTTCAATTATTTAAAAAAACATCTATAAATTTATATGTGTTTTTTTTTTCTCGCGTTCCTTTAATATTAGATTGTAGGTTACGAAAGCGGATTATTAAGCGATAAATAAAATATGAATATCATACTAATTTTTTTTTTTATTTGGATTATCTTAGATTGATAAAAATCGTGACACGGTTTTTTAAAATATTTATTTTTTTTTTTTGATTTAAACCCTAAGGGTTGTAGTTGACTTTGAGTTCTTGAATTTAAATTCATTGTGGGGAAAAGAATTCAAGTAACTTATTTACATTATATCGATATTGACCTTTGATTAGATTGAATCAATAATTATGTATTCATATACATACTTCAATTAAATATCAAAACTTTAAATGAAGGATTATATAGTTTATTACTAATTTATTAGTGTCTTAAATCTTTTGATATAAATTTTTTGAAACAAAGAAAAAAAAATACTAGCAGAAAATCAACTATTACCTATACGCTTTATAATAACAATGAATGCACTTGAATAATAAAACAAACAGAAATTAATCCATTCTCTTGGGATTTGGATGAAAATGGATATGTTCATAATGAGGGTGTTTTTATACAATGTTGAAGACTGACAACAAATACCTAATAAAAAAAACTGTATAGACATGATTAATATTATAAACTCAATATAAACCAACTTTATACATTTTAAAATTTATTTAAATTTATTTTTTTGTTAATTAGTTAATTCTTGGAATCCGTATCCCGAAAGGGTATTGTCAGATCCATTTTACAACAATTTAAAATTACAACATCATGGAGCAGAATCTCATATTCAAAATGTACAACATATATCACAGCATCCAGCAGATTCAACGTCCCATCATCTTCAGCCAGTCACACATGGGACAACAACAAATTTACAAAATGAGCCCGCCTCTTATCATCAGTCGTATGGATATAGGTTTCTTTTTTACTTTTTACATCAAATAATGAATCTTTGTAAATAATCCTTGGTATTTAAATATTAATAATTTAATTTCATAATTCCTAAAAGGACAAACGATACTTCGGCCGTCTCATCTACAGCACCAGATTTAGGTACTCATCATGGATCGAATGATCCAATTATAAATGTTTATCAGCAAGGTGTGACACTTCATCAGAGACGAGGATCATTACAATTATGGCAATTTTTAGTGGCACTTCTAGATGAACCGTCTTCAAGGTAGAACTTATACATTAATATTAATTATTAAATTATTACATTAATAATATACATATTTACATTATCTATTAATATTAGTGCGGGGTGCATTGCTTGGACGGGGAGGGGAATGGAGTTTAAATTAGTGGAGCCGGAGGAAGTTGCAAGACGTTGGGGTTTACAAAAAAATCGTCCAACAATGAATTATGACAAATTATCAAGAAGTCTCAGATATTATTATGAGAAGGGAATTATGCAAAAAGTTGCAGGTATTTTGTTTTACAAAGAGATACATTAAAAATATTATTATTTAATTATTTTTATATAAAAAATTGTAGAATTAGGAAATATATAAAAATAAGATGCATGGAAGAAATACAAAAGTTTTAAAACTTATTAAATCTTAAATGAATCAAGGACACTAAATTTTACTTTATACATTTTTCAACAGTTTACCTAATAAATATTTACATATTCTTCAACAGGTGAACGTTATGTATATAAATTTGTATGCGATCCGGAAGCATTATTTAATATGGCGAATTGTTCTGAAGGAAGTATTAATCGTAATTGTAAGTCAATAAGCAATAATAATAATACAAATATAGTAAATGCTCAAGATAGACAGACGTCAATATATTATGGAAATTTAACACATTAATTGTATATAAAACAAAAAAGAAAAAAATATGAAATTAAATTTTATGAAATAATAAAGGAAATCATAATATAATACCATAAGAAAATTAAGCTTTTATTGTTTTATTTTTAATGGGAAATAAAATCTTATTATAATTTGATCTGTTTGTTTTATTTTAACTAGTTATAGTTCTACATCAAAATGTGAAATATGTACAATTATATTAAAAAATAGGTTCCTGTTAATTAAAGGTTACAATAAAATACCTAACTTCGTACTTAACCTAATTTCGTACTTGTTAACTTATATAGTACTTGTTCGCCAAATATATTGGCTTCATCAGTAAACTAAAATTTAAAATTATTATTTTAACATAAAGGAAAAAAACACTATATACCTATTTACATTGAAAACTTACAATAGAGTTATAAATAAATAATTATTAAAAAATTATTTTAGTATTCACCGTTGATTTAAAGATATATTTATGAATTTAAAAGCGAAATTCAATTTAAGCTGAATTTACTAGTCAAATATGTTATAAGAAATGTAAGACAATTGAAGATTTAAGAAAACATATAAAAATTCATTATAGTTAAAATAATTGAGTTTTTAAAAATAATTAAATTGTACTGATTTTAAATTGCTTTTGAATCATCAAATATTTAAAAGCACAGAAAAAAATTGGCGTTTCAGTTCAGTGTTCAGTTTCTTGTTGGCAGCTTCACGTCGAACAAATTATTTTTAACCGCCATCTCTTTCTTCAACTGTTTAACTACAAATATTCTATTAATGTGCTTACAATAATTTTAGCTCAACATGGAAAATATTTTAGCAAATAAATTAACCAAAAAACTTTGAAATCTCAAAAATATTCTAGCAAATAAATACATAAAAACTTTATCTTCATTTTTAATTTATTTATTGAATTTTAATTATAAAAAATGTAACTGTTTTTTTCATTTCATTTTCGTCTATCTAAATTAAATTAAAATTAAAAAAAAAATTATTGTTTATTCGTTATTTAAAATAAAACATGAAAATAAATTGTATTTATTAAAAAAGGAATCATAATTTATATTCTAAGAAATATAATTTAAGATAAAAGAAATTTTGCAAAAAATAAAAAAGAATACTTCTGCTATAAATGCTTTTTACTTTTTAAAAACTATCGTTATTTGATTGCGTTCATAAATTTTCGTACAAATGTTTTTCTTAATATTGGGGTGTTACACGTAAATGCACTTCATTTGATTAAAGTTATATTTTCTTTCATAACATAATCGACTAAAAATATATTATATAATGTAAGTCTATACTATATATATATATTGTAGACGTTATATTCAATTCATATTATGAATATTATTTATATATTTATGTATACATATATAAAAATAAATTCATAAACAAATATTATAATAAAAATCTAATTTTTGGTCAACCATTTTTAGTCACTTAAAGTAATATAAAAAAAAAAGAAGAAGACAGAAAATAGAGAAACAAAATCTATATAATAAAATTAACACAATGATCAAAATTAATCAGAAAGTACTCGGTACAAGAAGTGAATTAAATCATTGCATGTTTGAACAGAACAGAATTACAGCTTTGATTTCGATTGGTTTTCGTACGTGTTACGAATTTAAATTTTGGGGTTAAAATTCTGTTTTTGTTATGCTTGATTTTCGTTATATGGTTATTTTTAGTTTCAATCAACCCCTCTAAATAATTGTATTGTGTGAGTGTTATTTCTTGTTTATATAATTTTGGGCGTGTGAATATGTATAAGTAGTATATATTACATACACACACATTCAATATAAATTATAAAGTATAATTAACATATTTTAGGATGTTCTTTTTATTGAAATAAAAAAAAAATTATTATAAAAAACAATTCAAATATTTTTCATTTGTTCTTGGATTTTTTATTAAAACTTTCTATTATTAAAATTTTCTATTCCTTTAACAAAAAAAAAACAATTAAGCGGATAATTATTAATGATGTGAAATTATTGTTTTAAAATTTTTGATAAATTATAATTTTTTTAATTTTTCATATTAACTTTTTATTAAAAGTGTAAAAATTGTATAATTCATTAATTTAAAAATGGAAACAATTCAATTAAACATATATATAAATTTTCAATTTATGTTTTATTATTTGTAAATTGAAAAATTAAAACAAAAATGTCAAAAACAAATAAATAAATTTCCAACTAATATAATTACTATTTTATTATAATTTTTTCGAATAGCATAAAATGTAATGTTAAATTTTTTACGTGACGATAAGTAATCAATAAATTTTGTAACATAAAAAAAACAGTCATAAAATCATATATTGTGATCAATAACACCTTCTGAAACACCAATCATTTTGGGCATTTCATGTTTATAACATTTAACTTGTTTACACGTCCAATGTCTATCTTTTTTTATTCCCCATCCACATGTTTCACGTGTTAATAAAAGAACTTGTTTAAAATGTTCATCTCTTAAATTACAGCAACGTATCGTTTCTGTTAAATCTTGGCAAGGACGTCTAGAATTTACAAAAATTAAAATATAAATTTTTTTCCATACTTTTTTACCTCATAATAATTTTAACTTACTTAAGTATAAGTTTACCCTGTTTTTCAGCAGCAATTAAAAATGATTCAGTAAGTCGGTCCATTAAACGACAAATTTCCGGTTGATAAACACATTGCACTAAATACATACATGAAAATATCTTTTAATAAATAATTATATGATTTATACGAATTCTTTTAACTTACATTCTTTTTCATCATAAGTGCATACACCATTGTCACCACAAGTAATTGAAGGATCTCTAAAATGACAAGCTGTTGGTGTTAACCACCATTGTACACAACGACTAACTTGTTCATAAACATTACGACAATGCTCTGAGGTATCAATACAGCTAAGAATTCTAAATTGTTCATCAGCTGTTATTTCTTCATGAATTAAAGAAATAAGTGCCTCCAATTTTGGACATATAACCAAACCTTTTTCAATCAAACTTAAAATACCCTTCCATATGTAATTTTTTGCTGTATGACAAAGTGCAGACTCAACACATTCTGTAATGACATAATTTTTTTTTTTTTTTAATCAAATAAAAGAATTTTAAATTTATTTATTTCAGACGAAACTATTATTATTATATTGTTATTCTATATTACCATCTTTTGATGATACCAATGATACAGAGTTTATTGCTGTAAGAAATGAGTTTCCTATTAATAATTATTATATTTACGTGCACATATATTTAAAATATATATAAAATTATTTGATTTCTTTACCTAATAAACCCAATAGAATTAATGTAACTAAATACATTTTGTGTATAAAATATACTAACTAATCCGATTTTAATTTTAACATCTTTTATATACCTACGTTAATTTTTTATTGTTTTTTTTTTTTAAATTTATGTTTTATATTCGTGATTTTTGTTTTAAACAAAAAGAAAATTTTTTATTTATTTTTAAATCACGCGAATATTTATTAGTAAATTGTGTCGTGGTACACGATTTTTTACAATAATTTAAATTATTTATAAAATTAAAATTTTCTTATTGATGAAAAAATGTAAAACTTATTCATACATTCAAATCAAATTAAAGAATGAGTATCATTATTAAGATGAGAGTTTGACCAATAATACAATTGAATTAATTCTGGTAAAACATTATTATTAAAATTATTACTGGTGGAAATTTATTTGGAAAATGTAAAAAGTTCATAATATTAATTCAGTTAGTTAATTCGTTAAGTGTATTGTTAAATTCAATATAGACTTTCCTAATTAGGTAAGTTTATTTTTTATCAGTTTTAATTTAATTCTAATGTTTTTATATTTACACAATAATACAAATGATTTAATTATTAAAACTAAAGTATTTAGTTATTGTAAAAATTAAAAGGAAATAAAGAGTTTCCTATTTCTATTGTGTATTTGAAAGAATCTTTGATTTTTGAAATATTCCAATGTAAACAATCCAGATTGTAAATGAAATATATTTAATTATTTTAATTGTGGTTTGAATTGTTTGATACAATAAAATGTTATTAAGAAATTACATTAATTATTTATACAATTAAGTTTGTCTTAAAGTCAAAATGTAAATGTTATTCCAAACATAATATGGATACCTATAATATTATTACAAGTTAGTCATGATTATATACGAGATCAAAGTATAGTTACTCAGATCAATAGTTTTGATACAGAAAAGAATTCAATCAAAATTTCTTCAAATTCATTTTCACAAAAAAAATAATGACAAAACAACATATTTATTTTTGCTACAAATGTTTATTTGTATATCTGTATATATAGAAATATCTTTTTGTTTTTGTTGTAATAATTTATTTAAATAAAATTTAATTTAAAAAAAAATAAAAATATATATTTTAATTTTATTTAGATAACCACCATTTATCCAACTTCATAAATGATCTTAATCCGTTAGCATCTGAATTTTTGTTCATTAAAATTTTATAATTTTTTAAAGATTGTGAATATTTACATGCTTCCTCAAATACTTCTTGGGCTGGTTTCCTTTTATAAAATGAAAAAAAAAAAAAAATTTGTTTGTAAGATTTTCATTTCCTCTTTTTTTTTTTTTTTTTTTTATAATGAAAATGTATTTTTAATTACAATTTTTTTACTTTCAACATTTTATGCGAAAATAACCAATCAAAAATTTTATGTAAAAATAATCGATTTATATAATCAAGGCAAATGATATCACCTTTAGATAAAGAAAGAAATAAAAATATATTAATCTTCAATTTACAATTTATGTAAAAGAAAAAGTGGACAGTTTATATTAAACCTTTTGTTGTTTGTAAGAATGTTAGCCACCATTCTGGATATGATGTCAAAAGTGAGATAACATCATTTACATCGTTATACTCATAAATTAATACCTTATAAAGTTGTGAATTCTTTATAGTTGCCGATAATACAATGTCGACAATCTGATTTATTTTATACCTTTGAATTAAATGTTATATGAATTAATATAGAATTCTATAAAATTGAAAAAGTTTATATCAACATATAGAAGATATCTCACCCATTTTTTAAAGTAACTGCATTAGATTTAACAAGATAATTTAAAATAACTTGAAGATATTGCATACAGAATCTATCGAGCCATATTTCTAGAATTATATATGTACAAAATATGTTAGAACATTAAAATTACATCAATAATGTTAATAAAGGATTTTTTTTTAAAAAAAAAATAATTAAATTTGAATAAAGATTTTTATACAGTCGACATTCTTATAAAAAGATTTTTATTTTATAGACATCAACCAAATCCTCTGCAATATGAGAATAATGAGTAATAATAATGAAGGTAAATATACATAAATGTGTTATATAAAATAATTAATTGTATTATTAATACTCGTAGCTCGTAATATTTTAGTTCATACCTTTACTTTTTATATTGTTGTTAGCTGTTGTTGTTCGTTTTAATCTTACGTGGTCTATTATACCATAAATCTTTTGGCTATCATCATTAGTATTTTGTTTGGTCCATAAAAAAAATTTTTTGTTATTCCATTTTGATAGATCATTGTGTGTGTATGCATATTTTGACAATTTATTAAGAAATGCATATTTTTCTCTAAATTTGTATGTACGGATTAAAAAGAGTTTAATGCACAAAGGAAATAATAATTTTAAATGCATAATTGTACATATTAATTATATAGATTTATGAAACTGTGTATGGATTTTTAATTAATGTATTGATGGATGAAACATTTATTCTAAATCTTACATGTTTTGGTGATATGAATTTGTTAAACAAAATATTGAAAATTATAAACCACTGTGCTATACTTTAATTTTATTAATTAAATTAATATAATTAATTTTCTAATTTATTTATGATACGAAGATAGAATATAAAAGAATATTTTCTAAAGAATACCAGGGAACTCCATCGATTAACTTTATCTTTGATGTTAGTTTAATTATTTCTTTAATAAGAATTTTATTTTCATAATTGACGATAAATAAAAGAGTTTTTCAAAATTAAGAAGACAAATATGGTTTGTATTTACACATCCTATATATAGGATACCTGAGTATTGATATTTTTTTTAATAAAAAATAATAAAGTAAGAATTATGGAAAATTCTTAAACAATAATCAAATATTTTTAATTTCATCAAAAATATTAATTTTTAAAAGTTTTATTAAAGCAAAATATTGTCAGTTAAAAATGAATATAGTATTCTGCGTGGATGTTTCTTTAGATATAATACCAATAAAAATATAATGAACACACAACCATGAGAAGATGGACCTCATTTTAGATCACAATTTGAATTAGACATACAATTCTAATTTCATTTTAATGGAAATTATATTACCTAATTTAAACACCTATCATAAATTGAACCATTTTTATGGGTAAATTATTTTTTCTACGATTATAAGATTTTATCTATCGAATTCTTTTTACTTTATTTCATAAGAGGACCCATATGCTAAATTTTGATGTTATCTTTTGTATTTTTTTTTTTGAGCTTTTTGTACCATGTCTGCTTATGTATTTAATACGATGATAAATCCTAATAATTACCTCTTCTGCGATGGGTAATTTTTCAATCGGTTTTCATGAAAAGTCATTGAATGTTTACTGTACCAAAAAAAAAAATCGTTAAATTTTTATAATTTAAACTTTTTTTTTTACTTTCAATAAAAACTTACCAAGATTTTTTATAATTTCTATGAAAATATTTATTTCGATTATTGGAATTATCAATAATTGTGTGTGGCGTCATAATTTTTTGTCCATAATTGTGTTTCCATTGTAAAAGGATATCATCAGAATAACAATCAACAATTTCACTGAGAACTAATAAAATTATAAAACAAGAAAAACTTCTATGTACCACACTTATTAATAAAGTTAAAGTTTTTTCTAAATTCATTTTAAACAACAACAACAACAAAAAATTAAATATTAAAACGAGTAAAGTAATTAATTTTTGTTTTTATATTGTATAATAATAAATTTTTATATTTTTATTAAGTGCATTTTCATGATTTTATTTTAATTATAGAAATTTTGTCACGTTAATCGTGTTTGATTTTTTTTTATTTTGTAATATGATTATATATAGAAGTAATTTAAACAAATTCGCGTTAAACGAAAATAAATATTTAATCATGTTGTTGAGGATTGCTGTTATACTTGTTGTTATTGGTAAAATATATTTAAACATATTATTGTTAATTTCTTATTGTTAATTCCTTTATTTTTCTTCATACAAAATTAATATAGCAACAGTTAGTTCATATCCATACGAATATGAATATCCGGTAAGATTAACGTTTTCTATTTAATATTAACAGAGAATAATATATTTTTTGTGAATATTTCTGACTAAAGAGAGTTCGAAGAAATTTTGATACAATTGTTGGAGAACATAAAATTCGTAATCGTGACACTACAAATATGGCAGGAATTGTAGAATCAGTTGATGAGATTTTACCAAATAGAAATAAACGCAATGACGAATATATAAATACATTAGCACGACTTCGTCGTGATTTAGAAAGATTTGTTGATTCTTTGGAAGATATATCCAGATGTACACGTGAAAATCATGATTATGATCATGATAACAAGAAAGGTAATAATTTTTTCTATATCATTAAATCAATTTCAATTATGTTAACAATATTTCATAATTATAATATTTATTCGCTTCCAACAAAGAAAGGTTGTAATTGTAAAGGAAATTGTGTACCAAGACCGTGTTCAAGTTCTAAACATGAAATGAACGACGAAAATAATTGGCAGAAAAAGAAACATATGGAAAGAGAAGATTTAGAATAATAATTAATTTAATTTATAATAATGCATAATGGTGTTGGAAAAATGTATATGAACTTATATCTATATATGACAAAATATAATAATTGTTTTTATAAGAATTATGTATTATATTTTCATTTTAATTTTATTTGGTGTAACTAAAAAATAAAGAAATTTAAATTTTTGCATCAGCACATGCGTATTGTCTGCTCTATTAAGATGAAGAATCGTTCTGTTAAAACCAACCGAGGTTCATAAAACTGAAATAAAATTTATAATATTTAAGTTCGTATTTTTGTTTAACGATGGTTAATTGAGATAAGTTTTTATTTTATCATAAATATATAAAAACAAAATATGTATAATTTTAGTTGATTGTCGATCATTATATGGATATCTTTATCAAAATCGACCACTTCGTTTCCTATATATATAAAATAATGTGTTTCTAAAGGTACATATTGTATTTAATTTTTATATATAAATGTATGTATAAACATAAAAGAGGAGAATGGCGAAGAAGAATTGGGTTATAAAAGGGAGAAATACACAAAATTGAATTGTCTCAATTGACATAACTGTCATAATAATCAACGTACAACAGTCGGATACAATACATTTAATAGAAACAGACAAACATCAATATAGAAAAGGAGGAAAATGAAAGACAAGGTATATATATGAATTGCATGAATTATTATATAGAGTTGAGTTATGGGGTCGGGTTTTTATTTTTAGATTTGGATTGAATCGTGTCAGTCGCAGATATTATTTATATAAAATTTAGGAAAACATATATAAAAAGATAAAATGGGTTTTCCGAACGGTGTATATAATTTCAATTATTTTAATTCATAATTAATACATATATACAAATGTTTTGTGAACTGCCTATATATGTGATGAATTTAATACGATGAACATAAAATTGATTATTTACTCATTTAAAATTGAACTTATGTTAATAAAAGTTAAACAAATAATACTTTAATTAAATATTTAAGTACATATTTATATTAAATTTAAATTAAATTATATGAGAAGCATTCATAAATGTTAAACATTTTAATACGGATTGGTGAAAACGTAAATCTGAAAGAAAAGTAACGTAATAAATACTTATTCATCTCATGCCAATTATAATTTTCATTGCACTAAAAATCTAAGTAATTACAATCAACACGACATTGATTAGACCGGCGCGGAATCGACCCCAAGACAAAATTAAGCATTACCACCAAAAATATTTACAAAGTTTCCCAACGATAAGATTTGATTGCTAGCAGGCACATATTTCCTGAATTTATAGTTTTCGTTAAAATCGAAAATTTGTACTGAATTTGTGAAGCATCAAATAATTCTATGTATACAATCGAAGAAATAAAAGATTAAATATATATTATATAAATTACCAAACGGACATAAAAAACATTACTGCGATATTCAGATAATCAATAACTCAAAATCAGAAATTGCTTCTACGATTCTGAAATTTATTTATTCATTAATTAATTAACATTTAAGTTTCAGCGCTGTTTTAATCCTATAAAATCCGACTTCAACTAAATATATACGTTATAAATTATAATATCTACGCCTGTATATCTAAAAGCTAAATGTATATGAATAATTTTATATTTCTGTGGTACATTATATACTACGATAACACAGAGTACAATGTCTAAAAAAAATTGGAGGTAATTTAAATAAGTTAAAAATTCTCAGAATTTTTATTGTATATGTTTGTACCTTTGTAGTTAGTTTTATTTTAAATTGATAAGTTCTTTGGAAACAATATTCACGTATATACATAAATTGGAATTACATATACTATGTGTACTTAATTTTACTATATACAAATTAATTATAGCTAAATACTTTGTAAATGTATAATTTTTACTTGCTTCTTTTTCGCAATATATAAATATTGTATTTTACAAAAAACTTAAATCAGGAATTGAATCAACGTTTATTTGAAAGATTTAATGGATGTATAATCTATCAATATTATATATATATTCCCGCACAGATTAGAGTATGCGCATTGTATTTAGATAATATTAATTTATATACGTACACATTATTTATAAATTTATATCTTTGTATATATGTATACATACATAAGTACAATATATATATATACTATACATTATTTTTTAAGGGTAAAACCAAGTGTCAAGACTATTTATATATAAAATAAAGTATGTCACAGCCAAAACCAATTTTATTTTTCATGTTTCTATATATATATATATAAAATCAATCAAGCTTTATTCGATTAAAAGCCTTTTTCCATTCAAAAGCGTTACACATCTAACACCTCAACTATCATATATAAGACCAACAACAAAAATAACAATCCTACCACTCCCTCCCTCTAAAATACCCATCACGCGCATCAACCCAAAATCCAAAAGTTGAACAATCTAAGCATCGGTGGCTTTTTCTGTATATAATCATGTATGTATGTATATATATTATTTTTCATCTTCTTTCGCTTTTTGTTGCCCTTTTCTTTTTTCAACCGTACTTTTTCTTTCCCCTCACCTACCCCCTCAACCTTTACTAAAAATATTCTATGCAAATGTGTATGTATTTATGTGTAGAATGTAGGTATATATGTATTGATCGATTTTTCCTAAAAAAAAAATAATAAAAACAAGGATGAAGCTTTTTTGATGGTAAATTTTTGTATACAGACTTTACTTCTACTATTGTGTTGATACGGGTAGTATGATGTGGGGTAAAGTGGTATGGGGGTTATAGCCGGATTTTGAGGATACATATTCCAAGCGAATGTCATAAGAGTAATCCGATTGGTGCGTCATTTGTTACGAACTTTGTTGGGATTGGTTAGAAAATTTCATATTGATAAAAATCATGGCATTGGAATGAGATAAATAAAATTGTTGGAAAGAGTTGTTTATATTCCGTTGTGAGGTGGTTGATTATATGGGAAAATATGGGAAAATTCAATTTGATGTGTTTCATTAAATTTTACTCTTTTTATGTATATTTTTAGTTTTCTTCTATATATATATGCCTCTATACATGTACATATTATATGTGATAGATGCGCAAAAGGATGTGTAAAAAAAAAAACGATGAATATCTATGAGAGACTTTTAATTTAATTTGATCCTTGAAATATGGAGATATATGTACCTATATATAAAAATTAAACGTATAACTTTCTAAAAATCTGTTTTGCTAAAATGGTTATGTTTGTGTTCCGTAATTCGTTCGATAACTTATATCATTTTGTCTTATAGAACTTAGATAATAAATATGCTTCCTCATAGTTAAGTTGTATACCAACAAAAAAAAAGTGTCCTATGTTAATTTTAAAGTAAAACTTATTAACTATTTAATTTACAACAACTTTTTTTTTTTTTGATGTTTGCGTATTTATTTTACAATTTCATATAAAAGTAATCCAGATTTTTATAGAACAATTTCTTTTGTAAAATGTCAAATTGTATTTGACATTTTTTTTTTTTTTTTTTTCATTTTGGGTACAAAATTCAAGTAACTACTAACTCCTTGAAAAAAAAAAATGAAACCAAAAAAATATAAAAAGAAAACGAGAAAGATTCAGCTCCACCCATTTTGGGAGGAGTTTACTGGAAAAATCGAATCAAAAGGGAAGTGGGGTATCAGAGTTCAGTTGGTTTTACTAATACATCTCGATGTATTTAAATGATGGAATCAGGAGACACTGTCAAAGAAAACTGTTTTTTTTTTTTTTGTTGGTTTGAGAAAAAAATTTTTTTAACTTTGAAATTAATTTGTTATTATAAGTTCAAAAGTTTATAAAATATCAATTAAAAATAAACTGATTTAATAAAAGGGTTAAAATTTTTTAATATTTATATTTAAAAAATTATTTGATTTTTATGTTGTGTGTGTGTACTGTGTAGGATCAAGGATAATTATTTGTTTACATTATTTGACAATAATCCTAAAATGGCTCAAAATGCATTACCGACAGCAAATTTTTTATGTTATTATTTAGCTTGATTATTTTAAGTGTAATTAAATACAAATTTTTTATTTAATCAAATTTATAAACAGAATAATCGTTCACTTAATTGTTAATTCAGATTATTTAACAAATATATTTTGTAAATAATTTTTTATTTGAAATTTGATAATAAAGAAATGTAAAATATTTATGATTGCCTTTATTTTGATGTAATGATTATATTCTTGTCTTTTAGTTGACAATTTGTTTCAGTCAAATATACGTCAAATTAAAAAGCAGTAATTTTAGAAATTCTCAAAGTGAAAATATAAATTTGAAACAAACATATAATTGTAATGTTGAATATTGAGTAATTTTATTTTTTATAATATTCAAAACAAAATTTTAATGTAAATTGTAATGTGAATTTAAGAATATACGTTTCAATAATATTTTTGCTTAACGATGTTCTATCTAATAATTAATAATAACAAATCTTTTGAACATTTTTGTTTTATTTAAAGACAGTTCATTATGAGTCGCTGTTTATATAAACTTCGAATAAAAGCCAAATATAAGCCAAATATAAGTTTACAAATTTTATCTGCTATGCATTCACAATGAGATTGATGTATTTTGATTCTCAAAATTTTTATTCACCTTTTTATTGTAAGAGTGTAATATTCTACTTTCCGATTTCCAACCTACAAATACATATATAAACGAAATATGCGATCAACTCATCGAATATGATGCTCTGGGTTTGCTTTTCTGGGGTTTTCTTTTTCATTGTTTTGTTGTTGCTATACTTCAGTTGCTGCTGCTGCTGTTTTTTTTTTTTTGTTGTTATCATTTCTACTTCTTCTTTTTATTTTTGTCTTTTTTTGCGTTTGTTTTGTTTGGTTTATATATACATCGGTATATATATATATATATATATGAATTTGAAAAGTTGGGTTGAAGGGAGGAGGTTGTGGCTTATGCCAAAAGTAAAAACGGAAAATTTGAAGTCAAAGCAGAACGAATCACAAAAGCGAATGGATTTGGCTGCCACCAGTATACGAGATATACTTTTCTGAACAAGTGGTTTATATTTTTGAGTTAAAATTTAAAATATAGGTAAAGTTAAGTGTTGTGTGTGTGTGTTCAGTGTTTTCTATAAATTAAACAAAAAATACGGGATTATGTGATTTATTTATTATAATAAATATAATTTTTAATGTGAACATTTTATGGGAAATTATTTAAGAAATTATAGACAAATAATTCAAATATATAAATATCGTTATTATACTTTTAATTGTGATTGTGAAATATGGATGTCTCAAATTCAGCAATGCAAGAAAATTCAGCAGGTATAAATTAATGTGAACAAATACAGATTATACAAATAGTATTTTTATTTTATATTCAAAGAATCATAAAAATATCTATAAACAAACATTATCATCCCCTTTTAAAAAACAAAAAAAAAAAATATGAAAAATCACAATTTGATTATCCATATTTTTTTTCACATAATATACCGTTAGACTAGGCGCATTTCAATTTTGTTTTTTATCTTTTTTTTTTTTTTTTTTATTCATTTTTCTCATCGTAAAAAATGTCCAGACAATTTGACAGGTAAAGTACTCGTTGACTTGAACTGAATACAAATGAGCTAACATATATACAAATAGGATGAGTAACATTTATTTTTTTTTTTATTTTTGTGTTTATATTTTTCATATTTCTGTTTATTCTGTTTGCTCATAGAATTTACTCTTTTTTTTTTCATATATATAAAAAAAATGTTAAAATAATTGAGATGAAATAAAAAAAAAAAAAAAAAGTACACCTATTAAATAGTTGACTAAATATACCTGTGTGCATCTCATATATTTATATGTGTTTATCGTCTAATAATAATATTTATTCAATTGTCGATCTTCATCCTTTTAATATTGTCTTTTAATTTATAGTTGACATTTGATCAAATAATTAAACAAACACATGAAATGATAAAATTTAGAATTGTTTGTCTCGACAATTTTGACCTTTATACATACATAGATCGTCATACATATACGTATAATTTATTCAGATGTAAAATTTTTAATGATACAGATTGATAATTGTTTGGTGTAAATAAAAAAAGTTTGATGTTATTGGATTGAAGTTCAATACACCATTATGAATTTTTGTTATTTGATATTTTTTGATATTATAAAAATAGATTATAGTAGATGTGATGTAGATTCAAGTGTTTATTGGATAAACTTCAATATTTGGATTTAAATACTAAAGTATAGTTTCCTTTAATTATAAATATTTACTTTACGACTTAAGTTATAGAATTTTTCATATATGAATTTTATTTTATAAGTTGATTTTTTGATCATCGTAATATCATAAGCCATTATATTTAATTTGATTAAGATAATATTCATTAATTGATTGTCCTTGACCTAATTTAAAGTAATTAATTTTTGTATATCAGATTCTAGAGAAAATAAGTTATTTATTAATTAAAGATTAAAATATTTTACATATTTAATAAATTGATTGATTTTCACATAAACAAAATGAAATTCTGTTTTATAATTATTTTTTGTGTATTGTATTATTGGTTAAGTCAACCAAAAATGAAAAATTATGATTTTATCCTTTAATTTTCGAAAATATAAATATGTAATGTCAAAATGTATAAGCGTCGAAAAAGAAATAATTTAGGATACATAAATCTACTACCTGCCTTTTAAACATATAGAGGAAGGATTGGACCAAATTTTAATAATTAAAAATGAGTGAAAGTTGTTTATTTTTCTTTCTTAAAGAAAAAATTAAAGAAATTAATTAAATTGAAGCTCTGCTTTTAATCACAAGTTAGATTAAGTTTTAACCATATTTATATTTAATGTTTGATTTTATAAAATCTTTACAAAATATTAGGGTTGTATCATCAATTATTATTCATGTGAGAAAAGTTTAAAGTAAAAATTAACTTTTGTGCACATAATTTTTGTCAATATTTGCTGAAGCCTTTTAATCTTAACATACAATCAAACTCATAACAGAGGAAACAAAAATTTAGTTATCATTCGCAGATTCAAATGTTTTCTTAAAAAAAAAAATCGCTATTTTAAGTTTACCGAGTTTTCAGAATAAAAAAACGAAAGCGACGGCTGACGGATAATAAAAATTTTATGTAAATTTTAACTAGCAAATTTGGAGTTGTCCGATTATACAAAAATAATTTGTTGTTTAAATTTTGTATTAATTTGTTAATAAAAAGTAAAAATACAAAATAATTTGTTAATTTCTTGAAAACACAAATTATTTGTAAGGGAATAACAAAATATTATTGTATATAGAAATGTTTTTTACTAAAACTTACAAATTTTGTTATGAATTATATACAAAAATATTTCACAGAATATATTTGTACTATCAATCCATGATCACAAAAAATGTAATTGTAACTCAAAGTCACGAATATTTTAGTAATATTAAATAGAAATTTCTATACAAGATTTTCTTTTCTCTTGGTATAATTCAACCGATCGACTTTATTTTTGATTATTCCTATACTAAGAGCCTTTATTATAAAGGCTTTTTATAACAATTTTTCCCTATTATATTATAGACTTGGTCTTTTCACACATATTTTTCATACAGAAGGGATTGTTTAGAAAAATAATAATATATTTAATTAAAATCTTATTCCTATATATTTTTTTTCTTATTCTAAAAAATTCCACAAATCTCTTCATTTTCAATCCTTCTTTGAATCAAAATAATTTATACGTATTAATCTTTTAGTCCGAATAACAGTTTTAACTAAATAATCAAAATTTCTTTTCATAATAATGAATTTAATCAAGAAGTATAAAACAAAATACCAAATCATATACCATACTTTGATATATGACAAATGTTTGTGCGACACATATAATAATATTTTTCACTATATATACAAATTGATTTTCAATCAATTCAGAATTATTTATTTTGTTTATTTGTTAAAAATTCTAAAGATAAAATATGAAAATTTAAAAGTCACAAGGATTCTATTCATCCTAAAAAAAACTTCCTATACGAAAGTAATCGATGTGTTGTTGGTTTTTTCTTAGTTTTTTCTCACCCTTATTATTCTTATTTTTTCATAAAGTAAAACAATAAAACAAACACATACAACCAAAAACTGATGCAGAAACAACAAGAAGCAACATGATTGGCCAAAATTTCTATGACCTTATATTTACTTCATTCTCTACGGGGGATTGAAAAATTTTCCCCATTTTTTTGTTTTATGCGCCTTTGTATATAATTGAATGAAAAACTTGCAACCATTTTTTTTTTACAATTTCTATTTCAAATTTAGGAAAGAAAAATACTAAATAATGGATTTGTTCTTTAGTTATTTGAATTTTGAATGTTTTCTTTATAGAAGTTTCAAACGCATAGAAACCTTTGGTGAAAATTTACCATTTTTGTTTTTTCGACATAAAATTAATGATGAGTTTGTTCAGCTTATAGAATTTTTGCTACAAGATGTTGTAACAATTATACATGTCATCTACTTTCATATTTTTTTACACTATTTTCAATTTTTCCCGCTCGGCCAAATTGTACTAAATGGAAAATCTAAAATCCGGAATAAAATTTTATTTTATTTTTCCATATACATAACCGAATAGAAACCGATAATCGGATGATCGATTTTAAAGTCGTTTACTATACAGAGGCATATATAAATAAAAACCAAATCAAATTAACTTAACAACTATAACGAATTTAATAGCTCTTGCCTAATAACACCATGAAATTTTTTTAGGACCCTAAACATAAATTTATCTTTATATCTTTACATGTAATATTTACAGAGTATGAAAAATTAAACAAATAAAGTGTATAACCTTTAACCAACATACCAAATTAGGGGTTATCAATAAATAGTTAACTATATATGGGGTGAAATTGTGACTCTCACCCCTTCAACAAATAATATAAAGATACAAAACATTACATTATTTTAATATAATATGAATATTAATATTATTAATAATATTTTTTTTTTTTAGATCAACGCAGTTCACCAGTCTCATGTTATTCACCACAAAATCGTTTACTTCCATGGCCATCGTCAGCCCATTCAACATCAGTTAACAATACAAATTCAGAAAATGCAATGATGTTATCGAATAGTAATAATCGTAAAGCACAAAATCTTGGACTTATTTGTGTTGTTTGTGGTGATACAAGTTCGGGGAAACATTATGGGATATTGGCTTGTAATGGATGCTCTGGATTTTTTAAAAGAAGTGTGAGAAGAAAACTTATTTACAGGTAATGTAAATTTAAATAAAAAAAAGTATTAATTTTTGTACATGTATGAAAACAATATTGTAGAAAAAAAGAAACAAAATCATTTAAAATATATTATTATAGAGGGATATTATAAATATTATGTTGATCAGATTTGAGTTTTTAAAAATATTAAAGATTGAAATATTTTTTAGCTTAAAAATTAAACAGAAAGAATTGTATATTTATATATCGAATTAACAAACCAAATAAAACGCTCAAAGGATACATTCTCTTTGATGGGAAAAAAATGAAACTTTTTTTGGACTTTGATCGAATTTGTATACAATGCACCTTCATATAGGAGATTTTCAAAATGTAGGCTTTAGAATATAATAAACTACAATAAAATTTATCTACTTTATGTATCTGGTACATATTTATCTGGTATATTTTCGTATTACGTTGTTCTCATTATACGCTCATATTTATTTGTCTTATATAGAAAAATGTGTATTAAATTTAGTTGTTTATATAAAGACAAGTTTTGTTATTTTTTTTGATTTTTTTGTTAAAAAAAACTTCATTAATATTATTCAGCATTAAAATCAATAAGAGCGCTTACACGTCTAAACATACAAATCAAATTCAAAATCAAAAAAAAGAAGAAAATTATTTTTCGATTATAATAATTAGAATTTCACGCAGTTCAAACTCCAACCCCCTTTATACTCCACATCAAATACGATTTATATGAAGAAAAGGGCCAAGAAAGAAGTGAAAAAAAAAAATTTTTACCATTTGAATATCAAACAATTATTTAAAGCCTCCTAAATCCCACATAAAATATCAGAAAAGACGGTGCTTGGTTTTTTTTTGGACTGGGGTATATATATTTATATATACATAAATTAGGGAGCAAAGGACGCGTAAGTCATTAAGTGTAAGTGGCATCAGATGTACATCCAACACTTTGTAACATAAATACAAATAAAGCTTAGATCTTTATACATACCAATGAACCATCATAGGAAAAAATAAATTCAGTTTGTACAAAAAAAAAAATCAATTTATATATTTATGTGATTTTATTAATCGTAAATACATTTGATTTTTGTATTTTCTTTTTTTTTTTCAAAACGTCTTCATGAATAAAATAGAAAAAATTATTCAGCACACATACACAAAAAAATAAATGATTGATTAATTGAAATAAGAAATTTTTCGTTGACTTTTTTTGTGTATTTTATATGGAGATGAAAAATATACTTTGATGTATTTAAATAATGGGCAAGTAAAGTAAAATACCATAATTATAAAAGAAAAAATTTCAATATAAATGTGAAATTATTAAATTGTTAAATAATTCAAAAATTATGAAGGCAATGAACTCAATCATCGATTGATTACTTTACCATGATCATATTATACTAAATAGTATTAAATGTACAAAAAAAAATTTAATATGATATACGAACATATTGACAATTATTTTTAATATTTTGTCCCCATTTTTTTAATTCCATATTAGCAATCCGCTTAATATATAATATTGAAAATTATTTGTCCAAAAACCGCGAACTGAAAACAAATTTAATTCTGAATAAAATCAATTCAATATTAATCGTATATATATATATATTTTATAATAAATGTATAATCAAAAACCTGATCCTTCAGCCACCTATATTTTATGTACCATCCCCTCAAATTCTCTTTCTATATGCTTAAATCCCTACGCCCAATACCTTCTTATAAATCTATCTATAAATTTTGATTCAATATTTTGATATTTGGACATAAAATCAGTTCAAAATACAAGAGCTATATTATATACAACAACAATAAAAAAAACAAGAACCAGGAGAAAATCCCTTATAAATTGTTATATATATATTATCCCCTGGGATCGATATAAGGATTCAAGTTGGATATACTTGGCCAAATGTGACCGCATCTCTCTCACTTTGTTTTGTATTATATATATTGAAATACAGACACGTATATAGGAAACCAAAAATATTTCTGTAGGAAACCTAGAATAGTATTTAGCATATAGAAATAAAAATGTACAAGTATTGTCCAACACAATTCAAAAACCAATGACTAATATTATCTATATATTTTTCATTTCCGGCTCTGGAAAAAATATGTGAAATATATAAAGTATATAAATATAGACACTATGTAGTATGAATGATATCGCAGGGTTTTCTAGCTCTGATAGGGAGATAGAAAAAGTTTAACGTTGATGTTCTGTTTGAAGTTAACTGATGTGAATATGATAACACAAAATAAACTTGTGTGATGTATTTGCGGTGTGTGGATGTTATTTTAATTTCTATTTTCATATTCATATAAAATACAATGAAAAAAAGAAAAATATTCCAACACTGATTTTAAGGTGGAAACATAATACACCCGCAAGTCAATTTTAGATCTCATTAAATAATTGTTTTTTTTAACGCAAATATAAAAATAAGATTTTTATCTTGTATAGATTTGACAAATGATCCCTCTATAGTTGCATATACTTAATTCCTTGCATTCACAATTTTTTTTTAGGGGTGATACGTTCCTTAAATGGAAAATGCGATATATAGAAAATGATTTAGCAAATATGTAACAGGTTCAAATCCTTACTTGCATATGTCATAATTTTCCATGATGTATTGAGTATAGTTTGGATTTAAAATCTATGTATAAATATGGGTAATTGATCACATGAGTCCTTTTTGATCTCGCATCATTTTAATTTAATCAAAAAAGGGTCACATACTGTTATATTGATTTATTTGTAACTTTCTTATTCTATTTGTATGAATATTAAAAGTGTTTAGAAATATGTGTACTTAATCTATGTCAGTACAAAGTTGATTCGTATATTATAAAGTTTATTACCACAAATTTGTTTATTATCTGTACATACTACACACTAGATATAGATTAAAGATTATATACTAATATGAAACAATTCATTTAGTTTAAAATTTTGCATTATTCGTCCGGCGGTCGATTGTAAAATTTAATTGTTTAATATACCGACGGCCAGAAATTTTTTTTATTGTAAAAAATGAATGGTTCTTTAAAAACACATCATCTGCCATACCTAATTGAAATAAAAAAACCTAATTTAATTTAAACACTTCGATCTTATTCTTGTTCATCCAGTCAAATGTAACAACTCAATTTCCTTGATCACAATCAAATAATTATTTCAGAATTGAATTCTAATCCTACTAAATTAGAACACAATAAAATGCACGCAGATTTCAATTTACTCTTACAAAATGCACCCTCTATTCATGTCTGTTTTGATTGTTGTTATAAATTTCTGTATCTGGTACACTTCATCATCAATTAATAAAAGAATTCCCTCTCAAAAACTCAAGGGTCGAAACCCGCCGTCGGGTTAATATTTCTTATAATAAAAACAAAATTTGTAAAAGGATGATCCGTATTAGAGTGCGTTCTATTTTTACTTCATTCACCTTCTTTAGTTATTTGTGCACTTTATAAAACATGCATATGCCAATATATTTTCTCATTTGCCTTAAATTTCATCAAACACAATAGTTAACTGATGTCTATGAATAGACAATTTTTTTGGTTAACTTCAAAGTTGTTTTATTTAATAGAAAAATTAAAAGACATTTTACATAATTATTCTTATATGTACTGTATGCCCTTTCTTATTTTTTTGGTTTTCTTTTTGTTTTTGCCCACTTAACAAATATACAAAAAAAATCCAAAGAAATATTATTAATGTCAATTATTATCATTATTTTATATTTTAAAAAATATTCTTATAAAAAGATATTGGAATTTTTTAATGTAAAGAAAATAATGACAAAACATGGAAAATATATTTTTTTATACAAATAAAAATAGAATTAGTAACAATTGTTTGTAATAATAAAAGAGAATCTTCAATACAATTATATCTTTATTATTAAAGTGAAAGAACTTTTTATGCATACAAAGAACATATTTAGTGATTATTTTTATTTAATGTGTTTTATTATTTGTGGTAAATTATATAATATCACATACCAATTAATAACATAATTTCTACAAAATGTAAATCCATACATGAATCCAATTCATTACCATATTCTTAATTTTATTTTCTATTTTTAATTCAAGGTGTCAAGCAGGAACAGGACGATGTGTAGTAGACAAAGCACACAGAAATCAATGTCAAGCATGTCGTTTAAAAAAATGTCTTCAAATGGGTATGAACAAAGACGGTAAGTCTTATAAATTACATATTTTTATTTATACATTGATAGAAAAAAAAAGAAAGGAAAACACAAAAAGTAAAAACAAAAAGAAAAAAAGTAGACATTACCAACTTTGACGTTAATACGAATTGTATATAATTTATTTTTAGATCCAAACAACAAAACGAAAAACTTTTACATTTTTATTTCTTATAATAAGAAAATAGAAAAAGTTCCTAGTGTCATTTTCATTGGATTTTTGAACAAAATAAAATAAAAAGAAAACAAACAACCAACAAGAGATAAAATGTGATAAATTGCATTTATTTAGTTATATTTTTTTTTTTTCTTCTTTTTTTACATTTTTATATAATGTTTCGAATTAAAAATATTAAGAAACATGATTATTGGTCGATATTCGTGAAATAACAAAAAGTTTGATTAATTTATAAAGTGCTTTTTGTAATTCTAAAAACACTATAAGCAAATATGTATATAAGATTCTTCATCAAAAATTTGAACCCATCATAAATAATATAAAAGTTGAATACAGTTTCGCCAGACGAAATTACACAATAAATATTTTTATAATAATTATTGTGTCGTGTACAACATACAACAAAGAATAATAGTTTATAATAACTTTGACTATAAAAGACGTAATTTGTGTAAATTTTATAAAATTATAGAATTGTATGACTGTGACATTCTTTTTTGTGTTTAATTATTGTACAATTTATATTAATAACTTCTTGGAAAAAAGTGAAACAATGTAATTATTAATACCAGTAATTAATTGTTAATAGAGGTTTTTGTTTTTTTTTTAACATAAAGCGATTGAATGTTTACGAGCTTTTGTTATTAATTAATAGTTCACAATTATTATTTTTTTTTTTACATTTACAAATGAAAATATAAAATCCAAAAATAAAGAAATTATTTCGTTGTTTTAAACACAAAATATCTACATATACATAATTCAAATTATCTTAATTATAAGTATTGATAATATTAACGTCTGCTATTAGGTATATCTAAAAATATTAGCCTGCTAACAATTAAACTTTTGTGTTTACATTTTGTTAAAAGCAAATGCGCATACATTTCTCAATTCTTTCCCTTCGTTTGAAAATAAAATCTTTTCGTCAATTTAAATGATGAAAGGTAAAATAATATTTAAAATCCCATAAAATATAAATCGCAAATTCTGTTATTGATGAAAAATAAACAATAATCAAAACTTATTTGAAATTCATTCAGGCAAAAGCAAAAAAAAAAAATAAAATAAAATAAAACAACAAGAGAATTAAATGCGCAGAAATAAATTCGGAATTGTTCTGATGATGATGATAATGGGGTTTATTTCTTTTCTTTGAGACATCAAAATCCATCAAATAATATTTTATTCGAATATCTACCAATTATTTAAACAAACAATTTAGTAGACAGACAGATAGACAATTATGACGCATGCATTAAACCAAAGAGTCATTTTTGAGATTTTCTCAGTTATTTTACACAATAAAATATTAATTCATTTGTTTATTGTCATTATGGTTAAATGACTAAAACATTGATGAGAGGGTTGGATGATAAAAAAAAAATAAATAATGTAGATACATAGTCAATGGGTGGTATAGAGAAATGGCACGTGTCTTAATGCAAATTACAAAATGTTATATGTTCATGTCAAAAGACTCAAGTGGGAAAATTATTATTATATATATATATACCTTTAGGGTCTGTGCCTTGCTTTTGGATAAAACTCGTTACATATTTTAAAAGACTTTATTATAACATTGATTTTTTATGTTTTTGGTGTGAAAAATATATAATAAGGAAATTTATTTAAATTTAATGTGTAAAGACAAGTGTTATTATTTGGTCATTCTATTAAAATTTTTAACAACAATGATGACACAATTTATAATCGATACAGTTGAATTTGGCTTTGGTTTAGTGAGGATATCTATGCCTTTAAAAATGAAGTTTTAAAATACAAATCTAATAATCTATTACAATTAATTTCTTTCTAATTAGTTTTCTTATACTGTTGACCTTATATGTATGCTCTCAATTGTAATTGTAATAACCATAGTGAAACGAAACTTTATGTCAATTTACAACTCTCACATAGATGTAAGGTTATATAAATATAATTCTGAACATATCAACTTATTGTGCAAATATATTCTCATATTTTTTAAATTCATTTTACCATTTAAAGATTAAATATTATTATTTGACGGACATTGTTATAAATTATTGTAATGGTTATTTTTTTTTATCTTATCATTAGCGAAATATTTTTTTTAATAGTGGTTTTTCAATGATATTAAAAAAAAATCAAAAAATAACGAAAAAAAAAGATACGCTTGTCATATCGTCCTCATTATATTCAAAGAAAAGGTGACAAAAATGCAAATTATTCAAGTGAATCAAAGGGTGGTAGGATGGTATACCGCAACAAAATATATAGGGCAAATCCTTATAGTCATATCACAGCAGTTTATTTGAAAAATATTGCACGCGCCATACAAAATAATTAACATTTTTTTGGTTTTTTTTTTTGTTAAATAATCAGTTAACCCCTTTAAAGACAAACACGTGTTTTAATATACGCAAACAAGACTTAATTATGCGTATTTTTTAACAAAAAAAAAATATTAAAAGTTATATCATTCATATAAAGTAACATATTGACAATATGAAATTCAGTTAAATGATTGTTTTTATTGAAGCTGTACAAAATGAAAGACAACCGAGAAATACAGCGACAATACGTCCAGAGACTTTGCGTGATATGGAACAAGGACGTGCTCTTCGTGAAGCTGCAGTTGCTGTCGGAGTTTTTGGGTAATAATTTTTTTTGCGTTCCAATTTTTTTAAAATGTAAAATTGAATTTGTGTAACACATTTTAGTGCACCCGTTTCCCTGTTATCACCAAATAGATATGGTGCTGGATTATTAACACCTCCAGGTATATAAAACGATGATAATGTTTGGTAATTTTCTGCATTAAATTAGTCTGTTATGTTTCAGCATTGAATAATTTACCTGCTAGTCAATTACTTCATCATACACAAATACCGTCAAGTTTGACTGGTTTATCCAGTCAACTTGGGCACCATCATACATCGGTACTCTCAAATGGATTAGGATTAAATAATAATAATAATACAATAAGTACCAACAGTAATATTCATAGTGATATGTTGGTGCCATCATCAAATTCATCGAGTAATCATTCCTTGCCAACGAGTTCACCGAATCATTTAAATAACCAAGGACAACATACACCAGGTATTTTGTATGACTGCAATAATTTTATTTCAAACTTCATTATATTGGAAATTTATGTTACAGTACCAAGTTGTGACAATCTTGGAAATCCGCCGGCTAGTTTATCTTCCGTTGGTTCTGGTAGTCCTCATCCTGGAAACGATAATGATGGTGAGTTATATATTATTTATAATAATTGTATAATATTATGTATGGTAAAGAATTTTGCTTTTCACTTAAATTTATATATCAATGTTCCCCTCCTCCATTAATAACTGTGTACACAAGACTGTAAGACGTTCACTCAGAACTCAGAATGGTAGGAAATTTAAAACCATAAATATGATTCAAGTAAAAAAAAAATTAAAATGCAAATGAAGGATTGTGGATTCAAATGAAAAATAAAAATTCAATCAAACAAAAAGCTTGAGTAGGATTTTGAATCAAAAGTATTTTTGTATACAAAAATAGGGATGTGGGGGTAAAGAGGATCACTTTTTAAATTTAATTTTTTTTTTTTGTGTCATCCCAATTTTTTTTTTTTTTTTTTTCTGAAACGCGAATACAAAAAAATGGGACTTGCGAATGATGTAGTATAGAGCCAGAAGTGTGTGGTTGGAGAAGTATAAAAGTAGAAGGGTGATGGTATAATAAAATTTAAATATATTGATTTACAACCAAACAGTTATACGACAGATTTTATTCAGGTTATGTTGGCATAAATGCGACGTTTATTGCCGGCGCAAAAAATTCTGATGGCTGCCCATAAAATGAATTATGTTTTTTATTATTATTATTATTATTATGCAATATAAAATTATTGAGATTGTACAAATTTATATTTGAGTTTATTTTTATATTTTTTCTTCTTTTTCCATTCTTATTTTCAACGTCCACCCATAGAAGATTCAATTGATGTAACAAATGATGAAGAACCAGAGACTGTAACAAACACAATTTCAGTGCCGAATTTTGTTAGTCATCCATTGTATGGGCATACTCAGGTGAGTTTAATTTAAAAAATGTTCATGAGATTATTGTAAATAATGTAGATTAAAATATAAAAACAAAATTAGTTTATTTTGTGAAAAGACTGCATGTTATAATTTCTATTTAGGTTCACTTTTGAGATCATATCAAGACACTTTTAAAATTAATAAACATGATCGCAAATATGAACAATATAGGTTTGATTTTATAACAATTCAAATGAATTGGAATTTAATGAAAATATTATGTTATAGGAAACCGTTTATGAAACAAGTGCACGACTGCTTTTCATGGCCGTTAAGTGGGCGAAAAATCTTCCAAGTTTTGCAAGTCTGGCATTTCGTGATCAAGTAATTCTTCTTGAAGAATCATGGTCAGAATTATTCCTGTTAAATGCTATTCAGTGGTGTATGCCATTAGATGCATCTGGATGTGCTCTCTTCTCTGTTTCTGAACATTGTACCAACTCTGGAGGCACTGTGAAACAAGGCCAAATTGCTCAAGATATCAGAACATTGCATGACACATTATGCCGCTTTAAATCAGTTCTTGTTGATCCAGCGGAGTTTGCTTGTCTTAAAGCAATTGTGTTATTTCGTTCAGAGACGCGTGGTCTGAAGGATCCAGCTCAAATAGAAAATCTTCAGGATCAGGCACATGTAAATTGCTACGATTTATCCATAAGTTGACTATAATTTAAATGATTAGATTTATTTGTTCCAGGTAATGTTATCACAACATTGTCGGGCACAATTTCCTGCACAAATAGCCAGATTTGGTCGTCTTCTTTTAATGCTTCCACTTTTAAGAATTGTAAACTCACATAAAATAGAGAGTATTTATTTTCAAAGGACAATTGGTAATACTCCAATGGAAAAAGTGTTGTGCGACATGTATAAAAATTAGATTAATGAGACATAAGTTTTTTTTTGTTCCAAAAGTATTGTGGTTTTTATATATATATTGAATACAGTTTAATTGTAATGTGTGTGTGCATACTGAAACTAAAACGATTTATTAAAAAAAACTCTTAAATTAAATATTTCAATTGTTTTATTAATAATTTATAATAATATATTTCTTACATTTATTTATTTTAAGTTTTTCATCTGTTATTATATTCTATATTTAACGATTGCAAAATTGTATCTATATAATAAGATGGAAAGATAAAATAAAATGAATTTGCAATAAAAAAAAAAGTAATTGCAATAAATAAGAATAGGTATCTTATCAATTTATAAAAATGATTAATTTATTATTAATTATATTTTGCTAACTTTATTATTATGATTTAAATTCAGAAAAAATTACCATTAACGCTTAGCAACAATATGATATTATTTTTTGGTCGAAACTTTATTTAATCCTAATTTATGTAATTTCAATTGTTTATTTAAATAGTTTTGAAATAAAAAAGTGCATTTGTTTATTATATTTTCGAAAGAACATTTATTTTTTTTTATGTTCAATTTATAAATTAATAAATTTATCCATACCACGTTAATACATAACTAAAAATATTAGCTAACAATTTTCAAACTACTTCTATTTTTTTCTTAAAAAAAACATTTGAATATTTTAAGCTTTTGTATTTGAACCTAAATAATTCAAAATTATAAAAAATTTTAAGCGTGGTTTCAACATTCATAAATAAAAGTCTTATAAGTTCATTTCATTTCTCAACTGCAAATATTATTACATGAATTAATTTTGTTTGAATTCAATAATCTTACCAATTATTATTTGCACATTAATTCAATAATCTTTATTAAATCATTTCTCATTTAATGTATCTGTATAATACAATTGAAATTAAAATCTAATAAGCAATGAACTCTAACATATATACTAATACAGAAATTAAATTGATGTAAGTGTGTAACTTTATTATAGTTGTTTTTTTTTTCTGATAATGTTGATTACATTATTTTTGATTTGTAAGAATTAAATAATTCCTTATTTAAATTGAAAGTGTTTAAATAAAAATTTACGCCATTTTCGTATATAGATATATTATTGATTTTGTCACACATATTATTATAGTTTATTAAATAGTAGCTAAACATATGTACATAATAACATTATTCTAAATGTGATAACTAATTATAATGTGCTTTTGTAAATAAGTCAAATACCTTTTCATTATTATTAAAAAATAGAAAAACCAACCAAAAATGTTTGTCGTCGACTGGAAAACTTATAATTAAATTAATAATAAATTATATATATATTTATGAGTAATTAGGTTTAGAATAATAATAATAACAATTTTACTTAATTAATTAAATGTGATTCTTCTGCGCAAAATTAAGATAAATAAAATTGAACATTCTGAAAAAGATAATAGGTCTGTTCGTTTGCTTGATCAGGTTACATACTCAGGGTAGGTTAGGTTAAATTAGGTTAGGTTGTGTTAGATCAGTTGACGTCACAGATCACTTTAGGTTAACGTTGACCTAACTTTTGTTCGTTTGCTGGGATATCAATTTAATTTTTGACATTACACTATTTAGCCGTCAAAAATATTTTTTCTTAAACAAAATAATGAATAACAAAAAAAGTAAAATTGTAAAAATAGTGTTGGCTTTAAATATGATTGAAGAATCCTCATCTTCAGATAGTGATCAGTTAGTAGAATTAGTTAATATTTCTAGAAAGAAATTTATAAAGAAAAGAAATACAATAAAATTTTATACCGAAAACATTGTATTAAACTATACAACAATAGAGTTCAAGTGTCATTTTAGATTATGTAGAGGTGTTTTCCATCTAATTGTTCAAAAGTTCAAAGATTCTGATGTTTATCAGAATCTTTTTTTAAATCGTAAGTTACAAATAATAATTTGTTACAGAATGTTAATGTTATTTTTTTTAGCTGGTAGTCGATGCAATATAACCGCAGAAAAACATATTCTTATGTTTTTATGGTTCGCTGGACATCAAGGTGAATCTTTTAGAAGTGTTGGGGACCGTTTTGACCTTAGTATATCTTCAGTAGAAGATGTTCTTAAGAGAGTAACAAAGTTCCTCAGTCAACTTAGCAAAACATATATTAAATGGCCATCATCAGAAGAACGCGAGGTTATATCTACGAATTTTTCAAGTATATTGCCGCATGTAATTGGTAAACAACAAATTTATAGAAACTAAACATTTAAATTATAATTAAAAAACTATTTATTTTAGGATGCATCGATGGATGTCATATTAAAATTGATTATAAGGGAAATGATTACATAAATCGCAAATCATATTCCTCAATAATTATGCAGGGTGTTTGTAATGACAGGAAAAAGTTTATAGACGTTTTCATTGGATTTCCTGGAGCAACTCACGATGCAAGAGTTTATTCGTATAGCAAAATACCAGAAAAACTGTTAGAACTTAATTCTGGATATCTATTGGGTGATAGCGCGTATCCAATGTCAATGCATCTTTTAACTCCTTATAAAGACAACGGTCGACTAACAGACCTACAAAAAAAATTTAATAGAAACTTATCATCCATCCGTATTAAAATAGAACACACATTTGGAATATTAAAACAAAGATTTCGGCAACTTTATCATTTAAAATTAAAAAATTGTGAACTTATCTGCCATTTTATAAGAGCATGTTGTGTTTTACATAACATATGTAATGAAGAAGATTTATTGTTATTTGATGCACCTATTATTGAGCCTGCTTTCAATGATTTCAATTTGGATAACATAATCGAAGTTGAGGGAACCTATTTTAGAGACGAAGTAGCTAATAATATGAACTAATATTTAAGAAATAAAAAAGTTTATTCTTAAAAACAAATATATAAAAATAATTTAAATAATAAAAATAGTTAATAATAAAAATAATTTCAATAATTCATAATAAAAATAGTTAATAATAAAAATAATTTCAATAATTCATAATAAAAATAATTAATAATAAAAATAATTTCAATAATAAAAATAGTTCATAATAAAAATAATTAATTAAATTTATTTTTTCAATTCAATAAGCATTTCTTTTAATATTTGATTTCTTTCTTCTAATAGCATAAGTCTTTTTTGTCCTCTTTCTTCTTGTTGGTCACACATTTTTTGTAAAATACTACTAATTTTTTCTTCTTCTGTTTTTCGTTTTCTTCTTGGTTGTGCAGAAGGAATCTCACAAGGTTCAGAAGTTGTACTACAGATATACAAGTATTTTAATATATTTTTTTTACTTATAAATAATCATATTTACGTCTCATTAGAAACTGTTTCATTGAAACAGAAAACATCGTCATCCTCTGCATTTAATAATGCTTCTGGGAAGATATTTTTATTAACTTTTAATATTTCAGTCATTTCTCTAAAAATGAAGTTAATAAAAATAAATAAATAAATAAAATAAAAATCCACGTATACTTTACTTTTCGTATCTAAAATTATGCTTCCCCCTTCCGGTTAAACGATTATTATCAATGCATTTTTTATATGCCTTCAATAGTGATTTCCACTTATTTTCGCATTGATATGCGCTTACAGAAACCAAGGCCTTAATTTCTTCTGAAATTTTTTCAAATATTTTTTTTTTTGTTAAAAGTTTACCTTCATCAAAATTTTTTTTGTATTTTTCGTATAGGTTTATTAAAGTTTTTGTTTCACAGTCGCTCCAGTCTACAATATTATTAAAATAAAATTCAAAATATTATAACCTCAATAAATTTTGTTTATAAAAACATCTCTATTTTATTTTACCTTTTTTGTCTTGTGAACTTGTCTCACTTATTACTGTATCCATTTTAATTATTTATATAAAAATATATTTATATAAAAATTATTTAATTATTTTATAAAATATATAAAATCTAATATTATTTAAAATTATAATATTTTTGTTGTTATTTTGATAAGTAACCTACTTCACTCCATCTATTTTGAAAGGTTAGAAAATCATCGCTCCGAGTAGATCGGATCAAGTCAAAAAAAGCAAACGAACATAGAGTAAAGTTGACCTAACCTAACCTAAAGCAAACGAACACAGGTGAAGTGATCCAATTTGATCGGAGTGACTCGTATCAAGCAAACGAACAGACCTAATTTGTTGTGTCGTTTATCATTATTTTTTAATTATTTGCCCAAAATATAGATTATTTTAGAACATTTAACAGTTTTTCGGTAAAGTTCACAAAAGCTTTTATCATAAAGCTCATAAAATATGTGTCTCGGCTAAAAATAATTTCACAAGTTTAATATTATGTCATTATTAATTTCATGGAATTAATAAACCAAAACTTTCATTTATTATATAATATTAATACGTACACTATATATGCATAATAAAAAATTTTAAAATCAAAAAAATTATAAATTCAAATCTACAACCAAATATTTCTAAATAATATTAATTATGTATATAAAGTTTCAACGAATAGAAAAAAGAAAAATTGTATAAAATAAACTCAACTAGAGAACATAGCGGTAATGAATATGAACTAAATTGTGGTAAATATCTGCGAATGTAATCATTATCAAAGTCTTGAACCATTACTTCTTATGATTCATTTCTTTTTAATTGTTTTTTGTTTAATAATGCTTTACTTTATGGTTCTCATTTAATTCTAAGTAATTTCGATGAACAACAAGATAAGAATATTGATTAAATGGGTAATAAATTATTTACAAAATAAAATGACTTTGAATGTACATGACGTCATAGAATAAAATAACTTGGAAAAATGTGTAGGCGAAGAAAAATCTAAAAAAAAAAATTAACATTTAAAAGAAAATTCAAGTTCAAGAGAATGATTTTTTTTTTTGACTTGTTGATGAAATGACGAATTAAGAATGTTAGTTTACGCATTTTTTTTTAAAAATATTTTACATTATATAGTTTTTCTAAATACATTCAAATGTAAACGTAAACACTTTCTTGTTTTATACATACAAATATAAGCTAATCTGTGATTAGTTAGTTAAATAGATTTTGTATGCATGAATTTTAACTATACTCATGTATTCATATTATCTATATGTTTGTATAAGTTGGCGGGTTTTCATAGATACACATTTTAACAGAGGTTTGCAAACAACTTACTTGGAACAAAATTTTTTATTTTTATATTTAAAATTTGATTATATTTAAAAATTAATTAATCAAATTAAATATTTATAATTCCAATGTGACCTTCGTATTTGGCCTTTTTTTTTTTTTAATTTTTTATCCGGTTGTATACCTCTGTATTCTTCAAATGTATATATTATTATAATGAATTTATTAAATAGAAGTACTTATTCATTTGTTAGTTGCCAGTTGTATTTCGTTGACTTTACATCAAAAGTGACAATTGTTCCATTTAAATTTTTATTGAATAAAATAATTTCATTAATAATTTATGTTAGATAATTTCTAAATTCAAATCATGTGATATTTTTGAAATTTTAATTTTATCTCGTATATTTTTTGTTTTTTTTTTTTTGTTGAGCTAATCGTGATTTTTTATTAATTAATTTTGTACATCTTGTAATTTCATAGTACCAAAAAAAAATATTTGTTTTTTTGTATGATTTGAATGAATGATAATTTATTTATATTATGCTTAGTGCGCATGCTTGACCTTCTTTATTGACAAAGGCAAATTTTAAGTGGTTTTTGTATAGTGTTATCATACATCATATCATACATAATTTCGTATGTTCAGATGAAACATTACTATAAAAAAATTGGTTTATCAGTTTACGTAAAAGTGAAATTTAATGTTTTATGTTTAACGTAACACTTTTCATTGTAAATTTTTTCAACAACAAAAAAAAATATAAAAATATAATTATTATTTTCGTTTTTAAAAACAAGTAAATATTGACTAAATGCTATTGACCTCATTCAAAATAATTACGAAACTATAATTTACACATCTTTACAATAATAACAAAAAGAAATTTAATTGTTTTTCATATAGTTTTAATAAGATTAATTTGAAAAATGTCACTTTTGAAAGAAGCTGGTATGCAAATTGTTGCTGGTGGAAGTGCAGGTTTTGTAGAAGTTTGTATAATGCATCCATTAGACTTAGTTAAAACCAGACTTCAAATACAAACGAAAATTGTAGCGGCTAATGAGGTTTAGTATATAATAAATTTTAAAATGTTTATATCTATTTTTCTAATGTTATTTTATTGCAGGTTTATTACAATGGTGTTTTTGATTGTATTAAAAAAATGTATAAAGCTGAAGGGTTAACTTCATTATGGAAAGGAGTTTTACCGCCGATTCTCGTTGAGACCCCGAAACGTGCCGTAAAATTTCTTACCTTTGAACAATACAAAAAAGTTTTTATGTTTGGCTCTGACAAACCAACTCCACTGGTAATAAATATAAATTTAGTTGTATTTATTTACTAGCTAGTATTGTAATTATTTTTAGACGTTCTCATTAGCCGGTTTGGGGGCAGGAATTACAGAAGCTATTTTAGTTAATCCATTTGAAGTTGTTAAAGTCAGAATGCAGGCAAATCGTTCAAGGTGAATTCAATCTATAATAATTTTCTTATTAAAAAATTATATTATAATATTTTCAGGGGAAAAGAGATTCCCAGTACAATGAGAGTTACTAAAGAAATAATAAAAGAAAGTGGTTTTGGTTCTAAAGGATTAAATAAAGGATTAACTGGTGAGTTTTATTTTTGTTTTTACTCTTGTACTGTCAATATTTGTGTCCTGAACAACCCCTATTAAAATGAATACCCAAAATTAATTTCGATATCAGAAATAAATTGAATCCGAATTAGAAAATAAAACAAACGATAAAATTACATGTTTTAAATTTATTTATTATAAAGTCTTATTATGTTCTTAATTATTAACAATTAATTAGCAACAATTGGACGAAATGGTGTTTTTAACATGATTTATTTTGGCTTCTATCACAGCGTCAAAGGACATTTTCCAGAATACGAAGTAAGTACATTTATCTGATAAACGTAGCCCATATTTTTTAAATCTTGTATTTCAGGATCCAATTAGTGAATTCTGCCGTAAAATAGGAATTGGTTTTATATCTGGCACAATAGCTTCGTGCGTAAATATTCCATTTGATGTTGCTAAATCTAGAATACAAGTAAGTAATATTTTTCTGCGGAGTTATTACGATGTTTATGTTTATTATTTCGGTATTTATATTAATACTTTTCATATTCTTTCAGGGTCCTCAACCAAATGGACAAATTAAATATAAATCGACATTCATGTCAATGAGACTTGTCGCTCGTGAAGAAGGCTTCCGAGCCTTATACAAAGGCTTGATTCCTAAAGTGATGAGATTGGGCCCGGGCGGAGGAATAATGTTGGTTGTTTACGAATATGTATATGAATTCTTAAAAAAAGAATTTCCATAATTATACAGAAAATTGAATTTTTATGTTTTAATTTATATATAAAATTGCATTTAATAATTGTTAATGAAATATTATTTACAATCAGCATTACAATCTACAGAAAAGCATACTTTTGAACATAATAATTTTTTTTTTTTTAAAATCTTATAACGCTTTTATTATCGAACATTTAATGTTTTGAGTTCAGTTTATGCTTTGAATCAAAATTGCAGCAATGTAAAATTTTTGTAAGAAAAATTATTTTTAAGTTGAAGAATTTCAAAATTTATTAGAAAATATATAAAAACTTTTGTACATCTATAGTATTATCAATATCCCACACATCATTCTCTATCTATTTCAATCTTATTCATGTTTGTATAGTGGAAAACACTTTCGATTTAAAGTTATATTTTTTTACTTACTTTTACTTCTAGTATTAAATTAAATTCTCTGCTTTTACGTAGAATGTAGAAACAAACAAATATTCTTACGTCGTATATGGGAATGATTTTCTGCTTCTGTTTTTTTCTAAATTTTGATTTAATTTGAAAAGTTATTTGTCTAATAATTTTTAAAGGTTCGAATCTTAAATTATTATAATAGATGGCAGACTAACGGTTGTAACATACAATTTTTATCAAATAGAAATATTTTATTCAATTCAAGGAATTTTTGGAAATAGTGCATATATAATATATAATTTTCATCATCTATATGGATTTCGCTTTAATATGTTTACCAGATCTTTTAATCTTACATACTTCTCCATTCAAATGATTAAATTTTTGAAAGTTCAACAACCAAATGATCCTCTTTTTTTCTGATAGATTATCAATATCTTGAAAAATCAAGGACAATAAATATTACATTATACAGAAATTAAAACACCTTTTTGAACTTCAACTGGTGAAAATTGGTGAAAATTGTAAGGCTTAAAAAATTTGTATGACACCAACCACTCGTCAAAATCTTGATGCTTATTAATATTTTTTTAAATAAAACTAATTTGTTTTTATAATTTTTATTATTTAAAATCAAAGAGAAAATTTTAATTTATTTAGTAACTATAGTTTTTTAAAACATCTTATAACAAAACAACAAATTAATAAACAAATTGACTAAATTGTATGAAATACTTTTTTTTTTATAACAAAAAGAAAACTATAAATTGTTAACAATAAAATATTAATATCAGTATTCTCAAATTATGGAAGGGGCCACGGTAAGCCTATAATAGACAATAAATTATGCGTTATTTGAAAAGTTTATTTTAAATTAAGAAATTTTAATATTAATTACCTGTAAAGTCCACAGGTCCGCCTAAACCTAAATATAAAATATAACTATTAATTATATATTTTATTTAAATAATCTATGAAACATAAATCATAAAAAAGGGGGAACAACAAAAATAAAGACAATAAATACAACATAAGAAAGAGTGAATTACTTTGTGAAAAATAAAACATAAATAAAAACAGTAAATACAACAAACCAGCATCTGCTTCTAAAAGACTCATAATAACCGCCATGGCTGCTTCATCATTACCATCATTTACAACAGTTGGATTTGTTGACTCTGATATAATTTGTGATGTTGAATCTCCAATCATATTCATTACTTCCGAATCTAAAATAAAAATTATTGTAAAAGTTAATAAAAGTTATACTAAAAGTTGTTCAGAAATTTATTGTTAGTACCATTTTCTGGACTAACAATTATTGAATTATTTCTGACTTGATTATATCCCGATAATGTACCATTAATTCTTTGTATTGGTGTCTGAGGTATTCTATGTTCTTGTCCAATATCATTTGATATACTATTGTCTGATTGGATTTGTGGTGAATCAATAATATCCGGATTTGGACTATTTTCTATTTGAAAATTTACTTAAATAACATAAATGGGCAAACATTATTTATTTTATTTTCATATTAAGACTAACCTGATGATGTATCACCAATTCTTTTTTGATTATCTAAAACTTCTTCAGCTATTTGACGTCCAATTTTACTAGCTTCAACATTTTGATTTATCATACGACTCATTTCACGTCCATTATTAGCTAATTAATAAATTAAATTATTTTTTGATTAAATATTTTATATGGCTTATAAAATAAAGAAATATTATTTAAACATTATTTAAAATTTTTAACCAATTAAAATCAATATTAATGAATTGCATTAACATGAAGTTCCATATTTACCCTTTTAAAATTTAGATTGTGAAATCTTGAAATTATTAAGGTTTGATAGACTTTTATTGAAAATAAATTAATTAGGTATTAACAAAAATAAAGTAATTAATTTTCCTAATAGAAAACAATACCAAGATAATTTCAACATTATTTCACTTACTATTATTAAAAAAATCAAAATTTTCTGCAACATTGGTAGTGACGTCAGTTCTATATTCAGTATCTGGTGGTCGTATATCAGTTCTAAATCAATTAAAAATCATATTTTTAATTATGTTACAAATTAAAAATTATGTTAAATTTACAATATCACTAAATTTTTTGCCATAAAATATTCAACATCTTTTGTCCATGGATTTCTAAATGATTTCCATTCAGTTTGTAATCTTATAAAACCATTATCTTTTGTTCTAAATCGATAAATTGTTGTTGAAATAACTTTTTCTGAATGTTGTAATGTTGATTTATGTGATTCAGCTAATGTTGTTAAATCTTCATTATGATAATATTCATACATACTTGTTCCAAGAAGTTCTTGTGGTAAAAAACCAAGGACTAATGTTGCTCTTTTAATACAAAAAAAAATTTATTAAACTGATGTTTTCTTTTATTTAGAAAATTATTTTTGTTTTTAGTTTATTATTTCAACAAAAAGTCAAATTGATTGAATTATAAATATTTTTAATAAAAAAATTTATTGAATTTATTTTAAGAAAAATACTGGACAAGTTTTTTGATTGTGAAAATTAGAATGAAATCCAAAAAGAATGGACAAAAAAATTTATGATTTTATTTCTATCAGAAAATAAACACGACTAAAGAATAAAACCTTTTTTTGACAAATGGATAAAGTGGATAAAACAAATAAACAGAACTAAAATTTAAATAAAAATATTTCTACTTGCAAACCAACTCAAGTGAAGAAAAAAATAATTGTGAACCAATTCGCAAAAGTTGTCTCTTAATTGAAGAATTCATTTCATTCTGTTCAATTTAATAAAAAAATCAAACAAAAAAAAAATAAAATAAGAAGAAGAAAGAAGATTATTGCATTATAATGTCTAAAAAATGAATTTAATTCTATATAGAAAATAATATTAATTATTTAAATTTGTACCTTTGATCAATAAAAATAAATTTTCCATCTAATGCGTGTCTAGATAAAAAATAAACTTTTTTTAAACGTAAATTAGGATTTGTTGTTGTTGTTGTTAAATTTTGTGTAAAAATATTTGGTGGTAAACGTCCGATAGCAACTAAACATGATAAATTACATGAGTCACCATCACAATCACCTTCTTGTTCTTCTAAACCAATTTTTGCTGGTGCCCAAGATTTTAAATATCCAGTACATTGTATAACTGAATATTTTTTATCACAATTTATTTGTTTTTTACGACGATGAGAACCAGGATCAGTGGTTGTACTACCACCAACATTTGGTGGTACTGTAGAAGCTGTTTCACTTTCTTCTTTTACTTGTGTTGTTGCTTTACATTTCATACGACAAAAAAATGAACGTCTTGCACCTGGACAAAGACGTGATACTTCTTGTGGAATATCAGTTTTTACAGGAAGCATTGCTAAAAAACAAAAAGAAATATTTATTCAACGTACATAATATAAAAGAATGAAATCTTTTTAAATTTACTTTTAGCATCAATAAGACGTTCACGTGGACTTAAATTAGATGATGATAATTGTTCTTTAACTTTTGCAACATCTTTTGGATGTAAAATATCAAATAAACTTTGTCCAAGCAAATCATTTTGTGAATAATTTAATACTTGTAATACAGATTCAGAAACATATAATATTCTACCACGATCACATCCAACAACAAATAAAAAACCTTCAGCTGCTTGTAATATTAACATTTTTAATTCTTGATCAGATAAAAATGCTGGCTTATAATGTCCTTCTGTATATGAATGTGGATGCATCATTCCACCACGTATTGTTTTTAAATGTTGTACAGCCATCCTTAATACAGTTAATTTATCTAATTTTCTTGACATTGCATGACAAATTGGTATCATTGCTGATAATTCTGTGATATATGTATTCATTTTATCACGTCTACGTTTCTCTATTTCACTATGATTTTGTCTGTAAAATATTCAAAACAGAATTTCATCGTTTTATCTTTTTTCATAATATCATCTTTTATGCGACTAAAAATAAATAAATTAAGGATAATAAATTTATTTAAGAAAACAGAACAGGGAAGAAAAACAATGAAAGAATAAAATTGTTTAAATTTTTTTTTCATTCAAACATAAAATAAACAGTTTTTTTTTTCCCGGTGAGTTAAGATTTTAACACAAAAATTGTTGTAGTTATTTTTGAATGTGAATCAGGATTTTTAAAGATAACAGAAATTAATAATAAAATATACAATTTAACTCGATTATAACGAACTTTTTTTAAATTACGTGAAGTTCGTTATAACCGAGTTGCATGTTAGTCCTTATTTAAAATACTGTACGTATTACATTTGGCCTATTACTATTAATTTCCTTCTTCCTATAACTTCACTCATGTAGAATTTTTTTTCTTATATTCTTTTTTTGAAATAAAAAAAAAAATCAAATAAAACAAAACAAAATAAAGAAAGATTTCTTCAAATAATATCGAATTTATCGATCGTCAATGGAATTTACTTTTTTTTGTTTTTTAATTTTTGTTTTTGTATTTTCCCTTATAATAATTAGAAGTCCGTCAATGACGACCGACCACCTTGACCTCCTCTTAACACAATAACAAAAAAAAATAACATTATTGTGATTATTAGTGTGTGAGTGTGTGTGTGTGTGCATTTCTTTTTTCTTTTTTTCTTTATTTGGCTTCTTATTAGAACGGATATAAAAATGTAAATTTCCATATAAAAAAAAAAAATAAATAATAAATACTGACATTACCTATATACTGGCTGAAAATGTAGAGAAAATACACAATGAAATAAAAATAAATAATTTTGCCTGTAAATAACAACGTGGCCGTCAGAACAAAAAAAAACAAAAAGTAAAAAAAAAAAGTAAAAAAAACTCCCAGTTTGATTCTAAACGTCCAATCAAAGCGCATGCTACAATTTTTCTTCTTTTTTTTTTCATTTATTTATAAAAATCTGTTACAAGAGCACGCATTCTTTTGAGATTTTTTAAATAATAAATTTGAATTAACTTTAGAAAAATTCACAAACAAATTACATTACTTCAAAATTAAGATAAAACAATAACGATTGCAGTAAAAGGTAAAAAAAAATAAGGATGTTAGCATGTAAACTTTAGCATTTTATGATGATTTTATAAAAGCAAAGAAAATTTTTAAAGATTCTTACCTAATTATTTTCTGTAATAAAATTTACATAAAAATCAACGTCATTGATATTAAAAATTATAAATATTCTTAAGCGATTATTTGGTCATTTTAATTATTTGTTTTTTTATTTTAATAATTTTACTGAGTCATTTAATTTATAAAGTTAAGAAAGAAAAAATAGTTAAGTTAAAAATGGAAAAACTAGAAAAAAAAATCTATAAATTGAATAAAATATCGATTGTAGTAAATGGGGAGCAAAAAAAATCTGAAGGATGTAACTTAATATTAAAAAATGATAATGGTAACAATTACAATAAAGCTTTCTGTTAGAATGAAGAAACAAAAAAAAACACTTATTGATTCAATTTATTGATTTTATAAATTAAACTGGGCTTATAAAAAAAATAGTACTGTATAGAAAAAGATAGAAAATAGAAATAATAATGATGATTAAATTTTATATCTTACTTTTTATTTTCATCAGTTGTTCTACCAGATTTAGCGTCATCATCTAAATCACTATTTTCTCTGTAAAATAAATTAAGAAAATAATTAAATTAAATTATTTTTTTTCGTGTTACATATTTTACAAAATTTAAATTTAAATTGTATAAAGATATCAATGGAAATTTTCAAACACGTACAAACAAGTAAGATAAACAATAGACTGCTGTTGGCAATGTTCAAGAATTTTTCAACTTGATTATTAATCAATTAATTCCTCACAATCTCATAATCAATCTTTTATTACTTAATCCATATATTTCATATTATCAAATAAAAGGCACGAAAAGGCTTTTTGCCAAATAATGATTTTATATTGACGTATATTGTATCAATCCCTTTAAATCAGTCCCTTTAAAACTCAGGATATACGGTGCTTCCAAATCCAACACGTTGTAATGAGAAGTCAATAAACTACCTTTTGTAAATCATCTTACATTTGGTGTGAATGTAAGTTCTTTGGATGCTGTTATGTAACTGTTATTCTTCTCCATAAAATATTTATACAAAATATAAATCCTTTAATCTTTCCCACTTTCCCCCCTTTTGACACTTTCAATGAATATCGTAATTTCGGAAATTGCCTTTGTTTCTTTGAAACATATTTTATGTTCTGACTTCTGAACAAGTTAATTTAACAAAAACATGTAACAAACTTTGACATTGAAAATTATAACATTTCAAAATTATTCTTTATGTTTTTTTTTTAAATAAAGAAAATATAATTTTTCATCAAAGTTTAAAGAAAACAATCAAATCTTATAACAAAAAAAAAAAAAAAGAAATACAAAAACAAAAACAAAAAACCAAAGAAGGTGAAATAATTTTTCTCGTTGTAAATTTCGTCTAATAATTATTTTCACAGTCAACACCCTTAAAACAGTAAATGAAATTACAAATCAAACAACAAATGAACTAAAATGAAGGTAAACTAAGGTGAATGAAAACATATTAAAGACAAACTGAAAAACTCTTTCAATAACAAATAAATTGCAATTAAATTATTTCACTTTTACTATTCACATTTATTATTTTATATTTTATTTTAATTTTTATTCAATTATATAATGATTTATTTTTTTTATATGTAATCAACACTTTGAAATTAACTAACTAGAATTTTTATTATTAATTTAATATTTAATTAAAAATTAAAGGAATAATGATTAAAGTTATTTAATATTTTTTTTTTAAAACAAAAAAAAAAAGAAAAATAAGGAAACGTTGCACGGTAGAGAATCAGAAAAATTTTTAATACTAAATATAATTTTCCTTACAAAATACTTTCGTACTTTAATAAGCGTGAGACGACATTCTATTTTTCCATTGAAAAATGAACAATTTTTTTTTTTGTTTTTTTTTTTATTTCTGATAAGAACAAATTTTTAGTAAAGATTTCTGAAAACACATTGAATGGTGAAAATATAGTCAAAAACAATGGAAACCATAAAAATTAATATTTAAAACTTTTCATTTACCATGAAATGTTGTTTGTTTTTTTTTTGTTTTTTTGTTTTTTTGTTTTTTTCTGTTATTTTAAAAAAAGAAAGAAAATTTGAAAAGAAAATGTATAATACAAGAAAATTGGAAAGAAAGCAAAATAGTTGCTTTTCTTGTTTTGTTTTTTTTTTTTTAAAAACAAAAAACAAATTGGTAAATTGTACGCCATCTTTTTTTTTTCTTTCTTTCTTTTCATCAGTTGGCAACATTTTTAATTTATATTTTTAAATGGCTTCTTTTTTATAATTGTTTAAGTTACCACTGAAGAAAATGTTTTGAAAAATTTGAAAGCAAAAAAAAAAAAAATAAAAGAAAAATATAAAAAGAAAGGGTTGAAAATTTTTTCTTTTCTTTTTTCTAATTAATTTCGACCTTTTATGATTTTTTTTTTATTACTTTTGTATTTTCTTTTCATCGTCAAGAAATTTTGTATGAAAATATAAAATTGAATTTTTTTTTTTTGGACATTTTTTTAACCTACATTTACGTTTAAATAATTTAATTAATTATCAATTTTTAAAATAAACAAGAAACATATTCTTATATTTAGGCTCAAAGAATATTTTCCGTAATTTATAAAGATGAAAAATTGTTTATTTCTCATAGTTTTGTTTTTGTTTTGTCATTGTTTATTTTTGTTACAGCCAAATACAATCTTACAGATTATAAAAAAAAAAAACAATCGTATTTATGTTGGAAATTATATAATTGCTGTAAGATTTATTATATTCATATTTGATGTCAAATTTTCTACTAAAAATATCTGATATAATTTCAAGATTTATTCATTATCATAAATCTAGAATTGCATAAATTAAATGATGTAATAGATGGAATTACTCAAATTGTTAGAATACAGAATAAATATTCTTTGGAATTGTTTATAAAAGAAACTAGAAGAAAAACAAGACAATTAACCAAAAAAATTCTAATATAATTTTTGATTTTGAATTTTATTGAACTTTTTTTTTTGTTTAAAGAAGTTGAAAATTTTTCTTTTTGTTTTATTTAACAATAAAAGTAAAAATTAAATAAAAAACAAATAAGTTGTAATAAGTTTAACAAACTCAAGTAACAAAGAAAGTTAATTAAAAAAAAAAAAAATACATAAAATTCTTAGGATTTGTGTGAAAATATTTCTCTTCAAATTTAACGTAAATTTTCTTTGAACAAAAAAAAAAAAAGAAATTGATTAAAATTAAGAATAAGGAATAACTTTCTAGTCAACATTTACAATAACAATAAAAAATGTATTTTGATTATCGTCATCATAATCATTGTCATTTTATTTAAAACATTTTCAATCACAAACTTAACCGGAAAATTTGTTTCTGACAAATAATCAATACACACATGTTCTTATTGTAAAGTTATTGTAAACAATTAATGTAAAACCAAAAAAAAAAATATATTGTAAATTTATATTTATAAGGTTTCAAGAAAATTTTAATCGATTTCTCTATTTAATTATATAAAAGTGACATTTTTATTAAAGGGGTTGAAATTAAATTAAATCAAATATTATATTTTATAATGTTTTCAGTAAAATATATTTACATTAAAGAGAATATAAAAAGTTCAACATTTAAAATTTCAACCTTTTTTTTTTTTTTTTAGGGAAAAAGTTTGTATTATTTTTGTACAGTAGGAACAATTAGTCTTATATTCTCATCACAAATGGATCAATGGGGACAAGCGACAAACGGGTGAAATTAATTTATTGAAAACCATTATTACTGTAATAATTATTAAATATTGTTGTAAAAGAAATTTTTAATTAATAGATAAATTAATGATACAATTGCAACATCGTAGTATAGTTCATCGTACTAGACTAGAACTAAACGAGTATGGTAAATCCAATGAACACAATTCTACAGAACTAATTTATAGAATTGTAAAGTTATGGGTTTGAGTTGAATTCAATCAAAAGTTCAATAATTCTTTGTAGAAAATGTTATGTTTTCTTATTTGGTCTTACACATTTCATTGAAATTTCATTAGAATTGATTGTTTAAAACTTTCTTGTTTTATTAAATCTTTTTTTTTTTTGTAGTTTTGCTAAAATACAATTTTTGCTCTTTAACAGTCTACTATAGGGAGGGACAAATATTTTCTTAGTTTACTGTTAAACGTTTCGTGAAACCGAACCTATTTTTTTTTTAAAAATTCAGATAATCCAATAATTTATCTATAAATTGTTTTTTTTTTTTTACATTTTCGTTTGTCATAACATGAACTTGAGTGAATTGTATGCACTTTTATAATTATTATTAATTACTTTGAAATTTTCTCGAATTTATAAATAGTTTCAATATAACAACATAATCTATACTTTTACTTCAATTATTAAGTTTTAATTGAGAATTTGATCAATTAAATATTAAACACAGCCATAAAAAAGTTTCGAGCATTTATATGCTAAAAAAATAGAATGAAATTTAATTATAATTTTTCTTTTAACTTACGTGTAAGAAGATTTTCTTTTTCTAGAACTACTGATGAGATTATGTTGATCATGTGTTTGTTCATGGGCTTGTGATTGTTGTGTTTGTGGTTGTGATTGTGGTTGTGGTTGTGGTAGTTGCTGCTGCTGTTGTTGTTGTTGTTGATTATTTGCATCAACTTGTATTCCTGTTAATGCTTTATCAATTATTGATGATCCCTGAGATAAATCCGTATAAATAGAATTGACACATGATCCACTGTAATTGTATTTTTTTAATATTAAAAAAAATTCACTCAGAGTATATATGTGTTAAGTAAAAAAATGATCAATGGTAACTTTTATGAACATTTATGAATTTTTTTAAAAAAAAATTGAATGTCTGAACCAATATGAGAACAATTTAAGAAAGATACAAAATCTCTGTTAGCAGATTTCTAGCACCTTTTGTGAAATTAGTCATTTGGATCTCTATAATTTCATGTAAAATATTAGTAAGTGGTGTTCCTATAATTAAAAGTTTATGATTTGATACTTTAAAAAAATCTATGTGTAAAAGAATTGTTTCAAATAACCTTAAACATCCTTCATCTTTCATCAAATACAATTTATGATATAAAAGGTTTCTATATGAGATCCATGAGATTTTTAAATGAATATCTAAATTTTTTATTTGTACTCACAGCTTATCATTATTTGTATACTCATACTTGTGTAATGTTTATGAAATTTTCTTATGTAAGATTTCTATAAAAATTATATAATAAAAATATGTTCAATTTTATAAAAAAAAAAAAAAAATGTTTTCCATTTTCTGAATGAAAAAAAGTTTATTTTCATCAAAAGAAACTTTTTTTTTTGCATTGTTTGTGTGTGTGTGTATTTTAAATGTCAATACTCAAGAACAAAACAAATAAATATATTTTAAAATATATAAAAGAAGCAAAAAAAAAAAAAAACAAAAATTCATTATTTATTGTAGAGTGAATTTAAACAATATTGTTGTTGTTGTTATATCGTTCAATGTCACTTGTACTAGCAACACTTATTTAAGTGTTTCAATTAAGCAATTGGAATTTAAACAAAAAATAAAAATAATTGTAGATTTAAGAACATTCGTAAAAGTTCATTCATTTTTAGCATTGCAATAATATTGGTTGTAATTAAAACGCAGGATATTTGTTAATGTCTAATTCTTTTATCAGAATAATAAAAATTAAAGTTAACTTACTTTGTTGTCTGTTGGGTATTCATATCATAATAAATATTGTGCTGTTGGCCATATTCATGACTATGTGAACCATTTGAATTTATTATTTGTTGTTGTCCAGTAGAAAATATATTATGATGATGATGTTGTTGTTGATGATGAACCTGATGATGTTGTGGTTGCTGCTGTTGTGGATGATGATGATGTAATTGTTGTTGTTGTTGTTGTTGCTGATGTTGATGTTGATTATTTGTTATTGTTATTGTTGTTGTTGTTGTAGATGGTGTTGCTGTTAATGTAGTAACTATTGGTACACCCAATTCAGTTAATTGATGTGGTTTTAATTCATCCAATGTTAAAAATTCACGTTCATCATCTGGTACTTGTACCAAAGTGTAGGGCAGATTTTGTAGAGAAAAGTTTCGTGCAACCATCTTTAGATATGTGTGATGTGACTATTACGGCGTTACTTTTTTATTTTAATTGGTTTAATTTTTCTTTTAATTTATTTTTATATTTTATTTTATTTTTTTAAAAGTTTTTCAGATTTTTGCAGATATTTTTTTTTTTTTTTTTGGTTTTTTAATCAATTGTTAAAAAAATTTATAAAGAAAAATAATGATAATTATTGAATTGATGTCAAATAAATTGTAACCGATTAATCGATTAATCTTAAATAATATTCTCTATAGATAATTTCGCGTACAGCAAAAACAAAAATGAAAAATCAAGTTTTACTGATTTTACTGAATTTTTCATAAAAGAAACATAAAAACAAAATCCTACCAAAATTCCCACAACACAAACAAATTAATAGACAAATTTAATCAATTTATAATAATTAAAGGTAAAATTATTCACAATAAAAATACTCAGTACACACACACACACACACATACTCATACAAAAATAAATACTGGCAAACATAAAATAGGATTTAATTAGAATTTTTTTTTTGTGTATCGATTTGTAAATCTTCGATTATTTAATGTTCCATTTATATATTTTTTTCTTTAAAAAAAAAAAAAATAAATAGAGAAAATTAATTCTCATATACGGAAAAAATCAATCACTTTTTTTTATTTCTTTCTTTGACAGAAGAACGAACCAACAATGAATTCATTCATTTTTTTCCATTTTTGTCGTTTTTTTTTTCTATTCTTCTTTATTTTATTTTTTCTGCACCTCTTCTGTTTTCATTTGTTTTTATCTTTGGTATTTTTATCCTTCTTTTAAATATGCTAATTTTATTGTTCTATGTGTTGTTGTTGTTGTTTTTGTTGTTTTTGTTGTTGTTATTAAGATAACTTTTCAAAAGGATTTTATTTTACTAGAAAAGAAACAAAAATCAGATAATCTATCGATTTTTCATATAATTGTTTTTCACGTCATAAATAATTATTCTTTCAGATAATTATTTATGACGTGTTAAAATGTTCAAATTTAAAACTCTATGGACGTCTTCTTCTTCCTCTTTGAAATTATTTTTTAATTTCTTTTTTTTTTTTATTTTTAAAAAAACCTAAAACTTTTACGTTTAAATAAATAATAATATTATACTAATTGTAGTAAGTACATATACTAATTTAATTTATATATGACTTTAGCCAATAATAAAAATATTCCATTTAAAATTGTAATTAATTTTTAATATTAATTTTAATTTATTGTATATTTTTTTGTTTCTCTTTTCCTTATTAAAAATAAAAATAAAAACTAAAGAAAATAAATATTAAGAGAAAAATGTGTCAGACAAATACTAAAAAAAAATTCTGCTAGAAAAGTTGTAATAATTCGTTGTTTTTTTTTTTATTTTGATTTTGAAAGAATTTGAATTTTATTATTTTAATTTTTACTACTGAGATTATTAGAACTAGAGACCTACTATTTTTATTAGGTGGATTCTGAACCACCTTGCATCTGCATAATATGCCTTTAAAAATTACGACTCTATTGCCTGTTCTATAGAAATATTGCAGAGTTTCTACTTTTTAAGATTAATTTGAATTTTATTTATTGAATTAATGAAAATAATATCTGTTTCTTTATTTCCCTTTATCACCCATATGATTTTCCGCATAGTAAAAGTGAAGAACATTTATTGGATTAATAATTAATAATAAGAAAGTATTTCTAAATATTTGCTAAGTGACGATATGTATGTACGAAATTTTTCACTTTGACAATAATTAAGAAATTTATTTAAAAAAAAAAAATATAATCTGATGAAAAATGTTTAGAGATATTTTCTTTAGTTAAATTAAAGTCTCCACTTTAACTAGTTAGATAATTATAAGTCAGATTATGAAAACAAATTTTTAATTTGAGTTTTTTTTTTTTAGAGATTAATTTAGTTGATTAATTATTATTTTAAAAAGTACAGATACGAATTCTTTAGTTCACCATAAAATTCCATTAAACATATTTTATTAAATTCTATTAAATTAAAATTAAAATACGAAGAAACAAAAACACATGGACTTCGTTTATAAATAACTAAATAAATACTAACTGTCTCTATAAATACACTAAACATTTATTAATAAAAATATAAGGATTAAAAAAAAAAAAAAAACCACAATAAAATCGTTTTATTTAACGTAATCCAAATTATCCCGATTTTAATTTTAATTTTCTATTCGCACTGTTTGACCAAAAAATCACCACAACTCATTCGATTAAAATAAATAAACAAATAATTTTTAAAATTTACAAATGGGAAAATAAGTGAAAAACGTAACAAATGGAAAATATATAAAAAAAAAATGTTAAGAAAATTTTTTTAAGAATTAAATTTAAAAAAAAAAAATTTATTTATTAAAAATCACAACTTTTTTTCTAATTTTAAAATTATTTTTTGATTTTCTTTTAATTTTAATTGTTAACGTTAAAAAATTTTTACAGAGAAAACAATTGAAACATTTTAGATTTTTTTATTAATATTAATTAAATTGATTAATTATAAATTTTTGATTTTAAGTTAAAAATTATCAGTTGTTATTTTCTGATTTCTTTTTGTATTATTTTTAGAAAATAACAAAAAAATTAATAAAAAAAAAATATATATTTAAAAGGAAAATACAATTTTTCCATCATCATCCGATCATGACAATTGTTTAAAGCAAACTGTTAACTAATTTCCATAAATCACACAAATATAGGTTTACAACAGAGCCTTTTATAAAGCTCACTCTCTCTCTCTCTCTCTCTCTCTCTCTTTCTCATACTCTCTATTATATTTTTACTCTTCTCTTGTTTATAAGAAATAAGTTTTACACAAACAACAACAACAACAATAATTTCTTTTCTTTTATTTATTTATTTCTAAATAAAAGTTTAGTTCTTTGTTTTGTTTTATTTTTTTTTTTTTTACTGTTAGAAAGAAAAGCGCATGTCCAATTTTCTTTTTATCATTTCATATGTGTGTATCTGTGTGTGTGTGTGTGTGATATTTTGTGGCATATTTTTATACTGATTTTCTACTCGTTGACTGAATAGAATATTATAAGAAAATTATGTTGAAAGTATACAAAAGGGGTTGGCACAAATTGGTGGTTGGTTGATATCTTTTTTGAATATGGTTTATTATACATACATTTATGCAATATTGCAATTATTTGTAATAACATAATGTAACAACAGTAGATTGAATCTTTTAATTAGGATTAATAAATTACATTTTAAAATTTCATTATGAAGAATTTTTTAATTATTGAATCTTTAATTTTTTTTGCAAAATTTCTTATTAATTTTTATTCTCTTTTACATTCTCAGACATTCTTACGTCCTTCATTTAACTTCACTTAAAATAATTGACAATCTGGAAAACTGCAAATCTTTAGGAAATTTTTCAAATCAATGTCCTGTTTTATTTTTTCACAAAACTTTTACTTAGCAACATAGAAATCTTTTTGTCTCTTTTTAATATTTATTATTTAATGATTAAAATTTGATTTAATCAATTTCCTTACAAAAATATTTTAAAAAATCATGCTCTAAGACACGAATGTAAAATTTGCCAGAAACACGTGGGTACATTTTTTTTTTTCTAAAATTATAACTCAGTATTTTTTCTCCTTATTTATTTTTTGTTGTTTTTTTTTGCTTTTGACAATCATTTGTATTTGACAAACGTTTATTTTTAATTTATAATTTTCAAGTTTTTTTTTTTTTCTTTTTGTGTTTAAAATTTTTCATAAAGTAACTCAAGAATATTTTCAGTGGGTTTTTAAAGAAAATATTTTTATTTTTATCAAAAAGTTTACTTTCTCCTTTTTGTTTCTTTTTTGTATTTTTTTGCTTATTTAGAAAATAAATTCAAAGTGAATCCATTGAAATTTCTATTCATATTTTTCATTATATTTTCTTTCTTTTTATTTCTAGAAGGATTTTACATTTTTTTTTGTTCTTTATTTATATAAATGGGAAAAGTTGAAAATTTCAAAAGAAAAATCTAAAATAAAAATGAAAAAAAATAAAAAAAAAAACAATAAATTTTCTTAAGAAAAATAAGCCATACATTTTTTTTTTTTATTGTTTCTTAATTTTTTTTCCCTTTCTTTTTTAATAAAAAAAAAAAAGTGTCCATTTCGACTATAAATAAATTTTATATGACGTCATATAAATTTTATAAAATAAAACTGCATTCAAAAATATTCCATTTTTCAAAACATATTAATTCATTTATGTAGAAATTTCATTTTATTTCTAATCTTTAAAAAATAATTCCATATAATAAAAAATAATATTCCTACAAATTTCTAACTTTCTTTTATTTCAAATTTATTTAAATAGAATTATTTTTTCTTAACGTTTTACCTCCAATCATACCGAATCAGAACAGATATCAAAGACTACAACAAAATATAAAACAAAACAAAACAAAACAAAAAAAAATTGATCAAATCAAAAAGAAAACAAAATAAGACGACAATATTCAAATTAATTAATTTTATAAACAGAATATTTTGTAACAAATGAATAAATTTTCATGTAAAAGAATAAATAAGAAAGAGAAATAAAAAAATGTTTACACTTTTTGTTTCTTTTTTTTAACTTTTTTGTGACTTTATAAAATTGTGAGATGTTTATGACTTTTACAAAAAAAAATTTCAAATAATTGTTAATTTTCAAAATATTTTTTATCATTCGACTTGTACAAATTACTTTTAATATAACAAATTTTTTGTACACAATATTTGTGAACATTATACTCTTTAAATATTAATTTAATGTTTGATGCAAAATATGCGATCAAGTGTTGTAAATAATTTTAATTAATTCCTTTTTATTTTGTGTGTTGTTGTTGTTTTTTTTTTTGGTTCTTACACAAATTTAAATAACCAAATATCACAAAAATCTTTATTCTTTACAATATTGTAAATAAAAAATTAAATACAAAAATTCTGGTTTACAATTAGAAATAAAAAAAAAAAAAATATTTTTTGTGTTTGTATAAAATGTTACCGAATTATTTAAAAATCAAAAAAAAAAAAAATTTTTGATTTAACTTTTAAAGTGAAAATTTAATTTTCAAAAATAATACAATTGATAGAAAATCAAAAGTGTTCATAATAAATGGAAATTAATTATTATTAGAATAAAAATTTCTCTTTCAATAAATAGAATCAAAAAATGAAAGCACAGAATTACAAAAAAAACAAATTTATAAAATCAAAAAATAAAGTAGCTTTTAATAAACCAATAATAAATATTGGTACACATTTACATTAATTAAATTAATTCTGTTTAATTATATTTTTAGAGGAAACTATAAAATCAAGAGTGAAGTTATCGATTGATTACAAATATTTTACAAAATTGAACTTCAACAGATAATGGGATAATGTTTACATACCAACAAATAAATTCATTTTTTTTTTATTATAAAAGATTTAATACACAACAACCCCATATTTTAAATTATGGCTTACATTTATGTTTGCCAAACTTATAAATTTTTATATTAAAAAATAATCTTACATACGTAAAATTATCAAAAATATTTATAAGACAAAAATGCTGAATTCAATGTAACTAACTAAAATGATTAAAGTTTGGGAATATTCTTCAAATAATTCAAAAGTAATTAATTCTGTAACCTATATTCTATTTGTGAATTTTATACATTTAAATTTTCAGAAATAAAAAAGTTTTAGAAACTTTACTGATGTAAATTTTTAATGTTCAAAATTTTAATTGAATTATCCAATTATAATTAGTGAGGTTAAAAGGAATTTTCGTAGAGAGAAAGAATGCAGATTTGACTCATTATTATTGAAAAGGACAAAATATTTACAATGAAAAACACAATATAATCGGATAATACGGATTTATACAAAAACAAATAATAAAATCTGTCTATCAATAAATGGTTCATGTCAAACCATCCCCCTTTTACTCATATATATATGCGGATGTTATTAGGTGTGTTCGTTTGAGGACACAGATTATTGTCTTTAAAATCTATCATACAAATTCATACATTTTCACAATATTGAAAGAAAAAATTCGAACACGCTTAAAAATCATTCTAAATTTGATATTCTATTTTTTTTTTTTCTCTTAATAAATTCCCATCTTAACCTCTTCTCAATATTTTAATCATTCATAAATCAAGTCTCTGACCACAACAGAACAAGAAAAAAAATTAATCAAGAACCGCACTTTTTTTTTTGTCATTTTGTCTCAAATTACAAATTAACTTTTCCATCATTTGTTTTTCTTTTTGTTTTTTTTCTTGGTTTTCTGTTTTCATTTTTGCTGTTGTGAACGGTTATTTTATTTATGACATCATCATATAATTACAGTAACTATAGAATTTTCTTTTATATATATAGAAAGAAAATATGAGATATTGAGAAAAAATAAAAATAATCACCTCATCAGTTCGTCTTACAATTGATGATATTGGACGCTGCTGCATCCTTTTACGGCGAGACACACAATTTCGTATACACATTAAATCATATAAAATATAAACTTATTTAATTGAAGTTTTCTTGAATTTTCTAAAAAAAAAATTAAATATGCTGAAAAGAAAAACTGTATTAATTATTTTAAGATTTAAATATTTCCAAAAAAATTCTTATTTAATTTAACAGAATATTTTTAATTATTTCTTAATTTCCAGATTCATCCAAATCTTATAAGGAAACTCGGAATAAAAATTTTCACGAATACAAAATAAGATGAGAGAAAAAATAGTTTAAATTTTAAAATTGTTTCTGTAATTTTTAATTAAAATTAGTAAATAACGTGAAACAGAAGTAAACCCTTTATCATTAAATTTTAATCCTAAAAATATAAAATAAAAATAAAATCGACAATATTAAAGTATAAAATTGGTGACAGAAAAAGAAAAAAAAAATAATAATATCACAAAGAATAATTGGCAACACAAAAGGTACTATTTTTTTTTTTTGTTTTGTTTCTGTTCAATTTATTCAAACAGGAAAAAAGAAATAAGAAGAAAAACAAAACGAAGAACTTCTGTACTCGTTTACCATCAACAAAAGCTTATTATTCTTGAATAATTTTTTAACACCTGAGACGATTTACACAGTATTGAATGTCAGATTATTATTTCTTTTTTCTTCTTCTTCTTCTTCTTATTCTTCTTCTTCTTATTAAATACTATACTTTCTCATCTGTCTGAAATATCTAATAAAAATAATAACGAGAATAAAATCGAAGAGGAGACAAAGCAAAAAAAAAAAAAGAAAATGAAAAGGGAAAACATTAAAATTATAAAAGTTAAAGAATAAAGAATGAAAAGACAAAGACAAAAACAAAAAAATATGTGAAATAAAAAAGTCACAATCATTTATTTTTCAATGAAAATGAAAATTATGTAAATTAACAAAATAGAAAAGCTTTTTGGAATGAGAAAAATGTGAAGGTTAAATAAATCTTGTATAGAAATGTTTGATTATTAATTAATTGTGGCACAATGTAAATACGCATGTTAGAAAAGTAGAAAGAGATTCATTATTAATGTCAACCCTTGTTGTTTACAGTCTTACCATAAAATGCAACTAATTTAATCGTTACATTTTTTTAAATCAAACAGATAGAAAAAACAACAACAAATAACATAAAAAAATATATATATTTGAAAGGGTGACCCCATAAATTGAGATGGATAAATATTAAAGTGGGTGAATAAATATTGCAAGGGTGAGAAACAGAGATGATTAGGTTGTCGAAAACAAAATAAAAATAATGTACCATTTCATCTCCCTCTTCTTTTTTTTTATTCAACAGTTTTAAAGGTAAATAAAAGAAAAGAATAAAAAAAGGTAAAATAACTTGGATTCTAGTGCTTGACTTTTTTTTTTATTACTTTTTTTATTTTGCTTGTCTTTCGTTTATTATTTAAAATAGTTTTTTGATTGAGAGATATTTAATAAAATCAAATATTAAAGATTCAATACTTAGTGAGAGTGAAGGAGTGATTAACCAGAAACTTACAAACTTTTATTCATTCTAGATAAAAAAAAAACATGCACATGTTATGCCAATGGTAGATCTTTCAAATTTCAGCCCTATCATTTATATTATGGTTACAACGGGTAATGCGTAATAGTAATAGGGGTTCAATTCTAGAGAGTGAACACATTTAAGGAAAGCATCAGATACGTAAAGTACCATATCAAGACAAAAGGTAGGTAGTGACCTAGAATCCTACTGTTAAATGATAATCGAAATTGAAATCCAAATCAAAATGTTTTTCTTAAGAATTTTTTTAGATAACTGTCAAATGCACGTTTTTTAATAAAAGTCCAATATATTAATTTTACTTTTATTCAAAAATTTTATAAATTTTAAAACATTAAAATAAAACGATAAATAGAACAAAAAGACAGTAGACAAATACAGATGTTATATGAATACAAGGTATTGTATTCAGTATATAAAAAATATATTACGTCTGGTATGTAGTTCCCATTTATTACTAACAAAAAAAAATATGTTAAAGTTAGAACAAAAAAAATAAAACTATATAGTTGTGTTCTTCCAATTATTATTTACCTAAAATTAACGTAAAGAAATACAAATTGTTTTATTTAATAACTTTTAAATAACTGTCAAATGCATTTCTTTCTGAATATAAAATAAATTTTAATATGAAAATAAAAAAATTAAAGATAAAGACGACAGTTAGTCGTCAGAGACAGATGTTATGTGATATTAATTCAAGGGAGTTGAATAAATAAAAATGAAATTAATACTTTAAGCATAATATTTTTGTACCTACAAATTTTCAATTGCAAATATAAATTTTCTGATAATTGGATCGAAACTATATAGTAAAAAAGTTCATAAACATTTAGATTTTATTAAAGATCAATTTGTGAAATTATAAAGTTTTTTACTTCAACAAATCAATAGAATGATTATTTCATGTTAAATATTTTATGAATAAAAAAAAATCAACCTGCAGGTAAAGGCAAGGAACATTATACATTTAAAAGAGAACATAACTATACTAAGAGACTTTTTTATTTGTCTCATAAAACAATAAATACATTACTGACATTGTTATTTGATTATTATTTAGAAATAATATTCAATATATAAATCAAATAAAATCTAGCATAATAATTGAACATCTGCATTTGTTGTTTTATAAATATATTTAATAGAATTTAAATAAATGTCTTATTTAAATGACGTAAGAAAAATTGTATCTATTAATGGTAAAATTATTACTATAATAAGAATTTTTAATATTTATAAATTAAAATAAAGACAAATATTTATAAATTAAATTATATTGTAAATTTAAACAAATGATTTTCAGGTAAAATTGTATTTATACTTTTATTGATTAATTTATATTTAGACTTTTCTTTGTTCCTTAAAATAACAACAGACAAATTCTATTAAGAGAATTTAAATTAATTAGAAAAACAGTGAAATATAAATTTTTCATTAACTAATTGTCGCACTCCGTTTAAATTGCAGTACCTTATTAATTCATGTTATTTCAGTGGTTTTATATAAAATGAATTAAATCATTAATATATACTTTCCGATTATGAACACAATAACGTAACGGGTCATAAAACGAGGTTAGTAAATAACGAGCGGGTGAAAAAAAAGTGGTCTCCAAATAACCTGGTGGCTGGACGGAGTGAATGCAAAATGAATTTAGCACTTTTATATATAGTTAAATTTTGTCTAAATCACTATTCTAGAATTAATTTCAATAGAGATTCTTACTTAACACTCATTGGCCAGTTATGAATAAAAATACAAACATTAATATTGCATTTCAAGAAATTTTTGAAACATATTGATTTTTTTTGTTGTTGGGATAACGATGATGAAATACACGTTAGAATTCAACAATGGACCAATTACTACGTCAATTAATTTTTAATTATGACTAAAGAAATTAGCTATTATTAGTTGAGTTATTGATTTAATACAATAACTAATAATTGTATACTAAAAAGAAAACTTGTTCTAAATATAATTTTATAGTTATTTTTTTTGATCTAATGCGAACTAGGAAATATAGACAGACATGAATGAATTTTTTTTTCCAATATATATTTATGACGAGTTAAATTAATTGAAGAAGAAGAAAGTACATGATGTAATTTAATATTCATTATAAAGAAGTACTTTTGTTCATTTAATTAATTTTTAAAAATGGGAGAAAAAGAGAGAGAGTGAGATGGCCAGAGAATTGCAAATAAAATTTATATTTTATTGATAATTTTATCGATTATGGAAGTTTCGTCAAATACCAGAATAATAATAAATTGAAATCTTTAATTATAAATTAAAAGATTAATTAAAGTTGGAATTTAATTATAATTTAAAATATCAAATTATGCATTACGGAAATAAAATTATTTTTCTATATAATTAATTATTAACGATTAAAAAATTAATTCTTAGACATGTTTAAGATTTTTTCTTAAAAAATTGTATTATTATAATTAGGTGCACAAATGGCTTAAATATCATTGCCTGAAACAAACAAATTGGATCACCCTTAAAAAAATTAGATATTCTGTAATTTATTTTTAGTTACACAACAAATAAATTAACCGCACCAACTTTATAATTAACGATTAGAACGTCTGTGTGCTTTGATCACTTTATTGATCAGATCAGAGTCGATATTTTGCGACCTTTCAACTTTTTTCAAACATAATATTTTTTATTTAGATTATTAAATCATTAAAATAAATCAATAAAAATACATAAATTATTTAATCAACTATTTGTTTTTTATCATGTAATAATTTTTCCATAATTTTATAATAATAATAAATTCTGTTTTATTTTTCTTTTACACAATTATGAAAATTATTAGAGAGGAGGTAATTATAATAATAATATTAATTAGTCATATATACATATTTTTATCTTACTTTTGAAAAAAAAAGAAGAAATAAATAAGGGGAGAAAAAGACGAAGAAAAAAAAATGTCGCGAGACTTTGAATATAATGATTGTCATGATTTTATAAAAAATACATTTCTAACCATAAACTTGAACTTAGAAATGAAATGAAAATAAAGTCTAAATGCATTTGTGTTTGTTTTTTATGTGAATGGTTGTTAGTTAGATTTATGTATGCATTTACTTAATACTATTGAATAATAGATTTTCCCAATTATAGTAAAAATGTTTAGTTGTTTGTGTGCAAATTAATTTAATTTAATTTAGACGCCATTTTGTTTATATCATTTCGTTTAGATTTTGTTTTTCTCTTGCGGTTAATTAAAGCGTTTTTTTTTGTTTTCGAATTTTAAACATAATAAACTTTATTTACTTTTTTTAATTTGTAATGAATTTAATTTCATTTGAGTTTTTCACATTTTTTTTTAATATTTCAAATTATGACCATCATATTTTACACTTCTGGAATTTTCCAGTTAAATTTGTTAAAAACTTATCATTATCAATATTTACTCACTTTTTAGCTTCTTTTTATAGTTTTATTCCTTATTTAGTTTTTATATTTTACAACGAAAAAAAAAAACATTTTATAGAGAATAACATTTATTTTTATGTGACTTCAGTTTAAGGTCACGGTCGTTTTTTTAATAAAACAATAATTTACATTTTCCCCAAGCAACACAACAAATTTATTAAGAACAACCAAATTTTTTTTATTTTGAAAATTATCGATTTTTCACCCTTTATAACGGTTTCTTAAATATACGTAAATTGCAAAGAATCTTAATATTATTAATTATTTTATTATTATATAATTTTCTTATTAAATTTAAAAATTATTAAAAAATTGGCACGCGCGAAATATTTTATAAAATAGAAACATATTTTCATGATAACAACCAAAACATGACTAGAATCTAAAAAGAATACAAATTTATATATTATTATATATATATATATAAAATAATAATGACGTCGTTATATACAGGAGTATATAAACAGTAAATACAATACTAGGTTTAAGTTGACTTTACTTACTTTTATATAATAAAAATGCAATACTTGCAGTTTAGTTTTTTAATTGAAGGTCGTATATCTAATTTATACTTCTCTCTCACTAAGTATACACTTTATATACACTTTTGTATATAAACACATAGGTAGTTATAGTTATGTTATATATTTTTTTTATATATAAAAATATTTAGTTTTTCATGACTATCTAATCGCAAAATAATATTATATTCCATTGCATCGTTTTTATTTTCATTATTGCACATTGTTTTGTTGTTGTTTATATTCGTTATGTTATCGGAAACGACATACGTTTTTCCTGGAATCATTTTTCTATTATTTTACGTGCTTTTTTTTAAACAGCAGTCAGACGAATTAAAAATCTGTTATCATAATTTTGCAGTTTTTCATTTGACAAAGATTGATGTAAAATATTGATAAGAGATCTTAATATATATGCACAAGGGGAAATGTAAATAGAATCTTTAGACAAAGATCAAATGGTGAATGCATTTTATTTTCTAAATAAAATAATTTTTTTGTAAAAAATATGGATGGCTGATTTGAGAATGAGTAAAAACTAAATTTATTTTAGTTTAAATTTATTATTACTGTATTTGTATAATTTCTTTTTAAAAAATTTATAAATGTTAGAAATTCTACATAGATTTCATAAAAAATAATGAAAGCTTCAGATTTTAATTTAAGATGAACAATAGTTTAATAATTTTTGCTTGTTTAACTATAAAAATTTTAAGATGCTTGAAAATTGTTCAAATTGTCTTAGAACAACAAAGTAATTACGCTTGTAAAGCTGGCCTTTTTTCTTTAGCTTCAAGTTTTTCATTAGTGATTGCATATCCTGTGAAATTAAAAATAATAGAATTAATTTAGGTTTTATTTAATTTCAATAAAATAATTTGTTTACCTGTTCCTCCTCTTTCCATTTGAATAATATCTTTTTCCGTCAATTTTTGATCATTTAATGGAAAAATCCAATCTTTTTTAATAATTTTTTCGACGCATTCCATTGTAACAACATCACCTCTGTTAAAACAATTTATGATTAGCATTATTATAATTTTAATAAAAATAAAAACTTACGTTGGTTTGATAACAGCACAAGGAATAGAATTACTCAAAATATCCCTTGTTATTGGGCACATATATCGATTCTCTTTAATAATCAATGATTTTTTATCATCTGGATCATTAACAAGAGTGAATTTGACATCAATTAAATCTTTTGCTTTTATTGGTTTTTGTGATACTGGACAGTAAATTGTAGCATCGGGTTTTGTTAGTCTGTTTCTTAGAGGAGGTGGGGTTTGAGATGGTACCCAAAAGCTTGGTAAATTTTTTTCACGACCTATTGATAAAAATAATATTTTTCCGTACGTTATTAAATATTCTACTAATTTATAAATATTTTATGGCAAAGAAATACCTTGTGTCATATTTGATATTGAGTTACTGGAACTGGGTTGGTCTGTGAATTAATTATTTTGTTATTTTTGTTTAAATGTGAAATTTAATTTATTTGAATATTACTTATTCTACTACCAATTGTTGAACTTGTTACAATATTCTTTTCGGTATACACAAATTTTTCCAATATTTTTTGTTCCTCAGCAGCCGTTTTATCAGCCATATCATTTGCATCCATCTTTTTTTGCTTTTCATATTCCTTTAGTTTACGACTGTATTCATTTTTTTTTGTAATAATGTATTGTAAAATAGCTTCTTTATCAAATAAATATCCATCCTTCCTAATAATATAATATTTTGATTATAAAGTGAATAATTAATAATACCTGTTAGATTTTACGTTATAACAGGATTAAAACATGGTTGCAAAGTCAATGAACAACAATCGAAATTTTTCACAGAATCTTTTCCTAATCTGCTGCTATTAGTACCATAACCTGATGATTGTGCATCTTTCTTCTTTTCATGATAAGTATAAACGGCACCAGCAGTACAATTTCTCGCGTGTCTCGTCATTTTATATTATTATTAACAAAACAGTTTAGACAGACGAAGGTGAACGTCAAAATTAAACAACAAAACAAAATGTCAAATTATCTGGGTTATAGAAGTACAAAATAATATGGAAAAACTATTTATTTAATATTTGCTGAAATTCAGCAATTTCAGTTCTAAAAATAAACGCCGCTGTAGTAATTCGTTATAAATACAAAAAATTATTAAATTAATAATTATTTAATAGAAAATATTTTATTGATATCAGAACTAGTATTATTTGAATCAATATAAGTCGTCTATAGAAATGAAAAAATTTGTGACATTTATAGTAATAAATCATATTTTTCTTTTAATCGAAATTGCATGTAAAGAAGTTAAAAAATAACAAAATTAAGAATTAAATATAAATTGATCCTGTCTGGTTACAAGTTGCCAAATATATCTTATTAAAAAACAACTTCAACTTTACCTTCTCCAGACATTCCACTTATATAAATTCTCTTTCAAATCATTTTCTTATTCTTCTATAATATGGTACCACAAAAAAAATTTCATGCTGTTCAATTCATACACAAAAAACATGAATTATTTAGACTTAAAGCGCGATTCGTTATACCCTTTTTTTTTTTTTTGAACGAAGCAAAAGAGAAGAAGATTTTCTGCAAAAGTATAAAAAACGACGAAAACATGAATTTAAAATAAAAAAAACTCCAAGGTCAATTTAATGAAAAACATAAAACATAAAGAAGTATATAAAACATAAGAAGAAGGATGGCAATTTAAATTTTCATTTAATTTATAATTGCTAGGTATTGTTGTTACGTATAATAATATGTCAACGCCAGAGATCATTATAGTTTAGTATGATTTCAATTAATTTAATGTTTTCTTTCAATAGATGAAAGATAGAATAAAAATAGATAAAATAAAGATATGAATGGAGGAGTAAACGATAGAACTTATACCGACAAATATTTATAAAGATCATATCAGGTCATGCCTTTGCATCGGGGTCATTTTAACAAAAAAATACACGCCTCCAACACTCGCACCAAAAATCTTTTAGAATTTTTTCTATAATAAATTTGATTGATTATCGATTATTGATTCTTAATTAATTTAAAAAAAAAAAATACATATAAACTCAAAAATTTCTAATTGCAATTTCAGAACAGAAAATACATATACAATAAAATATTTATACTTACAAGTATACACAGGAAGAAGATGATAAGAACAAACCACAATGCAGATAATAATTTGGTTTCGGGAATACAACATTCTTATCGTTATTTTCTTTCGAGTAAAATACACAACCAATAATATATAGCAAGTAATATAAGTTTGAACTTTTTGTATCACATTCTGTTTTCAATAAAAAAAAAAAAAAAAAGAACGTATTCATTCAAATCACAAATGAATTTATATATTTCAATTATTTATAATTTTATTAAATAAATTTTTTGAATTGCTTTTCATATTTTTTAATTCAGTTACAATAAAAAATCTCAAAGATAAAAAGTGGTAAATATATTAACAAAAACATCATACTTCTAAAAGCCATTGTTTTTTTTTTTTTTTTTTTGTAAAAAGTCAATATTGAACCTTCTTGTCTTCTTTTTTTTTTTAACCTTAAATTTCTTCATTGGCAATGAATTATACTTTGAAATACAAACCAATCCAGTATATTCAGTATTGAAATATTTCATAGATGAAACAAATGTGTGTTCTCGTTCTCGTCGTGTAGAATATTATTGGAATGTAAAATGTATGTTATTTAGTTTAAGAATTTTATGGTTTTAAGTTTTGTCTTTAGTCGTTAGTTAGATGTAGCTGAAGTTAGAAGTGATAAATAATTTGTGTTGATTTATTTTAAATTTCATTTTTTTTTTTTTGTAAACAATTTTATTTTTTTCGATTATTGTTCGCATGTGCAACGATTGCGTTAAATTTTTTTTTTTTTTTTTTTTTTGATAGAAAATTAGAAGTTCAAAGTTTTTACATTTTTTTTTTTTTTTTTTTCATTCAATACGGGCATCAAGTTAAACGAAAAACTGATATACAAGTGTGATAAGACAGAAATCTGAGAATTTTTATAAAATTTTAGAAGTGAGTTCTAGGGAATACAAAAAACAAACGTGCGCGCCTATATTTTTTTTTTTTTTGTTTGCTAAAGTTGTAGACGCGTCATGAATTAAATAAATAAAACAAAACAAATAATAAAACGTGGAAGAAATGGCGGGAGTTCTACATTGTGAAGATGATGCAATTTATTTTTGTTTTAAATTAGAAAGTTTTACAATTTCGGTTTTAGTTTTTTTTTTTGCAAAAAAAAAAAAAAAAATACTATTAAAAACGGTTGTTTTTTTATTTTTAATAAAAGTTTTGAATAAAAAATGTAAAACGTAACAATATTAAAATATTGTATATCTGTTGCTTCTTCTTCTTCTTCCTTTATTTTTTGTAAATAAATTTTGTATTACATTTAATTATCAATTTTAAACGATTTACAGTTTCTTTGCGTTTTGTGTGTGTGTGTGTGTGCCTGTGGTTGTGTATTTGTTTGTTTTGTTTGCTTCTTATAAAATATTAAAAAATATTAATCTTTAGTTGTTATTATTTTTTTTTTGTTTTAATTATTTCTTCTTAATAAATAAGAAAAAAAAAAATTATTAAACAAAAAAAATTAAGAAATATACATTTTTAATTTCTTTTCTTAAAGATGGGAAAACAAAAAAAAAAGTACGTCGCATTGGAAAAAAAATTTCTTCTGTTTAGTTTTTTTTTTTTGTGACTTTAGCCTGTGTATTCATATTTATTATCAATTTTTATTTATCAATTAAACCAATGAAAATTTGAAAAAATAAAAATAAATCAAGACATAAAAAGAAAAATAAATAACATAAATAATCTCACGTGGTTCTATAAAATTGTTGATATAATTTTATTATTACTAAATAAATCAACGTTTTTTTTGGTTTTTTTTTTTTTTTTATCTCTGGTTGACTTTTTTGGAGGTTTTTTTTTGTTTTTTTTTATCATTTTTCAATGGACCATAAAAGTTGTATATGTCTGTTTTTTTTTGTTTTAATTAATTATCATTCTTACGTGTTACCTTTTTTTTTTTCTTGTGTTTTTTTTTTTTTTTTGGAATAATATTATTGTTAATTACAATTTATACATAATTTTTTTCTATATATGCATTTTGATAAGAACCAAAAAAAAAAAAAAAACAACAACAAAAATTTTGATAAAAAAAAATATGCTTAAAAAAAACGTCACTTAATATTATTTGTTTTTGAGATAAAAATATAATATTTTTTACCTGTGGCCTAAACGATTCGCGTTGTAATATTTTACCTTTTTTTGTATTTTTATTGCTTTTTACGTTGAAGACAACAACAATTTACAATTTTTTTTTTTTTGTTATTTTTATTTCAAAATACAAATATTTAAATGAATTAAATAAAAGTTCAAGGATAACAAAAAAGAAAAAAAAAAGAAGAAGAAGAAGAATTCTGTATTTTCTAAATAGAATAAAAGAAAAGTTGTTTCTGTTGTTGGATTTATGCAATTACAGTTTGTGTTTTATTTATTTAATAAATAAATAAAAATATAGTAAATTTAACATTTTATTCATTAAATACAAATAAAAAAGAGATCAAAGTATTGATTCGAAGTCGAAAAGAAATCAGTCAGAACATAAATTTACATTTTTTTTTTGTTCATTAGGTAACCCTTTTTTTTTTTTTTTGTTGTAACTTTTGTTTTCATTTTGATTTTAATGATTTTAATATATATAAAGACGCGATCAAACATCTTACTTTGTATTTCGTATTTCTTAGAAATAAAAAAAAAAAAAAACAACAACAACAACAAACAAATATTCAAAAGCACGTGTTTAATCTTTAAAATATTTAAAATCGTTTTTATTTAGTTTATCGGACAATCGGTCTCGACAATACGACTTGACAATGTTATCTCTGTGCATATTACAAAAAATGCAATCAAATGTGCATTTTTTTTTTAATAAAAAAAAATCAATACAGAGAAAACGAAACGTGTCCAACGAACTCAAAAAAAATAAAGAAGATAAAGACGAAGAAGAAGAAAGACACGTTCCAAACAAATTTAAATCAAAAAATTATAATTTTCAATTTTTTCTTTCTTTTGGTTTAAAAAAAAAAAAATGTCACGCGATGCAAAAAAAAAAATCATAAAAAATGAAAAAACTGAATTTTAATTTAAAAACAAAAAAAAAACAAACAAAATATTTAGTCCATATATTTTATCTATTAACAAAATAATTAATAATCTTTATGGGTAATATACAAGTAGAGAAAAATCATTGATTTTAATTATTAAATATTTATTCAGTCAGAGATCACTTGTTTCTGATATTCAATATAGAGACTTTGAACTTTCAACGAGTTCTATTTTGTTGTTATTGTATTTTTTTTTTTTTTGTTTTATTATTTTGAATGAAATTTTCATTTGATTTGATTAGAAAAGATAAAGAGTAAAAAAAAGGCGGGAAAATTTATTTGTTGTAACATTTTGTTTTGGTTTTTGGAATAAATGTTGTTAGGGAAATTGTTGTGGTTAGCACAGGATGATAAGAACAAATTATACAATATTTTTAATTCAGAATGAGTCATAACAATAAATGGGGGAATTTTTTATGTTTTTAATATAATAAAAAACAATTAGGTTGCTTAACAAATTACGATAATTATTAAAAGTTTGTTGATATGATTTTTTTTTTTAAGTCTAACATTTATGTTTTCTAAGTTTTGGTGTATTTATTAATTATGTTCTACACATATTATTATTATTATTATTTTTGGATTTTCCCACAGTTCTAAGTTTATCTTCAAATAAGAAAAAAAAAAACAATAAATAACCCATTGAAATTATAACAGGAAAATATAAACGCAATTAATCTTTAATTAAGAGAAAAATTATTTAAAATTTTTTTCTGTTAATCCAAAATAAAAACCAAAAAATATCATTCTTGTTAAGAGACATGAATTTGTGAAGTCCCAAAACATATGTTTCTTCTTTTTTTTTAAAAATTAAGACAAAAATACAAGTTTGGCAAAATTCTATAGAAATTTGGTTAATTAAAGGTGAGGTATTTTTTTTTGTATCTCTCGTTCTCCTTCTCCTTCTCTCTCTCTTTTGAATGACAACAAATGTCAAAATAAATTAGAAAATAACCCATTTGAATACAAAAACCCACATCAAGTTGAACAACAAATAATTGATCTGTGTATAGGTAAATCTGGAATAATAAAAAAATTATTAACATCAACTAATATATAGAAGACTTTAACTTTCCCCATGTTTATATTCGTATATAAATTCTTTTCGTCTAGTCAGTCATTTATTTATTATTGTTAATGTAAGTCACTTTCAAATTTATGGTCAATCTACAATGATGAAAATGAAATACTATCCTTTCATTCACAATTTTTCTATTACCGTCTCTCTCTCTCTCTAACTTATTTTGGGTAACTTAAACCAAAGACTAACCAATTTATAGTATTTTAAGTCTTCTACTATTCTTTACTAAAGTTTAGAATTTTAGATTGCCTCTGATTTGATATAAATTGTTGTGACATTTCGATCAATCTAAATAGTAATTAATGGTCAACTAAAATTACAATTATCAACTGAAATTATTATTTAAATTGAATTAAAATTGTTTATTAAAGTTGTTAGAACAATTAAAAAAAACTGTAAAAATACTACGATATTTTTTGATTTTAGAATTTTTTAAAAATATTCTAACAACAAATTCCATTCATTGTGGATTGATCGTCTACTCACAGTTAACAGCAACATCATTTATTATTTTATGATTTACAAAATAGTTTTTATAATTTCTCTATAGAACAGAGATTTAAGTTGTGTACAGTGAAACTCGGTTATAATGAACATCACGGGACAAAAAAAAAAGTTCGTTATAATCGAATTATTGTCAATAAATAAATTAGAATGGAATCTATAACCGTTATAAATGGAGTTCGTTATAACCGAGTTTCACTGTTTTTATTTTTTATTTTCCTTTTATTCTTTATCTCGGTTTTTTTATTTTTTTTTTTTCTTAAATTTTCCTTAAATCAAAATTAAGATTGTGCCAAAAATTATTTAAATGCTCCAAATATTATTTATCTTGATTCAGAAATTGTTACAAAATTTTGATACAGAAATTCATTTTTATGTCAAAAACGAAGGTCTTGACATTTTTTTTTTTCAAAGAAATTTATTAGAAAAAAAAACCCTGATAAGAAATTTTACTTTAAGATAACAAATGTATAACTAATTGTAAGAATGTTTTCAGTTTTTCTTATTTACAAATTTGGTAACCCCTCTTTTAAATGACTGCTGTTTTTGTGTTGCAGATAAAGTGTTTGGAATTTTTATTTGTAAATTTATTGTACGGAAATGAACTATAAATGAATCACTTCCAAATCGTCTTTTATATACCCTAAAATTTTAATTTAAGAAATAAAAAAGTTTTTAAAGTAATTACCTAAATAAACATAAATTATAGTCTCCTTAGTATTTCTTTTTTCTATTCTATTAATGCCGTAAATAGAAAAAAATCGATTTCCAAACCATACCGAGTATTTACTTTTTATTTCAAAACTTTATAAATAAATTATTTGTAGTAATCAAAGACGACTGATAAGAATCCGTAAATTGTCCGTATAACGAACTGTTTATTTAAACAATTTTTGAAAATAATATTTGGTTACTGAATCGAATTTTGTATTAAAATTTAATAATCTGTTCATTGAGCTCGATACCACAATAAATCTCACTGTCTCACTATTTTGTATTTTAATGTATACATGAGTTTGACGATCGTTAAATTTTTTTTCGATAAATTGGAAAGGAAATTGCAAAGATGCAACTTTCGAATGTAATTGGAATATTTTTTAATCTGTCTTTAGAAAATTCTTCGTAAATATTAACACAATTATAAAATACATTCGTTGAAAATATTCCGTTATACCTAAATCATCAGAATAGAGATCTCGTTTTCGTTTTCACTCAATATTATTTAATTATACATTTGAAGTTTTTTACATTGATTGATTTATTTCAATGGGACACATTCTTGAAAAAGAATCATTTTGTCGTAAAACAAAAATTATCTTTAAATAAAAATAAGAAGAAAAGAACGAAGCAATTAAACGAAAAACAAACTCTAAACTAAACTATTTATTTAATTAAGAGAATAAATAACGACGAGAAACGATAAAATAAACAAAAATAAAATATCGACCAATTGATTATTGTTTGCTCTGATTTATATAAATGTAAAAAAATATATTCCTTATGATTTTATCACACGCACATATAACCCATTCACATCCATTGTAAATACTTTAAGGTCGTCAGCATAAGTAAGAGGAGTAACGTTTAAGGATTCTCTAAAACAAAGCTTTTATAATTTAGTTTGAATGAACAAAGCTTAATTATGGTTTTGTTTGAAAAATACGTTTCAATTATTTGTCTTATTTAAATTTAACTGAAGACAACATAAACATCATCTTTGACTTAAAACTTAAGTCAAACCCTTTAATCACTTAAGTTCATAAATCTTTACATTTATTCCGCATAGATCTGACGTCACTTAAAACAAAATTCCAAACTCAAGAAAAAAGCTTCTCATAAATTGTTTATTAAAAAAAAAATTAGGCTAATCGACATTTGACAGTAACATAAAAAAAGAAGCTATTGAAGTCACACATACACACTCCAAATCATGATAGAAAAAAAAAACCCATTGAATGACGTACCATTTTTTTTTTTTTTAATTTCGGTTTACATCAAGAAGCTAATGTAATCTAATCAGAACAGCGTATGATGATTGTAGTAATAAATATGATTGACTATGCGTACATTCATAATTTTATGCTCAAAATATGAATTAGATAAAAAAAAAAAATAATAATTCATTTCATAAAAAAAATTCAACATATGATTGGACAACATGAGACAGGAAATATTCTTTAATGCATTGTATGTGTAAAATTTTTTTGTTTATAAAATCTTATATCTTCAGTATTGTTTAGTTGTTGCTATTTTTTCTTTTCTGTATTTATTTGATGTCTGCGTCTCAATTTGATTAAAAATTAATCGTAATAATTGAAAGAAAAAAAAATAAATTGTCAAAACAAACAAATTTATTACAGTAACATGTAAAACCTTTGACCAAATATTTAATGATGATGACCCCTGTCTCTTGACTTCTAATATTATTTTGTTTAAATAAATATTTTTTTTACGTATATAAAAAAAATAAGTAATCAAAAGATTGATAACAATCCCAATATTCACGTTTGAAATTTTTGTTACCAATCAGTAAATTGATTTTTTTTTTTACTAATAATGCAACCAATATAAAGTCTGTTGTACATTAGACCTGGAAAAAAATATCGTTAATGTATGTGTTAATAGTTAAAACAGAGTTAAAGTTGTTGACAATAAAAAAAAAACACACGTGAAACAGAATTTTTTTTAATCAATTAATTTTAAGAAAATGCTTAGAAATTTCAAAAGAAAAATGTACACGTTGCCATTTTCAATAAACAACTAATACACCTGTCAATAGTTGTAATATTATATTTGGTACACAGACATTTTATAATTATACAATTTATTCTTAACTTTTGTCTTTCACTTTGTTGTTATAACAAATGTAGGTATTAAATTATTATTAATTCCTTCTGTTAAAAATTTATTTGTTTTTATATTTTATTATGCATAATATAATTTTAAGAATATATTTTAACGCCTACAACTTGATTATATTTTTCATTTATGATTATTATTCATGTTCCTAATTAGATTTTCATAACATATACATTCTGATTACAATATTTTGTAAATGTAATGTAAAATCAACATCAAGTAATAATAATGTGTGTGTGTGTGTGTGTGTGTATAGAACAATTACGTCACTTTTACTATCGTGACCTTTGGGTTTTTTTTTAGTTGTTTTTTTTTCCTATTTTTATAGAAATTAAATATTTTTAATATTTACACATTTATTATTGTTTATTTATTATTCTAATTAAGTACTAGCAGTACATATTAAAAAATCAGTTATTAATAAATTGTAATAGTTTTTGTTTTTTGGTTGATTTGTTTATTTTTTGATAAGTTAAAGGTGATAACATATTTAATTATATTTTGGTTACAATAATATTATTTTTTTTTCTATGATGAAGTCAACAAGTGAAGAGTAGTATTGAAAGAGAAATATTATATTAATCATGTCCAAATGATCAACTATAATAACTTGTGCTTTTTTTGTCTTCTTCTTCAAAATTCAGAAAATACAACAAATAATCTAATTAGCAGATTTAGATAATGATTTCCTAAAGCAAACATGGCATGAAATTGTCAAATCAAAATTGTTTTTGTTTTACGTATTCTAATTTTTTTTGTTCTTTTCAAATGTTAAAAGTTCAATTTTTGTGAATGATGAATTCTGTTTAATCAGTTGATAAGCCGAAACACACAAGTTCACTTAATTGTGCGAAATATTTCTAGTATCTTTATGTATTTATTTTTCTTCTTCTTTTTATTTTTCTGTGTTTTAAAAGTTCAAAGATGAATGGCTTTAATTACTAATAGAAAATTACAAAAGATTGGAAGTATTTCCGTTGTTGAGTGAAGAACAGACAGTATTCACTGTAAAACAAAATTATAAACAATAATTTTGTTTAATTTTCTCTATCTAACTAACCAATAGAATAAATTAACAATGCAATTATTGCATATTTATTAATAAATAACAAATAATAAATAACAAAACGTTTTTTTGTAATTGTAAATTTTATTTGATTTTAAAATAATTTGCATTTAAATTTCAATAAAAAAATAATAGATTGAAGAAAATTCAGTTTTAAGACGTGATTAAAATATGGTAATATTTAGAGATATGACGTATTTGATTAGCTAATCAATTTTTAGTAATTTATATGTAAATAATTATTGTATTTGTATTTTATTTGTAAATAATAAATTAAAGTCAAAAAAAAAAAAAATAGGGCATAGATAAAACAACAACAAACACAACAATAAATAGAAGAAAGAAAAACATAAAAAAAAAATAGGAAATACATTTTTTTTTTTTTTTAATAATTTAATTATTTTCTTTTTAACAATAAATAATTTTTTATTTGTTTATTATGAATGTTCCTTATCAACACTGACTCAACGTCAACGTCAACTTCCGTTAGTCATTACTATTACTATTTTGTTATGTTTGATATTTGATTAAAAACACAAAAAAAATACAAGAAATTTTATAATCAAAGTAAAATTTTCTTGTATGAACAAAAAAATAAATAAAGATGCATTATTTTATAATTCTTTTTAATATCTTTTCAGACAACAAACTATTCGGAAAGATTATGAGCTAATAATAAATATTCTTCTTTTTATTTTTGTTAATAAAAACAAAGATAATCGGTAGAATTTTTTTTTTTAATTATTATTAAAATTAAAGAACCAATAGAAAAAATAAAATCAACTACAAAATGTGTAAGTTTCTAATCGGAATTGATTTTTTATTATAAATTTACTTTGCCAAAGAAAAAACAAAAAAAAAACGTTAAATCTTTATTATTTTTATTTTAAGCAAAAATTTACCTGTTTTTTTTTTTTTTTTGATTTGGTCAAATGTATTTACGTATCACAATATTTTTTTTTTGTTTAAATTATGATTTCATGTAGGATTGTATTTTTTTTTAAAAAATTAAATTTAACGGTTCATAAATAAATAAACCGGAAGAAATTACTAAAAAAAAAAAAAAAATTGTAACATTTCTGTTTTTTCACAATTAATGAATTCAATTAATAATTATTGTTAATTTTTTGGTTTTTTTTTCCTAAATGAAAAATATTATCACGCCTCTGACAAAAAAAAAAGAACAAAAATATATAATTCTTTTTTATAAAAAATGATAAATACAAAGACCGATGAAACTCTAGACAATTATAAAGTCAGCAAAAAAAAAAAAAAAAGAAGTAATTTGGTTAATTCTGTTTTAATTTGTGTCGTGATGAAATTACAAATAAATGTATTGTATTTTTTACAAACATAAAATTATACGAGTTTTTAAGTGAAAAAAATACAAAAGTAAATTTTTTTAAAAAAAAGTCATTCTGAACATCTTTTGTTTGGGTAAATAATTATAATTAAAATTTGTTAATGTTTCAGCTGTGACAACAATGAAAGATGAAGCAAAGTCCGTTGGACTTAAGAGAGAATTAGGATTGGTGTCAGCAATAAATATTATACTTGGTGTTATGATTGGTTCTGGAATATTTGTTTCACCAACTGCAGCATTAAAATATTCTGGAAGTGTAGGATTATGTTTAGTTGTATGGACAGTCTCAGGTGTAATCTCTCTATTAGGTGCATTATGTTTTGCTGAATTGGGAACTGTTGTACCAAAATCTGGTGCTGAATACGCTTATTTAATGGAATCATTTGGAAAATTACACAAATTTTGGGGACCACTTCCTGCATTTATTGCAGCTTGGGTTTATGTAATAATTTTACGTCCAGCTGAAATTGCTGTTATTGTTTTAACCTTTGCAGAATATTTAATTCAACCATTTAATACAATACTTGGATTAAATTCATTGACAGAAGATAATCGTGATTTACTTCTTAAACTTATTGGATTCCTTGCACTTGGCATTATTACATTTATTAATATGACAAGTGTTAAACTTTACGTTCGTATTAATAATATTTTTGGTTTTTGTAAAGTTATCGCTTGTTTAATTGTTATTTTATGTGGCATTTATGAACTTGCAATTGGAAATACAGGAAATTTACAAAATAGTTTTGCTGGTTCAACAAAAAGTCCTGGTAATATAGCATTAGCATTTTATAGTGGACTATGGGCATTTGATGGATGGTCAAGTGTAACAACAGTAACAGAAGAAATTAAAAAACCAGAAAAGTATATTTTCGTCTATTTTTCTAATTTATTGTTTATTAATATTTTTATTTTCTCTTTTAAGGAATATTCTTTTATCGATTCTTATAGCTGTACCAATAGTAACATTCCTTTATGTATTTATGAATTTGGCTTATATGACAGTTTTATCACAATCAGAAATGATAGACGCTACCGCTGTTGCAGTTACTTTTGGGGAAAAAGTTTTAGGTAATTTTTCATTTGTTATTCCACTTGGAGTTGCACTATCAACATTTGGATGTGCATTAAGTATACAATTTGGAGTTACAAGGTAATTTATTTATTAATATTAATTCTTCTCTGAATTTATAATTGAATTATTTTTCCCACAGATTATGTTATGTTGCTGGGCGTGAAGGTCATATGTTAGAACCATTATCATATATTCATGTGAAAAAATCAACACCAGCACCAGCTGTTGTATTACAAGGAGTGTTAGCATTCCTATTTATTTTAGTTGGAAATATTTCACAATTAATAGATTTTGCTTCATTCCTTATTTGGTTTTTCTATGGTTTTGCTGTAACTGGTCTATTAATATTAAGAAAAACACAATCACATGTTCATCGACCGTATACAGTTCCTACACCAATTCCAATATTTATTCTTTGTGTTTCCATATTTTTATCAACTATGCCAATTATTGCCGATCCATCTTTTAAATATTTATTTGCAATTGGATTTATACTTATTGGAGTTATTGTTTATACACCATTTGTTTACTTTAAGAAACGACCAAACATTATGAGTAAGTTTTTGTTTTTACTAATATAATTTGATTTAAATATTTCAGTTGACAATAATTTAATGAATAATTGTGTTTCAATTATTGAGTAATTAAATATTATTGTTTTGTTTTTTTTTTCAAAATCTGAATTTAAAATATAATCAATTTTTGTACACATTTTATTCAAAATTATGAAGAAAATTGTCAGCATAAATTTTGTATAAGAAATAGAGATTTAATTTGTAAATAATTCATTAAAAAACTTAAATGTTTATTTAAAATTGAATCTATTTTAATCAGATTTTGTGTTCACATAAATTAGTCAATATGTATTTCACACTAATTTGTTAATATGAACAACTGCCGTAATTGTCAATTGTGTTAATGAAAACACTTAAAAAAAAATATGAATCTGGACTTTGGATAAAAATTTTCACATATCTTGTAAAAGCATTTTTAAAATTCTTAACCTTATTAATTGTTTCATTATATTATAAGTATTAAATTATTTAAGTAATTGATTGAAAATTCAATGAAATAATTTTTATATTCTTCATTTATTTCAGATAAAGTGACGTATTATATTCAAGTACTATTCGAAGTATCACCACAAGATAATAAAGAATTATAGTTAGTATAATAATATATATAGTTTTTATAAGATTTTAGAAGACCGACACGATATTCTCGTTACTGTTACTGTTACGTTACGTTGTGTAAATACAATTTATTTTTTTATAATAAAATCAAAAACAAAAACAAAAATCAATTCTTTAAATATTAATTTTGTATCTTTTATTCTGGTAAAAAATTTGGATCCAAATAATTATACTCTTCTTCCTTACCAAATTTTTGTGGCATATAATCTTTATCATAGATACTGCACTGTTCTTCAGGTGAATCTTTTTGATCATCATAACAATCATCATCACTATCAGAATCAACATCTGATTGTAATCTTGAATTTATTTGTTCTTCACACATACGATAACCAACAAATTTATGTGTTAATGGGTGACGTATTGTAGGATCATTTAATTGTGTTATTAAACAATCAGAACAAAAATCAATTGATGTTTGACCACAAGTTATGCATTTCCAACGTGTTCCAACAATTGGTTCTTCATTACAATAATCACACTAAAATTTATAAGAAAAAGAAAAAATAAATAAAAATTATTTAATAAACAAAGCATAATAGAAAAATATTTTTTTACCTTAAATCCAAAATGTTCACTCTGTGAACTAACCATCTGATATTTTTCTTTATCATGTTTAACTCGTAAAATTAATTTTAACATTTTTTCATCATTTGTTAGATTTGAATGAGTATCAGAATTATCGGAATCTTGATCAACACAAATACTATGATGTATAGTACTTTCATCTTTTTGATTATAATTCAGATCAATTGGAACACCACAAGAACTAAAATCATCATCTTCTGGGATTTGAACAGGAACATTTTGTGATGGGAAAAAAGTTGATGGCCGTACAAAGTTTTTATTTGACCGCAGCATTCTACCTTGGTAGCGGCTATTTTTAGGCAAACGTCCAGGAATTGCCATTCCGGCTGAATATAATTTTTTGAAGAATTTTTGACATCTTGATGCGACTTGCTTTGTTGTTCGATTGCCCAGAGCATGTGCAATTTTAGCAAAACGACGCATTTCAATTGGTTCAGGTGGAAATTGAATTAAAAGTTCTTCTAAACACCTTTGTTCTTCACTTGTCCATAATTGATTGAATGTCACTGGTTTCGTTTGATCAAAAACTCGCCCTCTTACAGTAATATCATTGACTTTAGTATCTTTATCAATTGAATCTTGCGGGAATGCAGGAACTAAGACATCATATTTATTAAAATTAATTTTAGGAATCTAAAAACATAAGTGGAAAACATTTTCACATAAAGCATTTATAAAAATTGCACAAACAACTTACTTCAATAATATTAATTGGTCCCGGTAAAGAGAGTTTTTCACCTTTAATTATTTTCTCTAGAAATACTTCTGGTTCACTAAGTGCTTCCTTTTCAGCTGCTGCAATTTTATCAATATCTTTTGTGGCTTGAATTCTCTGCGCTTGTAAAATTGCAATGGTTCTTAATACTGCAGAATAGTCTGCGTTTCCTCGTAATGCTAAATGATCAGATTCAAAATAAAAATCATTATTGTTAAATTCACTGTCTGTTATTTCTTCGGCCATTCTTAATAATTTAGTTTTTCTATTAAATTAATTATCTCCAAAATAAAAATATGCACTCAAAATATAACATAACACACGTGTTGCTATTTTGACATTTCTTGTATAAATAAACAACAAATTTAGGTCTTTTTCCAAAAAAAAAAGAAACTTCATTTTAGTTCGTATAACTTTATTAAAAAATAAGTTTGGCAATTTTCCGTTTTATTATAAAATTTAATTAATTTTTAATTAAATTTTAATTAAAATTTAATTAATTTTTAATTAAATTTTAATCATTTTATATTTTTAGGCAATGAATAGGTACTAAAAAATAAAAACAATTGTTATATGAATATCTAATTATAATTACATTTTATTAATTTCAGTTAATAGATTTAATGGTATAAATAATTCAATACAATTCAATTTTTATAACTCAAAAAATTTAAATTAAATGAGTTCAATAATATTTCGTTTGTCCTGAATTTGATTTAATCTTAAACAAATTAGTTTACTTAATTCATTCTTTCAATGAACTTGATTTAATTTTAATGAAAAAATAGTTAATTAAAGAAATTAGTTACTTAAATCATTATTTCAATAGTGATTTTTGTTGTAATTATACAGAAAGTTGTTAATTATATATTTTCGATAGATTATCAAAAATAACTTAATTTAATTCGAATTTAAATTTTTATTCATGAGATATTTAATTTTGAGGAAAGTTATGGTTGCGTTATTTCTCTTTGAGTTATTTCTTGTTGATTATTCCTCATAGATTCAACCAGAATTTTTATTTGTTTAATATCTTCGCTTATTTGATCGCTTATTCGTGCTCTTGAACGAATATTATCTATTGACGCTTTTAATTCTTTGACCTCTTCTTTTAATGTATTAATTTCTTCTCCAACACTAACTAGTGATCGAATATTTGCAATATTTTCTGCATCGGGCATTCCAATCACATTTTCAACTAAAGCCTTTATTTCTTTATTCTCCGCTTTTTCTTCATAATTATTTTTAATTACACTTTCAACTAAAGCTTTAATTTCTTTATTCTCCGCTTTTAATTTTTTAATTTCTTCTAGAGTACGAATCTGTTTAAGTGAAATTATTGAATGGGGATTTATATTTTTTCTTACTTTTTCATCTGGCTTTTTCATCATCGAATCCACAATTGTTTTTATTTCTTCCCTCAATGCAGGTAAAGGAATTAAAGGAAACACAGGTGATTGTAACATTTGCGAAGTTGTTTGTTGAAATAATAACGGTGGGGGCATTTCCTGCTGTTGTTGTTGCCGCAATGAAATTTGCTGCTCTCCATTGTTGCTTTTAAATCTTTTATTTCTTTTTGACTGAATTAGATTTAGTTGTCTTCTTACTTTTTCTTTCATATCTGGTGTTAATACAGATTGATTTATTTGCTCTATAAACGAAGCTTTTAAATTGTTTACAATATTATCCATGATTTACTTTATGCAAATATTAAAAACACGTTGTCTCTTCTCAAGCAGAATATTAAATAAAAATAATGTTTTTTATTTTTCTTTGCCGTTATTAATTATGTCACTTTGACCAAAACAACCTAATTTAACAATACAAAAACAAAAATTGATATGATAGTTATTCTGAAACGTACACTATGCGATTTCAGAAAACTGGCTTCACAAACAAAAGTCATCGAAATCCTAAGAAAACTATTATAATCAGTAAACCAGTTTTCTATAGTATATCTTGATTTACATTAATCTGTTTTCATTATATGTTGGGTATGGGAAACATTAATTAGAAGAGACAAACAAATAATTATTACTGTGAGAGAATTAATTTTTTTTCTTTCTTAGTCTAAATATTCATTTTCAGACTTGGGATTTAATTTTACATTCACTGTATAATATTATCTCAAATTCATTAAAAAATCTCACTTATAAAAATATAAATGTCAAACAAATAAATTGTCAATATATCAAAAAAGGAATTATTGTAAATTGTACTAGCGATTGTAACTGACGAAAAAAGCATTTGCGTTACGTTTGTGGAATATGTTTCTGAATGCATTTTTTCTGTTTTTGTGGCTTATGTCATTTTCAACAATGAGAAATGACAATAAATTCCAAAATTTTAAACTGTCAAAAAACAACAACATTGTTCTTTTTATTTTTTTTTTTCAAAAATTAATTAGTTATATTAATTAAATAGTTAGTTTTTATATTAATTAAAATATTAAAAATGATGTTAAATTATTTAATACGCCGTTCATTCCGAACTTGCTCATTATTACAAACAGAAAATAAAGATTCATTACTTAAAGATCTTCTGGATAATTCAGCAACATTTGTAGACACTAAACCGCAAAATGACGCAGATTCGTGGTCTACACTTCCATATCCGACAGGAACAGCATTTACAAGAGATCAATCTAATAAATCATTGCGACCAAAAATAGATCCAAAAGATACTACAATTATTGTTTTTCCTGGACAAGGTTCACAATATATTGGTATGGCAAAGAATTTAGTTAAATTTCCAGAAGCACGTGATATTTTTGAGTTGGCAAGCCAAGTACTTAAGTAAAATTGTAAAATGCTTCAGGTAGTATTTATAATAAATCAAAAATCTTGTTTTTAGATACGATCTTCTTAAATTATGTTTGGAAGGACCAAAAAGTAAATTGGACAAAACATTATATTGTCAGCCAGCTGTTATGGTCACTTCATTAGCATGTTTGGAACGTCTTAAAGAAGAAAGGCCGAATGCAATTGATAATTGTATAGCGACTGCAGGTTTTAGTTTGGGTGAAATTACAGCGCTTGTGTTTGCTGGATCGATACCTTTTGATCAAGGTGATTTTTGTTATGTGATTAACGCGATTTCTTTTAGAAATTTTAAATTGTTATTTATGTTTTCAGCATTGAAATTAGTTCAAATTCGTGCAGAGGCAATGCAAATTGCGGGTGATGAAAATCCAGGTGGTATGGCAACTATTTTGTATGGTCCCGATTCTGAGTTAGGACTTGCTTGTAAAAAAGCAAAAGAATGGTGTATAGAGAAAGGAATTGAAAATCCTGATTGTAGAATTTCAAATTATTTATACCCACATTGCAAAATTGTGGGTGGAAATTTAGAAGCATTAAAATTTTTAGAATCAAATGCAAAACAATTTGGTTTAAGACGTATCAAAAGATTACCGGTTAGTGGTGCATTTCATACAGAATTAATGGCTTCTGCACTTGACCCATTTTCTCGAGCGTTACGTAAAATTAAAATTGAAGATCCAATTATAAGTGTTCACTCAAATGTTGATGGTAAACGTTATAGAAATGCAGCACATATTCTCCATCAGCTACCAAAACAAATAGTTCGTTCAGTTAAATGGGAGCAAACACTGCATATTTTATATGAACGTAATCAAGGTGAAAATTTTCCAAGAACATTTGAATGTGGTCCTGGTAAGGGATTAACAACAATACTAAAACAAGTTAATGCTAAAGCCTGGGATAGTGCTATCAATATTGAACCTTGATTTTAGTCATTGTTTAAACAAAATTTTTATCCCTTCAGAAAATCTATTCGAACATTCTATCGATTTAGATTTATGTTCGTATATAACAGAAATTAAGAATAATAGAAATAAAAGTCAACACAGTGTAAATATTTTTGTTTTTTAATTTTAATTTTAATTTTTCTTATAATTATTTTGTTATCCTAAAATACATTTTTTTGTTAAAAATTTCCTGTTTTTATATAAAAAAAATTTAATTGAAATAAAAAATAAAAATTAAAGAATATTTTTTCATTACATAATTTTTTATGCCGGTAATAAATCAAAATCATCACTAACATGTACAATTGGTACATGTTGATCATCAATCACAGGTTTTGCCTTAAATTCACATAATAATAACTCTTTCATTTTCCATTCCCAATCCATTTTTTGCACTGCATGAAGACTTTCTACTTCATTATGATGACGGAATAACATTGCTTCCTGAAACAAAAATAAATATATTGTTGTTTAAAATGAAAAACTTGCAAGAATATTTAGTTCCTTCTCAAGACAAAAACAAATAGAAATTTCCAAAATTAATCAAAAAAAAAAAAAAAAAGTTTTATAGATTCAGTTTTTTCTTTTTTCGATAAATTAATAATATTTTCAATTTTTATTTGATGTACGGCCAATAAAAGTCTTAAATTCAGTTTTAATCAAAATAGAATTTACCTTAATTTTTTCCCATTTATCGTCAACATCTTGAAGCCAACTTAAAAATAAACGTCCATTATATCTTGACCTTGCGTTACGATCTTTTTCTTCTTGTTCTGGTGTTATCATATTATAAACTTCTTCATCTTTTAATATTGTACAAACAGAAAATGGTAATGATTGATTTGCTAATGCTCTAGCTGCACGTCCATGAACGCGTAAAATTTCTTGTTCAACAGCTAAAACAAGTTTTTCTTTTTCTACAACATGTTGCATTTTAAGTTTATGCCTTTCCTTTTCTTGTGTTTGAAACATTTCTTTCATTGTTGGTGATAAATTTGTTGGAAAATTAATAGATGGTTCAGCTGGTGTTTTACCAGCTAATACATAAGTACATCGATTCATAAGATAATCTTTAAAACCTTGCGGAGGTTTTGGTTGAACAGGAAATAGATTACGTTGACGTCTTTCAATTTGTTTCCGAATATTTAAATACATTTGATAACAATTTGTAATCGGTTGATCCTGTGGATGAACTTCTTCCTTCATTACCAAATTTTCATTTTCATTTGTTGGCGGAACTGTTGCATTAACACTAGTTGTTGATTTATTTTCCTCTTTACTTGCTCTAATTTTTCTTTTCCTTGGATGAAGTTCAACTGTATTTTGTTGTGTAGAATTAGTTGTTGCTGATGTTGATGCTGATGGACTTGGTACATTACCAGTTGTCTCTGATTCGCTAGTTGATTGTGTTGGATTTGATGGGCTTCCATTATTATTTCCAGTGGTTGTGGGCTGTGTCGTATTACCAGTTGTTTCGGCACTGTTTCCAGTAGTTGGTGCTGGTGATGGTGACGAACTTTGTAATTGTGGTGATGAATTATTTGAACCACGATCAACTGTTTGGCCACCAGTTCTATGTGAACTTCTTAGAACACGTTGTTGGGCACGTTCTTCTGCCGAACCACTACTAGGTTGCACAACAGTTTTTGTTACTTTTTCATCCGGCAATTTTGCAATTTCTGCTGGACTTGCACAACGTGATGATGAACTTTCTTTATCGGTATTTGATTCGTTACCACTGCAAAATAAAGAAAAAATATAAAAATTAATTAAATTAAAATAATAATTCCAAGGATTAAAAATTCATAAATAAAACAATGAGACTTTTTTTTTTATTAATGTAAGAGACAGAGTTTATAAATTCATAAATGAATTTGACCGATTGTATGATAGAATAGGTTATTATTATTTACTAGTAAAAATTAAGTACATAAGTAGAAGTACACATATTTATTAGCTGATTTAAAATAATCGAGGAGAAAATTAACAATTTTTAAATGTATATTATGAAAAAAGTAAATGTGGGAACATTACTTTATGATATTATTTTAAACTAAAACAAAGAAGACAAGAACAAACTTACCTATTTGAAGAAGCAACAACATAAGGTAAAGCTGGATGATTTCTAGTTGATGTATTTTTACCATTTCTTGAACCAGTCTCTTGATCACCAGCAGCATTTTGTGGAATAACAATTTTAAGTGGTGGAACTTTTGGTCCTTGTGAACTAAAATTCTCATTATTTTTATTATCATCTGTTTCCGCATCACTATCTGTTGTTTTTGGTACAGGTTTTGGACTTGCACAAGGACTTTTACGATCAATTCCTGTACCTGCTTTACTATTTAAACCAATTGTTTTTGAAGCGGGACCAGCAATTTTACCCTTTTCCTGTCTAATCGGTAAACGATTACCAGACACATTTTTATTTGTATCTTTTGCCGGTTCTGAATCTTTACGTTTTTTACGTTTATTTTCATCATCACCAATGCTTGATGTTTCATCTTGTCCCTCAATATCAGAATATACACGTTTTGTTTGTCCAGCAATACCACTATTACTACCACCACTACCTGTTCCACTACTACTACCACCACTACCACCATCATCTGTTGTTACACTTTTTTCATCTGATGATTTATCAGAACTTTTACCACCATCAGATTTATCATCACCCGAATTTATATCTTTTGGTGTTGATTTAAATTCATAAATATCATCTTCCTCTTTTGAAACACTGCTATTGGTATTCGTTCCGCTACTTGTACCACTACTTGTAGCACCACCATCATCTGTTTCTTCAACATTTGATTTCTTTGTATCTGGTGGTTTTTTTAGTTGTTGTGAATTACGATTAGCCGCATTGTCTAAAAATACAAAAGAAAAACAATAATTAGATGATAGTTTGGATTTTTTCCTATGATTCTTTCCCTTTCTTTCAAATAAACGTATTGTTATATTGGATCATGATTCATGACTCATGACTTCAGTTTCTGACTATCTAATGTTATCCTAACTTCAATTACTCTTTTAAGAAATGAAGAAAAATTACCAAAAATAAATTCAACCTTTACTTTCTGTTTTCAGAATCAATTTAATAGAGAAACAAAAATGTTAAATATTGAAAATATTAAAATTTTCATCAATCGTTACACAAAAATATCTACCTACTCGTCTTATATAAATTTTAAATATTAGAAAATCAATGGAGTAGTTTGTTAATCGAATCTAAGAAAATTAAGGCAAATTTCGATACAATCGATTCTTTTTTTCAATAATGTAGAAAATAATAATAAAATTACAGTCGACATTTTATTTTTCTGTGTTCAATTTTATTTTGTTCAAAAAAAAAAAAAAACAAAACAAAATAAAATAATAAAGAATGAAAAAAAGAAAAAGAAAGAAATGAAAACAAAAAGAAAAGGAAAATGAAACAAAAAAAAAATGTTTTGAAAATCTAAAAAAAATCAAAAAACAAAACAAAAAAAAAACTTTCAAGTGGATTATAATCAGTTTAGGAGATAGGAAGAGATGAGATGGTTAGTGTGAAGTTGAATAAATAGATTCAAGAGTTGAGATTGTAAGAAAGAAGACAAAAACAACAACAACAGGAAAATAAAAAATGATGAGAAAACAGTTACGAACCGTGAGAACCAAAACAAAACTAAGAATAAAAAATAGGAGGAAGAAGAAGAAAAATAAAATAAAAAACGAGTTAATTTGATAGAATTTTGTTTATATGTATTTTTTTTTTTTTTTTCTAAGTTGTTTTTAAAACATTTTTTCTTTTGCTACTGAAAATACAAATTTCAAAATTATTTTTTTATCAAATTTTCGTATCCGTACTCGTACCACCGTGACATTATGAATTAATACGATTTGAAATTTGTAATCTGAATAAAATACCAGTAAAAATTCTATTAGATGACCAATAAATTTTTTCAGTGGACAGAACTAAAAGTTAAAAATTATTGAATTTTATTATAAAATAAAAAAATTGAACCTTTACAGGAAAATGTCGTAATCATGTGAGACATTGACTTCTTTGACACTATTAAATTTTAAGTTGGTCACACAAATATTTATGATAAGAATTTGGTCCATATGATTGTTATTCAACTTAAAATTTGAGTACATTTAATTATAACTCAGACTAAGATTTATCTGCATTGACACACAAATAGAAAAAAATTGATATGAACATTTTAACGAGCAATCGTCGAGAAATGAAAATCATAAATTGTATCATTGTAAAAATCTAGTAAAGATTCCAGTAATAACCAAAATTCAAATGTTTGTTTTAAAATCATAAGGTTATCTACTCAAAAATATTGCATCCACACAAATTCCAAATTAGTTCTTCTAGTGGGTAATCTCTCGCATTAAACAAACAATTACTTGATATGATGCCATGCCGTTAAATACTCGATTGAATTTTATACGATAAAAATTGAATAAAAAAAATGTATAATTATTATTAATATTGGCGCCTCCATAAATATTATTTTTCTCATTTAATTAGATATTAGAATAAATAAATAAGTGTTAATTATTATCAAATTGTTTTCATGGTTCACACATTTAACAATTTTTTTTTTTGTTTAGAAATAATAAAAAAAAAACAATTAGAAATTATTTTAAAAAATAAACATTCGACAATTCCCTGATTTTAATTGTATGCACTTAAGTAAGTCTATCTTAGTTAGTTATTATTCATCAGTATCAGTAATTGTATTCATGTAATAAAATAGGAAATAATAATAGTAATGTGGTAATATATTTTGGCTTAGAAAAATGTACGATGATCTTATATTTCAGATACGTTATTTCTCTCGTACTAAGCTTTGTTTCTCTGTGATTCTTCAAAATTATTCTTAAATTATTTGTTTAAATTATCAAGACCATAATTCAATATAAAGATACAGTTACGTTTAGATCAACTAATGACATTTTAATTTATTGTGGAAAGTTGTAGTTCAGTTATAAGTTTTGAAGTTTTATATACCCCTGACCATTTTCCGACCACCATATTATTGATTCATTTTCAAGGGGGGTACTGCGCCAAACAAATTTAGCTTGTTGAAATAGAACGTTTGTGGCTTATCAAAAATTCAAAACTGTTTTGTATAAAAATTAATTAATAAATAAATAACACGGACCGTTGTTATTTAAAAATCAAGAAGTTAAAATTAAAAATTCTAAAATCGTTAATAAATTTTTTTTATTTATTGCGACAAAAAAAAAAAAGTTGGGATCCACGGAACTTTTATTTAAAAGATTTCTAAAAAATGATTCATCCAAATATTAACGAATAATTGATTTCATAAATAAATCTAAAGAAATTTATTCAGATTAAAATTAAAAAATTCAGAAAATATCAGAATAATTAAAAGAAACAAGGAAAATATTCAAATCCCAAAATCCATTTTTTTTTTTGATCTTTTACTTTTACTTTTCACAATTTTATTGTTTTTTTTTTTTGGTTTTTCATCATAAAAAATTATAATTTTTTCCTTCTTCCTGTTGTCCTACTAATAAAAAGTCATTGTATCTTTTCTATTTTTTTTGTTGCAAAGAAATAAATAATTTTTTTTTACTTCTATAAAATTTGTGACCGACACACTTTTTTCTTGTTACTTTTTTTCTTTAAA